>SJYO01033645.1:4014498-4652564 GCA_006410555.1 Capra ibex
TCGGTACGTGTTATTAGTTCTCCTTTAGAAGGGTCACCTTAAAGAAAGAGGACCCACTTTGAAACAGTTCATTTGATACTGACTCCTTCCCAAACCTTAGACAAAGTGAATCAAACTACTACAAAGATATTTTAAAGACATGGGTTATTATGCTATCATTCTCTTCTTTGAACATATGTTTAATGACTAAGTGAAGTAACAAGTCATCTTTGGTCGTATTGTAACGTTTCTAAAAAGTTTCGGTTATTTTGAAAATAACATTTCGGTTATTTTGTAAAAAATTTTCCCTTGAACTACCATTCAGTATTTTCGTTACAAAAAGGTCTGACCTGAAGAAAGACTCTTACTTTTTCTCTTATTTATCTCTTCTTTCTCCTAACCTGTGCCTCGGTTCTGTGGACCCGTGATCGAGGTCAAGTCCTTAAGTCAAGTCCAGTCAGCGAGTCAGCACAGGTTGAGAAACGCTGGGGTACTTAGCGTCGTGAGGTCCGGAGGGACAGGTAGTGGTCGAAGGTCTCAAGTGAGTTGGAGTACAGGTAGTTCAGCTACTACGGTAGGTCGGTAGAGTAGGAGACAACAGGGGAAAAGGAGGACGGGGGTTAGGGAGGGTCGTAGTCTCAGAAAAGGTTACTCAGTTGGGAAGCGTCCTCCACTGGTTTCATGACCTCAAAGTTGAAATCGTTGTAAGGAAGGCTTCTTGTGGGTC
This sequence comes from Capra ibex, assembly GCA_006410555.1. Classification (NCBI taxonomy): domain Eukaryota; kingdom Metazoa; phylum Chordata; class Mammalia; order Artiodactyla; family Bovidae; genus Capra; species Capra ibex. The sequence goes on from SJYO01033645.1 coordinate 4,015,205, forward strand.
CCGACTAGAGGAAATCTTACCTGACCAGGAACGTCAGGTTCCCAGAGAGTTCTCAGAAGAGGTTGTGGTGTCAAGTTTTCGTAGTTAAGAAACCGTGAGTCGAAAGAAGTGTCAGGTTGAGAGTGTAGGTATGTACTGGTGACCTTTTTGGTATCGGAACTGATTTACCTGGAAACAACCGTTTCATTACAGAGACGAAAAGTTATACGATAGATCCAACCAGTATTGAAAGGAAGGTTTATCATTCGCAGAAAATTAAAGTACCGACGTCAGTGGTAGACGTCACTAAAACCTCGGGGGGTTTTATTTCAGAATGTGACAAAGGTGACAAAGGGGTAGATAAAGGGTACTTCACTACCTTGGTCTACGGTACTAGAAGCAAAAGACTTACAACTCGAAATTCGGTTGAAAAAGTAAGAGGAGAAAGTGAAAGTAGTTCTCCGAAAAATCAAGTCCTTAATTGATGGATTTAATTCGGTACAGTAGAGTGGGGAGGTGAAGAGTGAGAGGGGACAAAGATGAAGATATATTTAACTGTTTTAACCCGATCTGTTAGAGGTGACATGGAGGGCTATGATTGTAAGTACCTAAGTCCAGATTCAGAGAGTCAGAGAAACACGATTCGGAGAGGTAGCTATTTATCGTGATTGTTATTACATTATATCACTTTTAAAGGAGTCTTTTTTACGTAGTATGTAAGTGGGTAGGTAAACAAATTGTTTATCGTGGATCAGAATAATACACGATTCGTGAGAAGATCCACGACTTTTAAACGATCATTGTTTCGTTTCAGAGATCCAAGTAACTCCAAAACAATAAGTTAGCGATTCACTACAGGTTGAGACTCTAGGGTACCTAACATGTGGTCCGAGGAGACAGGTACCCTAAAAGGTCAGTTCTTATGACCTCACCCAATGGTAAAGGATGAGGTCTCCTAGAGGGACTGGGTCCCTGACTTAGACGCAGAGAACGTAACCGTCCGTCTAAGAAATTGTGACTCTGTGGTCCTTTAGGGGGAAGTAACTCTAATATAGAAAGTGTATACATAGTCCCGTATTACTTTTGTCTCTGTCTACCATTTATTTATTTTGAACTATACTTTTAATCTATCGTCATCAGGATAGTTTTGGTAGGGGATCTTTTTCTTTAGGTTTTTCTGTCTTACCAACAGACTCCTTCGGAATGTTTATCGACTCTTTTCTTCTCTTCACTTTCCGTTCCTCCCTTTTTTTTCTATGGATAGACTTACGTCTCAAGGTTTCCTATCGTTCCTCTCTATTCTTTCGGAAGAAGTCACTAGTTATGTTTCTTTATTTCCTTTTGTTATCTTACCCTTTCTGATCTCTAGAGAAGTTCTTTTAATCTCTATGGTTCCCTGGTAAAGTACGTTTCTACCCATGGTTTTTTTCCGTCTTATAATACCTGGATGGTCTTCGTCTTCTATAATTCTTGACCACCGTTCTTATGTGTCTTATTGATATGTTTTTTCTAGAATTACTGAGTCTATTGGTGCTACCACACTAATGAGTGGATCTCGGTCTGTAGGACTTCACGTTTCAGTTCACCCGGAATCCTTCGTAGTGATTGTAGTGTTTCGATGACCTCCACTACCTTAAGGTCGGCTCGATGAAGTTCAGGATTTTCTACTACGACACTTTCACGACGTGAGTTATACGGTTGTTTAAACCTTTTGAGTCGTCACCTGTGTCCTGACCTTTTCCAGTCAAAAGTAAGTTTAGGGTTTCTTTCCACTAGTGTTTCTTACGAGTTTGATGGTGTGTCAACGTGAGTAAAGTATACGATCGTTTCATTACGAGTTTTAAGAGGTTCGATCCGGAGTTATCATACACTTGACTCTTGAAGGTCTACAAACTCAACCCAAATCTTTTCCGTCTTATTGGTTTATAGTTTGACGGTTTTAGGTGACCTAGTATCTTTTTCGTTCCCTTAAGGTCTTTTCGTAGATGAAGACGAAGTAACTGATGTGATTTCGGAAACTGACACACCTAGTGTTGTTAGACACCTTTTAAGAATTTCTCTACCCTTATGGTCCAGTAGAGTGGACGGAGGACGTTTTAGATATACGTCCACTCCTTTGTTGTCAATCTTAGCCTGTACCTTGTTGTCTGACCAAGGTTTAACCCTTTCTTCATGCAGTTCCGACATATAAAAGTGGGACGAATAATTTGAATATACGTCTCGTGTAGTACGTTTTACGACCTGACCTACTTCGTATTCGACCTTAGTTCTAAAGACCCTCTTTATAGTTATTGGAGTCTATACGTCTTCTGTGGTGGAAATACCCTCTTTCATTTCTCCTTGGATTCTCGGAGAAGTACTTCCACTTTCTCCTCTTACTTTTTCGACCGAATTTTAAGTTGTAAGTTTTTTGATTCTAGTACCGTAGACCAGGGTAGTGAAGTACCGTTTATCTACCCCTTTGTCACCTTTGTCACTCTCTGAAGTAATATAAAACCCCGAGGTTTTAGTGACACCAGACATTAACGTCGGTACTTTAATTTTCTGTGCACAAGGAAAAATCTCCGTCTTTTCGATATTGTTTGGATCTGTCGTATAATTTTTCGTCTCTGTAATAAAACGGTTGTTTCTAGGCAAATCGATTTCGATACTAAAAAGGTCATCAATACATACCTACATTCTCAACTTGGTATTTCTTCCGACTGGTGGTTTCTAAACTACGAAAACTTGACACCTCGACCTTTTCTGAAGACTCTAAGGGAACCTGACGTTTCTCTAGGTTGGTCAGGTAGGATTTCCTTTGGTGAGGACTTATAAGTAACCTTCCTGACTACGACTTTGACTTCACGGTCATGAAACTGATGCACTACGCTTCTTGGTTGGGTAACCTTTTCTGGGACTACGACCCTTCTAGCTTCCGTCCTCCTCTTCTGTCTCCCACTCTGCCAACCTACCGTAGTGGTCGGGTTACCTGTACTCAAACTCGTTCGAGGTCCTCTACCACTTCCTGTCCCGTGGGACCTCGTAACGTCAGGTACCCCAGCGTTTCTCAGTCTGTGCTGACTCAATGACTTGTCGTTGTTGCTTCAGGATAGCTCTTTTTATTTTGGTCCATTCCTACTATCCTTTCGACCACCAATAATAACATAATGATATCGATCCTTCCTTTCCCGTAGAGAACGGTTCTGGAGACAGACGAACTCTTCTCCTCACCCTTTATATCCTCACCCTTTGATTCCTTTGGACAATCCTTTTGTAGTGTCATTGGACCGGTTTCTACGAACACAAAGGCCGGTCCTGTCATCGTGTTTCCAAAATCCTTCCAAAACCTAAGACGTGTCTAAAACTTCCATGTGGAGTATTCTAGACGACTAAAAAACTAAATCCTTTCGTTTCTTCATCTCGTTAGAGTCTATGGAGATTCCCAAATCTGACCTCGTTCGTCTCACTTTATTCAGTCTGTCTTTTACTATTTGTGGTGAACGAGAGTGTATATACACCTGAGAGTTTGTTTTGTTTGATTTGGCTCGAGTGCCTATATCTCTTGTCTAACCGTCAACGGACTCCGACCCCACTCTTCCTCCGTTTTTACCTACCTCCCCCAGTTTTCCATGTTTGCGGGTCCTCAGTGGTGTGTGGATAGTCCCATCACCCGGGGCCTCGTTAAAACGGGACTGAGTCTTTTTATCCATGTTCAAACGTCGTTTCATTCGTGACTTCACACATCTGTGTACATAGGTTGCACCATCAGTGGTCGGTGTACATCGATAAATTTACGATCAAGTGATGTTAATTTATTTTAAATTTTAAGTTAAGAGGGTAGTAATTTCAGTATAAATTCTACGACTGATCGGTGTACCGATCCGCGATGGTACGTAATCGTGTCCAAATCTTGCAAAGGTAGTAGTGACTCGGAAGAGTATCTTGTGTCTAGATCTGGTGTCGACGAAGTCTTTTTTTTATATATATATAAAAGGTTCTTGTATTCGAAGTACGTCCGTTCTAGAAGAGGGAGGACACATAGCAATATGTGGAGGACGTGAATCTGGTTACAGACCGTGTATCATGTCCCAGAAATTCAGAACAACTTATTTAAGAATTTACTTAGATTTTCGGGACTTTGTTCACCGATAATTCATTTAACACGATGTTAATCTGAAACACTATAATGGTTGGGCAGTATTTATCAAAAATACTTTTTTAAAATTAACGAACCTTTTAACTACACATTGACTTACGTACTCTTCTACCCGATTGAACATAGGTAAGAGAAGAAGGAGAAACTTTGATCTGGTCTTACGATTAAAATCGATTTTCGTCAAGGTGTGTCTTATTTTCCAATATCAAAGGTCCGAGGGACCGTTAATTCCCAGTGGTACACTAATTACAGTCGCCTTATTCTACTTTCGTTTTAAAGACACACCCTGAAACCCTTTCAGAGGGTTTTCCCTTTTACTAGAAAATTAAAACACCGACGTCAGTGGCAGGCGTTACTAAGACCTCGGGTTCTTTTATTTTAGACAGTGACGGTCCCAGTCCGAGATCGGTCCCTTGATCGGGGACGTACGGTGCCACTTCTGGACGACGTCGGTTTATTCATTCATTTGTGTCGAAAATTTCCGTTCTTTAATGATAGTATAATCTGTCCCTCGTTGACTTCCGTAGTGGTCGTGTCGTACTCAAGATGCCTTGTCGTGTGCATACCTCAGAGTCGTCAGGGAACTCCAGTGTCCGACTTCGATGGACGACTTCATTATGTAAGCCTTATCTATTTATGAGTTAGAGTTAAAGACTATTATAACAACCTGTCGGTGTTAGTTCGACCTAAAAGAGGGAGACATGAAGACATCGACATAGAGTATTCAACGGGAATGAAAGATAATAATACATCAGTTTGGATATGGTTTTTGTTGTGTTTATTATTTACGCCCTTTACATCATGAACTTTTCGCCAAACGTCGTACGACAGTTTGAAAGAAATCATTTAAAAAAATATAAATAACAGAAATTTTATGAAAAATTACGACTCTGTCGTAGTTGTTAACTCCTGATTAATATACTAGTGACTGCGATTCACCATGTTAATCTGACGACGAAGACACTTAACTCATCCGTAGACGTTTTGAAATGTTGCGAGAGGCAGAGAAGTTGGTCACTTTTGTTACGAGAGGAAACGAAGAACACGAAAAGGTCACTCTGGTCTTGTTTCACTCATTAATTAAGAGTTACCTGGGTGGTTCAGAGTTGGGAGTTATCCACTCCATCAGAGACTCTTAGTACCGTTGTGCACACCTCATCTGCGATAGACGGGTACGCCATAGGTGACTACTACAAAAGACATCGAGGGTCACTCCTGTGATTTCGACGTACACTCATTCTTCGAGGCCAGTGTCGGACGTGGGATGTAAGGATCGGTCCGTCGTTCCCTTTCCCCCGAAGAGATCCAAATCGAGACCTAGTCTACGAAAGTATACATGTAATTTACTTCACGTGGTCGTATTTTCTACTTGTCCCTTCGGCACGCTGTCAGTTGTAGGTGGTGAATCGTTTATAAATAACTCGTAGACGGTACACGTTAATGACACGACCCGCGGGTTTCGTTAATTCGTTGTCTCCTACGAATGGGGTTTCTTCGACGTTGTGTTCTTAGTCTTATTTCCTGTCTCATACCTCATCTTTGTATACACCTGTAATGAACGGAGAGCAAATAAGAAGTTCAATCTTAATTATTCTTTAAAGATATAAGATATAAATAAATGACACCTATTTCGAAACAACTTTACAAACTGAACTGAAAAGAGATAACTGTCGATCTTAGATACTGTAAAACTAAAAAAAATTAAATAACTACCATTTGTGACACTCTCGTCTAAATTCCTGATAAAAAACACAGTTGTGTAGTGTCCTTGACTTTAAAGAGGTCCCTGAAACGACTATGAACGTGAGTTTACTAGATACCAAGTCAAGTCAAGTCAAGTCAAGTAAACGAGTCAGCACAGACTGAGAAACGCTGGGGTACTTAGTGTCGTGCGGTCCGGAGGGAGACAGGTAGTGGTTCAGGGTCTCAAGTGAGTTTGAGTACAGGTAGCTCAGCCGTTACGGTAGGTCGGTAGAGTAGGAGACAGCAGGGGAAGAGGAGGACGGGGGTTAGGGAGGGTGGTAGTCCCATAAAAGGTTACTCAGTGGAGAAGCGTACTCCATCGGTTTCATAGCCTCAAAGTCGAAATCGTAGTCAGGAAGGTTACTTGTAGGTCCTGACTAGAGGAAATCCTACCTGACCAACCTAGAGGAACGTCGGGTTCCCTGAGTTCTCAAAAGAGGTTGTGGTGTCAAGTTTTCGTAGCTAATAAGCCACGAGTCGAAAGACAGAAAAACAACAACAACAACAAATAAAAATTAAAAAAAAATAAAATGAAATGTCATGACATAACCAAAACGGTATGTAACTGTACTTAGACGGTGCCCACATGTACTCAAGGGTTAGGACTTGGGCGAAGGGTGGATAGAGGGGTATAGTAGAGAGACCCAGTAGGGTCACGTGGTAGGGGGTCATAGGAAATAGGACATAGTTTGGATCTGACATAGTTTAACAAAGAATGTGCTATCATATGTACAAAGTTACGGTAAGAGGGTTTAGTAGGGTGGGAGAGGGAGAGGGTGTCTCAGGTGCTCTGACGAGATATGTAGACACAGAGAGAACGACAGAGTGTATGTCCCAATAGTAGTGGTAGAAAGATTTAAGGTATATATACACAATCATATGACATAACCACAAAAAGAAAGACCGAATGAAGTGAGACATATTATCCGAGGTCAAAGTAGGTGGAGTAATCTTGACTAAGTTTACATAAGAAAAATTACCGACTCATTATAAGGTAACACATATACATGGTGTCGAAAGGATAGGTAAGCAGACGACTACCTGTAGATCCAACAAAGGTACAGGACCGATAATATTTGTCACAACACTACTTGTAACCCCATGTACACAGAGAAAGTTAAGACCAAAGGAGTCACACATACGGGTCGTCACCCTAACGACCCAGTATTCCGTCAAGATAAAGGTCAAAAAATTCCTTAAAGGTGTGACAAAAGGTATCACCGACATGATCGAACGTAAGGGGGTTGTCACATTCTCCCAAGGGAAAAGAGGTGTGGGAGAGGTCGTAAATAACGAATATCTGAAAACCTAACGTCGGTAAGACTGACCACACTTTGTCATAGAGGAACACCAGAACTAAACGTAAAGAGACTATTACTCATTACAACTCGTAGAAAAGTACACAAACAATCGGTAGACATACAGAAGAAACCTCTTTACAGATAAATCAAGAAACCGGGTAAAAAACTAACCCAGTAAATAAAAGGACCTTAACTCGACGTATTCAACGAACATATAAAAACTCTAATCAACAAACAGTCAACGAAGTAAACGATAATAAAAGAGGGTAAGTCTTCCGAGAGAAAAGTGGAACGAAGGAAACAACACGTCTTCGAAAATTAAAATTAATCTAGGGTAAACAAATAAAAACAAAAATAAAGGTCACAAGACCCTCCACCTAGTGTCAGGTTAAGAGTATAGGTATGTACTGGTGACCTTTTTGTTATCGGAACTGATCTACCTGGAAACAACCGTTTCATTATAGAGACGAAAAGTTATACGATAGATCCAACCAGTATTGAAAGGAAGGTTCCTCATTCGCAGAAAATTAAAGTACCGACGTCAGTGATAGAGGTCACTAAAACCTCGGGGGTTTTTATTTCAGACTGTGACAAAGGTGACAAAGGGGTAGATAAACGGTACTTCACTACCCTGGTCCACGGTACTAGAATCAAAAGACTTACAACTCGAAATTCGGTCGAAAAAGTGAGAGGTGAAAGTGAAAGTAGTCTCCGAAAAATTAAGGAGAAGTGAAAGACGGTATTCCCACCACAGTAGACGTATAGACTCCATTGACTATAAAGAGGGTCGTTAGAACTAAGGTCGAACACGAAGAAGGTCGGGTCACAAAGAGTACTACATGAGACGTATCCTCAATTTATTCGTCCCACTGTTATATGTCGGAACTACATGAGGAAAGGGTTAAACCTTGGTCGGACAACAAGGTACAGGTCAAGATTGACGACGAAGGACTGGACGTATATCCAAAGAGTTCTCCGTCTAGTCCACCAGACCATTACTAGATACCATGTTCTACGATTTTGTTGGTCTTTTTGTCTTTTTAGGGACGTACGTTAAAAGTTTCTGTGTGAATAGGTACAACCCGAAGGGTCGACCGAGTCGTCTATTTCTTAGGTGGACGTTTACACCTTCTACGTCCTTAGTTCCCAAGTTAGAGACCCAACCCTTCCAAGGCACCTCCTCCTTTACCGTTGGGTGAGGTTATAAGAACGGACCTTTTAGGGTACCTGTCTTCTCGGACCGTCTGATGTTAGGCACCTCAGTGTTCTTCAACCTGTACTAACTCAATGAATCGTCTGTAGGTACAGTCTTCTCATCTAGTCTAAAAACTGAGAGGAGGGGTTTATAGGGTACTATTAAGAAGATGAAGCACAGGTATAAATTAATTGATTTACAACCAAAAGTAGTGATCCCTCTAACTTGGTTCTCCCCTGTTACTTCTTCCTTCCTCCCTTTTTTTACTTCGTTTCTTTCTTCCTCCGTTCGTCACTACTTCTTCTCTTTCTTCCTTCCATTAGTATCTTATTCACTAAATAGGGGATTTTGTGAACAATTTATAAGAGGAAACGTAAACGTGAATCAAACGCAGAATTGTAAAAGATTAGAGTACTACAACAACCTACAGTACTTCGGTTAGACTGGAGACGGAAAACTAGAGTAATGTGACCTAATCAGCCCTTAGAAACGAATGAACGTTGAGGTACCTGATATGTCAGGTACCTTAAGAGGTCCGGTCTTATGATCTCACCCATCGACAAGGGAAGAGGTCCCCTAGAAGGGTTGGGTCCCTAACTTGGGTACAGAGGGTGTAACGTCCCCCTAAGAAATGGTCGACTCGGTAGTCCCTTCGAGAACGAATGAATCCCTCTTAGTATCATCGTTATTGTAATTCAGGAATGTAAACAAAGACGGTAAACACATACAGGGTGATTTTAGTTTTAGGTATAGTTCTTTTCTACTAGTAACCCGTGTGAAAATATTTAGTGAAAGGGTAAAAGCGAGGTAGGGACTCAAGAAAAACGGGGTGTTGGAGGAGTACCGTTGAAAGTGGAGACGTAAAGACTCACACATCTACTACCCCAAGTCGTACCCCCACTGGTGACACATCTTGTGCCGGTGGTCGAACAGGAATCACTTCCACCTCCCCCCGGCGTACATCTCCTTCTACCGCCCAGGTTTCTTGTTCTGCTGGTGGCACTACACTCTCCGTGTCCACCTCTCCCGAAACGCAGAGGGGAGACGACTTACCAAGGAGTTCAACTGGTCCTACTGTTATATCCTCCTGTGGTTCTCCTCCTTCCTCGTGTCTCGTTAATTCGGTGACAACCGGTTGTGTTACTGGGGGAGGTGTCTCCACAGTCACGTCCGTTCGAACTTATTACCGACCTCCAGTGTCTTCATCACTAGTTAGTGTAACCCTGGCGTCTTCCCGTTAACCTACCACTACTCTTAGACTTAATACCTCACTTTTTTCGGGGGTTTGGTCCTTGGTCGATGATCATACACTGTATCAACTGGCAAGTATTACGAGTATATTACTTCTCCAAACGTCTACCGCTGTATCGCCAGTATTCGGTAGTGGTGCTCGTTCTCCTAGAGTCGCTGGGGTTTCTTCACTTTCTTCTTATAGACTCGGTGTGTCGAGAGGTCTCTCTACCAAAATTAGAACCTTTCATTCAGACACTACTTAAATCCCTGTTGTCACCTCCTCATTGACTAGAGATGGTCGCTGTCCACTGATTCCTTCTTCATGTACCCCCTTGCGTCCGAGAATGACTACGACTGTCAGTCTTGTTACTCCGGTAACGGGTGGTGGCACCGGTTCATGTGTCCGTCTTTGTGGTGTTTCGTGCGAGAGACGTGGAGACCTAGGACCTTTTCTGGTGACTTTTAATTGAGTCAGTGTAATAACCAGGAGCGGTACCTTAGGTGAGCTTCTTCTACCTAAATTCTCTTCTCTGGACACTATTTTGTTTGTCAGTATTGTGGGTCAGGAAGTACGAATGAATCGTGAACGGACAACTACCTTGAGAAAGTGTGTATAGACTGGCCAATTAAATAAACTAGTGATTATATCATTTACAAACAAGTCATCGGGTGAAATACGTTCTGTACTAAGTTATATGGAGTGTTTTTGAAATATTAGAGGTATAGGATTCACTCTTCTGACTCCGAGTCCCTCCAACTCTTAATTGGTTCTGAAGGTCGTTCTTTACCTAAGTCTTGTTCTTGGTCTAATAAAATAAGATTATACAATAAAGTTCTTTGGTGTAACTTTTTTTATTAATGATAGAAGTCGTAATTATAGGTAGTTACCGTGGGGTGAGGTCATGAGAACGGACCTTTTAGGGTACCTACCTCCTCGGACCACCCGACGTCAGGTACCCCAGCGATTCTCAGCCTGTGCTGACTCGCTGAAGTGAAAGTGAAAAGTGAAAGTACGTAACCTCTTCCTTTACCGTTGGGTGAGGTCACAAGAACGGACCTCTTAGGGTCCCTGCCCCCTCGGACCACCCGACGACAGATACCCCAGTGTGTTTCAGTCTGTGCTGATTTCACTGAATCGTCGTCATCGTCGTCGTATATATATATAATTACTGATTGTTAATAGGGTAAGAGTAGTATGGAAACACAATCTTTAAGAGTCCACTTGAAGACGAGGACTTAGAGAACAAAAGAGGAAAATAAGGAGTCTTTACGGTTAGGTTAACTATTAGGAGGGAAAGATTTCTTACGGAAACTATAAAAGAAACATATTCAATCAGTTCAAAGACTTAAGAAAGTCTCGATACCAAAGTGAGTCAGGGTGTCGAAGTATTTAAAAATAGTTGTAAAAAACTTCAAAAACTGTGACCTCTGGTTCCATTTTTGGATCCTCGACAACTCTTATATCGAGTGATAGTTTCTGTCAAATTTATACTATGTACCTCTAAGTAGTCAAACGATAAAAGACAGGAGGTCAAAGGGACGGTAACTCTTTGTGAAAAACGGTCGTCCTCCATTCCTAAACAAAATCAAGTTAAGAAACTAGTTTATAAAATAATTCCTGGAGGGTACACGGAGTCTCTAGGTCCTACATACTTTCTTCATTCCACCGAGAGTGGGAATCCTTCGAACGTTGAAGTACTTTAATTTACTGTGTAAATAATTACTCTGTCTCTTTTGGTAGTTCTGCAGGAGACGAAAATTTTGACGAAACTTTGTAGAGTAAGGAGAATAAAAAAAAGGAAGACAGAGAACACGTAGGTATCCCTTTATGTAATTAGTGGAGGAAAGAGGGGTCAAAAAGAGAACTACTCTTAAACTTCTGTATATGTTCCACTTTTATACGATTCTCTTAGGAGTCATTCAATGAATCGATTTTGACCCCTTCTTTACCCCGTAACTTTCCAATTTTCCCTCCCGTGGGTCTTTTGTGTAGACTCGTCCTCGCTACTCGTTCTGCCTCAAGGGAATCAGTTGGACCCCGAGACGCTACTGTATTTTCTACCCTACCCCCTCCCCTCCCTCCCCCATATATATTAATACCGACTAAGCACAACAGTATACCGTCTTTGGTTGTGTTGTAACATTTCGTTAAAAGGAGGTTTACTTTTTTTATTTAAATTTGTTTTTTTACTACTCGGAGGGAATGACTAAGTCCCTTTATCTTCCTTCCTTCCATAATTTTTGTTGGGTTTCCATAATTTTTGATTTGGTTTCAAACCACGGAATTCCTCTGTTTTCGTGCACCGATGGCCTACAAGTGGTAAAAGTAGCGGTTCGATGTCGTAGTCTACGATAGCGGGAAACAAGTCGAAGACGACACACGACCTGACACCCTTTGTACAATGTTACGAGAGGAGTGCATTTAGAAGGATGGCAAAACTCCATGACTTACCTTTCCACTCCTTTGACACTGAGTCTCTCCAATTCAATGAATGGGTTTCTTTGTGTCGTATACTCACCAATTCAGTTCCGACTTTGGGTCCAGTCAGATCTTCTCTCTCCTCCTCGGAGGAAGTGGTGTCCGTTACCCACTTGGACTCCCTGTGTTCGCTTGTTCCTTTCTCGTATTATGTGCTTGCTGCGAAAAGATTACTTCTATTTTCATGACATCATGGGAGGGAGAACACCGAGTTTCTTTTTGTATCGTTGGATCTACAGGTAGTCGTCTACTTACCTATTCTTTCGACACCATGTATATGTGTCACCTCATAATGAGTCGGTAATTTTTCTTATGTAAACTTAGGTAAGATTACTCCCCCTACTCTGACCTCGGATAATATGTCTCACTTCATTCGGTCTTTCTTTTTGTGGTTATGTCATATGATTACGTATATATACCTTAAATCTTTCTACTATTACTAATGGGACATACGTTCTGTCGTTTTCTCTGTGTCTACATATCTTGTCAGAGAACCTGAGACGCCCTCTCCCGCTCCCACCCTACTAAACCCTCTTACCGTACCTTTGTACATATGATAGCATATACTTTACTCAGCGGTCAGGTCCAAGCTACGTCCTATGACCCACGAACCCCGACGACGTGACCTTGCTGGGTCTCCCTACCATGTCCCTCCCTCCTCCCTCCCCCCAAGTCCTACCCCTTGTACACATGTGGGCACCACCCAAGTATACCTACATACCGTTTTTGTTATGTTATGACATTTCATTAATTGGAGGTTAATTTTATTTATTTAAATATAAGTTTCAATTTTTTTTTCTTTTTGTATCGGAATCGATAACCAAGTCATAGACTGCGGTGTATAAGAATGTCCTCATGGACTAGGAATCCACTTCTTTACAGATATATGGAATCTCAGGTCTCATCTGTAGTCTCAGACCACTTCATTCGAGACTTTGTCCTGTTCCAGCAGTTTTCCCCGTACATAAGTTGTTTCAACCTCTCGTCTATCTTTCCGTTATAATTGCGGAGTCCCCCTTAAGGACCTCGGAGAATAAGTACCCGTTACCTATTTTTTAACATTTTATTCGTTATAGTTAGTAGAATGAACGGGGGTCCTGATTTCTTTCGGTTGAAAATTCTCTCTTTTCGTCGTGAGTCCAAAACATGTTTCGCCATGTAACGGTCTACGGAACATACAGACCGTGGACAAAATTGGATCGGGTTCGATGGTGATAGAGCTCCGACCTAATGACGGTATACGGGGATTGACGAGAACGACGAAGGTGAAAGAGAGGACTTCAAAAAAGAGGTCGATCGTCTCGGTCGTTCTAGGAGAATTTTCTAGTCAGTCTAACACAGAGTGTGTATGTAGGAGTTTTTTCCTTTTTTTTGCAGGGATGGTTTCAGAAAGGACCGAGGGTGTCCTTTCTTTTCGACGTCTCAGGGAGGGCGTCAGACAATACACCAAGGGTGAGAAACGGACCGGGGACTAGGGTGGTGGGAAGGTAAAAGAGTCACAAAAAGTTGGTGTCCCACATCCTGTGCCATGCCTGACAGGTCTGAGTGAGATCCCAGGACTGGCTGTACATTACAGTACCGTATCGTATCTTGACAGTCATTTGATGTCGATTTTCACTCGTTGAAGAACGATATACCAAACTGAACTATAAAGACAAAACTATCGATCCTAAATACGGTAACACTAGAAAACCACCTCCCTTATCAAGGTCCAAGCACCTAGCGACCTGTCTTCCTTTCTTTTACGTCATTCCGGCGGACCAACTCGCCTGAAAGTGAGAGGAGGGTCTAGCCAGATCTCTTCACCAGTATTCTCGTTCATAACGTCGGCTGTCGGTCAAGAGTCGAGACAGTGGTGTATGTGCACAGAAACCCTTGTCGAAAAGAGTAAAGGAATCTTACCCCATTGGTAAGGATACACTGTATAAACAACGTACTTAATATATACTCTATTTTGTATATTTCGTGAATTCTCCCAACGGACCGTTTATCCTTCAAGAGTTAGTTATCCTCGATAATAATCGAGTCTGAAGGACCGTAAATAAATGTAAAGAGAGACCAAAGAGAAAGGGGACCGGGTTCTTTTTCTGTCAGCCATTGATTAATGGAGAAGAGGGGAGACAGTGAAGAGGTTTGTTTTGGGAATGACACCTTAAATCCTAGTTATTAGACGCCCAACGTACATTTTTGGATTTATCCGTTTACTACCAGATCTGGGATTGATCAATCTTAAAAGAGGAGATTGGGACCCCGAAGGGTCCAACGAGTCCCCATTTCTTAGACGGACGGTTACGTCCTCTGTGGTCTCGGGACCCAAGCTAGGGACACAGTCCTTCTAGGGATCTTCCTTTGACATCGGGTAACGTCACAAGCACGGCCCTATTAGGGTACCTGTCTCCTCGGACCGACCGGTGTCGGTACCCCAGTGTTTCTCAGCCTGTGCCGACTTGTGTCTGTGTGTTCTTACTCGTATCTCAGGGTCACTCTCTTTAGATTATTCCTGTGCTATTATTTCACTATCCGATTGCTGAATAACGATACTCGAGTTTAGTGTAGTGCTCTCGGAGGAAGGGTGAAACCTGGAGGTTCACCATAAAGTACCTTAGGGTACTACACTTTCGGTTTTTTTTTTNTACTACACTTTCTTTTTTTTTTTTTTTTTTTTTTTTGGAAATCCTTTGTAGGACAGGTCAGGAGAGGAAAAATATCTTCCTCTTTGGTTCTAGGTCTCTCTTCTCACTGAGTGGGGTCTAGTGTGTCCCTAAGCCTCGGAGAGTGTAAGACAGTTGGACACTTTTGGAGGTCCGTGCGGTAATGGATGGACCATACCAATTACAAGTTATAATCTCGTTCCTCAACCTGTACTTCCCAAAAGAGGAACCCGTGTCCTTTATAAAGAGGAAGACAACGTTCTTGAGAAGTGAGTTTATCTACAGGACCCGACTCTCTCCGAGAGAAGTGTCGTTTTGGGAAGGTGATCCGAAGAAAGAGACGTGACTTCCGGGGATCACTCAATTAGGTGAAGCAGAGTCGGTTCCGCAGTCCACTCTGACTGCTTTACAATCTCGAATTTCCTTTAGACATCTGACAAGTGAGTTGGAAGAGTTAGATGGGTACCTCGTCGACTCCCGGTCTCTCAAATTGACTGTAGAGTTTCAGTCTATCGATAAAAAACCAGTTCGACGACTCCATGACAAAGACTTTATGACCCTAACACAGATCCCTAAAACCAAAACACTAACAATAACGGTTAATTGTCACAGTTAAACCGATGGTAGACTGGTGTGGGGTGTCGGGACACTGGAAAATCTTTTACTTGCCGGATACTACTGCACCTATTTAGTGTTTCCCTTTCTAAATCCTTTAACCAGGGGATCGGCTAGAAATCTAGTTGATAAATCTTTGTCCTTTTATCGATGGTTTTTGTCGATTGGTCATTCGAAATCCAGGACGACAACCAAATCCTTTGGATGAGCGAGAGATCTTTTGGTTTTTACCAAAAAGTTATGCCTCTACGAACTTGATAAATTTTATTTAACTCGGTGCACGGCACTAGTTCCCTGGTTTAAAGGGATACCGAAATACAGAGATCACACTTTGAAAAGGTTCTTTGCCTCAATTCTTTTTCAAGTTTTACACACAGTTAATTAAATCTCTTGAAACTCTTCAATTGTTTGTAGGTCATTAATACGAGACTCTCTCTCTTTGATTTTTGTGCTGTAATCCTCTCAAAAACGGGGTTGAAAGACTCGATGGTACCCTCATACTCAGACGTCCCTCTTTTCTCCCGACCGGGTCCCCTTCCCTGATGTTTGACCTACCGAAAGCCGTTCGGGGAAGTCGAGATACCCAACGTCAAGACGTCTGTTTTACTGTCTTAACCTGATCTAAAGAAAGGACAGGGAAGAGTGAGACTGTTAGACACGAAGTTCCAGTGAATCTGAATTTATGGTGTGTTCGTTACTACTGTTAGTACTAGTTTTATTATTATTATCAACGGTAAATAACTCATGGATGGTACATGGTCCGTGACATGGTCTGTAAAATATTGGAAATAGAGAATATCAGTGTCGTCAGGATGTCCCTTTTGAAAGAAATAAAACAAAAAAATCACATGTCTAACTGGGAAGAAAAAAATTTTGAAAATAACCTTATATCAACTAAATATAACGACACGATCAAGGTTGTCGTTTCATTTACTCAACGTGTATATGTACATCGGTGAGCAAAACCCCAACAAACAAACAAAAAAGTTAAGAAAAGGGTAGATCGGATACCCTTATGACTCATCTCAAGGGACACAATATTTTTTCCAAGAATAGTCAATGGATAAAATATGTTTCGTCACACATATACCCCGAAGAGACCATCAAGTCTACCATTTCTTAGGCGGAAGTTGCACCTTCTCGACCCAAGTTAGGCACCCAACCCTTCTGGGTGACCTCCTCCTGTACCGTTGGGTGAGGTCATAAGAACGGACCTCTTAGGGGTACTTACCTCCTCGGACCACCCGATGTCAGGTACCCCAGTGTTTCTCAGCCTATGTTGACTTCGTTGGTAATATATATTAGAGTACCATTAATGTTTGGTTTTTAGATATCATCCGTATGTGAATTTTTCTCTTGCATTAAGTTTGTATTGTGATATCAGTAGTTTAGTATTCTCTTCTCGTGTTTTCTTTCTTTTTCCTTACTTTTTATTGATTTTCGTTGGTGTTCTGTTAATTGTTTTACCATTATTCATGTACGACGACGACGACGACGATTCAGTGAAGTCAGCACAGGCTGAGACACGCTGGGGTATCTGCCGTCGGGTGGTCCAAGGGGGCGGGGACCCTAAGAGGTCCGTTCTTGTGACCTCACCCAACGGTAAAGGAAGAGGTTACGTACTTTCACTTTTCACTTTCACTTCAGCGAGTCAGCACAGGCTGAGAAACGTTGGTGAACGTGACGTCGGATAATCCGAGGAGGTAGGTACCCTAAAAGGTCCGTTCTCATGACCTCACCCTACGGTAACGGAAGAGGCTATTCATGTATTGATAGTTATTAATGAAATTATATTTACCTGACTTACAAAGTTAGATTTCCATATTTCACCGATTCATTTATCTTTTTCGTTCTATTATATGTCCGACGACTATCCTCTAAGGGAAGTCTAGATTTCTGTGTATCTGACTTTCACTCCCCTACCTTTTTTTATAAGATACTTTTACCTTTTTTCTTTTGCACATATCGTTACGAGTATAGTCTGCTTTGTACGAAATTTCTGACATTATTCTCTGTTTTTTTTCCTTTTATGTGTTACCACTCTCCAGTTAGGTTCTTCTTCTATACTTCAGTATTTATTTATACGTGGGTTGTCTCCTTGTGGATTTGTGTATTTCGTTTACAATTGTCTGTTCTTCGTTCACCTTCGGACAAGAGTCAGAGCGAGTGGACGGAGGAGGAGGAGGAGTGGGGAGCGGAGCCCGTCGGTCGCCGAGTAAGAGACACGGAGCCTGAGACGAAGACAAAACGATGCGGACAAGGGGACAAAACAAATAGTAAAACAAGATATCCTCTCCCCCTAGACAAACTCCCAAACACGAAAAGGGTGTACGGAGGATAAGAGGAGTATGTCCGAATATAGAAGTCAAAGGACGGGACATTCTGACCCATTCAATATTTATTGTCTTCAAAATGTCTAGACTTCCGACCTTTCAGGTTCTACTTCCGTGGTTTCCTAAGTCACAGACCTCTGCTGGGTGAAGAACTGAGTGTCTTTCGGAAAACGACACAGAGGTGCACCACCTTCCCTACTCGCTCAAGAGACCTCAGAAAGAACCCCCGAGGTGGGAGTACGGGATTAGTGTAGAGTTTCCGTGGTGGAGGTTATGGTAGTGTAACCCCCGATTCTAAAATATACTTAAAACTTCCTGTTTTTTTATTAGTCGGGTATTGTTGATAGTAGTAATACCCTTTATAGTTATTTAATATAATACAATTTTATTCTTGAAAATAAGGAGTTCTTTTTGGTAATTTTCTTTTTTGTTCAATGTTTAAACCCTCTCCTTTACTATATTTACACTTCTATCTCTGTCTTTGTATCTATGTCCATCCCATTCCCCTAAAATGTGTCTAATATATTTTAGGTCTAATGTATTTTTCCTGAAGATGTCTAGTTATTGTTTTCTATTGATTGGATTTTTACTTTTTCTTTTATATCCCCGGAAAATGTTTTGATAGTTTTACCGTACTATCAGTTCTTTGTCGTAAGTTAGAATTTTATAAGATTTAGTTTTGTCATTTGCTGTGTCTGAAATTTTATTTCAATGAGGGACCTCAAGTTCCTATCTGTTACCCTATCCGATCACTCATTCGTACGTCTAAATTCAATAAGTATTACGAGTTGTGAACCTAATGTAATACCGAATGTCCATAAATGAATAATTTTATTATGACTTGTCCAACACGTACCTTGTTACTACTAACACTAGGAGTTTTGTTGTTAGGACTAATGTAGTTAAGTCAAGTTGACTCCGGGATTTGTGTTTTGTTCTTCGGTACGCTACGGATGTTTCACGAATATTATTACGTCTTGTGTATCATTCATGAATTGGTTACCTTAGGTAATGTCAATTTAATTTCCTACCCATAGGTACCGCTAGGTGTAGGTCCCTGGTATTTTTCGTCAGTAGAGGGTTCTCCTAAGGGTGTAACTGGTTACGTCACCCTTTCAAAACACATAGAAAGTAGTCTTAAAAGTTGTCGCTTTCGTCGAACCTTCCGAGTTCCCTCGAGTAATGAGTCTCATCACTGTCGTGTCTTAAGAGATTCATTTTCCCCCGAAAAGAAAGAGGAAGAGTTCGGTATCGTAAACCTAAACTTTTTCGGAATTTGGCCCTGGGAACTGGTTTAAATGTGACTCCACTGCTCGTTGAGACCTAGAGTCTCTCTTTCATTCAATTGAAACCTTACAAGAGTCAGTGTATAAAGATAAGATGTAAATAGGAGACAGGAAGGACAAATGACTTTTGGACGGTTCTAGAATCGTTACATATTTGAATCGAAACGAGATCCGTAGTTTTGTTTACTGGAACGAAACACTGGTTCCGTCGTTAAGATTCCTTATTTACCCCCTGATGAGAAGTCCTCTGTCGTTCATTAGAGTTTCTACTTCCGAAATGTGTAATTCTAGTTTTATTTGTCTTCTATGGATTTCCCCAGTTTGTACGTAGATGTGGTCTGAAAACCTTTCGGTGAAGAAAGCCCTGTTCACACTACTATCTAAAAGAGTCCCTAATTGTAGGTCAGTCCGTCACCTTAAATCGTAAACCTCTTCGGACTTCAGAGTAGGCAATCTAAAACGGAGCTAGGTGCAAGTCGATGACTAACTTTCGAAGACCGTATACACCCTTTGAGGTGTGGATCAACGTCGTGGTGTACCGTCCATTGCCAGCCCCTCCGTTCTACCCACTTTCCTAGAACGACTCTGGGTCTGAGACCGTCCTATTACCCTCTCACACTTATACGAAGAGGTACTAGTCTTGGGAAAAGATTCTGACGGACAGGATGTCAGTCTTACTGACACATCAATATCCGACCACCCAGATGGCTCCCGTGTCTATAGTCCTGAGGTGATTGAATAGTCTCATGACCACAGGTAGAACCAATTAATGTAATAAATTCAATTAATTTGATCGTCAAGAGAGGGTCTCTGGGATCTTCTTATTCACTTTCACTTTCACTTCAGTACAGACTGAGAAACATTGGGCACCCGATATCGGGTGGTTCGCGGAGGCAGGTACCCTAAGAGGTCCGTTCTCATGACCTCACCCAATCTGGAGTTTTCACTTTCAGCGGGTCAGCACAGACTGAGAAACTCTGAGGTACCTGATATGTCAGGTACCTTAAGAGGTCCATTTTTGTGACCCCACCCATCGGNCCCTTTGAGGTGTGGATCAACGTCGTGGTGTACCGTCCATTGCCAGCCCCTCCGTTCTACCCACTTTCCTAGAACGACTCTGGGTCTGAGACCGTCCTATTACCCTCTCACACTTATACGAAGAGGTACTAGTCTTGGGAAAAGATTCTGACGGACAGGATGTCAGTCTTACTGACACATCAATATCCGACCACCCAGATGGCTCCCGTGTCTATAGTCCTGAGGTGATTGAATAGTCTCATGACCACAGGTAGAACCAATTAATGTAATAAATTCAATTAATTTCACCGTCAAGAGAGGGTCTCTGGGATCTTCTTATTCACTTTCACTTCACTTCAGTACAGACTGAGAAACGTTGGGCACCTGACATCGGGTGGTTCGCGGAGACAGGTACCCTAAGAGGTCCGTTCTTATGACCTCACCCAATCTGGAGTTTTCACTTTCAGCGGGTCAGCACAGACTGAGAAACTCTGAGGTACCTGATATGTCAGGTACTTTAAGAGGTCCATTTTTACGACCCCACCCATCGGAAAGGGAAGAGGTCCCCTGGAAGGACTGGGTCCCTAGTTTGGGTCCAGAGTGTACCGTCTGTCTAAGAAATGGTCGACTCGGTGGTCCCTTCGGGTTCTAATGACCCCACCCATCGGATAGGGAAGAGGTCGTCTAGAAGGGATGGGTCCTTAGTTTGACCCCAGAAGACGTAACGTCCACCGAAGAAATGGTTCGACCGATGGTCCCTTGGGTCTCTTCGGGAGTTTGTACTGGTATTATAGATTAAATTAACATCGCTGTGACACCTCATACATCTTGATCAAGGTGATAAGTGTATTGTTTATTTTGGGTCATTCCTTTTGATTCAAATAGGTGTCAGTATCGATCAGTAACCATCTTGTTTCTAAGTTAACCGGTTATGTTATAACATTTCATTAATCGGAGGTCAATTTTATTTATTTACATTTAAAATTTTTTATAACAGAATCGGACACGATATAATATAGTGAATTTACATTTTAGAGGTAACCGGAAATTTTTTGTACTTGGAGGGATAATTCTTCTGGAGTTTTGATAAAAGTGAAAGTAAGTGACCTCTTCCTTTACCGTTGGGTGAGGTCACAAGAACGGACCTCTTAGGGTCCCTGCCCCCTGGGACCACCCGACGGTAGATACCCCAGCGTGTCTCAGTCTGTGTTGACTTCACTGAATCGTCGTCGTCGTCGTCGTATGAAGTCTCACAATGTTGATTTAATCTATAATACCAGTGTGTGACTCTTGTCTCCGATTAGGAGACATGTCGTGACACCTTTTCTTTGTCTTATGTTCGGTGTAACAGTAAAATTTATAAAAACATTGGTGTATTATTTTCGTTTTCTTTATCTATCTTAAATAAAAACATTAAACTATCTCACGGACTTCTTGATACCTGTTTCCAAGTACTATAACATGTCCTCCTTCACTAGTTCCGGTAGAGTTTCTTTTTCTTTACGTTTTCTCGTTTTACCAACAGACTCCTCCGGAATGTTTATCGACTCTTTTCTTTTCTTCACTTTCTGCTTCCTCTTTTCCTTTATATACGGGTAGACTTACGTCTCAAGGTTTCTTATCGTTCCTCTCTTTTCTTTCGGAAGAAATCACTAGTCACGTTTCTTTATCTTCTTTGGTTATCTTATCCTTTCTGATCTCTAGAGAAGTTCTTTTAATCTCTACGGTTCCCTGGTAAAGTACGTTTCTACCTGAGTTATTGTCTGTCTTTAACATATCTTGATTGTCTTCGTCTTCTATAATTCTTTTTCACCGTTCTTATGTGTCTTCTTGATATGTTTTTTCTAGAATTACTGGGTCTATTGGTACTACCATAGTGAGCGGATCTAGGTCTGTTGGACTTCACGTTTCAGTTCACCCGGAACCCTTCGTAGTTACCGTAGTGTTTCGATCACCTCCACTACCTTAAGGTCGACTCGATAAAGTCCAGGAGTTTCTATTACGAAAATTTCACGACGTGAGTTATACGGTCGTTTAAACCTTTTGAGTCGTCACCCGTGTCCTGACTTTTTCCAATTCAAAAGCAAGGTTAGGGTTTCATTCCGTTACTGTTTCCTACAAGTTTGATGGCGTATTAACGTGAGTAGTGTGTTACGATCGTTTCATTATGAGTTTTAAGAGGTTCGCTCCGAAGTTGTCATGTACTTGACTCTTGAAGGTCTACAAGTTCGACCTAAATCTTTTCAGTCTCCTTGGTCTTTAGTTTAATGGTTGTAGGCAACCTAGTATCCTTTTCGTTCTCTCAAGGTCTTTTTGTAGATGAAGACCAAATAACTGATACGGTTTCTGAAACCGACACACCTAGCGTTGTTTGACATCTTTTAAGAATTTCTCTACCCTTATGGTCCGGTAGAGTAGACGGAGGACTCTTTGGACATGTGTCCACTTCTTTGTTGTCAATCTTGGTCTGTACCTTGTTGTCTGAACAAGGTTTAACTCTTTCCTCATGTAGTTCCGATATATAACAGTGGAACGAATAAATTGAATATGCGTCTCGTGTAGTACGTTTTACGACCTGACCTACTTCGTATTCGACCTTAGTTCTAACAACCCTCTTTATAGTTATTGTAGTCTATACGTCTACTGTGATGGGAATACCGTCTTTAACTTCTTGATTTCTCGGAGAACTATTCTGACTTTCTCTCATTTTTTCGACCGAATTTTGAGTTGTAAGTTCTTTGACTCTAGTACCGCAGGCCAGGGTAGGGAAGTACCGTTTATCTACACCTTTCTCACCGTCTTAAGTAAAAGAACCCGAATTTTTAGTGACGTCTACCACTGACGTCGGTACTTTAATTTTCTACGAATGAGGAACCTTCTTTTCTATACTGGTTGGATCTGTCGTATAATTTTTCGTCTCTGTAATGAAACGTCTGTTTCCAGGTAGATCAGTTTCGATACCAAAAAGGTCATCAGTGCATACCTACACTCTCAACTCGGTATTTCTTTAGACTCACGGCTTCTTGACTACGAAAAATTGACACCACAACCTCTTCTGAGAACTCTCAGGGAACCTGACGTTCCTCTAGGTTGGTCAAGTATCATTTCCTTTAACCAGACCTTATAAGTAACCTTCCTGACTACGATTTTGACTTTCAGGTTATGGAACCGGTGGACTACACTTCTTGACTGAGTGACCTTTTCTGGGACTACGACCCTTTCTAACTCCCGTCCTCCTCTTCACCTACTGTCTCCTACTCTACCAACCTACCGTAGTGGTTGAGTTACGTCTACTCAAACTCAGCCTGTGTTGACTCGCTGATTTGACTTGACTTCGAGACCCTCAACCACTACCTGTTCCTCCGGACCGTACGACGTCAGGTACCCTAACGTTTCTCAGCCTGTACTGACTCACTGGCTTGATATGACTTGACTAAAAATATTATAATTTTAGAACAAATTGAGTTAATATGTTTAAAAATACTACAGTTTGTAAAATATACTGAAATGAAAATTTTTAATTTAAATTTATTTTAACTTTCAAGTCAAAAAATTAGTGTGACAGGTATGCCGTCGATAAGTCAATGAGTATCACTCACTGGGATGGGTGTGTCGTCCGTTTCATCCGTGAGTCGATTAATGATATTCCTCTCCACCCTTCTTTTGTACCGACGGTATCTGGTCTAGGGCCCTTGATGACCGTATAATAATCTACACCAATTCCGGAGTACGAGCAAAAAAATTACGGAATTAAGGTCTCTGTACCTATGACTTCGACTTTACTACACTACTATCTGAAGGTGATTTTATGAAACCTTGTTTTTTCATTCCTTTTTCTCTCTGGGTACTTCGTTTACACCATTTTATTCAAATGGTGTCTTAATAACACCATTTTTACCGTTTTAGTAAAAAATTAGACTCATTACTCTACCAATCTATCGTAGTGACTGAGTCGCCGGTACTCTGACTCGTTTCGAGACTCTCTATGACTTCTCGTCCCTTCGGACCCCACGACGTCGAGTACCCCAATGTTTCTCAGTCTGTACTGGATCGCTGATTTGTCGTTCATATACTCGTGAATAATAGAGACAAGACACATATAAACTTTTCGAAGTATTGTTTTACATTACCTTCAGCTCAACCTTTTAGTTTTCCGTATTAAGTCACTCGTGAAGGTTATACGACCTGATCCAAACCATGAACTTTGTTAAGAGACTTCATCAGTCATCGAAGGGTAAACTTTCTACTTCAAATTTTTACGAATTTACTGAACGGTTTGATTATTTGATTGTGGTTTTATTTATGTGTAACGGGGGTGGAAATAAGTAGAAACCAAGTTTCCCTGTGTTTTTGTCATTTTCTTTCTTTGGTATAAGTTACTATCACTAAGAAACATAACCTCTTTATTGGGATTTAATATTGGGATTTAAAGTACTATATTGTAATGGACCTCCTCTGGAACCACAAGAGATCTCCCTAACTGGAAGATCTCAGTCAGGAAACTGGTTTCTTTAATCTAGAGTCACTTCTGTTTATTCAAAAGGGTCTAGAGTGTCAACCCGTAACAGTCTCCGTGATGATTTGGATTAACTCTTGACCATGGAGGGGTTTAGGACATTGTTAATTACAGTTCACCTTAGACTTCTAAACTCATAGAACGTTTACCATAAAGGTAAAACACTTCGGAGATACGTGAAAGAGGTTGAAGATTTGTCTACTCTTCTCTGTTTTTCACTTCAGGGTCTTATTATATTATTAGATTACACTATTTTTGAGTAGTAAGTTTTTGGACCGGTCGAATTTTGAGTCGTAAGTCCTTTGACTCCACTACCGTAGGTCAGGGTAGGGAAGTACCGTTTATCTACCCCTTTGTTACCTTTGTCACTATCTGAAGTAAAAGAACCCGAGGTTTTAGTGACGTCTACCACCAACGTCGGTACTTTAATTTTCTACGAACGAGGAACCTTCTTTTCTATACTGGTTGGATCTGTCGTATAATATTTCGTCACTGTAATGAAACGACTGTTTCCAGGTAGATCAGTTTCGATACCAAAAAGATCATCAGTACATACCTACACTCTCAACCTGGTATTTCTTTCGACTCCTAACTTATTAACTATGAAAACTTGACACCACAACTTCTTCTGAGAACTCTCAGGTAACCTGACGTTCCTCCAGGTTAGTCAAGTAGGATTTCCTTTAGTCAGGACTAATAAGTAACCTTCCTGACTACTACTACTTCGACTTTAAGGTTATGAAACCGGTGAACTACGCTTATTGACTGAGTAAACTTTTCTGGGACTACGACCTTTTCTAACTTCCGTCCTCCTCTTCCCCTACTGTCTCCTACCCTACCAACCTACCGTAGTGGCTGAGTTACCTGTACTCAAACTCACTTGAGACCCTCAACCACTACCTGTCCCTTCGGACCGCACGACGTCAGGTACCCCAGTATCTCTCAGTCTGTACTGACTTGTTGACTTGACTTGACTTACACTATTTCTGTTAGTCCAACTTTCATTAAACCCTCCGGTTTCTCGATGTATCTTCCGAGTAATGTAGGGTCCAGACCGAGTTTCAACATGTATACTTCTGTACATAGTCATGAATACGAGTGTTTACACACAGATATAAATGTATCTAAGGTATAAAGGGAACACCGAGTCGACCATTTCTTAGGTGGACGTTACGTCCCCTGGACCCAAGTTAGGGACCCGACCCTCCTAGGGGACCTCTTCTTTTTCCGATGGGTGAGGTCATAAGACCGGATCTCTTAAGGTACCTGATATATCAGGTACCCCAACGTTTCTCAGTCTATGCTGACTCGTTTAAAGTGAAGTGAAGTGTAAGGTGTATAGTTGACCTTGTATCCCCCTTTCGTAGAACCTTGTCCTCTCACCTGAAATAGTGAACCTTTGAACTAAATTTTTCGTCTATATTAAATTTCATAGTTCGTTGATACTAAGCCTGTTGACTGTTCACCTCTTGGATCTGAGGTACGGATTTATATAAATTTTGGGTAGTCAAAAAGAAAAGAGAGGAGAACGAGGGAGATAGGATGGGAATCAGAGTACATTAAAATTCTTTGTATCATATTACTTTGGTTTTGGAAATTCCCTCCTCGAAACACTTATTGACCATTTTTTTATTATTTTATTGATATTACGATATAGTACACGGGGTTAGATTAACAGGAAATAGGAAAAAGGTTGTCCATTTAGTGTTACGTAAAGAGAGAACACTTGAAGGTCCAAAGTACCCTTTATTACAATGGCTTAACTAGGAGTACCCAGAAAGGGTCTTATTCCTTCATGTCGTTGATACGAAGTAAAACAGGGATGAGAAAATATATTAGGAGTACTGTCCTTTAAAAAAGTAATATTACTGACAAGATTCCTCGGGTTTATAGTCGAGAGACTACGAGAAGAAGGAGTCGAAGGATAGGAAACAACTGTAGACGATAAGGAGACAGTGTCGGGGGTCCGACTAATAACTGAAAGTTCAGTTCCTGTTTTCTTAGAGTAAAAAAAATTAAATTTAAATAAATAAAATTAACCTCCGATCAATGAAATGTTATCACACAACCAAAACGGTATGTAGTTGTACTTAGACGGTGCCCACATGTGCACGAGGGTTAGGACTTGGGGCGAGGGTGGAGGGAGGGGCATGGTAGGGAGACCCAGAAAACAATCGACATACGAGGTCGAGAAAAAGAGGGTGGACAAACCGACGTGTCTTTGGAAATAGGAGTGTCACTACCGGATACTGTCCATGCACCGGTAGATATTCGGAGACGTGATAAACTGATAGTACCTGACCTTTAAGACGAGGTAGAACGACCACAAGACGACCAATCCTCCCAAACACGTATGAGACCAGGTCTGGTACGAGTGACATGTTGACGGAAGGACACCGGGGTTGGACTTGCTGGCGATGAAGGCACTGCAGGTGGGAAATGACTTCGACCGAACGTGTCTGAGCATACACGACCCCGAGCAATACAACCGGTTGTCACCGCACTGAAGTGACTCGAGGAAACAGTAAGAACAGCCAAGAATGTAACAGTAGAACGAAGGAAAGTTCTGGACGAGTAGTCTCCCCTCCGTGTTCCGGGACAGGTGTACACGAAGGGCATAGTAACGGCGGTAGAACGAAAAGAAGGGACGGAGAAGTACATGGACTCTGGAAGGTGGTCAAAGGGACTCTTGTTCTATCACCGACATAAAATGTGGTAGTAGTGTGGGTTCAACTTGGGAAACTGGATGTGGGACTCTTTGTACCTACACCTTTTACGGTACTACTCTGACACCTAGTTTTCCAACAAACCGTCTTTATCCTCTCTGAGACTATTCTTCGAGTCACCATGACCTTGTCGGAGTCAACATGGTCAAAGGTTTTTACCAATGACCCTTATCAGTCATTAGTCGGGAATTAGAGTAGTGTGTCTATTCGTTAAATTATAATTAGGTTATATTTCTCAGAACCTAAACTTCAGATTTCTGGATTAAACCTCCTGGATGGAATGATCAGTGATCACCAAACTGAAGTCACTATAAGTTTATAGACTATTCTCTATAAGCACATGTGGGTGCCACCTAAGTACAACTAGATACCGTTTTGGTTATGTTGTAACATTTCATTAATCGGAGGTTAATTTTATTTATTTAAATATAATTTTTTTCTCTCTCTCTAAAGGATGACCCTCGGGACTCACCTAATTTGTAAACATGTCTCTTAAGACTGTGGTTTATGTCAGACAAAGTATCTTCTACCCTAACAACAGAGACCCGTTACGGAGATTCAGTACTCTGTACAGTCCATACAGTCCAGACTCGTTCGAGCCCCTCGACCACTACCTGTTCCTTCGGACCACACGACGTCAGGTACCTCAGTGTTTCTCAGTCTGTGCTGACTCACTAACTTGACTTGACTTGACTACAGTCCATATATCAAGTCAATAAGTCAGTACAGGCTGAGAAACGTTGGGGTACCTGACGTCGAGTGGTCCGAAGGGACTGGTGGTGGTTAAGGGTCTCGAACGAGTCTAAGTATAGGTAACTCAATCACTACGGTAGGTTGGTAGAGTAGGAGACAGGGGAAGAGGAGGACGGAAGTTAGAAAGGGTCGTAGCCCCAGAAAAGTTTACTCAGTCAAGAAGTGTAGTCCACCGGTTTCATAACCTCAAAGTCGAAGTCGTAGTCAGGAAGGTTATTTATAAGTCCTGACTAAAGGAAATCCTACCTGACCAACTTAGAGGAACGTGAGGTTCCCTGAGAGTTCTCAGAGGAGGTTGTAGTGTCAAGTTTTCGTAGTTAAGAAGTCAGGAGTCGAAATACCAGGTTGGGAGTGTAGGTATATACTGATGACCTTTGTGGTATCGGAACTGATCTGCCTGGAAACAGTCGTTTCCTTACAGAGACGAAAAATTATGTGACAGATCCAAAAGATTATTTCCCTATTTGGTTTCGACTTCACCTAAAGTGAGAGGAAACGGAACCTACAAAGAGCTAAACAATTTACCTAACTGCGATGACAAGGTTGGTGAAGAGTCCCAATGTGTCTCTTGGTTTACTCTACCTTGACGTCCACTTTCGTTAAAAAGACACTATCCTCGACGTAAGCACCCGGAATAACAAGAATGGTAATTGAACCGTTGAGGTCTGTGGATCCGTTGAGAGCAAAGTTCTTAAATTGAACTCCAATTCCTCAAAGAGAGTGTATCGAAAGAAATTTGTCAAGTAGCTACCCTTAACAAAGACACCTCCGATGTCATGTTCACTACGACCTAAGTCTTACAAATTTTTGTACGAGTGGTAACCTGATAGACTCAGTTCCTTCCCCTAAAATCGCCTACGACACCACTCGGTGCGTGTCAGGGGAAGTAAGGGAGTCGACGGGTCTCCCTACTGACGGGTACAGACTCAGGAGTACGGAGAGATCTGTGACGGTAGGGTGTCCCGTCGTGGTCTTAGTGTAGGAGTAGGAGGTGTCCGACGTACATTCTTACCAGTCACCTACCACTCTTCTGGACCCGGAGGACGGAGTTGAACTCTGTTGAGGTTTCCCGGTAGCGTCGAGATTCCGAGGAACCCCCTGGGAGGGTCTAGAAAGACAGGGATATAGTACCAAACTGAAGGGGGAGACGGGTTAAGACGGGAGAAGTAACAATATGTCTTCAATTATGACCCTCTTGAAGGGTTATTTACAAATGTGTGTTTGAGTTGGACTCTGTACAACGGATCCCTCAAGTTGGTAACTGTATCCAAATGTCATTTTCCCCCTTTATATGTGCTTATAATTTTTATTAAATTTAAGTCAAACGTACAGAACTTCTCTTCTCTCAAGATGAAAGACTCGTCCAAATGATTAACAAATTTGTTATCGGTCTTGTCTAGTTTTACATGTCGAATTTAGAACATCATCACGTTAGTCTCTTCCGTTACCGTGGGGTGAGGTCATGAGAACGGACCTTTTAGGGTACTTGTCTCCTCGGACCACCAGACGTCAGGCACCCCAGTACTTCTCAGCCTGTGCTGACTCGTTGAAGTGAAAGTGAAAAGTGAAAGTACGTAACCTCTTCCTTTACCGTTGGATGACGTCACAAGAACGGACCTCTTAGGGTCCCTTTCCCCTCGGACTACCCGACGACAGATACCCCAGCGTGTCTCAGCCTGTGCTGACTTCGCTGAATCGTCGTCGTCGTCGTCGTCACGTTATTTGTCGTACACTAAAAATGTACTACCGGATCATGGAAGTTGGAGAGTAGTGACTTTGGGTTCTTCAAACTTGTCAAGACTCATCACTCGAAGAAATAGAAAGTCCTCTAATTTTTTAGAGGACGCCCTATTCCTTCATAGGAATAGGGCCTATGAAAAGGTAAATCACGATAGGAAACTCGTGATTTACCTCTGAAAATTTTAAAGTTCTTTCCACGAGACTTTTCGACTGGAGGACCCCGTATCGTGGACCACAGTCCTAGGGTGTGAGGACACAGATTCCCGTCATGTCCGATACCCGGCCAACGACTGATAACTGACCGACGTCTTCGTCTTTGATATCGTCAACAACACACGATTAACAACATACATACGTAAATCATTAACGACATACGACGACGACGACGATCCAGCGAAGTCAGTACAGGTTGAGACACGCTGGGGTATCTGCCGTCGGGTGGTCCGAGGGGACAGGGACCCTAAGAGGTCCGTTCTTGTGACCTCACCACGGCCCCAGGTCGGGGTCGTCCTAGGTGTCCATGGGAGTCCTACCTGCTGCAACCGCTTCTCTCTCTCTCTCTCACTGTGCCCCTCTGGTTCGAAGTCACTCGTTCCGGGTATTGAAATAAAAGTTTTCCTCGAAAATATGGGACTGAACATTCATCTCCCTTTACTTCCTACGCTCCAGTACGTCTTAGTCGGGTTTGTGAGGTCGTCAAAACGGGAATAGCTTTGGTCCTAAAAAAGACATACGGAAAGGTATTTGTTCCCAGAGTACAATACATGTAATAGAAGACCGGTCCTCCGGACAATTGTAAAATACCGAGAAAGGAACTGTTTACAACTAGTTGGTTTTTTGAACAAAAGGGAACTTCACCAAAAAAGAAATATAAAGATTAGACGCAGTGGGAGTTTCATGATTTGTCTCAATGTAAGAATTCCCAGTTTCCATGTCACCCAATGTAGTTTCTTTCTTGAATAATTGAGTTCCAGATGACAACGAATGTGGTTCCGATGACGAATAAAAAAGATATATGGTCAATATAATTAATTACGTGAGGGTCCGTGTGTTGCTTATTTTCTATACCTTTGAACCGTCGTTCGTAACCGAGTTGTTAATTTGGGAAGTGGTCATGATAAAATTATCAAAAAATTGAGGAGTTTTCCGAGATATAAAAATCTTACAAAATCCGAAGGACACGGAGAGTGCCAACCCTCCGACACTTGTTAGTGTACGTATCGACGTTTTCAGACCTATTTGGACAGTCCGTTCGATCTTTCGGTAGTCTCCCCAAACTTAAATTTGTGAGGATAGTACGGGTCCTCTGAATAATCGATCTCGGGATTCAACTGTAAAAGGTCTCTTTCCACCAGTGCCTATCGGGGGACAATTACAGTCTTCTAAACCACTTTCCGTATTTTATCATTCTGTATGTCTAAGACCAAACCCCCATCTACGAGCTCGTCCAGGTCCCCCAGGGAGCTCAGAAGTGGGCGGAACGAGTAGTCCAGAGAAGGTGTACTGGAACAGTACCCACCCTGGCCGGGTCCCTCAGGGAGCTCAGGACTTCGGAACGAACAGTCCAGAGGAAGCGTACTGGAACAGTACCCACCCTAGAGGGCACGACCGAGGACCGTCTCACCCAACGGTAAAGGAAGAGGTTAACAACATACGATAGGACGGAAAAAAGGGGATGGAATATAGTTCTCGTGTCATCATCGATTGTAAAATCTTAAACCTACTCTAATACTAACTTGACTGTCGTAGGGTGTCTTGATACTAATTAAAGGAAACATCTCTTGTATTTGATATCTGGTTTACTCCAACTCTCGTCTACGACTCTCGGGATTGTCGCCTGAGGGCTTGGGAAGACAAAAACGAGGTCTTGGTGAGAGGTGAGACTAAGTGATACGCTACTACCACGAGACGTCAATGGAAGTACCTGACGAAGTCACTCAAAAAGATGACATTATTTATTTTTCTTTTGACTCTTCTCTATATTGAGGGGTCTAGAAGGACGGTGTAAAAAGTAAAGAGACGGTTTGACAGTGAACGGAGTTTTTTCAGAGTTCTGGAGTCCTCTCTACGCTACAACTCGTAGAGACTAAAAATCAGTGACTCTAGTGATAGAGAAAGTTGTTACTGGGACCTGTACTTTAACAGAAGTGAGACGAGGTTTATTTATCAGTTGGGAGAGATCTTCCTATCCAGGGACAGGAACGTCTGACTACGAGGTGGGGTTATCTTACAGATGTGGTACATTGATCTCCACTCACCTACCCCTGTCGGAGCTTTATTTTGCGGGTTTCTAAGGGCGAGAAGAAAGGTTCCAACCCATTCAAAGGAACTTATTCGTGAAGGGCCAAACACCATACGAAGACCAGTTATAGGTCCCCAAAATTAGTAATAAAAACTCAAAACAGGTCAAAACAACAACGAAGAACCTATCCAAAACACTCGACGAATCTAGGTTGGTCAGATAAGACTTCCTCTAGTCGGGACCCTAAAGAAACCTTCCTTACTACGACTCCGACTTTGAGGTTATGAGACCGGTGGAGTACTCTTCTCAACTGAGTAACCTTTTCTGAAACTACGACTCTCCTTAACCCCCGTCCTCCTCTTCCCCTGCTGTCTCCTACTTTACCGACCTACCGTAGTGACTGAGCTACTTACACTCAGACTCACTTGAGGTCCTCAACCACTACCTGTCCCTCCGGACCGCACGACGCTAAGTACCCCACCGTTTCTCAGCCTGTGTTGACTCACTGACTTGACTTGACTTGATTAGTAGATAAGACTTTTAGTGTGGAAGTGTTTGGAATAAAAATCACCAATTTGTAATATGTGTTTATAGTTTTGTATGACTTTGAAATTTAGTACTTTAATCCTTTAGAAGCCATGTACCTATTCGTATTTCATGTCGTCTTATTTTTTAAAATTACCTATCTAGAAAACACACCATACTTTTATATCCCCAAGGACGATCAGTATACTTCCTCCACTTTCCACCGACCTTCAGTCCCCTAGGAGAAACCCCCGAAGTTACTCCTCTATAGGGATGTTGTCTCCGACGTCCTGGTTATTGGATGGTGTCTCCGGTAGACCTTCTCTACCGACTCTAAGTCTACTCGGTTCTACTCGGGTTTCGGCGTTTCCTCTCACTCTTTAGTGATGAGTATGATATATTATAGAGTAGTTATCCTCTATAGAGAGTAACTAGACGAGAAAGGAGGGTATCCGTGTGTCGATCGAGTGTGACGACTGGTGACGACATCAGTCCTCACTTGCATTTATTCTAGAGAGGTTATCTTCCACTCCTCACTGTACCTGGTGAAAGTCGGGACTGGTGTCCTTCGGAGGGTACTTGTACGAGGTGTGAGAAAGGAGACGGTGACGGACCTACGTCTATTATGACTCAGAGTCATCTACAGATACTACTAATTGACATACACAGTTGAACTGACCCGGTGTGTTACAGTTTATAGACCAATTTGTAATAAAGACCCACACGGGTACTTCTATAAAGACCTTTTCTAATCGTAAACTGAGTCATCTGACTCATTTCGTATAAAGGGAGGGGGTACTGTTATATTGTAGGTTAGGTGACTCCAGGACAAGTCAAGTCAAGTCAGTGAGTCAGCACAGACTGAGAAACGTTGGAGTACTTGACATCGTGCGGTCCGGAGGGACAGGTAGTGGTTGGGGACCTCAGGTGGGTTTGGGTACAGGTGACTTAGCCACTACGGTAGGTTGGTAGAGTAGGAGACAGTAGGGGAAGAGGAGGACGGGAGTTAGAAAGGGTCGTAGTCTCAGAAAAGTTTACTCGAGAAGTGTAGTCCACCGGTTTCATAACCTCAAAGTCGAAGTTGTAGTCAGGAAGGTTACTTGTGGGTCCAGGACTTATCGGTTATTTATTTATTTGTTAAAAAAAAATGTCCAACCAAATCAATTCTAAAAATAAAGAATTAACAGTTTTACTACAAGTGTTTTCGTGAATTTAAGTGTCTTTATAATAAACCAGAAGTAAAATGTCAATCTTAATTTAAATACTTTTTCTTTACTGTCGACTTTTAAAGGGACTGGACCTCTTTCTTTGTCTACAGGTCTAGGGTCTTCGGGTCCTTCAATGTGTAGTCTACTCATGTTTCTCGGAGTGTGGTTCTGTATAATGGTAAGTTGACCACTTCAATTTCGGTTCCTCTCTTAGAAATTTTCGTCATTCTCTTTTTGTTGAAAAATACGTTTTCCCTTGGGGGTATTCTGATAGTCGTCGAAAGAGTCGTCTTCGAAACACCGGGTCTCCTCTGTTGCACGTTTCTCCCTTCGCGGCGGGTTCGTGAGAGATGGGTCGTTTCAACAGGAGGTCTTGATTTCCGCTCTCGTTCTCAAAGGGTCTGTTCGTTTTCTACTTCCTTAGTTAGTGGTGACCTCGTCAGGATATTCTACACAATTTCCTTTAACAAGTTCGATTTTACTTTCCTGAGATTAATCATTGTCATTTTGTATACTTTTTTATTTAAAGTGACTATTTCAATTTATATATCAACTTAAGTTTTATAAGGTCACAACACTGTCACCACTCATTTACTGAATTTCGAGATCGAAATACCGATTTGTAATTTTCATATTTTTATTGACATTGATGTTATCAAACAATTGTCTGTGTGTATCATTTTTCTGTATGTAACACTGTAGTTTTTGTATTTGCAAACCCCATCATTTTTACACCTCGAAATCGTACGTAAACTTGAATTCAACAACAGTCGAATTTTCTCTGTTAATATTTACAAAGTACATTCGGAGTTCCATTTGTGTTTGTTTTTCGGTATCACCCAACGGTAAAGGAAGATGTCACGTACTTTCACTTTTCACTTTCACTTCAACGAGTCAGTACAGACTGAGTTGCTGGGGTACCTGACGTCGGATGGTCCGAGGAGGTAGGTACCCTAAAAGGTCCGTTCTCATGACTTCACCCAGCGGTAACGGAAGAGACTCATCTACGGGTTTTCTATTTTTTTCTTTCCTTAGATCCGTATGATGATGTCTTTTAGTAGTTTAGTGTTTCCTTCTCTGGTTCTCCTTCTTTCTTTGTTTCCTTAATACTTTGTCGACCTTTTGTTAATTTAATTTTACCGTTATCATTCAGGTACGACGACGACGATTCAGCGAGGTCAGCACAGGCTGAGACACGCTGGGGTATCTGCCGTCGGGTGGTCCGAGGGGGCAGGGACCCT
The DNA here is from genome assembly GCA_006410555.1 of Capra ibex. Classification (NCBI taxonomy): domain Eukaryota; kingdom Metazoa; phylum Chordata; class Mammalia; order Artiodactyla; family Bovidae; genus Capra; species Capra ibex. The sequence continues at coordinate 4,050,126 of SJYO01033645.1, forward strand.
AAGAGGTCCGTTCTTGTGACGTCACCCAACGGTAAAGGAAGAGGTTACGTACTTTCACTTTTCACTTTCACTTCAACGAGTCAGCACAGGCTGAGAATCACTGGGGTGCCTGACGTCTGGTGGTCCGAGGAGGTAGGTACCCTAAAAGGTCCGTTCTCATGACCTCACCCCACAGTAACGGAAGAGGTTCATTCAGGTATGGTTAATTGTTAATGAAATTTACACTTACTTGTTTAAGAGGTTAGTTTTCTGTGTCTCACAGAGCACTTAATTTTTCTATTCTAGGATGATATGCGACGGATATTGGGGAAGTTGAAATTCCGTATTTGTCTTTCACTTCATTACTTCTTTCTATAAGGTACGTTTATCTTTGGTTTTCCCTCGTCCTCAACGACGAGAATATACTCTTTTTTTATCTGAAAAGTAGTTTCTTATATTATTCTCCCTGAAGGGACCACCGGATCACCAATTCTTAGACGGAAGACTTCGTTCCCTGAGTCCAAGCTAGGGACCAGTTCCTGGATTCTAGGGTGTACGGGGGCTCGTTGATTCGGGTGTGTGGCGTTGACGACTCGCTGGGGTGTCCGACGTTGATGCCGGACAACGTCGGTTTATTTATTTGTCTAACAAATTTTTTCTTACATTGTTCTCTTTTTCGTGTAGTACTATCATTATTTCTCCAATTATGCGCCTCAGATTTTATTTTCCAGTTTGAGTCTTTATCTCTCATCTATTCATCAAAGATCCGTGACCTCCCACCCCCTTTATCCCTTTCAACCACTTTCCCATGCTTGAAAGTCGATGTCCGACTTATTCCAGTCTCCTAAATTACATGTCGTACCACTGACTTCAACTGTCGTGGTATGACATGTTAGTTTTAAGTGATTTTCTCCTTTGGAAGCTATAAGAGTGGTTTTTTCTATTTACACACTCAAACGTCTCACTACCTACACGGCACTGCTCTGCCCCCTCAGGGAAGTCTTACGTACACACATATCTCTACACAGTTTAGTGACGGTGTCTATGAAATTAAGGGAGTACTACGGTAAACAGTTAGGGAGTCGTTTCGACTTTAATTTTTACTTTATTTTCGTCTCCCTACCATGCCCCTCCCTCCACCCTCCCCCGAGTCCTACCCCTTGTGCACATATGGGCACCGTCTAAATACAACTACATGCCGTTTTGGTTATGTTATAACATTTCATTAATCGGAGGTTAATTTTATTTATTTATTTTATCTTTTATTTCTTGCCACGATACCTGATTGACCGCCACCACGAAAGCAGTGAGTCAGAGCAGACTGAGAACACTCTGGGGGTACCTGACATCGGGTGGTCCGAGGAGACAGGTACCCTAAGAGATCCGTTCTTATGATCTCATCCAACGGTAAAGGAAGAGGTCCCCTAGAAGGGTTGGGTCCCTAGCTTGGGTCCAGAGGACGTAACGTTCTTCTAAGAAATGGTAGACTCGATACTCCCTTCGGGTACCCGATTAACACAGACGGTTTACACAACTTCAAGATTGGGAATAACACTACCTTAAACTCTACCTCGGAAACCCTTCATTAATCTCAATCTCCTCCGTTACTCCCACCTTGGAACTACTACCTTAATCGTCTTCTTGGGCAAGAGAGAGAGAGAGAGAGAGACGGTACAGTCCTGTGTCGACCCTCTGAGACGTTCGGTCCTTCGTACAGGAATGGTTCCCTGGTTCAGGTGGTCGTGGAACTAGAACCCGATGACCAGAGGTCTTATGTAAGGGTAATGAATTCGGTGGGGTCGACTATAAAACGATACCGTTGATCCGGATTATGCCATTCGTATAGATGTATGTGACTATAACTTTCTCGAGGCTTTACATAATGTTTTGAAAAAATTTTCAACTCTTTTGCATACACATTATGTTACATTTACATTTTTTCTTTTATCAACTAGTTTAGGTATATAAGAGTCGCCAAAGGTGATTGTGAGGTGTTGAGTCTACAATCGGAGAAGCGTAAATTATCTTTTTCAATAGACGACGATGTTCCTAGTAGTTCCCTTCTTTTTCTCGGTTAATCAAAAGACAAGACACTGATGTCACTAGTCAATGAGGAGGTGAAAGACCTCCGGTGTGAGCCCAAAAGACCGTACTACTGTTGAAGTCCGTTAATTAATGCGGGAGTCCTCGACTCCGTTTCTCAATCCTTTTCAAACGCTTCCTCGTTTAATTTCGGTAGGGAACCCTCGAGAAGTTTTGCTTCTTCAAAGAAACGGAGGAACTCTAGGGGTCCTCGAAGTCCATTCATTAATTTCCGTACCAACCTTTGAAGTTCTCGTGTAGGGGTGACTTACACGTTCAGTGATTACTCGAGTGTCAGGGGCTGTGGACATTCGCACGACGCCTGGAGGTGGTCCTGTGTCGTAGAGGGTCAGGCAGTCCAGGTGCTTGGTATGTAAAATCTTCGTCGACCCAACGGTACGGTTGTGTCTTGTCTTCGGCAAAGAAAGGGTAGATGAAGAAGGGGTCTGTCCACCGAGACCTTCCCTCCTCCTCTGGTGGTAAACACCTTAGGGACGTTCCACGGTCCGTGACACGACTCGTGACATGGGTGACCGGACTGTAACCACCGTGTCCTGCGTGTGCCAGTGGTCCTGGGTGCCGAGAGGAAAAGGTCCCATGGGCCAGTCTACGACAAGGGGTGGTTACCTTCCACCTACTTCACCATGTGCAGTGAGTGTTTGGACCGGACATCTTTGGAGGGAGCGTGACTGAGGGCTCAAGAGAACGAGTAGGCGGTCGCCGTACCACTGGGGACTTACTGGAGCTGTTCGAACCCAATTTCGACGCTCCGGACATGGGCAGATGCAGGAACTTGTCACAGTCGGTGTAATTTGACACTGCATCCATAGTTTGGTGACTCTAGACCCTCGATAAGGGATATTTTGGTCAATCAAATCGATTGAGTAAGTTAGATAAAGTCGTAGACCACTTTAGAGTGGTAAGTTAGATAAAGTGGTAAAAAGTAAAGTGTTTAATTTAGTGTAGCAAATAAATGGGTTGATTACCGAGTTCCGGTGGAGACGGAATTATCGTCTTCAGGAGATAGAGAGTGTATTACTACCTCTGACAGAGAAGAGTCTTGTAGTTGAAGACTCAAGGAAAAGAAAAAAAATAGTAGTAGTAGTTATTGAAAACAAAAATTTAATACAGGGAACTGTTTGGTGTCTGACTACTTTAGATTGAAACCAGTAGTGACTTTCTATTTCTGGTTTTCTACGATCTTTTATTTGTCGATTTGACATAGAAGGAAAGTGGTTTAGAGAAGAAACTAATGGTTTTACTGTAAAAGTTGGTTGGAACAGTGTCTAAAGTGTTCCCTTATAATTGTTATTAATGTTCTGACATTTCTCTCCAACTATTACTCGACCCCTACTCTACTTCACTAGTCGAGTCTTGGTACGGAATCGCCTCGTACGTGTCTTCTCCGCCCCGATAGTATCAAAGCGCCTAGGAGGACCTCACTTCGCCAACAACAAGTCAACGATTCGACAGAGGTTGAGAAACTCTGGGGTACTCGACGTCGTGTGGTCCGAAGGACAGGAAGTGTTAAAGGGTCTCAAACGAGTTTGAGACTGAGTAGTTTCAGTCGCTACGGTAGGTTGGTAGAGTAGGAGACAGCAGGGGAAGAGGAGGACAGGAGTCCGAAAGGGTCGTAGTCCCAGAAAAGGTCACTTAGTCGAGAAACGTAGTCCAGTTTCGTAACCTTGAAGCCGGAGTCGTAGTCAGGAAGGTTACTTATCTCATCTAAAGGAAATCCTAACTGAACAAACTAGAGGAACGTCAGGTTCCCTGAGAGTTTTCAGAAGACGTCGGGGTGTCAAGTTTTCGTAGTTAAGAAGTCGTGAGTCGGAAGAAATACCAGGTTGCGAGTGTAGACATGTACTGAGGATCTTTCTGGTGTCGAACTAAAATACCTGGAAACAGTCGTTTCATTACAGAGACAAAAAATTATGTGTCAGATCCAAACAGTGTTGAAAGGAAGGTTCCTTGTTTACAGAAATTAAAGTACCGAACGTCGGTGACAGGTGTCACTGACACCTCGGGTTCTTTTATTGCAGACAATGATAAAGATGACCCACGGTGGGGTGGGGGGGGTGGGTCCCAGACTGTGACCCTTCTGACAAAGGTTCAGCTTCGAGTCAGACGAGCGACGTGTCGTCCGGTCATTAGTTCTCTCCTCCACAGCTCCGGACCACAGACTACCGTCCGATCACGGCATCTCGTGTAGAAGACCCCAGACCTCCGGTCAAAGAAAATATCTTGTCTCTCCCCTCCTCCTCCCGTCCTTCACTTTTCCGGTAACAACGACAAATCAGTGATTTTTTGAGAAACGGTGGGGTACCTGACATCGGGTGGTCCGAGGAGATAGGTTCCCGAACAGGTTCGTTCTTGTGGCCTCACCCAACGGTAAAGGAAGAGGTCCCCCAGAAGGACCGGGTCCCTAACTTGGACGTTAAGAAATATAGAGGAGGTAACCGTCCGTCCAAGAAATGGTGATCGCGGTGGACCCTTCGGGTATGTCCCTTAGTTAGAACGTTTTGTAGAGAACCGAACCGGTCGTATCCCATCACGTCCCCACCTTATATAATTAAAGGAGAAGGGACGGCGGTAAGTGTCCACCCGTCCCAGTCTTCCAGAGGGACTCTCAACTTGTTTCCGTGAAATCAAACTGTAAGACTGTCTCCCCGTCCAAGGGTCTCCGTCCGGTAATATATGCGAATGTCGATATCTGGTCAGGTAGGATTTCCTTTAGTCAGGACTCATAAGAAACCTTCCTGACTACGACTTCGACTTTAAGGTTATGAAACCGGTGGACTACGTTTCTTGACTGAGTGACCTTTTCTGGGACTACGACGCTTTCTAACTTCCGTCCGCCTCTTCCCCTGTTGTCTCCTGCTCTACCAACCTACCGTAGTGGCTGAGTCACCTGTACTCAAACTCGTTCGAGACCCTCAACCACTACCTGTCCCTCCAGACCACACGACGTCAGGTACCCCAGCGTTTCTCAGTCTGTGTTGACTCGTTGACTTGACGACGACGACGACGATTCAGCGAAGTCAACACAGGCTGAGACACACTGCGGTATCTACCGTCGGGTGGTCCGAGGGGGTAGGGACCTTAAGAGGTCCGTTCTTGTGACGTCACCCAACGGTAAAGGAAGAGGTTACGGACTTTCACTTTTCACTTTCCTTTCAGCGAGTCAGTACAGGTTGAGAAGCGCTGGGGTACCTAACGTCGGAAGGTCCGAGGAGGCAGATACCCTAAAAGGTCCGTTCTCATGATCTCACCCCACGGTGTCGATATCTGTTGTAGGACAATGGTTAATATTATTGCTTTCGTTACTTTTCGTTTCCAATTTCAGTTTCTTTGTCTAGGTTGCACCTCGACCCAAAACGAGAAGGGCCAATGTTCTCAGGGGAATCGACCAAGATTTTGGTCTCTGTATGTCCTCCCGATTTCCATTGGTTCTGAGGTGAACACTTCTCGCACTGAAGTGAACACTTCTAACGTGTGCATACGAACGAATAAGGACCCTTCTCGCGTCTCTTTCTGCGACTTTTGACGGACCCCGAGACTGACCCAAGAGTCACGACGGGGTCATACGTGGGGTGGGTGTGTCCCTCCGGTGACGTCGGCGAGAACGAGGACCAAGACAAGAGCTGATCCTTCTTCTCGACGCCGACTCCTTACGCGTGAGCGGACCTTCCCTAGGTACTTGGTCGAGTCTGGACTAGGAGTCCCAAAGACGAGGATGTGGAGCCCGGGACAGGTACGAGGGTCAACTCCCCACTGACGATGACTCGCGGTCTTTAAGGACGGGACTGAGGTCGAGGAGGTGGAGGTGGGGATGGAGGGTGGTTCCACCATCAACGAACATGTGGGAGCCCCTGCTATACTGCGCACGAGTGAAGTTTCGGTCGGTCGAGACACTGAAGGAAAAAACGTTTGGACAAAAGGAGGCAACGGCCGACTGTTGGACTTAACGGAAGAGTCGAGTCAGGAAACCGCGGTAGATCACCGCTATACGTTTTAGCGACGGCCCGGAGTGGACGGGCGTTCTTTCATTCAGTCCGACACAGATGTCTACGGTCCTTTAGGGATTCAGCCCTTCTAGGGGACCACATCCTTTATCGTTAACGCACCTGTCTCGCCGTTTCTCAACTTGTGCTACTGACTCGTGTGTGTAGTAAATGTCCCATTGCGGATCCGGGAGGACAAAAAGAAGGCTCCTGTGTCCCTTGTAGATCCTTCCCTCGACACCTTGGGGTCTACCCCACCCTCTCGACATTCTTGAAACTCCTCGTCCCGAGTAGGAGGAAAGGGGGGTAGAGGAGGGGGTCGGGGGGTCCCCGGGTGGTCCGGGAGGTGGAACCCTCTGTGTGTGAGTTGGTCCTCGTTCTTGCACCCGGGGCAAGGGAGGTCGAATTGTCGAGTCTTAGATTATGGATTGAAAGTGAAAAATTGTTTGAGGAACGTTGACCTCCATGAGTTTTTTCGGAACCTAAGTGTGAGTAAAACTTCTTGAACCATTTAAACCTGTTTATATAGAACTTTATACAATATCGAATGAAAAGACTCAGTTCTTCTTTTTACGATTTCAAAATTTAATCAGAGTTGTTCTTGAGGTATGAGACCCCTTTTAATATTTTAAATCCTTTCATTTTTATTTTCGGTGAGTATTGGGGGGTGGTAACCCTCGAAGGGACCTCCGAGTCGCCATGTCTTAGGCGGGTGGTTACGTATACTGTACCCAAGCTAGGGGTCAGACCCTTCTAGGGTGTCCGGTGCCTCGTTGATTCTGGTACACAGGGTTGATGTCTCGGACACGAGATCTCGGGCCCTTGGAGTTGTGCCTCGGGGGACCGGGCTGTCGGACCCGAGACGGGGTCCTCTCCGACGACTCTACTCTTCGGACGAGGGACGTCGATCTCTCGTCCGGGGCGAGTGGCGTGGATCTCTTCTCAGGAGTCACGTTACTTCTGGTCGTGTCGGTTTTTATTTGTGAAAAAAAAATTAATATTGGGGTGGTAATGAAGTGACACCACAACAGAAAGAACAGAAGTATACACGGATGGATTGACGAAGGACCTTAATAAAAGAATATCAAGATATTTGACGAAAAGAGTGAAGTCGAAATGTGCAATATTCTCGGGGCCGCTAGTGAACTAAAAATAAAGGGCAACATTGGCTCGACCTGGGAGACCCGGGAAGGGTCCTGTCTGGAGGGGGTGGGAGGGGTGGTACAGAAGACGGACGGAGAACAGACGTCTTTTTAAAATCGGCTTCTTATTTGGACCCCTGAAGGTGCCACCAGGTCACCAATTCTTAGGAGGACGGTTCCGTCCCCTAAGGACAAGGCGGGGACCAGACCCTTCTAGGGTGTGCGGCACCTCGTTGATTTGGGTCTGCGGTGTTGGTATCTCGGACCCCCGAGGTTGGTCACTTCGGGGATGTGGGCTCCCGGGTGCGAGGTGGTGTCCTCTCGCCGGGGGCTAGCGGCGTTGATCTCTTTCGGAGGTGCGTCGTCATTCTGGGTCGTGTCGGTCCTTGTCCCATGTAAATTAGTCTCTTCACTCTCCTGCGTCTTCTCTTCGTCGGTTTGCCTGTTTTCTAATCGTCAAATCGGAAATTTCAATTCTTGTAAATCAAGGAGGAGTTCCCGACACTTCAGTTTCACTTTCAGTATTGGCTGAGATAACGTTGGTGCACCTGACATCCGGCGGTCCGAGGAGGCAGGGACCCCAAGAGGTCCGTTTTTAGGACCTCACCCGACGGTAAGGGAAGAGGTACCCCTAGAAGGGTTGGGTCCTTAGTTTGGGTGCAGAGGGAGTGACGTCCACCTAAGAAATGGCAGACTCGGTGTTCCCTTCCGGAGTGCCCGATATCTAAGTAGACAAAGGTTTTGGTAACGATTTGGTCTCCGAGATTGTCCGAAGGGACGAAGGTCCGAGGGTCGTCGGGCTCGAGGTACGTCCCTGGTCGCACAGTCCTGAGAGACAAGACCTTTGAGACTACCGGAGGGTCCCGAGTGTCTGATTGAAGGGGAGAGGTCTGGAGCCGAGTGCTTCGAGGGGAGTTACCGGGACTGATGGAGAGACCGAAGTATAGTACGGAATCGAGGAAATGGTCGTTCCGGCGTTTCTGGCGTGACGAGAGTTTACGGTTTGGATGAGGACGGCGTCAAACAGGGTCCGACGGGCGGACGGGTGAGGGAGCCCCGATCGAGAGAGTAAGGTCGGCCTTCCCTAGTTGTCTATACAGAAGTTAAGGAAGAAGTGAAGGACGGACAGACATCCGGGAATTTAAGGTGTTCCCGTCACTAGTACGGAAAAAAAAAGGGGTATTTCCATGTATGGTTCCCGGGTGACGGTCGGGTGTTATGAACTAGTTTTGTTTAAATTCAACTAATTTTTTTGTCGACGTGGATGGACCACAAAGTCTACAGGATCCGTTGTGCGACTCACAGAGCCGTGCAGTGGTGTGAGGAGGCAGAAGAAAGACTTGATTGGGAGTTCCGGGGAGAGACGACCCCGTACTTCCGTCCGGGACCTTCGAAGGGTCAACTTTCTCATTACCAGTCCCCTGGTAAGTTCTGTACGCCTACCTAAGTTTTATGTCCGCCCTGCTACGGGAGGCTTCTTTGACTCAGAGATCTGGCGAAGTCTAAATTGTTCTTCTGCGGGTGGGCCCGGGTGTAGGTGAGCCCGGGAGTTCCGACACTTGAGTTGTTCGGTGTCTACAACGAGAGGTTTGAGGGGTCCGTTTGAAGTCGAGAGACGGTGGATGACGAAGGGTAGAAAAAAATTCTCTTCTTTGACTACCAATGGTCTCTCATTCGTAAAGTCTCCTCCCTATCAATCCCTCAAACCATAAATGCACACACACACACACACACACACACACTCTCTCTCTCTCTCTCTCACCCACCCACCCACACACACAAGTCAGTACAGAGAAACGTTGGGGTACCTGATATATATGTATCGGGTGGTCCAAGGAGACAGGTACCCTAAAAGGTCTGTTCTTATGACCTCACCCAACGGTAAAGGAGGAGGTCCCGTAGTAGGACTGGGTCCCTAGTTTGGGAGCAGAGAACACAGAGTATCTGACCGTCCGTCTAAGGAATGGCGACTCAGTTGAACCTTCAGGGGGACTGCTCATGTGGGACGATGTAACTTTTGCCTATTGGTTGTTCCTAGAGGGTACATCGTGTCCCTTGAGACACTAGTCCGGAGACTTGAAACCTGGGAGTTGCAGGAAGAATGGTGGCATGTAGACCTTCGGAGAAAAATTTTCGTTTTCTAAAAGATAGGAGTGACTCCGATCATTAGTGCAGACCTTGTTAATGTAACAGTATACGAGGTCTAGACACGAGAGACGGATTAGTCTTTTCATTAATGTCGTTGTCTGAAGCCCGTCAGGACCTGTATGATGTCCTTAGGTACGGACCTTTTGACTGGACTAAAGTGGGTCGTAAAGTTTGTTTGTTGAGTCCTTACACGACCTTGAGAGTCATAATAAAACTGAACCGTTCTTCCGGTCGTAAATCGACAACAGAGGTCTACCGACCGTGTCCGCTTCTCCTACTCTTTATCTCTTTCCCTTCACCCCTTTCTCGTTTCCTAACTCCCCTCCGCTAGTCGTTTCGTTTGCTTTCCAGACGATCCTGGGGACGGACGAGACGGTTGTCGCTACTGGTGCCTCCTGGAGCACCCTGGACCTCCGAGGCCCACTTGCACGAGGTCCACCAGACAAGACACACCATTTCGTGTGGTAAGTGAGGGTGATCGGTCGGTTCTCAGACCACACCGGGGACGAAGGTAGGATGACGCCAATGAACGGAGACACTAGTGGTACGCGAAAGGCACGTTTCTTTTATCACTCCTGTTTTATCTCACACACGAACACACACACACACACACACACAGACAATCAGCAAATCAGCTCGGGCTAGGAAACGTTGGACCCGACTTCGGACGGTCTGAGGAGGTAGGTACCCTAAGAGGTCCGTTCTTATGACCTTACCCAACGGTAAGGGAAGAGGTCCCCTAGAAGAGCTGGGTCCCTAGTTTGGGTCCACAGGGTGTGACGCCCGTCTAAGAAATGGCAGACTCGGTGGACCCTTCGGGTATACAGAGTCATTCAATTGAATAAATACACATATGTGTCATGTATGTGTGTGTGTCCTGACCAGTCGTAGAATTTCCACTCCGGTAAAAGCAGTTGGTCCGAATGTTAGGGTCCCAAGAAGGGACGGTCCCAGTAGTCGGTCGTGGAGCGGAGTGGAATGGGGTGGGAGGGACGTTCGAGTGTAGAGTGGTCGAAGGTGCACCCGTGTAAGTGGGAGACGGAGGGGCACACACAGGAGGAGGATTTTAGGACGAGTCCTAAGTCGAGTGGACGGTAGGGGAGAGAATACGAGGACCCTAAAGACAGGGGACGAGGAAATTTAGCGAAGACCATAAAAAGCCCAAGTAAAGCGTAAACGTGGCGAGTACGGGGACCGGGAGACCTGACAGGTGAACAAGGTCCGTCCTGAACATGCCACAAGTGGAAATAGAGGGACTGTCCGAACTTCGTCCCCAACTCACTACTCGCCCATCGCTGTGAAAGAGGAACTGTGCGACACCGACGTGACGGAACCACTTTTACTCGAGAACGTAGGCCCACACTCTGTGACAAAAAGAGGTGTACAAGTAGGAGACGCTCTAAGATTGTATGATTCCTAAATTAAATGTATGCAAACAGGTGGAGGAGAGTGAAATGACCGTTTCTTAGACGAACGTCACGGCCTCTGGACCCGAGCTAGGGACCCAACCCTTCTGGGGAACCTCTTCCCTTACCGATGGGTGAGGTCATAAGACCGGACCTCTTCAGGTACTTGACATAAGGGTGCCCCAACGTCTCAGGCCTGTACTGACTCACTGAAAGTGAAAGGTGCTCCCGTCGCTAGAGAGAAAACAAGTGTCAACTCGGAAGTCGGCGGCTCCATATCAACGACCGCCAGTCATACACGAGTTGTGTAGTGACCACTTATCTAACTAAATAAAGTCCTTTCTCCTCGTTCTCCGTAGACTTTTAGTAGAGCCAGATGAATTCTCAAACGTAGTTCCGTATTCCCTCACTCTACCTTCTTTGTTCTGGGTTTGACGATGGCAGGGGACCCCTTTAGAACTCTAAGGGGTTTAGGGAGTTGGTCTTTCGGAGATTTCTAGGACCTCCGAACGGATTCCGTACACTCGACGGGGGTTCACCTACAGACAGGTGGACGTCTGGGGACGGAGGGCGGGAGACCCTTATACGGTGGTGTGAAATCTCCGGGCGACTGAGGGGGTCCGGGGGTGAATTAGTGGCAGGCACACACAAGACCCGACTGAAAACGACAACGACGACAACAACGAATCAACGATTCAGCACCAGGTTGTGAAAACACTGGGGTACCTGACATCGGGTGGTCTGAGGAGAGAGGTACCCCAAAGGGTCCGTTCTTATGTCCTCACACAACGGTAAAGGAGGAGATCCCCTAGGAGGGTTGGGTCCCTGACTTGGGTGTAGAGGACGTAACGTCCCCCTAAGAAATGGTGACTCGGTGGTCCCTTCGGGAAACACGACTGAATACACGGGGGTTTCAAATATACGATTTCAGGATTGGAGGTCACGGAGGGTTACGTTGAGATAAACCTCTATTCTCAGAGGTCTCCATTGAGTCCAGTAGACTCCAGTAATCGTACCCGACACTAGGGGTCACGGACCACAGGAACATTCTTCTCCTCTAATCTTGTGTACCCCCCTTCTACCAGCAGATGGTCGGTCTCACCGGAGTCTCCTTTGGTTGAACGCCTGTGGAGTTAGAGTCTGCAGATCGGAGGTCCTGACCTTCTACTAGGAAAAAATTACACATTCGGGGAGTCGTACGACATGAAACAATGTCATCGGGGATCGTGGGGTTTTGTTACACCTTTTTAGGGTTCCCTTTGTACGAAAACAATTCCTAGGGGGTCGACTTGTCTCCGGTTATTTGACGAGCCATTTACTATACTCCACCTACATTTCATTCCTCCGTCTTTCTGTTCGTTTGTCTCCGTGTTACACAACTGTTAAAAAATATAAACCATAAATATTCGGAAAAAATTTTTTAAAAAAAGTCCGGTACAAAAAGGAATTTTTTGTTTGGTTTCTCCCCCCTTTTTTCGTTGGTTGTCGTTATGAGACATGTTCATATTGTTTGTAATCTTTATACGTAGTAAGGTTTTATCAATGTTCTTTTAATGTCAAAATCTCAGGTGTAGTTGTGTAGGATAAGTGTCCACGGGGGCTCCCCTATTTTTCGATGTCATATAACTTATGAGTTGACGATGTGTCTGAGACTTTTAAGTCTTGAACCTGAAACCTCCGTTTAGTTGCAGTCAGTGGTTCCGAACAAATCGAGTCGTTCACGTTAGTTCGTAAAGTTTTCCTTTGGTCCGAAAAGGCGGGGGTCTACTTTTCGTTTGCACTTAGTCGACGTATCAGTCCGGGTTCGGGGTCCTCGGAGGTTGAGACACTACGGGTGCAGGTCACCAGTTCATACGGTTTTAGATCGACCACCAACAGTGCACCGGTGTCCCTTGGTTAGACGTAGAGTAAAGTGTGACGACGGTTGGTGGCGATCTAAATTGAGACGTCTGTGTTTGCAGGAACGAGAACCTTCTTCTAAAATCTCCGGCTTTAGGGAGTTTGGTCGAGTTGGGTGCGTCCCACCGGATGAAGATTTGAACAGTTTATGATTCGTCCCCAATAGTGCGGTAGGGGCACTGAGGTGACCTGAGGCTAAAATCGAGTAGCGAGGACCCTGCCAAACCCCGTCCTCGAGTTTTCTTGGAAGAGAGAAGACACTGGTCGGGAGTCGGGCGGACAGGAGATATAAATGTGCAATTAGAAGGGAAAAGTTAGTGACACGATATTTATGGGAGTGGTGGGGGGGCCGGGCGGGGAACCGGGCAGCGGTCCGGAGAAGTCCTACGCCTCTTCGTAGGACTTACTGGAAGCACACTGGACGGGTAAACCTTCGGTCTGGACCGGTGGCGTTCGGAAGGAGGGCCCTGGCCCCCACTGCAGACTCCCTCCGACTGGCCCGATGCCGGGTAAAGGGTTCGAGTAGGGTCCGCCTTCCCTCCTCCCAAAGACTAGAAACGTAAAAAATGGGGGTATACAAAGACTAATAACAACAAAGTAGAAAATTTCCTTAAAGACCTCAGTTCAGGAAGGGGGAGCTGAAGAGGTCCCGTCGTCGTCACTGCGCCCGTCCCACGTACGGATGCACCCCGGACTGCTATGGAGCCGTGGGTGGTCGCGCCGAAGGACCGTTTGACCTCACCCTTCCCCACCCTGGGGCCTTGACGGCGGACCTGGCGCTCGGGACTTCTTCAATCCCTCGAGAGGTTCTAGCCACGCGCTCCCCGCCTGGGCGCGCTTTCTGAACCTTCGGTAGGGGGTTTGGGTCGAAATGAGTCGTCGGGTCCTACCGCCCCGAAGGGACTATGTCCTTGTTTCTCCTGGGTCAGGGCGGACCGGTCGGGCGAGGAGCTTCCCGGACTGCGCCTTACTTGACGAAAGGTGGTATCTCTCTCGTTTCCTGTCTCGGTTTTCACGTTAAAGGTAAACCCTTCCTTCCAAGAGGGTTTTGTGTTGTGGTAGAGGGAAGAGGAGAGAAGGAACGTCATGGAGTTTCCCCTTCCCTCTGTTTTCTGCACACCGGGAGCTCGGGCCGTGACTGGGTTCCCGAGAGGCCTGCGACACCAGGGGGAGGTCTCGTGGGGTAGTCACGAGTTTCACGGTCGCTCGGCCCCGCGTCCCGGTCCTCGGCCCGAGGGCGCCGGGTCCCACTGGCCCCGCGAGTCTCGTCTGGGGTGAGGGTAAAGGTTGTCCTGTGGAGCAGGATGTGAATGTCGTCCTAAACAGCGACACCCTTGTCGGTGTCCTGAACCCCTGAACTGGCTAGGAAGGATTCTGGAACTTATGAAGTAACGAATAACCTCCTCTTTGAATTATGTAGAAGTCTTATCTTGGACTCGGTGTTATATTTTATTTTGTTTTGTTCTTTGTTTAGGAAAGCACAATTAATTACGGAACTCTTCAAATGTCTAATACATGGTTATTTTATTTAGGTGTATCTAAACCTTTGAGAGCCACCTATGTGTGGACTTTCGGTGTATTGTTATTTGTTTTTAATTAGATGTAAAAAATTTTTTTTTTTAGTTTCATTAATGTCGTCGTCATATCACTTTTTCTCCAAAATTTTTATTATTAATGTAGAAACTATGTTTAAGTTTGAAAAATGTGGAGTTAAGGTTCCTTACTGACAAAATTCTCAAATCATATATATATATGTCATCTATACCCATACATAGTGACGTCTATGTCTGATTTCGGTCATCTGAAATTCTTCCCTAAGTAGACTGTGGCAAAAGTGTGCCTGCACAAGTGTCTGACGGTGTGCAAATCTTTGTGTGTGTGTGTGTATGTGCCTGTGTGTCTCTGTGTATTTTACGGTTGGACTCATTTTGTAATGATTTTTGGATCTCGTAGTACTCAGTGATTCAGTGTATAACGTGGAAATTTATTAGGAAGAATGGTTTATGTCTTTACTCCCCACCCCCCTTATTTTGTCCCTGTTATTTTCTAATGACTCAGTGACTTCCCAAGGAGACGAGTGGGCTGAGGGTGGGGGTTTTAAAAGTTCTACTATTAAATCAAAGGTGAGAACGAGTTGGTCACCCGTCTTTTACACCAGTAGTCTTTGTGGAAACCCCTTTTTTTTGCTTTCTTATCTCGTGTTTCGTCCTCTGCCCCTTCACCCCCCACCTCCGCTCTAGAAGAGATTAGTTTACTCTTGTCCTTACAATGACTCTTCCGACTTGGAGGTTATGATTTGATGACAAATTTATAAGGTGTATCAGGTTAATACTCTAAGTCATGTTTTTATCTCTGTAGATGACTCAAAACGGACACCTTCGTATTAAGTCTTTTCCGTGTACAAGTTTATCTTTTGTGTCCGTCTTCTCCATGGTGTATGGGGAGGGATGCACTATTAGTAGGTGTTAATACATAAAAGGTAGTCGATCTAAGGTTCTATGTCATCCATTTTTATCTGGAGACTATGAATTTTATATAAGTTGGGTTGTGTTAGGACCGAAATCTCACACTTAGTATCTTTTATCAGAAAAATTTTTTCTTACAGAACATTTTCCTTTTTTTTTTTAGTATCGAGTGAAAAGGACCATAAGGCATTAAGAGTTCTCTTTTTTTTTTTGTTTTTGTTTTTCACTTGAGTAGGGTAACCATTAGTCCTTACATCAACTAAACGAGTGGGCGGTAGGTGTCGGGGACTATCGGGGTCGGAGAGTAGACAGTACGAAATGTGCACGTCGAAGTGTGAGAGTTTAATCAAGATTGTTTTGTCTTGTTTCTTAATCCTATAATCTGTATATTTTTGTACAGTTGTAGCCCCGTAAAAGGAGACGACACCCACACTGCCAGACCAATTGAGGTCTTTCCCAAAGGAAACCTTAGTCCGCTACATTGGTAAACAGAAAGGTTTGCACCAATACCCGCGTTCCAAGAGTATCTAACAGTAGCGTCAACACAAGACCATCTATTCTAGGTGAAAACT
Source organism: Capra ibex (assembly GCA_006410555.1). Lineage (NCBI taxonomy): Eukaryota > Metazoa > Chordata > Mammalia > Artiodactyla > Bovidae > Capra > Capra ibex. The sequence goes on from SJYO01033645.1 coordinate 4,065,820, forward strand.
CAGGAAGACCCTAGACTATTATAGGTTTTGTGTGACTAACTCCTTTTGTATGACCAGGACAATCTTTTTCTTTCTCCTTTTTTTTTTTTCCTCGTGGTTTCTAATCGTGGGTTCCAAAAGAGTCTAAGGGTGGGAGGTTGGGGTGAGTGGTGGGGCGTTCGTCTGTGAGGTTCAAGTGCACCAGTTCCTCATCAATGTATCACCCCTTTAGACTTTGATCTCCATCGTTCCGAGAGCAGTAATTACTCATAGTTGGTCTCCCCACGTGGGGTGTGTGTCGAGCCGAGGAGTTCTTCATAGTCTTAGAATTCCTTCGCGTTTCTGTTATACACCTCCCGGATTCCGTGCACGTATAAGTCAGTGGTTTTACGGGTTGTCAACGATGCCTCCTACACTTCTTATACCTCATTTGACACTAAGAGTTGCTTTCCCCACTTTATTTCCACCGACTAGTCCCAACTCGACCCCCGAGGATGGGAAACCCCCCCCGCCACACCACATCTCTAACCCCGATACTAGTCCTAGGGGTGGGAAGTCTGTTCGTGTAGTTTTAGACATCCATCGGTAATTTTTCTTCTCCTCCACAAACGACTTTCTGTCGGTGTCTGAAATTCTCCCTTTTTTTAGTACCCTGTCGTAATATATATTTTATCAAAGGTCAAAAAGTTTGTACGAGATCCTTCCTTGTAAACGTTATACGATTTTGAACTCCTGAAATATGATTTACTTTATTGGTTCAGTGATTTTCCGTTTTTTTTTTTCGATTAGTATTTAAGAAGAGTTTTTTTATTTTATACGAGGTACAGACATGTGTTATGTGCAAAAAAAAATTGTCTACACGTATTTCTTCGGACATTTCTGTGTAACAACGACGACAAGTCGACGATTCAGTACGACTGTGAATCGTGGGGGTACCTGGCGTGTGGGGTCCGAAGAGAGGTGGTAGAGGGTCTCAAGCGAGTTTGAGTACAGGTAACTCAGTCACTGCGGTAGGTTAGGAGAGTAGGAGACAGTAGGGGAAGAGGAGGGTGGAAGTTAGAAAGGGTCGTAGTCCCAGAAAAGGTCACTCAGTCGAAAAGTGTAGTCGACCGGTTTCATGACCTCGATACGTCTGACATTTGTGATGGATGGAGATCCCGGGCCTTAACCTTTTCTTTTCCGTTTTCTCTTTATACAGGAGATATATTAGGACGTGATTCAAAAAACTATACTTGTTTAAATACGTTAAAAGTTTTATAAAATTTTTCCCTACTCTTGTAGACATTTACCCGTATTCTAAAGACACGAAGGGTTTTCGATTTTCTACCTCTTGATACTGAGGTATATTAATCTCGTCTTTTTTCTAGAGAGATGGTTGGTTGTGTCCTCCGCTGAGGTGAGAAAGGTGGGGTCGGTGGACGAGTGGGGTGTCGTGTGTTACATGGGCTCCGGAGATCTTGTAAGAGACGACCTGAGTCTTTGTGTCGTGGAGAAGGGTCTCAAGATTTGACCAAGTCCCACTGCCGGACTGTGGTCTAATCATAAGACGAGATAGGACCAGTCCTACGGAAGTGGGACTGTCGAAACTCCTCCCGATACAGGGTTAAGGGAACAACTCTTGTACGGAACTCGTACGACAAATAGACCTTGTAAAGTCCCTTATGTATCTCGACTAAGTGTAATAGCATGTGGTCTTTGAATGTGACATTTCATTAGTATGAGGTTAAATTTATTTATTTAAGTTAAAATTAAAAAATTTTTTTGTGCCCGTCCTTCCCGGAGTGGAGACAAACGTGGTAGTTTCCGGACACGTACGCTTCCAGCATGTGCTACGGCATGTGCAGGTGTCACGAGAGTAAGAGATAGACTATCTATTCTGCTAGCTACCGTTACTTTCACGGGCAGGAAGGGTGGGGTCGTGACTTTTTCTCCCCTTTCCTCGTCCAGTCGTGCCCAACTCACACGATTCAGTGAGGTCAGCACCGGCTGAGAAACACTAGGGCACCTGACATCGGGTGGTCCGAGGAGACAGGTACCCTAAGAGGTCCGTTCTTATGACCTCACCGAACGATACGGGAGGAGGTCCCTTAGAAGGACTGGGTCCCTAGCTTGGACTCAGAGGACATGGAGGACGCAACCTTCCGTCCAAGAATTGGTGATCGTGGTGGCTCGTACCCAGTGGAGACGACATTTTGAGGGTGAAGGGGTAGACGCGTACACAGAACGAGAGAGAGGGGTCGATAGTCCGAAACTCCCAGTTCCGGTCCTGGTAATCGGTGACCGAATTAATTTTGGAGTCGTTCAGACTGACATGATCGAATCTTGACCCTGGGTTCAGGATTTCAATGAAAGTTTAGTCTACGGTGTTTATTTTGTGGAACAATCTCCAGAAATTAGAGTCAGGGTAGCTTCGACGGTGACATAGATCCTACCGTTCAAAGTAGGTAAAGTTACAATGAGAGTTTCCCATTGTTTCAGGGGGGGCAGAAGACAGGGTCTTAGTTAAGGAAATCGAGGTTTCGATTAGATAACAACAAGACGTCCTCCCCCACCGTTTCAAAAGAGAATTCCTGGTCTTTCATTTTGTAGTAGTCGAAACATCTGAGCAGGACGGTGACGTCGCACTTTCATTGGTATCTTTGATACATTGGTTTCCCTGTACCGACACAAGGTTATTTTGAAATAACTACTTTTGTCCGTCGGTTTATCTAACACCACTACCGAAGTACCTGCATATGAGTAGAGGTTTGAATAGTCCAACATATGTAAGTAAATGTCTGTCAAAAACATACACCTTTTGTATAAAAATTCATTTATTTTACTTGATCTTAATGCATAGAGTTGTGGCAATTTGTCGTTTGGTTTTACGATTTCTTTTGTCCGACGTCTTATTAAATATGTAATATTTTAGATCATTTTCAAATTTCGATATATTTTGTTATCTCAATGGATGTGTACGTTATTTTATATTTTCGTACGTTTCCTTATTATGTCTCGTTGAAATCCTGGTTTACAAGTGGACACATTCTTCCTCTTACCCTATCCTCCGATCATTCATCTCTAAAATTAATATGGACATTACGTAATAATTGTTTTTCTTTGTATATACCACAGTACGACTCGAAACAATTTAATAAAAGACGTAAAAACATTCCAACTTTATAGAGTTTCCCTTTGTAATATTTATCCTTTATTTTATGCAATGTTACGAAAAATTTTATGTCAATCGACTGGTTTAGACTGGGTATCCGGTAGCAAACGGTTAGGGACAAGATTTCAGAATTCCAAATCCCTTATTTAGGTAACAGGGTATAGGTTTGGAAGAACTTGAATATTTATGGATGACGTAGGGGAGAGTCCGAAAGAAGAAAAGAGTCTTCACAGGCATAAATACTAGTGAAAACTTTAGACAGTACGTACGTATGGACGTTACGTGGTCATGACCGCTGAGTCCTCCTGAGACGAAGTACATCAGTGCTTGTTCCATCGCCTTCAACTACTCGTCTAGCCACCGCAGTCCTTGTGGCACCAGTCCGGTCCTCCACTTCACCTTGACTGCGTCTCCCACTGAGAGTGAACAGCCTCAGATTTGTGGTTCTTTGCTCCAATCTCGGTCTCTCTTTCCGCTCGATCTAGCTCGGTGTGGACTTCCGACTTGACGTGCCACGTCGACTTTTCGTCGAGTCTGTACCAATCCTGATGTTTAACCTTAACATGCGACCATTTTGTCGATTAGTTCACGAACGTGCCTGACGTTTAGGTTTATTGTACGGTTCGTCCTCCCGAATAATAGAGGGAAGATTCTTCCCCTTTGTTTGAAAGGTCCAACACTTCACTGTTAGAGACTGTGAGTCGAGTCTCCGTCTTTAGAGTATAGGAAGTCAAAACTCAAGTCTTAGAAGGGAAAAATGGTGTCAGGAGACGGTTGTCACGTGAGTGTAAGAATATGGAAGTGGAGGAGTCTCGAAGTATTTGGCGGTAGGGACTCGGGGTCCCCCTTCCAGTGGTCGGTCTTTATTTAAATACGTTTACATTGATACTATTGGTCACGGAAGTCCCGTTCTTGACAGAGTATTAAGTGTACAGAAGGTTTCTTAAAACCGCAGGGACTATCGAGTCAACCACTTCTTAGACGGACGTTACGTCCTCTTTCAACTTTCAAATTCAATCAGTGTGTCAGCACAGGCTGAGAAACGCTATGGTACTTGACTCGGGTGGTCCGAGGACACAGATACCTTAAGAGGTTCGTTCTCATGACCTCACCCAACGGTAAAGGAAGAGGCCCCCGTTATGTCCTCTGGGACCAAGTTAAGGACTCAGTCCTTCTAGGGGACCTCTTCCCTATCCGATGGGTGAGGTCATAAGATCCCGAAGGGGACACCGAGTCTACCATTTCTTAGGTGAACGTTACACCCTCTGGACCTAAGCTAGGGACCCAACCCTTCTAGGAGACCTCTTTCCTTTTGGATGGGTGAGGTCATGAGGCCGAACCTCTTAAGGTACCTGACATATCAGGTATCCCAACGGTTCTCAACCTGTACTGACTCGTTGAAAGTGAAAGGTTTCTTAAATTATTTCATTATTCGTTTGTCGTTCGTAGTTCATTTATAAATCTTGACATCCCCAAACTCTTTCCTGAGGGAGGGTTTTTTCTGTAGATAAAGTTGAAGTCTCTCTGTTATCTTTCACTTCGAGTAATATTGTCTCAATACTGTGTCTGACGGAAGGATGTCACCTGGTTTCGTGTATGGAAATTAATAGTCTTGAGACGGGACCGACTTGGTAAGGGTAAGGACTCAGTTGACACGAGTGATGCGGATGTGGACCCCTGACTGGAGTAGACACACGTGGTGTGGACCTACCGTCCGTAAACGAGTTACTGTTGATGGGAAACTTCGTATAAACAAAAGAAAAATATATATATATATATATATATATATATATATAGTCCCTGAGGGACCACGAAGTCACCGATTCTGAGGCACGAAGGTTACGTCACCCGGACACAAAGTTGGGGACCAGTCCCTTGATCTAGGGCGTAAGACGTTGAGTCTGGGTCACGTCGGCGTATTTATTTATTTACAAATTTTTTTCTTCTTCTTACGAAGAGGATCTAAAGTCTAATAAAGAGATCCCGTCTAAGAGTTCGAATTTTGGTCGTCTAGTTTCCCCTTGTCTATAAAAATACGGAAACTATATTTGATATCTCCCGATATGACTAAATGTGTCGGTAGTTTTCTCTAGTCTGAGTGGGTACTGTCACTTGGTTAAAAATTTATGGCAAATTTTTATTTTTCCTGTATATGACTGAAGAATCTTACGATGTGTTAAATTGACGTACACAAAAGTATTGAAAACTCCCCTTTCCTCTGGTATACCTATACAGGACTTGAGGAGAATTGCATTGACAGTAGTATTTGATAAAGTTGTGGTTTACCTGTGAGGACTACAGTTTAAAGGCTGGTTTGTTAGGTTTTCCCGGAACTAGACATTTTTTTTGAGATATTCGTCCAGTGGACCTTCCCCTTCTTCTCTTCAATTTCTATGACTCGGTACGAGGAATCTAAGTAAATTCTTATTAAATGTGGACACCACCTAAGTACAGTTACATACCGTTTTGGTTATGTCATTTCATTTTTTTATTTTAAATTTAAATTTTTTTTTCTTATTAAATGCTTTGAGAGTTCGTTCGTTTCGGTTGTCCAACGTAATCTCATACGTCTATGTCTAACAATGTAAGATATTTCTTCTTTCGCTTTTATAAGAGGACTACGTAATTTTTTTTTACTAAATATAGTTATAGTTGGATTTTCACAGTGACGTTTTCATTAAATATGATTAACATATACTCTAGATACGCAGAACTGAAGAACGAATGTAAAAAGTGACACTTCAGAGACTGCCAGGTAAGACCTTCTTGTTAAAGTCTGCAGTAACGGTGTCGATACAGGGGCATTAGGACTCGGACGAACCTCCCGGTCATGAGGAGTGTAAACCAGATCTTATTTTACATTTGTGAGTCTAGTGTGACAGACGGTAGTGACTTTGGAGTGTCCTCTACTCTATAATTTTGGTCCGTAGTCTCAGACTTAGGTTCGGAAAACACCCAAGACGGACTGGGAACTTTAAAACATAAAATTAAAAGTTAAGGATGATTGAAATATTTAAACCCTCAGAAGGGTATTTTTAGATCTAAAGAACAAAGAGAACTCTTTAGTCTTCTGGATCGGTTGTGACTCGGGGGCAAAGATGTGTCTTTGACTGAATGTCGACTCGTCGGTGACAAGGAAGTGTCCCCTGGGACACGGGGGGACCGAGGGGTCGGGATGTCGTCGGGAAAGTGGTCGACAAGTGACTTGATTTGAAGAGGTGCACGTCTTCTTTACTCTCGAAAAGAGTTCTGAAAATCTATATGTGATTGAGGTTGTGTTTATACCTGTGGTTTTCTTTTTTTAGTCTAATTTAGTAAGATCCCAGAGACTGTCAGGTGACCGACAGTTTTACACTTGTCTTTATTTTTAGTTCTTTGTTGGCGAGAGACTTTCATAGACTTAGGGATGAACCATTGACTGAAAAAAATTTTACTCTCCAAACAAAACGAAATTTTTGTCTACGGACGAAGAGTTGAGGTCTCTACGATTGAGACCGGGTCTCCAGACATAAATAATTTGCTAGGGTCGAAGACGAAAAATTTTTCAGAATTAAACATCTTTTAGTCTTTATGAAGTACCCGAAGGGACGACCGAGTCTGTCATTTTGTAGGCGGACGTTACGCCCTCTGGACCCAAGCTAGAGACCCAACCTTTCTAGGGGACCTCCTCCCGTACCGTTGGGAGAGGTCACAAGAACGGACCTCTTAGGGGCGTCTCCTCGGACCGCCCGACGTCAGGTACCTCAGTGTGTCTCAACCTGTGCTGACTCGCTGATTCGTCCCGTGTATTGTGGAGTATGAGTCTATTCTTTGACTGAATTTACCACGGACTACAGTCGTGAACCACTTTCGACTCTTCCTTTGTGATTTGACGGTAAAGTAAAAGAAGTACTTTCTCATTCCAAGTGGAGACTGTAAAAAACTCAATTAAGTACAATTTTCTGTATAACTAAAACTACATTAAAAAGAGAAACAACTTTGGTTGACTTTTGGTTATTAAATTCAACAAGTACTATAATCATTGAAACGGTTTACTATGTGATTTATTTAAAATAACCAACTACGGTTTTTTTTTTAGGGCCGAAGACCTGGTGACGAGGTTCTTTCTTGTGCCCTGACCCCTTATGTGACCGCACCTCAAAAACGGATTTGACCAGAGAATGGTCGACCTAAATGTAACGATTGAACACCCGTTCAAGAATTTGAGATTCGAAATCAAAGGGGCAGATATTTTATCATTGTAGAGGGTCCAAACAATCTCCCTTTTTCTTGTATATACCTCTTAGATCATGGTCAGTAAAGATTTCCTTTAGTTGGGACTTATAAGTAACCTTCCTGACTACGACTTCGAGGTTTTGAAACCGGTGGACTACACTTCTCGGTTGAGTGACCTTTTCTGGGATTGCGACCCTTTCTAACTCTTGTCCTTCTCTCACCCGCTGTCTCCTACTCTACCAACCTACCATAGTAGTTGATCAAGTCGACCATTTCTTAAGTGGACGTTACGTCCTCTGGGGTCAAGTTAAGGACCCAACCCTTCTAGGGAACCTTTTCCCTCTCCGATGGGAGAGATCGTAAGACCCGACCTCTTAAGGTAGGTGTCTCCTCGGACCACCCGATGTCAGGTACCCCAACGGTTTCTCAGTCTGTGTTGACTCGCTGAAAGTGAAAGTGTGAAAAGTGTGTGGCTGAGTTGACTGTACTTAAACTCGTTTGAGACCCTCTATCACTTCCTGTCCCCTTCGGTCCGCACGACGTCAAGTACCCCAGTGTTTCTCAGTCCGTGTTGGATCGTAGACTTGTTGTTATTATGTCCGAGGGAAGAGGAGAGTGAATCAGTAATTGTAGGTGAAGGGAGGGTTACATTCTACTTGCCCCCGGGAGCTCGGCGTTGCTGACTCGGGCACTCGGTGTTGCTTCTGGTCGTGTCGGTTTTTAATTAATTAAAAAAGAAATTTTTACTTGTTCCCGGGTAAATTTAAACAGAACGAGAGCTAATTGATACAACAAAAGTAAATAGGTTGTCTATAAATCCTCTTACAAGGTACACACTTCGGAACCCAAGTTGTCGTGGTATTTCGAATAAACGTGTGTTTATTCGTCACCGGAAAGTAAACGTATTATTGGACGAGATTGCAGTCTTCGTCCATGTCTTGGGTTGGAAGACGTAGTGTTTATTTCGCTTCTACCCTTGGTAGAGATTAACGAGAAACAATGGAGACGGAGGAGGTAGGGGTCGGGGGTCGTGTCCCGGAATGTGTGTGTGAACCCCGGTCTGTGTGTAGACGAGTTAATTTCACTTTCTTTTCTTGTGCCTCTTTTTACTACGGACAGTCCAAGGGTGAGAGGGGCCCTATCACGCTCGTGGGACCTCGTCCTTGTGGTCCTTGACCGTCTTTGCGTCGAGACCCCAGGTGGTCTCTGCGACGTCCGCCTTTGGGAGGTCCTTTGGACCTTTGGGAGGTCCACTGAGGCTCCGTGCAATTACAAAGTCTTGGTGCCCGAATCCCTGAACTGAGGGCGGGATAAGAAGTTCATTGTCTGGATGTACTTTTCTGAGTGTCTCGTGTGCTCCAGGATAAGGAGTCCGTGCCTGAAAAGACTTAAATCGGGTTCCAAAAGTTAAGGGGAACCAAATAAACACCTTTCCACTTTCGCTTTCAGTGAGTCACCACAGGTTGAGAAACGTTGGGGTACCTGACGTCGGACGGTCCGAGGAGACAGGTACCCTAAAAGGTTCCTCCTATGACCTCATCCAACGGTAAGGGAAGAGGTCCCTCAGAAGGGTTAGGTCCTTAACTTGGATCCGGACGACGTAAAGTCCGTCTAAGAAGTGATAGCCTCGGGGATCCCTTCGGCTCCCTAAAATAGTGATCTTCTTTAGAACACAAACTACCCCCCTAAGGTCCGGTAGTGTCCCCTCTCCCTTGACGACTCTGAATAGCCCTCTATTCAACCTTTAAAACGTCTTTCTTTCCCAAGACTACAATTTTTGAGTCAAACTTTTAGTGACTTAGTGAGTATAACCAGTAGAGTGTCCATGTCGACCAACGAGCCCCTGTTCTGTCCGAACGTGGGTAAGTGTCTCGACTACCCCTGAAGGGACACCGTGTCACCAATACGGAGACACGAAGGTTACGTCCTCCGTACCCAAGTTATGGACTAGTCCCTTGATTCTACGGTGTTCGGTGCCCCGTACTGGTTTTTTACGTAATTGTGCCTCGACTACTTCCTACCTCAACGTGCTTCAAAAAAACGTCGTGATTGGGTTTAGAACTACAGATAATTGAGGTCGTCGTTACTGAATTACATATCTCTTGTAAGAAGAGAGGTATGTCTTCCATTGTTATTGTGTCTAAAAAAAAAAAATCGTAAAAAAATTTTGAAAATCTCCTCTTTTTCTGTTTTTTGTGTAAAGATTCTTATCTTCACGATTGTGAACCACCTCACAGAAAAAATTTTTTTATCCAAAATTTTGTGAGAGGTGGTGTCATTGATACTCACTTACTTGACTCGACTTAGTGTCGTTTTTAATGCATGGGAAGGGACAAGTTGTGTAAACCAGTCGTACTGTTACCGTATCTGTAAAAAGAGGGTTTGGTATGCGGTTTTTAGAAAGTCTCACAACCCGTCTCCAGGAACGCACCGCTACTTTAGAAGAAACCTTACCATCGGGATCTTTTGCCTCTCGTCGTGTCCCAGCTAGAGTTTCTCTGTCTCCTCCTCGGGCTCCTGGAGGTCGTGTTCTCGGGGCGAGGGGTGAGTGTCCGTACATCAACCGCAACTACATCAGCAGCCAGCTTACCCAGACTTGACTTTCAAACTGCGCCCTTTACAGTAGACACTGTAAGTTTCTCTTCTAAAGGTGCAATCCTGTGCCTTCTCTTATAAAGTAGAGTCTTGTCTCTTTGTTCACGCTTTGCCGTTGCGTCCCCGAGGTAGTGTGGAACTGCGACGCACCGAGTCGCAAAATCTAGGTGCCGGAATGACGTAAGGGCGGCAGTGGTCTATACTGGCACCGTGTCTCTTCAACGTACTAAGGGCCCGTCTCGATCATTCACCGTCTCGGTTCCAAGATTGAAACTGTCAGACCGTGGCGGGTTCGACACTTGGTGAGGTCTGGTGGAAGATCTACTTTGGTTGATGAAGGAAGGAACCCACATACGGTGTTCGGTCCCTTCCGGGACGTATCAATAAATAGGGAGTATTGGTAGGATACTCGAAGACACAGGTAAGATGTCTACTCTTTTGACTCCCAGTCTCTCCAATTCACTAAAAAAAGGTTCGAGAAAGTAGACCACTCACCGTCGGTCTTAAGTTTAGGTCACGGGAAAGGTGATACCGTCCCATCTAGGAGTCCCACCTTTCAATTCGGAAAGTGTGAAAGGGATAAGAGTAATTTTTCAACAATATTTTTCTGTCAGGGTTTACGTTTTTATTTAACTCACGGATTCTGATGATATTCACCATACACACCTTAGAGTTTATGTGTTTACTTGAATAAATGTTTTGTCTTTGTTTGAGTGTCTCATTTGACTACACAACAACAAGGACACTCCGATGTCTGTAACAGTTAGGAGTTTTTGTCCCTACTTAGGTTTATATTAAGTGTAGATCGGTGTCTCACATGAGTCGGTTGGTCTCTGTCCAGACCTGTTCGTCTTTCGCAGCGAGGGGCGAACAGGAGGTGGCCGAGGGGAAAACAAGGTCTTGACACAAATACAGCCCTATTTCCCCGTATCTGCCCGACACTCTCGTTTCCCCGAGTTTCGTGCCTGACCCCGGGAAAGGGACGTCCTTTACCGGTCTAGGTCAGGTTCAGACCAGGGTGGTGCCGAGAGTCACCCTGAAGTCTGTTTAGTGAGTCGGTGAGACACGACGAAAAAAAAAAAAAACGGCTTATAGGATGACGGATGAGACATTCCAATAACACTCCGACTTAGGTTGTCGAGTGGGGATTTGTGCCACGACTCGTGTGTCATCCACTGACTACCTACCGACACCCTCACCGACCAATCATAGGACTGAGGAGACGGGGGACGAGAGTCTCTGCACTACAGGTTCTACCCCACTTTTTCCCTTCTACGCCCTTTGTGTTGAATGTCCCGTCTTGCAACAATATCGCTAAGAAAGGAGACAAGAGTCGGTCAAGTCGACGTATGAATCCGTCCAATTAAGGTTGTTCGAAGTCTAGGACTTCCGTCTGGTATTCTTGGCGAGTAAGTGAGGCACAGGCCTCTCATGAGTGTGTCGTGTTTCTCGTCTCGTCTTATTTCGCCCCTACGTCTCTACAATGCCCATTGTGACGTCGGGGTCTTTCTGTATCGTCGAGAGTCGGGACCATGGACACTTGTGTCGGACCGACCTTTTATGTCGAAAACACCTACATTTAGTTCTATTCTGCTCCAGTATGACGTCTCTCGCCCCGGGAATTAGGTCATAGTGACTACAGAAAAAAAAAAAAAAAAATTAAACCAATAAGGTCCAGAATCAACGTCGTGCGTCCCAGACAAAAATAAACACTGTACTTCCTAGAAATCAACGCCGTACATTTGAGGATCGCCGTCGTACACCCCGGGTGAAGGGACGAGTCCCTAACTTGGACCCGGGGGGCGTGGCCCTCGTGTCTCAGGATCGGTGACCTGGTGGTCCCTTTAGGGACTATGGAAATATTCTTCTCTTTTCTGTGACTCTATCTCAGTGTATTCCCTCTGTACATTTCTACCTCCGTCGTCTGAAGGGGCTGTCAGGTCACCAATTCTGAGGCCGCGAAGACGACGTCCTCCGCACCCAAGTTAGGGACTAACCCCTTGATTCCAGGGTATACGGTACGTCGTACCGGTTTTTTTGTGGAAGAGAGAAGGGAACTTCTCCCGATGGAGAATGGGTTTCGAAGTGGTATTTTGTCTTTGTCCGTCGAAGGGTTGAAAGTCCTTTTTGTATTTCGTTTATTTTGATGCTGTGAGTTGTTCGTGTATGAAGTATAAGAAGACGTTTGGGTGTCAACCTCAGTCGAACGACAAAGAACTTCATCCGGAGTTTTAAGAGGTGAAACTAATTGAACCTAGATCCCCTTTTTCGTTGTACAGTCTTAACCGACGTAAGTCAGTTCAAGTGTGAGTTCTATCTTTGTACGTTGAATAAAATATTTTCGTTTGACACATGAGTGGAAAATCCAGAAGTGGCATCTTTTCGTTTCTTTTTTTTTTTTTTTTTTCTGTTAATCCTTTTTTTTTTTTACTGAGTTGTTATTGAGGTCTCTAAAAGGGGTTTCTTCTTTTGGATATCATATTCCCGTCCCCCACAAACCCCCTCCAAGTGACATTGCATTAAGTGTTTTGTGACTTTACACTTAGTCCTTTAGACTGAAGATCTGGGACAATATATTGACTCACCGAAGGACTGAGACTCGTTCAAGAGAGGAGGATCTGGAACTTATTGGTACAAAAATTAGTGTTTTATATATAAATAACCATCTTATGCCGTTCATATCAAGATGAACCGTACCATCTTGCACCGTTCCTTCGGTCGAAGCCCTCTGTTCATTTGTACCCAGGAACGTCCTATTGTTGCAATTATTCTTGAAGACGTGTTAGTCCAGGTTTGCACAGTTAGACCTTTTTACCGTCAGGGTAGTTTTTTTTTTAGAGTTTTATCAGTGACTTGTCTAACCCCCCAATTTACAGAATTCCGAGTATTTACTTGTCTGAATGAATTAAACTCTTTTCCAGTGGAGTAACAAGAAACGTAGAAAGGATAAAACTTTCTTTTTGTCTGAGTAATCTAGTTTTGCCGAGTTATGACACGAAACAAGGGACGCACATAGATGTTCTGCGAAGAAGGGATCCGGAATCTAATATGTCGTGTAGTCTAGGACAAGTGTTTGTGACTTCGAATTGCCAGATTTGGGCACTTCAATGAGCGAAAATATGGTAGATTTTCATAGTGTCCTAGGATGAGTTCGTTGAACATCCTTAAAGAGACTCATTTATGTCTAGTCGTCGTAGTGGGATAATATGTCAGTTCGAGTGATCAAGCATGAGACTAAAAACAAAAACAAAACAAAAAACTCATTCGGAAAGACTTTTTCAATGACATTATTTGGTCTTTTGTATTGGTCACAACCACTCCCTGGTCCCTGGTCCCTGGTCCCACCCACCCCCCCGACCCCCCTCCCTGGACCTCGAGAAGACATAACGACTGATTCGAGGTATGACCATAAACTTTTTTTTTTTTACTATTTTGAGACCTTCCGTTAAAACGTCATACATAATTTTAAATTTTATACGTATGGATGACCGGGTCGTTAATGGGTTGAACCTTAAACCGGATTCCCTTATTGATACTAACACGGTCTAAAAGTGTGTTCCTATTCATTGTCACCGTTTATTCCTGTGTTTTTGTAGTCTTTTAACCAACTTATTAAAGGTATATCGACTTGTGAGCTATCGGTGAATTTTACTTCTGGACCTCGACAGGTGTTACAGAATTCTTGTTTTCGTTCGGTCTTTTATTGTGTATATTATACTAACAAACACCCACACACATAAATACTCAAAACATCAGTGTAGGTACAATTCTCGTCAAAAGGTGTCACATTCATACCCGATAAAGAACAGAAAGACAAAAAATAACAACGAAAACAGTATTCATACATATTCAAATGAAATTGTTCTTTACTATTTCGACAAAAACTGGGGAGGGAGTTTTTTTTTTTTTTATCTTAGATTACGTTTTTCGATCTGGTCTTCGTGACGGATACCTGGGTCCTCCCGTTCCGCAGTCTCTTTTGGTCCATGTCCTGCGTAGTCTTCAAGGCCCGGTCCTCCTTCGGGTCCCGTGTCTATGTGGCGTGGCGTGAGTCCGTCCGAGAACGAGTTAGTTGACTAGTATGCACATCGTATAGTACTAATCGTATTCGTCGCCAGTGGAAAAGAAGGAGGTCTTCTACTTCGGAGGGTGCCGGTGCTATTGGTCCCGTGGTTTCTATGTAGGCTTGTGACGAGGTGTCTACTACGGACCCCTCTCAGGTGTGCTCTCCGTGCAGCCCTCCGCGAGTGTCGGTCTGNAGTCCGTCCGAGAACGAGTTAGTTGACTAGTATGCACATCGTATAGTACTAATCGTATTCGTCGCCAGTGGAAAAGAAGGAGGTCTTCTACTTCGGAGGGTGCCGGTGCTATTGGTCCCGTGGTTTCTATGTAGGCTTGTGACGAGGTGTCTACTGCGGACCCCTCTCAGGTGTGCTCTCCGTGCAACCCTCCGCGAGTGTCGGTCTGTGTGTCTGTCGAGCACACCCCCCCTCCCCCCACACACCGTCTCCCGCCCATTATCGAGACCTGTATTTTACACACAGACACACACACACAACCCCCCCACACACACACACACCATACAGACACACATACAGACACACCACACACACACACACATCACACACACACACACACCACACACACAGCCACACACACACACCGTCTCCTGTCCATTTATCGAGACCCGTGTTTTGCACATACAGACACACGTCATACAGACACACACACACCACACACACAGATACACACACTACACACAAACACACATCATACAGACACACACAGACACACATAGGACGGACACACACCACACACACACACATAGACAGACACAGACACACACATACACCACAGAACACACACAGACACCACACACATAGATACACACACAGACAGACACACACACACCACACACAGACGTATAGACATACACACACACACCACAGAACACACACACACAGACATAGACACACACAGACACCTGGATACACATACAGACACACACACACCAGACACACATACACCACACACAGACGCACACCACACACATAGATACACATACAGACACAGAGACACACACAGACACATACACAGAGACACACACAGAGACACACACAGACACCAAACACAGACACACGCCACATAGATACACATACAGACACAGACACACACGCGGACACACACACAGACAGACATACACACAGACACACAGACACACACAGACGCACACGTGGACACACACACAGACAGATATACACACAGACACACAGACACACACAGACGCACATACAGACACACACACACATACCAGACGCACAGGTACCACACACAGACGCGCACAACACACATAGACACACAGACACACAGACACACACATAGACACAGACACACACACACACACACACCACAGACACTCAGACAGACACAGACACACCACAGACACACAGACAGACACAGACACAGACGTGCACACACACAGAGACACACACACACCACAGATACACACACAGACACACACAGACACAGACACATACGTGTACACACACAGACACATACAGACACAGACACACACACACAGACACTCAGACAGACACAGACACACCACAGACACACAGACAGACACAGACACAGACGTGCACACACACAGAGACACACACACACCACAGATACACACACAGACACAGACACATACGTGCACACACACAGACACACACACAGACACATACAGACACAGACACACACACACACACACTACAGACACACAGACACACACACACCACAGAGACACAGACAGACACAGACACACACGTGCACACACACACACACACACACACACACACACACACCGTCTCCCGTCCATCCGTCGAGACCTATATTGGATCGGATCCACAGACCCTCGTCAGGACCCGAGGGCCGGCGACGACGGACCGACGAGACCCTTTCCACGATGAGGGAGGTGGACGTTTGACTCCGTTGACTCGATGGCCACTGAAAGTCCAACAGGAGTGGGCGGTGAAGGAAAGGAGGGTCCCTCCACACACGTCGGGGGTTGTATGTTCTACGGTTCGCCCGTCTTTACGAGAACCACTCGAGCCTCAGTCCGCCCTCGAGGACCCCTTACCCGGCACCCCACACACCCCCACGTCCTCGTCGGTGTCAAACTTTTAAGGACCTGTGCGTCAAGGTGACAACTGAAAAGCTGTGATTACGGGTGTGCGGGCCCACTGTAGTTTGGGCACACGAACGCCCCCTCCGAAACCCCTAGGGACTTGAACCGAGGACCCGAAGAAACGACTTCGGTTGCCGATGGTTCATGTCTCTGGTCTGTTTATTTGACCGACCGGTCAACCGGACACCGGACTCGCCTCCCCTACGTGGGATGGGCGAACTCGGGAACTTCGAGGATTCAGTGAAGTGAGACACTATTTCCTGTCCTCGTGAGCTGTCCCTCAGGTTCGGGTCTTACAGCCCGGCCGGGGATTTCCGTGGCACGTTCGACCCCGGTCAGTGACGGGGAGAGACCCGGAATTGCGGGAGTAAAGATTTCGCCCCTAACGTGTCTATCTCTCTTGTCTGAAGGCCAACGGTTCCCCTGCCGCCCGCCCCCCTCCTTTCCTGACTCTCGAACCCTGGTCGTCTCCGTCTCATAGTATAGGTCCCGCCTATTTGTCGTTCCGGATGACGTGTGCCGTGCCCCTCGACGTGGGGATGGGGCACTATTTGGCATTTCCTTTTCTTGCATTCTTTCACACACACACACGCAGACACACACACAGGCTTAGTGAGACGGTATGAGGTCTCTGTTGTGTTGTAACATGTAGTTGACGTGAAGTTGTTTTAAAAAATTTTTATTTTACGCGTAGGCTGTTCTACTAAAGGTACCGAGGAAGACTAGGATTATCAGTTCTCAAGGTAAGTGACGGTCCCCGTGCACACAGACCGTGTGCCCGTGTGTTTGGTGGCGTGACCTCTCTTTCCTCGTTTATCTCGCACGGCTGACCTTCACGTTGCCCGGAAGCCTCCTCCCTGCACCGCCCGTCCCCGACCCCCCTGGGGTCTTCTCCTTCGACTCGAGCCAGGACTACCGGTTCACTGTAGAGTCGAAGACGCTTTTCTCTGGTCCGAAAGGTTCGGAGGACCCCTGGGTCCCTCCCCACGTCTACGGGCAGGAAGACACCTATACCCTTCGCTTCGGAGTCACTCAACGATTGTCGTAAGAGCGGGGAGATGGACCTAGGACCCCGTTCTTTTGCCGGAGACTGGTCCCTGACTTCCTGTGCATCGAGAGCAAGGGCAGATACTCAGGGAACGACACTCCCGACTTCCGTTATGACCACTTAGGCCGGTGTGTTCGGGACACCCCACTGTTCCCTTTTTTTCTCCACTGACTCTGCACTGCAGGGTCCGTGTCTCTCGAGACGCGAGTCTCCGGGTCCGTGTCTCTCCCGGACGGCAGGGTCCGTGTCTCTCGAGGCGTGAGTCTCCGGGCCGGGCACCTCGTTCTTGGTGCTCCGTAATGGCTATCCTCGGGTCCCCAAGGTCGAAGGGCAACATCATCGGCACACACTACCTGAGCAACGGTTGTAGTTGAAGCATAAAGTTCTGAAGTCTGTTCGGGACTCGTGCAGAGAAACGAAGACAGCAATACTCCATGCAGTGTATACATAAGCTCCGGGGGGAAAACTTCAGTAGTATACACTTAGAGTTTTATAGACGGCTACCGGCTTGTCGATTCTTTCCGTGTGTCTTCCCTTCCGTGTTCTTTCACTCTTTCCCTAGCGTGCAACCCACCCCTCCGCCCATGTTTGACGACCACATTCTGTCCGAGGCCCTACGGAATATGTCGTGGCTCCTACGTGGGTCATGACACATTGTCGACATTTGCCTCACATTGGAAATTTCTGACATATGTAGAAAAAATTTCTCTTTCTTTCACTCAAGGGTCTCCAAGTGACACAGAGGTCGCAAAGATTTGTTACTGGAACTGTCACTTACAACCACCACTGGGGACGGTAGAGAATGCATACGAGAGAGACGGTACAAAAGGAAGATAATTCAAGATTCTCGAAATGAATGGATAAATTAGGGGTGTTATTAGAGTAACGTGTCCGACTGATAGGGGTGACACGTCTGCCCCTATATAGACATGGCATTCTTCCAGACTCGAAACCTTGAAGGGACTCCCAGGTCACCAATCCTGAGACTCGAAAGTTCCGGTACATGGACCCAAGTCAGGGGCCAACTCCTTGATTCGAGGCGTTCAATGTACCGTACCGATTTTCTCTGGACCCGGGTTTCCACCACCTCAACATAAAGATTGGGTCTGGTAGGCTGCCCCTCACACACACTGGAGTGGGTAGGGTCCGACCAGGACTAGTCCGACCAGTCATACGTTGGAGTAGAGGGGTTAAGTCGTTTCTAGACTCGAACCCTAAACGACTTTTGGAAGTGTCGTTTTACTGGTCCACAGACTTTGTCTCAGTTTTGTTTTCTGTCTTTCTTTCTCTCGCTGGCTCTAGAGTTACAGAGAAAAACTTTAATTCGGTGTCCAACTGCTGTGGTCGCTTAGGGAACAGAAGGACCTACACGTGACGGGACTGTCACCCAAACTAGAGACAGAAGGAGCCCCTCTACTCCTGTCTTAGTGTCCGACGTGTCGACCCGTCCCTGCCGTACCGTAACAAGTGTCAATTTCTTAGTGGTTTTTCGTTTCGGACCGGGAAAAAACACAAAACCGGTACGGTGCATTGAACGCCTCGAATCAAGGGCTTGGTCCTAACTTGGGTCCATGTACCGGAACTTTCGAGTCTCAGGATTGGTGACCTGGGAGTCCCTTCAAGGTTTTGAGTCTCGGAACTTGGTTCGGAACTTGTCTCGTGGGTCAGGGTGGGTGGGTAGGAGCTTCGGAAGGGAAGAATGAAGGTTCCTTACATTGTCTCGGGAACTTCCTTTCCGCCGTAAATTAGGTGGAGGAGAGAGTCGACACCGCTACGAGAAACGGTCAAGGGTGACGTTTACGTTAAAAAAACAACAAAAGAGGGTTCTTTTTCAGTGGGAAACTCCTAGTAAACCCGCACACACACACACACACACACATACGCACACACACGTACGCGTGTATACATACGTACACACGTTCTCTGTTTCAACCAATTTTGATGATTAGACGATGGATTTTCTGAGACACAACGTTTTCTCTACTTTTTGGATCGAATCTCCATTCGTCAAGTTTAGGTTCCCGGTGTCGGTCGGTGGGTGGGTAAAAACCATTTAAGACCTTATTAGTGAGAGTGAGAAAGACATAGAAGATAGCAAAGAAAGTGCGCTGTCGGCGTTTCAACTCGTCGACTCTTCCTCTGACGTCTCGGACGCTTCAAATTTTACCAAACGGCAGACCGGGAAACGTCCTTCAGATAGTTGGAGACTGACGTGAGTAGTCTTAATGTGGGTGAGTAGGGGCCCACTCACGGTTTCACACCCGGCGCCACAGTTTGGGCTGTACACAGACAGAGTGATTACACGGAGCCACTCGTACTTGACCGTGGGCCAGTGCGGTAGTGGGTGATCGATGTCTTGGGTAGTCCTGGGGAGGAATGGTAGGTGTGACCACTCTTGTTCGCGCATCCGAAACTATCCAGGTACCGACCGAAGTTTGGGCGACTTGAACTGGAAGTGACTTAACACTGACTGTCTACACTATAACCCCCTGGGTAGACCTTCTCCCCCCAGACTTTATCCTGTTGTGTATTGTGAATTTTGGTTTCTTCCTTGTTTTAATAATTCCTCTCCTAAACGACATCACGGGGGGAGTTCTAGGGGGGACCAAGACGTACGACACACAACCCGAGTGTGTTTCGTTTAGGTCTTCGTTTCCCGCTCCCTCGTTTGACCACCCCCGTCTCCACCCCCCAGGAGTCCCTCGGACGGATCGGCTGTTCGTGGGGAAGTCACCCAGGTCGGTGTAAGGGTTCCCCCGGAGGACCGTTGGAGCAAAGATCTTCCATTACACAGAAAGGACAAAAGGCGACCAGGAAGGACTGGGTCTTTCCGGTCCAACGAATGGGACTCTTCCCCCCGTCTTCCTCCTCTCGCTCTGTCTCCGACACATCCACCCTGCAGGTCCACCCCTGGACCCCCGACCCGAATCGGGGTCCCGACCAGCCAGTCGACTCTTGTTACTACCTCGTCCATGGGTCTCCCTTCGTTCCTGGTGCACCTCTCTTGTGCGAAGGAGGACTCTGGACTGACGTCAGGATGAGACGGGAAGTATGGTTTCAGGACTAACAAGGGACGACGACGACGATTCGGCGAAGTCAGCAGAGGCTGAGACACGTTGGGGTGTCTACCGTCGAGTGGTCCGAGGGGACAGGGACCCTAAGAGGTCCGTTCTTGTGACCTCGCCCAACGGTAAAGGAAGAGGTTACGTACTTTCACTTTTCACTTTCACTTCAGCGAGTCAGCACAGACTGAGAATCGTTGGGGTACCTGACGTCGGGTGGTCCGAGGAGGCAGGGACCCTAAAAGGTCCGTTCGCATGACCTCGCCCCACGGTAACGGAAGACGCAGTAAACAAGCGATCCCTACCAGATTTTGAGGAGATCTCTTTGGGTCGACTGGGAGAAGGACCTTTAGTCTTCTCGGGTGTGTTTTTGTAAGACTCACCGGAATTCGGTGAATTCTGTGTTTTCCTTTCTTTTCGACTTATTTCTACTAGGGAGAGGAGTATGTGAGAGATGGATTGAACAGAGGGTACATGTCACACTCACAGAAGTGATAATATTAGTTCTCTCTGAGTCTTTTCACTTGAGGTTTTTCTGTTTCGGGTGTCGGGTTAAGAGGTTTGTATACGACAGGTCATAAGAACGGCCCCTTTAGGGTGTCCGTCCCCTCGGCCCGCCCGATGTCAAGTGCCCCACCGTTCTCAGCCTGTACTGACTCGTTGATTCGTTGTTATTTAGTGAGACTTTTCATTGATCAGGTTGAGACCTGCATCTCATAGAGTAATTATTACACACACACACACACGCACACGCGTGAGGCAGCACAGGTTGAGACGCTGGGGTACCTGACATCGGGCGGTCCCAGAAGACAGGTACCCCTAAGAGATCCGTTCTTATGACCTGACCCAACGGTACGGGGGGAGGTCCCCTAGAAAGGGTCGGGTCCCTAGTTTGGGCCCAGAGGACGTAACGTCCATCGAAGAAATGGTCGACTCGATGGTCCCTTCGGGGTAATTATTGAATGTAATATGTTTAATTTACTTTAATTTACGACTTTACTATTGTAAAAATTATATGACCCAATTTATTTTATACGAGTTTTGAGTAAAGTCTCTGAAGGGACCGTCAGGTCACCAGGTGTGAAGGTTACGTTCCCAAGTTAGGGACCAGCCCCTTGATTCTAGGGTATACGGTGTATCTCGTCTTTTTTTTTGTTTATTTTTGAAGTAAAGTCGACGAGAAAAGTCAACGGATTACACCACGGATCCTTTAAAAAATAATATGTTCTTCGAGTATACTAAATGATGACCTTCCGTGTCGAGATTTGGTAGGAGGCCGTTGGAGAGTTCATTGACTGTCGTCACCGTTGAACCTCCGCGACAAGGGTGCAGAACCACAGTTGACGGAGTAGTTTGTGACATTGTGGGTGAGGGTGCGGGGGCCATCGAGAAACTAAAGATCGGGCGGTCGACCCTCAGGGGTCGAGGGACGGGGTTCTGTCGTAAGTGGAGGTTCGGACCTTTAAGAAAGGAAGAGTTACGGAAAGAGTCAGGATGTGAGTTCCCCGGGACGGACGGACGTGACCCTTTTAGGGGACCTCTTCCTTTACTGTTGGGTGAGGTCCTAAGAACGGACCCTTTAGGGTACCTGTCTCCTCGGACATCGCGATACCGGGTCCCCCAACGTTTTCTCAGTCTGTGCTGACTCGTTGATTCGTCGTTGTACTCTTGTAAGTGCTCCTCCTTAGAGAACGCTTACTGGGGTTTTGTCGACCCCTTAAACAACTGGGTCTAAGATCGCTTTATACTTAGAACTGACTCAAAGAGTATTATCAAATTTTTTTTTTCTAACAACCCTCAAGGGACCACTGGATCACCAATCCTAAATCACGAAAGCGACGACATTGGCCCCAAGTTTAGAACCAGTCCCTTGACTCTAGGGTGTTCAACACGTCGAACCGGGTTTTTCTTTTTCCTAGCAATTTAAAAAATTACCTTACCATTATCCTTACGGTTTCTTAACTACGAAAACTCGACACCACACCCTCTTTTCAGAACTCTCAGAGAACCTGTCGTTCCTCTAGGTTGGTCAAGTAGGATTTCCTTCAGTCAGGACTTATAAGTAACCTTCCTGACTCCGACTTTGAGGTCATGAAACCGGTGGACTACGGTTCTTGACTGAGTAAACTTTTCTGGTACTACGACCCTTTCTAACTTCCTCCCTCCTCTTCCCCTGCTGTCTCCTACTCTACCAACCTACCGTAGTGGTTGAGTTACCTGTACTCAAACCCATTTGAGACCCTCAACCACTACCTGTCCCTCCGGACCGTACGACGTCAGGTACCCCAGTGTTTCTCAGTCTGTGTTGACTCGTTGACTTGACTTGACTTATCATTACATCAATACAAACTTTTCCCCGCCTTTCCTCAGGGAGAGAATGTAGTTATGTACACCTTTTGTATGTTTATTTTAATATCTTATTGGTCCTGACCAGAGTTTCTTTAGGTTATTCTCACCTCCCCTATATTTACTTTGTTCTAACCAGTTTACGGGTGTTCACCACTTGACTCACTACTACCATGCCCCCAGGGTAATGTGACAGGACACGAAAGCACAGATAAACTTGTAAAGATATTTTTATGAAACAAAATTACGTCATCTCCTTGAATGGTGAATTTTCTTATACACCGTTGTTTGACAACGTATTTTGTTTCCGTTGAAAACCTTACATTTTCTATTAAGAGTGGTTTAAAGATATCTAGTATGTCAAAGATACGGAGGGAACACTAATCCGACCATTTCTTAGCCGGAAATTACACCCTCTGGACTCAAGCTAGAGACCCAACCCTTCTAGGAGACCTCTTCCCTTTCCGATGGGTGAGGTCATAAGACCGGACCTCTTAAGATACCTGACATATCAGGTACCCCAGCGTTTCTTAGCCTGTGTTGACTCGTTGAAAGTGAGTGAGTGATATCAAAGATACCTGATATATCTGATCTAAAGATGTCTTGACCCAATCGTTTTTGTTTATAAAACCTATTTAAAAAAAATCTTTGTCCAAAGGTTGTTGTGAACCGTCTCGGAGACCCAGTCGAAAGGTCCTCATTAGTTTACTGGACGACCGATGGGACGGGAGGCCCTTCGGGTGGACACTACGGTCTCTCCGTCCACAAAGCCCGCCCCCCACGGAAGAACAATGTCCTGGTCCATCGTTACGACTACAGCATGCTCCATCTTTTTAAGTTTACGCACTGAAGGCAGCACTTGAGTCTCGGCAAGAAACTCCTCGTCGGGAGGTGCCAACAACATAAAAAGGTCATAGGTACCGACTGGAGGTCGAGTTTCGGACACAACCACGGATTTCCCGTCCGGGTGGATTCCTGGTTCCACCGGAAGAACCCCTGACGAAGTGTGAACTTCCTCCGATGGCCGAGTCCCAGATGTTCCGTTCGTGTCGTGTAGTACTCTAAGAACCTGCAAACGGAAACGTTTGTGAATTTGAACCCTACGGACCGGGCAACCACTACTTCTCTGTCGTCACCCCTTTCCGTCTTCTCCGTCTCCGACTGGAACTTAGTCCGGAATGACTTGAAACACTGGAACCCAGTCGGGGTCGACGTCCTGATAGACTCCTAATTTACTTTGCCACCGGTAGTCCGAGGTCAGACCCTTTCGTGTTCCCGGGCACTCTGCATCGATGGAATGCGACCCTCACCATCGTTAAAGAGGTGGACGTAGGGGAGTAGACCCGTGGGAGAACTGGTAGCAAGACCTTGTCCGTCCCAATTATGACAGGGTAAAACGTCGACTTAGTTGACTCTGAATCTAATTCATTAAACGAGTTTACTGTACCGACCGGTCACCGTTTCGGTTTTGTCTAGAACCGAAAAGATTTAGGTTCAGGTCCCACAAAAGATGTATGTGTTGTCCGACTTATTAGTTACCATTTGCCGTGGGCAAAGAAGTAGAAATTGTACCCCACAATAAACAGAGATGGGTAAACTTGTCGAAGGGACCACCGAGACGCCACTTCTTAGACGGACGTTGCGTCCTCTGGGTCCAAGTTAGGGTCCCGGTCCTTCTAGGGGACCTCCTCCTGTACCGGTGGGCGAGGTCATGGGAACGGTTCTCTTGGGGTACCTGTCTCCTCGGACCGTCCGACGTCAGGTACCCCAGAGTCTGAGTCTGTGCTGGTTGAGTTGATTCGTCGTCGTCGTCCTAAAATAATTCACAGGTGTCTTTCGACTGTATTTACCTTTTGAGAAAGTCTAGGGTCACCACGGAGGTTTTTATTTATTTACCTTTTGAGACACAATTATATGACCCCCACCCTTATAATAGTACTGAACTTGTAACGTCACAAAATTTTGTCTTTTTCAAAATTTCACAGTGGGTTCGTGTCGCGGGTGTAAGAGGTGGACTCCGGACCTTCCTGGTGGACGGGCTATGTTAGGGGGAGGGTGTCAGGACAGGTAGGTGGGGGGCTGAGTATTTACGAGTGTCTATAGAAAGAGAACGATGTCCCTTGGTACTGACGTCGATTCTATTTATAATCGTCACCTTCGGTGGGTGTGTGGCTTCTAGTCTCAGATCTGGACCACTTGTCTCAAGTTCAATTGTGTCCCCCGAGTCTCGACGGTCGTAGAGTACGGTGAGGTGCACTTTCCAGTCTCCAGTAGCTCCAGGGTCGGGGATGTGATGGTCCCTCCGACTAGACGACTCTAGGGACGGGGTGAAGGTCTAGTCGGACTTGTGTGGACTTCCCGAATCAGATTCTTCTTTCCGTCGTTCACGTTTCGCCCATCCCCTATTCTACCGGGTGTCCAGGTCTCCCTATTTCCAGGGCGGTGGTCTTGACACTCGTCTACCTGAGTGTCGGCAAGTGGTTTGTAGGGCGGTGAGTGAGAGACTTTCGAGGAAGTCAAATTTGTGTCCCGAGAAGAGAAGTTTGTTTGTGTGAAAAACGTAACTCTCTATTCCTAGTTCTTTTCACTTCTGAGACTCGTAGGGAAAATTGATATAGGAAAGATAGAAGAAGTCCCATTTTCGGTTTGCTAACTCGACGTTCCGGACTGTAGTCGACACGGGACCGGGGAGTGGGGCACCCGGAGTGGAGGAGGTGGAGGGGGAGAACGACGGCACCGAGGTGGAGACGGTAGGACTGGAGGACGACAAGGAGGTTGTGTCGTCCGTGTGAGGTCCGGGTCCTGGAGGCGTGACCCTGACGGGCAGAGAGGGTAGGTACACTGACCGAAGTGAAGGACGTTCAGCAACGAGTTTTTAGTGGAAAAGCTGTTTCGGGAGGGGTTCTATTTGTAGAGTAAAGAGGATAGGAAAAATGGAGAGAAAGGAGTCGTCATTAGCAGTGGATCATTGGATGCAAAGAGCGAATAATCCAGAAGACGGTGGTCTTACTTTTAAAGTCTTTCCGTCCCTGAGTAGATACTGGAAACTGTCATGGACTGTGTGTCATTCACGAGTCCTGTATAGACGACTTACTTACTTGTTGCTCCCGTCGTTCTGTCGTGATTATTCTATTGTCCTACGAGTGTGTGGTGTGTCTTCGATTGCTTGAGCTCCCCGAAGGGACCACCCGGTGACGTCGCCCCACTTCCAAGATGGGGACCAACCTTTTGATTCTACGGTGCCACCAGCCGTTCTTTTGATTGGTTGATCTCAAATAACGTTCCTGGATACACGTTCCAGTCGTACTATGTTCTTCCTTAGGTTCTCCGGGGACTCCGGATGAGTGGACATGTCTTACTGACGGACGGCCCACGTCCACTGAACTGTAGGGGGTGGACGCACTTCTAGAGATGCCACATCCTCCTTGGTCCATAATTGAACCACTGACATCGTACCCATTGCGGCTACGGACACTGATAACCACACCGCAACGACCTTGAAGGTAAGACGGGTTATTCTTCCGTCATCCACATCAAACTTCTCCGAAATAGTTGTAAGACGGTCAAATTCCAACGACGACACCATAACCAGCAATAGAGTTACGACCTGTGGAACAACCCGGGAATTCAAAATCCCCTTTTTTTTTTCCTACCTAATTGAACTCGGTAAAATAACTGACGTAGATTTTTATCGGACCTTTAAAAAAAAGAAAAAAAAAAGTAATTTAAATTTTATTTTTATCTGACCAGGAAACCCATTTCTTATTTATTTCGATTATGAACGACCCTAGTTTTTTCTCCTCCGAAGGGGTTTTTCTGTAAATCTTTTATTAATACGTCTAATTTAGAGTTTTCTTGACTTCGAAAAGTCTGAAGAAAATTATGAAATAGACTTTAGATAAAAGTTCTGCATTAAAGGGTGAACAAAAATTTTATACTAATTACTTTGTTTTTATATGTTTTTTCTGTAATAGTTGAAGGGAGAGATGGTATATAAATCCAGTTTATAATCGTTTCGTACAGGGAGTGACCACGTACGCTTTGACGAAGGAAACCCGTCGTAGAAGGTACGGTCGTACTGGCCCACTGGGGAGGAGGTCAGACATAAGGGCTCCTTACTTACTTATCACTACGAGGGGTACGAATACCCTACGGGGAGACGAAGCCTTCTGTTAAGGTTCAAGTGTACCGAGTCGTGGTCACGGCGGTCCCTCTTGCAACCGACTCGGGTTACAGAAGTCGAATGAACCAAAGTGTAACATGGACCTCGGGTCTTTGTTTTCCCGGAGAACGGAGCAGTGACTTGGACACGAATAAAGGGGAGGAGGTCCACTTTCCGACCCTTTTACGAAGGAGTCCTCCCACAGGATTTTGTGAGTGCACACATGACATCTCACCTCAACCGGTGGGGGACCTGGTTCAAGTACAACCCCCACTGACACTAACATATATTCCACGGACCCCAGTCCGGCACCTTCCACTAGGGACACACTCTTGACAAAAAGTTTAGTCTCGGCACAAGTCTGGTATAAAGATGCGACATCTACATGGGCCACCGCAACAGACACAAGGCGGTGACGTCGACGTACAGCCAACACCACTGCAATTGTTGTGCCTACAGTTTGTGCCGTGACCCCAGACCCGTCTCCTTTCCTTCCTTTTCCCTTCAGACAGTTACTGGTAGCATTACAGGTCGAAATAAGATTTCATAGACGGGTCTCTTGAACGAGAAGACAGTAGTTTACTCAAGTGTTTCCCGTTGGAGAGATTGTGATTCCGCTCTTTGTCAAAGAAAGTTCTTAGAACCGAGAAGACGTTGTGGTTACTTAAATGGTTGGATAGGATAGTCAAGAGACCGGAAAACGAAAACAGTATCTCTGTAGGGGAACCAAACCCCCACCAACCCTCCCCCAGAAGATCTCACCTTTGGTACGAGTCAAAAAGAATTAGACTCACGATCATTGGTTTACCCAAGCCAAACATTTCTACGTAGTTTAATACGTGAATCCTACACACACACAAAGTCGCATTCATAATATAGAGTCGTTTCAAAAAATTTTTGGTGAGGGAGCCTTCTTTTGTAGAAAGATATTGTATCCGTCCGCATGACTTCTCTTTTTGACTTTACCTCTCGACTGTGACGCGCCCCAGTGAACTCCGACCTCACGCCTTCCGTCTCTTCGGTGCCCCGACGTAGGAGTGTCGTCCCTCAGTCTTCGCTTTGATGGGTCTCACGAGACCCGAGACGTGAGTGGCAGAGTGGAGATGTGTGACTTGGGCGGCGTTATATTAACGTGTCTTAGAAAAAAAAAAATTCTAAAAAAAAATGTTCCTGGTAGAAATTTCAGAAATAACTTAAAACACCAACATTTTATTTTTCCCACGTTATCAATCGTGGACTTGGTAAGCATTCACATGTTGAGCCGTCGCAATTTATGTAAGTGTCACACCCATTGTGGTGGTAGTGACAGATTTGTGTTTCACAAAGTACTACGGGTTGTGTTTGAGACAAGGGCACTTTATTCTTGAAGAGCAAGGAGGGAAGAGGGGCGAGGAGATAGAAAACAGAGATACTTACACGGTCAAGATCCGCGGAGTGTATTCACCTAAATGCACCATCGACAAGAAGGCGCAGCCCGAAAAAAGCGGATCGTATTACGAAAGTTCCGAATAACGGTGACATCGTACAGAACCACGTAGTAAGGACACACTGATTTATTGTAAGATAACACCCCGAAGGGACCACCGAGTCACCATTTCTTAGGTGGACGTTACGTCCTCTGCGCCCAAGTCAGGGAGCCTGTCCTTCGATGGGACGCCCTCCTTTCCCGTTGGGTGAGATCCTAAGAACGGACGTCTTAGGGTACCTGTCTCCTCCGACCACCTGATGTCAGGTGCCCCGAGTGCTTTCTCAGTCCGTGCTGAATCGTTGATTTATCGTTGTTGATAAGATAATAGACCTATATTGTGTAAAGTAGACGACTACCTGTGAACCGACGGAGGTGGAAAATCGATAACACTTAGTGCGATGATACTTACAACCGCATCTCTTTATACAAGTTCAGGGACTAAAGTTAAGAAAATCTTTATACATGTGTACATTCTCACCTTAACGACCCAGTAGGTCATGAACGAAGGGAAAAAGTTTTAGTGGAAATTACGACAATGTAACTAAGAGGGGGTCATTGTCGAGAACTAAAGGTAAGTAACCCTGCTAATATTCGTTATCATGTTCTCTACGGAAGAGGAATGTTTATCAGGATTTAATGAAGACGTCAACGAGGTACAGCTTCACGTCAGGTGTGGCACCAATTCTGGAGTCAGAAGTTTCAGTCTGTCTCCGGTCAAGTGAGGGAACAGTGGGACCCAGTCAATGAATTCAAGTGTCTGAGGGGCAAAGGATGAGATATTTTATCTCTACTATTATCATGGATGGAGTATCTCAACACAAGTTTTACAAATTTATGTTTCCGACTCTCGGGTCGTGAAACATCTGGGGGTGATGTATTACAATAATAACCTAATTTGGGACCCTTAACCGTTCAGTGTGTTGTAGTTTCCCTGGGTTTAACACTAGGGGAATGGTAATCGATGTAAGAGTTTTTCTCTCTTTTTTATATATACAACTATGATATTGGACTAGAGTTTTCAGATTAGACTTTTAGTCTGAACTTTTCCTTAATACGTGAAGTAGACTCCGTACGTAAAATCGTCAAGGGAATGAAACCTTCGTCTAGAAGGTTTATTGGTAGTTACGAATTAGGTTGGTTGTCTCAACTCTTTTGGGTGCGTTCCTCTTAGAGTTCTCGGGTTGACTGAAGTGTGTACCGAGTTCCTTAGTCAGGGTAAAGAAATGAGAAAGGAAGACATCTTTCCTAAAGTTCAGGGGAAGTTAGTTTCTAGTTCCTATGACCTACAAGAGGTTCGAAAGGGTTTTTTAAAGTAAAGTTTAAAGTTTCCATTGTTATTACTTGTTACTTAACCAAAGTACTTTATGAAAATAGTTGTAGTTAGTCGGAGTATTTTGATTGTTCTGGTAACGTAGTGTTATAACAAGTATTTTCTGACATTACTAGATGGACAGGTTGTTGTCCGTTTACCAGTTCGTTAAATATTATGTAGGTCTGGTCGTCAGACCTGGAGAAGTGGAAGATTTTTTTATAACTCCGAGAGTCTCTTAAAAATAAATAAATCCAATATAAATACATACAACATTGTCTTGTAGAAATTACTCCTTTACGAATTTTACATTCTTATGTTTAGCATGTAAGGTACTCGGTTGTCTTCCTACTACAGTAGGGTGCAGTGTGACGTAGACCTTTTGAGGTGACATGTGAATAGTTCTCTCTTACTCTCACTTTTTCGGTGTATCATAAGATCATCATAATACTATTATGATTATGGAGTGTCTGGGGGAACTTTCTCAGATCACCTGGTGGGGTCTCCAGGGGCCTGGTGTGCAACTCTTGGTGGCTAGATTGGTTCCCAGTCGTTTGAAAAAGATATACCTGGTGTCTTGTTTATAGGATCCGAAACGTCCGGTACATAAGAGACAACGTTGATAAGTAAAGATCGTACTTTCTTCAGTCTCTGAAATATATTTCTTTACTCGTACCGAAGTACGAGTACTGAAGGGACCGCCGAGTCTGCCATTTCGCAGACAGATGTTACGCCTTCCGGACCCAAGGTAGGGACCCAGTCCTTCTAGGGGACCTCTTCCTTTACCGTTAGGTGAGGTCCTGATAACGGACCTTTTAGGGTACCTGTCTCGGACCATCCGATATCAGGTACCCCAGCGTTTCTCAGCCTGTACTGACTCGTTGAAGTGGTATATTTTTTTTTTGTCCGTCACTCGGTCTAAACTGGGTGCCTGGTGATAACAGACGACTGAGGACTAAACCTGTTACCTTACGGTCCGTCTATCATTTTAATTAGACGTCCTTATAAATACGACTATCCCTTCTTGTCAGTATTATTTGAACTTATCTTTTTTTTTCGTCTAAAATTTTTTGTGCACATCTCCTAAAATTATGAACATTTTGTGTGTGCGTGTGTATGTATGTATGTGGAAATATATAGAATTGTAAGATCTTCTCGTCAGGTGTCGGAAAAACCGTGGTACCTGACCAAAGTACCTTCTGTAAAAAGGTGTCTGTCCCCACCAAAGGTATCTCCCCACCAAACCCCTACTAAAAGTGTTTCTCGTGTGTTGCGTGTGGGGAGCGCACGCGTCAAGTGTCCTCCCAAGTGTGAGGATACTCTTAGATTACGGTACCGGCTAGACTGTCCTCCACCTACAGTCCGTCATTTACGCTCGCTACCCCTCACGGAGGAAGTGGGTGGTGAGTGGAGGACGACACGTCGGACCAAGGATTGTCCTGTCTCTAGTCATGGTCAGACACCGGACCCCCTACCCCTGGGGACAAGATTTTGTAGTACGTAGTTTTCGATAATCGCTAATAAAGACCGACAATCAAATGTCCACTAAAAAGAAAAACGAATAGACATAAAATCTATTGTTTATACGTAACGACAGTAATTGTTAAAAAATTTTCCAGATTTTAATAGATTCTCTATTAATTTCTCGTTATAAACCTTTAAAACTGTACATTCCAAATATGACTAAAGGGAGCTCTTTGTATTGATTAAGTGTCTTTTATGTCGGATAAACGAATGGTCAACATCACCTTTGACAAACCCTTAGGGGAGATCAAGGTAAACCAGGAACACCTATATACAGTTTTACTATGAACCAAGGTCCCATATTCAGTGGTTACTGTTATGAAACAAGCCACCACCACTACTAAGCTCCAAAAGGTCGAAGTACTCCACACTATACATAGAGTTTTCTTTCTCTCAGTAACGACAAGGTACGATTCGGTTAAAGGGAACACGACTGTGAACAGTGAGATTTCAGTCTTTGACCTGACCCCCGACACACGTCTTTCGTTTACTGATCTAATTCTTAGATAAAGAGGTCTTCTGTTCCCACTGACTTAGAGTGTTTTATAAATGTGTCTCTAATTTACATGTGAACCATTGTGGACTGGAGAGAAAAGGAGAAGAAAAATAGTAGTAGATGTTGTATTCGGGGAATCCTTGAGTACAAAGATTGGTAGTCCTCTTGTTAACCGGTGTCCTCAAGTCTGTGGTCAATTCAACATGTTTCAGTAAGTTTCCTTTGCTCTTCTCCGCACTTAAGGGCTCCCGAGCCCCGAGCCTGAGACCTCACCCAGGAACTGGTGACAGTCGTCAGAATAGAACGTATGTTGTGAATCGGTGGGTCTCAGAAAAAAATTACTACATGTCGTCTTCCACGACAACTGAGGGTTTTAAGTAGGGGGAGGTAAAAGAAATTTGTATGTGAGGGTCTAAAAATCGTTACATGTACTGAGAACCACCTCTTCCGTTACCGCTGGGTGAGGTCATGAGAACGGACCTTTTTAGGGTACCCACCTCCTCGAACTATCCGACGTCTGGTACCCCAGCGATTCTCAGCCTGTGCTGACTCGCTGAAGTGAAAGTGAGAAGTGAAAGTACGTAACCTCTTCCTGTACCGTTAGGTGAGGTTACAAGAACGGACCTCTTAGGGTCCCGGCCTCCTCGAACCACCCGACGGCAGATACCCCAGCGTGTCTCAGCCTGTGTTGACTTCGCTGAATCGTCGTCGTCGTCGTCGTGTACTGAGAACCTCTAAATTTTTTGATGTAAAGGGTCGGAGGGAACTTTGATCGGTACACTGATTCAAAACCGGTTACCCTACACTCATATTCTTGTTATACCGAGGATTCTTCGTTGGAATTTCCCCCCTCGTGATAAAAGATAGGAAAGAGGAGGAACATCGACTTGACACCCACACTAGGGACCTGAGTCCGATGGACCGAGATCTTGGTTGTTGCACCGTCACCGACGTCGGAGCACTACGGGTCGTTCGTTGACATATGTAAGATTCTCGGTTGTTGATGTCGGACCATGACTGACACTGTGACGACCCCTGAGGGACCCACCCCTCACGACGTGGGAATCTGACCCCCAGTGAAGACCCAGGGTCGGATCTGGGACGTGGAGTGCACAATACTCGACTTTATACAGGGGAGTTTTAAGAATATAATTTCAGGGTTGGGTATCATGGAGTCTTAGACTGATATGAACCTCTATTCCAAAAATTTCTTCACAAATTCCATTTTACTCCGGTAATTCCATCCAGGATTTAGTGTTGTTAATCATAGGAATATTCTTCTGTAACCTTCCCTGATATAAGTTATAGGACACTATTTGGTATTACCTTTCCTTATATTTGTACAAATTGACTCAGTGAGACGATATGTCGTCTTTATGTTGTACCATTTAGTTGTCACAAAGTTATTTTATTTTATTTCTCCACTAACCCTGTGTCCGTGCGTGTCTGGTTTCCTGTCAGTACACTTCTGTGTCCCTCTTCGACCGGTAATGTTTTGGTTCTTCCGTCTAGAGTCTTCTTTGGTCGGGACTTAGCGAACTAGAGTCTGATAAACGGAGGTCTGACACTCTCTCGTCTATAGACGACGACTTCGGAGGGTTAGACACCACGAACAATGCCGTCGGGATCGTTTAATTGTGTAGTCGGGCAGGTTACTAAGATATTTGAGAGTCAAGGGTTCTAATCTAGGAAGAGTCGGAGTTTATCGAGTATCAGAGAGTCGGTGTTTTTCCTTACTTAAACTCAGTCAACATCACGACACTCCCTTGGATCTCGGACAATATATCCGACTTCACTTCAGTCCTTTCGTTCCTAGTATGCAATTGTGCACATATACCGGAGATCTCTTTACCGTGACTACTTGGGTCATCTTTGCCCGAACACGCGTGTCACCCCCTCCACTCCGACCCTGTCTGACTCTTTCATCGCAACTGTATATATATGATAGCCCACATTTTGTCAATCTCCCCTTGGCAATGTACTGTGTCCCTCGGGTCGGTCGGACCGTGAGTCCCTACCGGATCTTCCCACGCTACTCCCCTCCTCTCCCCCGAGTTCTCCATTCCCTATATATATATATCTTGATACTGACTGAGAACAGCAGCATACCGTCTTTGGTTACGTTGTGACCTTTCGTTAAAAGGTGTTCAATTTTATTTTTTGTTTTTGTGACGTCACTCGAGTGCCAAGGACAAAGAACGAGACTCGGTATCGATTCTGAGACGGTAGGGTAGGAATCGGGACCCGAATCGTGACCCGAAGAAAATGTCACTCTCTCTTTGTTTGAGGACAGAGCCTATGAACCCCTCAAACAATGAGTGTCACTTGGATTAGAATTGTCTCTCTAATTTATAAAAAAGAATTTTTCATCTTCCACTTTTTTTCCCTTCGTCTAAAGTAAATGAGGTTTCTGGGTCAGACTTCTGTAAACATTCTTACGGATTCCACGGAACGTCCTTCGTAGTCTGTGAGTTTATTTCGTAAGACTACCCTACTCGGGACCCAGGTCTCGGTTCGTGGGGACCTAAGTTCAGGGACGGGACGGGACGGTGAACGGTCGAGAGACCAGAATCCGTTTAAGAAGTCGGTACAACCCGACATCCAAAAAGTAGACATTTTGTCCCTAGGACAAACCCCTTCTTACCTATGTACATATCCATACCGACTCAGGGAAGCGACAAGTGGACTTTGTTAGTCTCGTAACAATTAGTCGATACGACGATTCAGCGAAGTCACCACAGGGTGAGACACGCTGGGGCATTCTGCCGACGGGTGGTCCGAGAGGGCAGGGACCCTAAGAGGTCCGTTCTTGTGACCCCACCCAACGGTAAAGGTTAGTCGATATGGGATTATGTTTTAATTTTCAATTTTTTATTTTAATTTAAATTTTTTTTTTTTTGTCCCTAGGATTGTCGATGGTACTTCTGGGGACACTATGTACGTTTCGAGGACCGTGTTACACTGTGGTTATGGTACCACATTATAATTATGTGACATAATAATGTAATGACCGTCTGGTAATAACAAAATTAATAACCGGGAAGAAACCTTGTCTTTCCAAAAATAACGACGGTTAGTGGAATAGAAATTCTCTCTGAGCTTACTCTTCCTTTTTTTTTTTTTCTCTATCGACGAAGGACGAAGTAATAAAACAGTTGTAAGTTTCCTGTTTTCGTACACTTATAGGTCCAAGAAAAGTAGAGGTGTATGGTTAAACGAGGGGCAGAGGTGGAACGATCCTGCCAACGGTGGTCGTGTCTGACCCCGACTCTCTCGGGTCGACAGACTAGGGTGGAGTCTGTGAATGTTCTACACTATGGACGGGTGTCGTAGAGAGAGTCGGACCTTAAGGAGTAGGTGTTTTACTCCGGTTACGGTTGGTGCAGTGTCTACATACTTGTAATTTCCTTTTGTACAGTGTGCTACGACCCGTACACCCGTCCCAGTCAGTTGTCAGTGGTAATATCCTAACTTTTAGAACTTCCACGATTCTCAGGGACGCCTGGGTGTGCGACTTGACACGCAAGGAACTTTTTCCTTGCCCCAAACAGAGCATAGACCCGGCCCGTGTGCCGGCCGTCCTTCTTTCCAATCGTTTCGGTACTCACCTGAGTGCCCACATTTGAACCTACTTCGGGCCGTACGGGAGCCTTGGCAGTAGCTCCTTTCCCATGTGACACTACAACATGTTCCACGGACTCGACTCGCGTCACTACTGCCGCATTCAGAGTAACTGACACTCTAACTTCCTTAGACAGAGCGGGTGTTGAACATAGAACATCCATATCTGACTTCTACTGAGTAATAGTAACTAGAAGGTCCAGTACCAGTTCGACCACCGTGACTACAAGTGTTTAAACTACAGTTTTTGGACTGACCCTAGACACTTCTGTGTTCTTTCCAAGCGGTGGTGGTCCTACCGGTTCAGTCTCTCTCTCTCTGTCCCTCTCTCTACGACAGTAGTTCCGTAGAGTAGGTTCTTTGTGAGAGTCGTTAAGGACAAGCTGTGGTAAATTGTGTCGTCTGGGTTCACATCTGTCCCAGGGTCGTTCAGTCTGTCGTAGAAGTCACTTCTTTGTCGGACCGATTAACGTTGACGCATCAACTAAATGGGAAGTAAGAGGGACAATTCAACTGATTAGGATCTCTACGTTATCTACGGAGTCTGGTGTTGTGCCTGAGATGTGTGCGGGCAGATTCACGACCCACCGGGGTTTTCAAGAGTCCGTATCTAGGTAGGTTCTTAATTGTGATAGATGTGCTAGTTCCAGTGTCTGAAAGTGTGCTCCGTCCAGACCCAAGGTTCCACTCGAGATAATTTCTCGGATCATCTAGAATCCTTTTAGTGACTCGAGTCAAAGGAGTAGATAATTTTTTTTAGTTCTATTGTCGGCATTGAGGTCCTTTCCTTTGTGTCCTCGCGATCGGTAAGTAGGGAACAGGCGGGGTGGGAGGGCTAGGTGGGAGACACGAAGAGGGCGGACGAGACACAGGGGCGTTACGACTGGGGGTGTGTGACGTAGTGACCCCGTGAGACGGCCCGCTCGACCTCGGTCCAAGGTGGTCACTCACTTTGTCCGTCCGATCACCCTCGATTTCCTCTTTCGGTGACCTCGGAAGAGGACTGGTGGAGGACAAGGCTCAGTGGTCCAGGTCGTACCAGGTCGGGTGGTCAAAGGACGGACGATGAGCCACAAGACTGGAACCAGGAGGTCGGGGGTGGGAGGAGGGAGACAAGATGCCTAGATACTGTCGGAAGGTCTTATCTATATAAACCTCCTCTCCCTCACACACAAACGAACGAAATCAAAAATAACCTTATGTAAACTAGATATTGCACAATCAAAGACGACACGTCGTCTCTCTGACGGTGCGTTTTATCTATATAAAAAACTATTCTATTGGGTTTAGCCAGACATAGCGGACGTTCGTTCGGGGGTTTCCGATGTCCGATGTCGTAAGCAAAGACTTGGGTGACTCGTGCCGACACACGAAAAGGTGTATAAAATGGAGTTGAGGGGAAGACAAGACTTTAAAGGACTCGGACCCTTGGTACGTAAAGAAATACGGGAGTAAGCGCGATTAGGTTTTTCAGAGGTTTTGACAAGTTAAATGTCTCATTCTTACGACTGTCTAAGATCCAATTTTTCGTCGTCGCACGTACAGTCGTTCACTGTGTCCTTCCAGTCATACGGAAAGTTCAAATCCAGTTTTTTCTTCTGAGTAAAAGAGGAGAGTCCCACTTTTATGAATTGGTTGCACCTGTTTTACTTATTGTTGAAAGTTCTCTTTTTGGAATGCGGTCACACGAAGGGACCGGTCATACGTCTCGATATGTTCTTACTCGTTCCCTCGGGGAGCGTAGGCGTGTGTCATCGACGAGTTATGCGACACTACTCCAGTTCCTTTCTTCTCGGAGCCGGTGTCTCGAGTCTTCTTTGAGTGACCTGGACGAGACAGGTTTTAGAGAAAGTCTTTTAATAGAGGTTGGTGTTTGACTGAATACTTCGTTCTCTATTGAGTCCTGGTCTTAGTCTCCTCTGTCTGAAACACGACCCTTTGAGACCGACTTCGGTAAAGTGTTTTGAGGTGTATGAACAAAACTTGAGACATCGGACCCCGACAGGAAGCCGTGGCAATTGTCGAGCCCCTATCTGGCACCGGAACATGACACACAGTCCGAAATTGGACTCTTCGTTCTGAAGGTGCCACAGGACCCGGTCTCTTCCCAGTCTCCTGTCCGGACGTGCAAGGTCAGCCATAAACCTGGGTCCCCAGCGCCCTGGGGGTCCGTTCGACAGACACAACGACCGTAGACAAACTTTATGTTTTCCGCTTCTGCACTGGACTCTGCCTCACGTAGGACGGACGAAAGCCGTGGCGACGGGAGGGGTCGCTTCCTACGGTGTAGTCTGTCCCGGGTGTCGACCGTAAGGTGCTTGTGGACAAGGGAAAGAGGGGTCTTTCTCTAGGTGCGAGGACCTTCTTCGGACTATAAAAATTCGTTACCTAATCCCCCCACACATACACACATGACTGACTAAGTGACTAACACACTGTGTGCACTCTAGGATCAAATTACCAGTCCTTGACTTGGGTACGAGGGGTCCCAACGTTCCACCGAAGAATTGGTGACTGGACGGCCCCCTCAGGGTCTTCGGAGTAAAAACCGTCCATAAAACGTAACATGAAAATCGTGTCCACACAATTCAGCGAGTGAACGCAGAAACACTGGGATACCTGACATCGGGGGGTCCGAGGAGGCAGATACCCTAAGAGACCCGTTCTCACCCAACGGTAAAGGAAGAGGTCCCCTAGAAGGGTTTGGTCCCTAACTTGGGCCCAGAAGAGGACGTAACGTCCGTCTGAGATAGTAGACTCGGTGGTCCCTTCTGGTCCGTCGTGGTGTCTACGTGCACGAAAAGAGAGGTTTCGTCGATGAACGTAACGGGGGTTGAAGAAGGTTCTTGGGTAGAAGAGGGCGGGTTGAGGTTTGTACCTAAAGGTCCCTGTTGGGATACTAAGTGTGACCCGATTCGTCTCGGGGTGAGTTCCGTAAGAAAGGGACCTGGTCTAGGGACACCTCTCTCCCATTTTCCGTCTTGACGACCTGCTCCCCCTTCCGACCAATTTTCTTCGTCCTTCTCTTTGGTCTCAGTGGAGTTGAGGAGGAAGTTCCGGAACACCCAGTCTTCGGGTGGAGACACTGAGTGGGTTCGGTAAAAGACAGCTGTCCCCCGAAGGGACACAAAGTAAACTAGGATTTCCTATGTCCCACTAGCACATTGCTGAGGGGTCGAAGTCCAGTCTTTATAACTGGTAATTCAAAAGTCAACTGAGGACCGAAGGAAGTTCCTCGTAGGCCGTCCACAGGCACTACAATAGTGAGAAGGTCCATTCTCAGTGCACGCAGTGTGGGTGCTTCCGTCGTACGTCTAGGTAGTGACCTACTCCAAGATAAACTTTTCGTGTGTTACCCGTGGCTACCTTGCTCTTCGGACGTCAGTGGGAAGTAATACTTACTGACCCCCGTGGTTACTAAGTCACCCCGGGTGATGTCTATGAAGGATATACAGTCTCAGGTCACATTAAGGTAGCGAAGTGTCACCCCTCTTCTGAATGCTAATACGTCCTTTTTCCTCTTTTCCTGCTAGGAATTTCGGTATTGAAAAATCCTATCCTTGATAAGAGGTTCTGTCAGTTGAAGATGTCACTAAACTGTGAGAAAATTTAACGGGAAAATTTGTCGTCGAAAATTACAAACAAAATCCATAGTCCTTCGTCGTAGATTTTTTCAATGGTAGACGATGTAGATTTCCAGAGTTAAGGTCTATTATGCTTATACAGTCTCATGGCTCTGCGAGTAGGGGTATAAGGTTGGGGTTCCCCTTAAAAGACTTCTGAAGGTTAGACATGATAGGGGGATGGTAGGAAAGACAGTGAAATAAACCGACTAACACTGGCTTTGGTTTGGTGAAACCGGTTCTACTGTAGGTGTAGGAAGCCAGAACTCTACTCTCGTACCTTTAAGTCTTACCGTCCCACTGAACGAGTTTTAGTTTGTCGTATGAACCTCGTAGCCCCTTGATCTTGGGTCCCGAGATCGAAATTCGTGCCCCAGCGTTTGTCAGTCTACGCTGAAACGTTGATCTGTCATTGGCGTCGTTGTCGTGACGTCTGCTTCGGCGTTGGGACGGACTCCTCCGAGTTGGGTTTCCGTGACCGCATGCACGGGCAGTCCGGGGTAGGTCGAGGCTCCGCGTGACTAGGGAAGTTGCTAAAATAAGAAGTACAGTTTGTTATAGACTCCGGTTCTAAAGACTTGACCCAGTACGTCCACAGAAAAAATTTCTTTACCTTGCACTTATTTGGTCGGTCGAGTCACTAGACCCACTGGCGATACCTGTGGTGACATGGCGCCACGAGACCTTAGTCCGAGGACCCTAGGGTGGTGCACCACGAGTTACTGGGGTCTTCGCGTCTTCTTTGAATCGAAGAGTCGTAATGTCTAAGGAGGAGATATCGGGAGCCCCAATGACACTCCCGTGAGACTACATAATCCCCGTCGATTTGTGTAACTTTTCTGAGTAACCTTTTCTGGGACTACGACCCTTTCTAACTTCCGTCCTCCTTTTCCCCCGTTGTCTCCTACTCTACCAACCTACCGTAGTGGCTGAGTTACCTGTACTCAAACTCGTTCGAGATCCGCAACCACTACCTACCTGTCCCTCCGGACCGTACGACGTCAGGTACCCCAACGTTTCTCAGATCCTGTGCTGATTCACTGATTTGACTTGACTTCGTGTATCATGTACAAGTTATTTATCGTCGACTATTTGTGTCGGAACCGGAGTCCCCAGAATTCGACCTCGCTCCTCGGAGTCGGGGACTCGACCCACGAAGCCCAGTGGACGAGTGGAGGGACAAGGATATCAGTGGTTAAGACACAGTGGAACAGGGTAATGGTTGAGATTTAAGACGAAAGAAGAAGGAGGAGGTAGGAGAAGGTAGAGGAGAGACGGGACAAGAAGAAAAGGACGGAGAGAGTGTTATGCCACTTCGAAAGGACGTCCAAAACAACAGAGATTTTGACACGAGACTCCTGGAGGTCCTCAAAAATTTCCACGGATGCTGTGGAAATTTTCCACGGACATCGAGGAGAAAGAGGTCAAGAAACGTCAAAGACCCGTGGACCCGTTGCAAAATAAATTTCTTTACTAAAGGACCGAACCTTTTTTCGGTACAAGTTTTGGTGACCAGATCGTGACCGACCGAAACACACACCTTCCACGACACGGTCCCCCGGTGAAGTTCGGGGCCCGAGCTCTCCAGTCGAAGGGCACCGAAGGTGGTCGGTTACTGTAGTGGCGGGGAGGTCTAGTCTTTTCGTTGTGTCCTGGAGAAAAAGAATTTTTTTTTTTTTTCGTAGAGTTGAGAAAAAATACAAAAACCAAGAAAAGTCGAATTTAAATTTTTTTTTCGACAATAAACGTCAATATTGTCCACCGAGTCCCATGACTATGGATTCGATTTATTTTTAGATTCGAATTAGGTCACAGTGACCCGAGAATAACGTAAACTTCGTGTATGAGGAGATATTTCGTAGGTTTGAAAGTACGGGTTGTCTTCGAAGACCCTTATGTTTGTGTCGTAG
The DNA here is from genome assembly GCA_006410555.1 of Capra ibex. Classification (NCBI taxonomy): domain Eukaryota; kingdom Metazoa; phylum Chordata; class Mammalia; order Artiodactyla; family Bovidae; genus Capra; species Capra ibex. The sequence goes on from SJYO01033645.1 coordinate 4,106,501, forward strand.
TTGAAAGGACCCTTCGAATTTTCTTCGGATCATCAATGGCTGTCGTAGTTCTGTGTAAAGATTGTTCCAGGGACAAGGGTTCAGAAGTGTCTTTTCATTCATAAGTGGTTATTATTACTTTCTAAAAAAATTTTTGGTTTGTCAACCTTCGTCAATTTTATAGGGTTTTGTGTGTCCCGGAATCATAATTTACTAGGACGGTGGACTTGAGGACCCGCACTTGGTGTGTCTTAAAAAGGAGTAGAAGGTGTCAGTTGTCTTTAGTTAGAGAAAGGTTGTCCGGTGAACTTTACCCGTTCCGAGCTCCCATGTCCTACTCTTCCTACCAAGTACCAGTCGGGACCCTCGGTGAGTAGAATGGACGACACCGTAGAGGACTTCAGGGTAACGAAGGACCTGGACTTAGGCACGACAATAGCGGACAGACTAAACGTTTCGAGTAGACGTCTAAGAGCAAGCATGAGAAATACGGCGGGTACCTTAATCTTCGTCAACACAACAAACAGGTTCAACCCCAGTGTGACCAACCTGACTACCTGCGAAAGTATCCTGACCTCAGATAAAATTATAACAAAGGTTTTTTTTCCTGTCTTTTTTTAATAAAAAGTTTTTCTTTACATTTTTATTTCCGACAAGACATACAGATGAAAGGTCTTCACTCAAAACGTTGATGTTTTAAAGTAAAGAGAAATAAACGGAGGACCTGAAGGGAGGTTGTTTTATGTAAATCTAAAGGTACATAAATCTATCTATCTATCTATGTATATCCATATATTATGTATGTATACACAGTCACTCTGTCTTCCCATGTTTTATTTCTATTTTTATTCGTACCTGGATCTATAAGTGTGACTTACTTCTTTCAGTCTGTCTCCTCTTTATGACTTACTGTAGGGAACACACACCTTCGATGTTTTGTCTTTCTCTAGGTGTCTGAACCTCTTGTGTGAATACCGACCGTCCCTTTCCTTAGCCCTCTTCCCTGTCAACCCCTCAAATCACACGTGTGTATGTGTCCTACATAAATTTTCCTTATTGGTGGTTCCTGGGTGACATGTCGTGCCCCTTGAGACGAGTTACAATTCACCGCCGAACCTACCCTCCCCTCAAACCCCCTCTTGTCTATGGACCGACTCAGAGAAACGACAAGTGCACTTTAACAGTGTTGTAACAAACAATTAGTTTGTATATGGGGTTATGTTTTATTTTTCCAAAAAAAATTCTATTTTTATTATCTCAGACCGGAACAACCGATGCTGAACTTGTACCTCAATTTAGACATGTCTTCGACTGGACTCTACGATTTACGTGGGTAGAGGCTGCAACTCTTTTACGACGAATACCTCTCCACATATGTGATGTACCAGGGGTCCTGGGACGGTTCCCCGGCACGTGCGTAAGAGGGTACATACGAAGTACTGCTGAAGTACTTCCTCCGCTGCCGTGGTAAAATTCTTCCTTTTTTGACACAATTCTGGATTTGAACCACGTACACTATCAAAAAAAGGGTTTGAGTCTAGAATCCTCCTTCGAGGTGTCGAGAGACCGTATGTCTACCGTATCCCGTCTACTCGTATTTCTTCTTTCCCAACCGGAACCTTAGGTTCGAACCTGCATTCCTGGACGAGACGGGGCACCGACGCACTGGTCTTTCATCGGGGACTTTTGTAGAGTCAGAGTGAAAGGAGACGACTGTCGAGTTCTTACAATATAATGTGGTGCTGTAACATTTGTGGTAGTGACCTAAACCTGTAAGTTTTCAGTCCCGAGTCTCAGGTTAGGCCAATCAGTGACCGTACACTAAAATGAGTCTCATTTTAAGTGACGAGACTTGCAGTGAAGGAGGAGACAGTTTGACGTCCACATACCCTGGAATTGTGTTACCTTCGGTACTGCCAATGATTGTCCTTAATTTTGAAGTTCTACCCACAAAGGGTTAATGTCGGATCTACCTCCTCGTTGTTGAACTTTGTCTTCGTATGTGTGTTCGTCATTCCGGGAAGAGTTCCTGGGTCCCGACCTAGGCGCCTCTTATGTCCCCAATGTCCGTTGTGGTAGAGACGTACCTGCACGGGAAGTTTGCTGTCGTGCCCCCACACGGGGTAGCTCTCGGTCCCTCTGCGTTTGTAGCGGGTTTGCTTCTTCTTCCCGTCCTCTCCTTTGTTCTCTTTCCCTGGTGATCACCGGGAGTGAAGTTATTTGACGTCCAATCCTTCGGGGAGGTCAGCACTTCGAGGAGAAATGTTGCACTGGCGAGTGTCGCAGTCTCACCGTAAAACCGCCCAATAGTGACCCTACGGTAAACGTCAGTCACTGCTACTACCGTTCCTCCTCTTACTATTTTGTTGCCGGAGCCAATGTCGCGCCTCCACCGACTTGTCGGCGTCGGGATAAGACCTCCGACCGGCCCAGGGTTCCTGGTGCGGTGTCCCGACACGTGTGTAACAGGGTTCATACGCAGTATTGTTAGTGCTTCCTCCGCTGCCCTGGTAAAATTCTTCCTTTTCTTTACACGATTCTGGATTTAAGACTAAGTGTGTTCCTAAGACCCTTCTAAAATCTTTTCGTTCAAGAAAAAAAAAAAAAAAACCGGTACGGTGTACTGTATACCTTGGCATCCAAGGACCTGGTCCCTAGTTTGAACACGGGAGATGTCACCTTCACACCTCAGGATTGGTGACCTGGCGGCCCCTTAAGGACTTTTCGTTCAAGACTTGAAAGTTATCAAGTCGTTTGTTTCATGTCGACTTTTAGAGAAAATTTTTACACACACACACACACACACATACATAGAAACCACTACTTCTACTTCTTAGACTCCAGGATCTCCTGGTCACTCCCTGAGTGGGTCACCAGGTCACCAGTTCCGAGGCCCGAGGGTGCCGTCCTCGGTGTCCAAGTCAAGGACCGACCTTCCCGGTCCCCGAAGGGACCACGAAATCACCACTTCTAAGGTGGACGATTACGTCCTCTACGGTCAAGCTAGGGACCCAAGGGAAGTTCGGGTTGGTTGGAGTTATTTAATGCATCATAAAGAAAATCCCTGAAGGGACCACCCAGTCTACCATTTTCGCAGACGGATGTTGCGTCTTTTGGGTCCAAGTTAGTGGTCCAGCCCTTCTAGGGGACCTCCTCCGTTACTGTTGGGTGAGGTCATGAGAACGGACCTCTTAGGGTGCCTGCCTCCTCGGACCACCCGATGTCAGGTACCCCAGCGTTTCTCAGCCTGTACTGACTCGTTGAAGTGAAAGTGAAAGAACCCCTTGATTCTAGGGTGTTCGACACACCACTCCCGTTTTTGTATTTAGTTATTTGATTCTTCTTTTGATCGGGACCCAGTGTGTCACTCTGTCCCTGTCTAGGTCCTTCGTTTCGACCCTGAGACTAAAAGTCAGACCCGAGAATTGGTGATGCGGTGACCTCACGACGAGTCTCCCGTTTGTCTTTCTGTGCACAATTTGGTCGAGGGTCCCTTCGGTCCGATACTCCGGTTCTTATCCCTCGTTTCTCTATATTCATCAACGCAAAATGATGACTTCGGATCTACTTCACTAGAACTTATGTCACGTGTATACTTCTATGACCGTAAGAGGTTTTGGGTGTTGGATGGGGTTTCCAGAACGAGCACACAAACGTGAAAACCCGTGGTCCATGTAAAAGCCTTAGTCCCTTGTTTTTACCTGACCTTACCTACTTAAATTGAGTCTACTGGTAATATGGATGATGACACCCTTTCTTAGAGAACCTTCTTTACCTTATCGGAAGTGTCAGTTGTTACTCAGGCTTTACGTCATGAACCTACGCCAGAGTTTTTACTGTCTTACTAGAGAAGCAAAGGTTCCGTTTGGCAAGTTATAGTGTCATTAGGTTCAGATACGGGGTTGGTCATTACGACTTCTTCGACTTCAACTTACCAAGTCACTTCTGGATGTTCTGAAAGATCTTGATTGTAAGTTTTTTCCACAGAAAAAGTAATATCCCCTGACCTTACGTTTTCATCCTTCAGTTCTCTATGGACCTCATTGTCCGTTTAAACCGGAACCTAATGTTTTACTTTGTCCCGTTTCCGATTGTCTCGAAACGGTTCTCTTGCGTGACCAGTATCGTTTGTGGGAGAAGGTTTTTGTGTTCTCTTGAGAGATGTGCACCTGTAGTGGTCTACCAGTTATGGCTTTAGTCTCACTTATATAAGAAACGTCGGTTTCTACCTCTTCGAGATATGTCAGTCGTTTGTATTCTGGCCCTTAACTGATACCAAGTCTAGTACTCGAGAAATAACGGTTTGACTCTGAATTTAACTTCTTTCATCCGTTTTGGTGATCTGGTAAGTTCATACTGGATTTAGTTTAGGGAATACTAATATGTCACCTTCACTCTTTATCTAAGTTCCCTAATCTAGACTATCTGTCTCAGGGACTTCTTGAAACCTACCTCCAAACACTGTGACATGTCCTCCGTCGGTTCTTTTTCTTTACGTTTTTCCGTTTTACCAACAGACTCCTCCGGAATGTTTATCGACTTTTTTCTTCTCTTCGATTTCCGTTTCTTCTTTCCCTTTCTATATGGGTAAACTTACGTCTCGAGGTTTCTTATCGTTACTCTCCATTCTTTCGAAAGGAGTCACTAGTTACGTTTCTTTATCTCTTTTTGTCATGTTACCCTTTCTGATCACTAGAGAAGTTCTTTCAATCTCTATGGTTCCCTTGTAAAGTAAGTTTCTACCCGTGTTATTTCCTGTCTTTACCATACCTAGATTGTCTCCGTCTTCTATAATTCTTCTCCACCGTTCTTATGTGTCTTCTTGACATGTTTTTTCTAGAAGTGCTGGGTTTATTAGTGCTACCACACTAGTGAGTGGATCTCGGTCTGTAGGACCTTACAGTTCAGTTCACCCGGAATCTTTCGTAGTGATGCTTGTTTCGATCACCTCCACTACCTTAAGGTCAACTCGATAAAGTTTAGGACTTTCTACTACGACACTTTGACGACGTGAGTTATACGGTCGATTAAACCTTTTGAGTCGTCACCGGTGTCCTGACCTTTACAGGCAAAAGTAAGGTTAGGGTTTCTTTCCGTTACGTTTCTTACGAGTTTGATGACGTGTTAACGTGAGTAGAGTGTACGACCATTTCATTACGAGTTTTAAGAGGGTCGGTCCGAAGTCGTCATGCACTTGGCACTTGACACTTGAAGGTCTACAAGCTCGACCAAAATCTTTTCCGTCTCCTTGGTCTCTAGTTTAACGGTTGTAGGTGATCTAGTAACTTTTTCGTGTTCTCAAGGTCTTTTTGTAGATGAAGACGAAATAACTGATACGGTTTGGGAAACTGACACACCTAATGTTGTTTGACACCTTTTAAGAATTTCTCTACCCTTATGATCTGGTGGAATCGACGGAGGACTCTTTAAATTTACGTCCAGTTCTTTGTTGTCAATCTTTACCTGTACCTTGTTGTCTAGCCAAGGTTTGACCCTTTCCTTATCCAGTTCCGACATATAACAGTAGAACGAATAAATTGAATATACGTCTCATGTACTACTCTTTACGGTCGGACCTACTTTGTGTTCGACCTTAGTTCTAACGACCCTCTTTATAGTTATTGAAGTCTATGCGTCTACTGTGGTGGGAATACCATTTTTCACTTTTTCTTAATTTATCGGAGAACTACTTTCACTTTCTCCTTTTACTTTTTCGACCGAATTTTGAGTTGTAAGTCTTTTGATTCTAGTACTGTAGGTCAGGGTAGTGAAGTACCGGTTATCTACCCCTTTGTCACCTTTGTCACTGTCTGAAATAAAAGAACCCTTGGTTTTAGTGACTTCTTCCACTGACGTCGGTACTTTAATTTTCTGCGAATGAGGAATCTTCCTTTCAATACTGATTGGATCTGTCGTATAATTTTTCGTCTCTATAATGAAACGGTTAGTTCCAGGCATATCAGTTTCGATACCAAAAAGGTCATCAGTACATACCTACACCCTCAACCTGATATTTCTTTCGACTCGCGGTTTCTTACTACGAAAACTTGACACCAGGACCTCTTCCGAGAACTCTCAGGGAACCTGACGTTCCTCTAGGTTGGTCAGGTAGGCTTTCCTTTAGTCAGGACTTATAAGTAATCTTCCGACTTTGAGGTTATGAAACCGGTGGACTACACTTCTTGACTGAGTAATCTTTTCTGGGACTACGACCCTTTCTAACTTCCGTCCTCCTCTTCCCCTACTGTCTCCTACTCTACCAGCCTACCGTAGTGGCTGAGTTACCTGTACTGAAACTCGGTCGAGGTCCTCAACCACTGCCTGTCCCTTTGCACCGCACGATCTTGGGTACCCTAGTGTTTCTCAGTCTGTGTCGACTCGCTGCCTTGACTGACCTCGGTAACATTTCCCACTCTTCTATCACGTATGGTCCTAGGTCCCCACTTTTACAGGGTGACAGCCGACCTCACCTGACCGGTAAGTTTGGGTAATGTCAACGACAATGTTCGAAAAGACCCCGACGCCAGGTACGTGACAATGACCAACATCTACTCTTACATCAGTGTAACGTCGGCCACGGATCTTGTATCCTTTCCTTTTGTTTTACGTTCGATTATCTTGCCGTGGGGGGTGGTGGCGTATGTCCGGCATGTTGTCTGAAAATGGATAGTGAAAAATTTACATAGTGTCAAGAAAGTAGAGGGGAGGGGGTGGAATGTTATACCGGAGATGTGTGTCTAAAAAAAGAAGAAAACGTGGTCACTAAACTTGGACACGTTCCTTGGATGGTCGAATAAATGGTTTGACTAATTGTTCCTTCTCTTTCGTTGACGTCTTGAGAAGGATAACAAACGTGTCCGAAACGTATTAATGACAGTAATTCACTCTAAGAGAAATAATCTTCCAAAGTCGTTCCTACGGGGGAAACGTACTGTGACATTCTTATAAGATTCTTAAAATAGAAATACCAAGTGTCCGGCTCTAAAATGGTTGACCCCCTTTTTTTTTCATCAGGAGCTTAAAACTACTGTCTGTTTTCGGTGGCTAAAAATAAAAAGTTTCTCCATGTAATTTTTTAATGATTTATAACAAGTAAAATAAAGAATATCTTCACTTCTTACTAGTTTTTTAACCACTCCTGTATTGGGGTCTCATTTACCACGAAAGTTGACTTATATAATTCAAGGTAATTTTTAAAGGATGTCGTTGGGGTAAAAAGAGTAAAATGATATCTGGTCCCTCCTGCAGTTACCTGGTCCTTGATTAATCATTGACTCTGAGTTGGGAGGTGTACCTTCGTGTTATATGTCCTCCGATGCAGACCAAAAGGTTTCTAATATATGTTTTGGACATGTAGTAAATTTTTTAGTACCCCACTAAGTCGTTGTGTTCTTTTATGAATGTACATTGTCATGTACTTTATTTATATGTAGTATGATGTAATACTTTTGATTCAACAGACAATTTTTTTTTTAGTGGGTGTTTACATCCGATCTTTTTTTTTTTAGTGTCTTTTTTTTAAACATAAACAGTCCCAACGTGTTGACTAGTTTAAAAAAGAAAGTAAACGACAAAGGTGGGAGTGGGGTGAAGGTTTCTTTATGACCTTGATTCGCTCAAAATCGTTTAATCGTAGAAGACGCTAAAAAGTGACAGGACAATTATAACTACGCAGGTAATCCCCCGTCATCGCTTGTCGTGTGCTCGTCTCACCCGGCACCATGAATGATGTCAGTTGACACGTGTCCTAGACATTGTCTTTTTCTTTTGCCTTCAGTCATCTAAGGAGGTCGGACCCGTTTGACGTTTAGTCTTTATTTCGTCTACTTTTAAATTACTGACCCCACCCCACAATTCTTTACGTAATTCGTTTCCGGACGGTCGGTCCCAATCCCACACTCCGGTGACCTGCACCCTTAAGTCCCATTCGCGGTCGGTAGACGTTTGTTACCTACTTGAGTCAATATCCCTCTGGTTTGCCGACAACCGATGGGTCGCAAAGAAGGTGAGGGGTCCAGGCGCGAGGAAGGGCAGTAATGTGACATGAGACTCCGTTTTCCTGTGGCGTTGTCCTCAACTCTAAGAAACCTGGTTTTCTTTCTTCCGTCCCGGTAGGGGTGGGGGTGGCGGGGAAGGGGTCTCGGTGAAACCCAGCTCTTGCCTCCTATACTTCGGTCTGTCCACCGTCGTCTTTAGGTGGCACAATCTCTATAAGTGACACGTTTTCCAGTAGAAGATAGTCCTCCGCCGTCCTTAGAAAAATTTTTAGTAAGCCGTTTGCTGAAACACTTCTTATTTGCAAACTTGGTTTCCCACAGAGGTAGACGGTAGACAAATCTAGGGACTCCTAGGAGTTTCTATAAATAGTTCAGGGATAATAAAGGGGTGTGAAATTTTCGGATTTAATTAAGTTCTAACAAGTTGGACAACAAATCATTTTAGTTGGAAAGACCAATCACCCTATAAAGGTTGATGTCGGGAACATTTCACCTTTTATTAGTTTTCTCTGAGGTCACCTTTTTTGTAGGAGTTTGGAGGGTAGTGTGAATCTTATTTTACGTTTGAGAATTGGTGTCGGATGTCCAAGGGAGACAATAGTGGAGAGTACGGGAAACGTTACAAGAACTTCGACCAAGAGGCGCCCTCGGAAATACGTGACTAAGGGAAGAGGTTTTTGTGAGACGGGAGTGAGGGTTGGGGCGGCAGGTCTGGAAGGGTCTACCACGGTCGTCGGTTACCTTTACTCGGGGTCAGTGTGACGAACTGACGACACAAAAGAGGGTCGGAAGTGGACTCAGTAGCAGTCAGAGGAGGCTGACTTTACGTGTGAGGTCCTCTCTTTGACGCAGACACGGGTGCGGATCCGATAATGTGTGCCATCCGTGAGTCATGCACCGTGCTTCCTTTCTTGCTCGGAGAGTAAGACGTCTCCTCGGTTCGAGATTCCGGGTCACTTCCCTTTCTAAACGGGTTCCAAGGTGTCGTTCCTGTTCCGGTTCCGGCCAGTCCAGGGTCCTCGGGCTAATGAGTCGGGGTATAAGGAGGGTGAATAGGGTGTTCAAACGCGAATAGTTTACCTCTTTTGTTCTTGTAAGCGAGAGCAGAGTACTCCATCTACCCGTCTTCCCCCCGGACCGGGGTCGGGACAGAGGGTCACTGGGTCCGTGGTCCTGAGTTTCCTTAGGTCGTAAGGAGGAGAGGAGTGAGGGACGGTCGGACACCCTGCCTCACGGTCCCCCGTCCTCGCCCCTCCGTTCCCCACCCGCTCGGGACAACTAAAGGGAAGGACGAGTGTGGGGTGAGAGTTTGAAAGGTAAGGGTGGTGGCGGTACATGGGAAGTTGGGCGGAGTAGAGTCCGGGTTCGCAAAGGTCGAGCGGAAGGAGGGAGGTCGGGAGCGGGAGTGAGATACGAGGCGTGGGGTGCGGTAGGTCCTACCTGGTGTGCTCCCTCCTTTTCCTCCTTACCCAGGGATCCATTCGTCGTGTCCCGTTATGTGAGAAAAAAAAAAAAAAAAACGGGACCTCAACACTGGGATCCCACCGTGTAGGGTCGGGAAATGTTACAATGGTAGAGAGACGGACCCGTAGAGACCCGACACAGGAGTGGCCCTTCGGTAAGTTGGTGGGTAGGTACGGTGGTTTATAACGGATTTCGTTATTTCTAGAACAGAAGTTTGACAAATGTCCTTTCCTTCCCTTTACTCTGTGCAGACATTTAGTCAGTCAGTTCCATCTTTCATGACTGTGAATTGTTCGTTGAGAACCCGTGGGCACACACGGTTCGTGACCCGATTTTGGAGTCTTGATTTCGTCTGTCCGGAGCTCAGGGCCCCTTGGTACCACCTCGCTCCCTCCCTCCCCTGCCTACCTCACACGGGACCCCAGCCATGGTGGACGGCTCCCTTCAGTCCCCTCCGTGTGGGCCTTCCCCTTCTCGCAGACACGTACAGTCAGACCCAGGAGACGTCAGGCTCTGAGCCGTTTGTGACTGACCGACGACCAGTGCTGTGTCCTGTTGCACAGTTTCTCGAGACTCAAGATGTCTACTTTAAGGTTCTCAGTGTCAGTACCGGTTTGTGTTCAAAGGGTTCTAATCTTAGCACGAAACTGAGACATAAGAGTCGCGGAAACCGGGTTATACGTGTCTCGTGACAAGACTCACGAAAGTCTGTGATTGAGTAAGTGAGAAGGGTTGTCGGGATTTGTCCTCCGTGTCCAGGGATGACTCGGTATCGTGGTCCCAGACTTGGGTCCGTCAGACTGAGGTCAGACACAGGATTTGGTGATCGAAGGTTGTCTTTCGTTGACCGTTCTTTACACGACCTTGATTCCCTTCCAAATTTGTAATTGAAGTTTTCTATAAGAGTCCCACGGAGAAACTGTTTAGGTCTGTGTCAAAGAGGACCGTTGGGAGGGTTTCTGGAATATACGGTCCACATGTGTGGTCGACCGTAGAGAAACTCCGAGTACTACTTTGTCATTGATCTCACTGTAGTGGGATCGAGTGCACCGAAGTGCAGAAAGGGTCGAAGTAAGGGAGTGGAACTGGAGTTACCCGGAACTGAAAGGTTTACTTCGGAGTCGTCGAATCAGGAACGGAATCCTGAGTCCCTTAGATTTTGCTTCCTGTTCCCGTGGATTCTCTTTAGACGTTCCCCAGAGAACCCCCTTATGAAGAAGAGATTATTTTTCCTTTACGTACCTTCCTTTATGGTAGGACGAAACGACCTGAAGTCGTCTAGACGGGCACTACGAACCGCGAAGACGTCGGTGATACACTGTTCCTCCCTTCTTGAGTGGGTGGTCGACTCCTGCCGACTACACCTTTCTCTCTTTTGTGAACCTAGGAACGTGACGGTTTAGTTCGTTAAGATCTGAGAAAGATGAAGACTTGAAGAATCGACCCCTCTACATTATGGGGAAATTTAAATTGATGAAAACAAACCCAACAGATTCCAAACGTTGGTTTTCTTGCGATAAACCTTGTGATCAGTTGTGATATTACTCGTGTTTCGATCTGCTAATTAAAAGTGTCATTGGAAGTAAAAATATCTATTTCTTTCACTTTCCAGTCACTGGACAGTAGGTCCCAGTGGCTCGTCCAGGCGCTCTCCGTCTGTGTCCTCCGGTCAGGTCCGGGGTTTGAGAAGGTGACTGGTGTCTGGTTTTCCTGGGAACGTTTGTCGGGGGGTGTTCTGTGTACCGTACCCCCTGTGGAGCACTCATGAAAAATTTTCTTATGTTGTCTTTCCCGGAGCGGCAACCGAATCGCCTATTTCTTAAGTGGACGTTACGTCCGCCGCGTCCTCTACGCCAAGTTAGGGACCCAACGCTTCTACGGGACCTCTTCCTTTACCGTTGGGTGAGGTCAGAAGAACGGACCCTTTAAGGTACCTGTCTCCTCGGATTACCCGATGTCAGGTTTCCCAATGTTTCTCAGCCTGTGCTGACTCGCGTCAGGGAGAGTAAGGTCGGTAAGTCAGTTGTCTTTATTTGAATCGAGTCTCCTCGTGTCGACACGGACCCCCGCTCTACCCTCTTTTGGTCAAAGGTGTCTAAGGATGTGACTCGTGGTCTCAATTGACGTCCTTTGAGACGTCACCCCTGTTGAAAGGCCGTCACTGTTGATTCGTGCCACTGCTCTTACTGACTCCGAGGAAGGGGGAGATTCCCCTGTGGGCCCCCGTGGCCACCAGCGAGGAGTCCTTCCGGACGTATCTTTGGCGGGACGGACGTTCAACGACAACAAGAATCAATGATTCGGCACAGGCTGAGAAACACTGGGTGCTTGACGACGTGCGGTCCGAGGGGATAAGAAGTGACACCTCAAACGAGTTTGAGTACAGGTGACTCAGTCACTACGAGAGATTGGTTCAGTAGGAGACTACGGGAGAAGAGGAGGACGGGCGTTAGAAAGGATCGTAGTCCCACAAAAGGTTTCTCAACTGAGAAGCATAGTCTACGGGTTTCATAACCTCGAAGTCGTAGTCAGGAAGGTCACTTATAAGTCCCAACTTAAAGAAATCCTAACTGACCAACCTAGGGGAACGTCAAGTTCCTCGAGCGTTCTCAGAAGAGGTCGTAGTGTTAAGCTTTCTTAGTTAAGAAGACGGAAGAAATGCCAGGTTGAACGTGTGGACATGTACTGATGACCTTTTTGGTATCGAAACTGATCTGGCTGGAAATGACCGTTTCACTACAGAGACGAAAAATTATACGATAGATCCATATAATTTTCAGTATCGAAAAGAAGGTTCCTTTCGTAGAAAATTAAAGTACCGACGTCAGTGGAAGGTGTCACTAAAACCTCGGGTTCTTTTATTTGAGGCAGTGACCAAGGTGAAAAATGGCAAAGTAAACGGTACTTCACTACCTTGACCTAGGGTACTAGAATCAAAAAACTTACGACTCAAAATTCAGTCAAAAAAGTGAGAGGAGAAAGTGGGAGTAGCTCTCCGAGAAATCAAGGAGAAATGAAAGACGGTGATATCAGCATAGTAGACGCATAGACTTCAACGACTATAAAGAGGGCCGTTAGAACTAAGATTGAACACGAAGTAGGTCGGACTGTCAAACGTACTACATAAGACGTTTCTTCAATTTGTTAGTCCCTCTGTCATATGTCAGAACTGTATGAGGAAAGGGTTAAAACTTGGTTAAGTAACAAAGTACAGGTCAATATTAACAACGAAGAACCGGAAGTATGTCGAAAGAGTCCTCCGTCCATTCCATCCGTGAGGGTAGAGATTCTTAAAAGGTGTCAAAGAACACTAGGTGTGACAGTTTCCGAAATCGTATCAGTTCCTTCGTCTTCATCTACAAAAAGACCTTAAGGGAACGAAAAAGATACTAGGTTACCTACAACCGTTAAACTATAGACCAAGGAGACGGAAAATATTTAAGTCGACCGTGTAGACCTTCAAGAGCCAAGTGTATGACACCTTCCGATTGAACTGCTTAAAACTCGTAATGGAACGATCGTACACCATCAAACTTGTGAGAAACCGTAACGGAAAGAAACTCTGACCTTACTTTTGACTGGAAAAGGTCAGGACACCGGTGACGACTCAAAAGGTTTAAACGACCGTACAACTCACGTCGTGAAAGTGTCGTAGTAGAAAGTCCTAAACTTTCTCGAGGTGACCTTACGGTAGTGGAGGTGATCGAAACAAACGTCACTACGAAGGATTCCGGGTGAGCTGAAGTGTAAGGTCCTGTAGACCGAGATCCACTCACCGGTGTGGTGGCGTCAAAAGACCCAGTGATTCTGGAAAAAACATACCAAGACATCTAAAAGCTTTGAAGAATTAGAGAAGACGAAGACTATCCAGGTACGATAAAGACAGGAAATAACACAGGTAAGAACGTACTTTACAAGGGAACCGTAGAGACTAAAAGAACTTCTCTAGAGATCAGAAAGAGTAACATGACAAAAGAAGATAAAGAAATGTAGCAAGTGAATTCTTCCGAAAGACTAGAGAGGAACGACAAGAGATCTTGAGACGTAAGCCAACCCATATAGAAAGGGAAAGAGGAAACGGAAATCGAAGAGAAGAAAAGAGTCGATAAACATCCCGGAGGACCCTGTTGATAAAGTGGAAAAACGTAAAGAAAAAGAAACCTTCCCAAATCCCGTGACGAAGGACATGTTACAATGTTTGAAGGTAGGTATCAAGAAATCCGTGAGACAGATGGTCTGGATTAGAGAACTTAGATGATCAATGGACGTGATTAGTACTCCCTGAACTAAGTCAGTATGGACTTACCGAACGTTCCCGGGAAGAAGTTGGACCCGGGAGTGGGTGTCGAGTCAAGGTCCATCCCTTTCTTCGTTCGTAAGGTGTCCGAGGTAGAGTAAATTGGGAGTGTGTTCAGACACTTTTTCCTTACTAGTAAGGGTAACACGTCTACTCTTGTGACTCCGGTCTCTTACGGAATCCAGTGTCTCGAGTCTTTAAGGGACCGACCGACAATGCTTGGACGGGGTCCGTGTCCTCACTCTTCACGAAGTGTCACTTCCTTTTTTTTTTACCGTGAAAGGTGAACGATGGAAGGAGACCCGTCTTTAATTTGGTCTATTTCACACATCTCGGTCGGGTGCTCGTTCCCCGTCGAGAACGAGCGTCAGAAGAGAGAGAACCGAATTCCTCTGGGTCGTCCCTCACTACTTACTCGGGTGGGACATCGTTCCTGAGGCCCCTGTGGTCTTCAGTGTCAGGACCACGAGTTTGTCTTTTTCCCCCGTCGCAAACGTATTCTCTGCCACCCCCAATTGTCGGCGTGATAAGAGTTATCGAACTTCCACCTCTGTTGGGTGACAGGTGACCGTCTATTCGCCTTACGCATGTGTACACGCTCCCTGTGACAAGTCGGACTTCTTCCTTCCTTTGAGACTATATACGATGTTACTCCTACCTACGTTTTGGTACTGCGGTTTACTTCCTTCAGTCTGTGTCCTCGTTTGTCTGACACCGAGGTAAATTTGTTTTGCAGGTCTTCTCCCTTTAGGTGTCTTTGTCTTCCGTCTTGATCGCCCACGGTCCCCCGTCTTCTACCCTTCCCTCTCACTAATGGGTGTCCATGACCGAAAAGATACCCGCCTGTTTTTACAAGACTTTGATATTAGCTACCTCCGCCTCCAACGTGTTGGACCAGTCACATGATTTACAGTGACTTGACGTCTGAAATATTACCGAGTAAAATGCAATACACTTATAGTGGGGTTAAACTTTTTTTTTTTCCATCACTCATCCATTGATACATAGTAGTTCGACTCGGTGACCCTTCCGCCTCGCCTTCCAGCGAAGATCGTCCTGCTCCAACCCCCTCCCTCCTCTTCTCCTGCCATTATTTATCCTTCCAAAACTTTCCACCTACACCTGACCCTCTTCCCCCTTACTTGGAGGGACTTGGTCTGTAATCCATCGTACTCGATCCGTCCCGAAGGGTCCACCGCGATCGCCATTTCTTGGGCGGACGGTTACGTCCTCTGGGCTCTCTACGCCCCAGTTGGGGACCCAGTCCTTCTAGGGGACCTCCTCCCGTACCGTCGGGTCAGGTCATGAGAACGGACCTCTTAGGGTACCTGTCTCCTCGGACCGCCCGATGTCAGGTACCCCAGAGTTTCTCAGTCTCAGTTGATTTCCTTGAGTCGTGTGTTCGGTGCGTGTGGCACTGGACCGTGACGATTGGAGGTCTTGACCCTCTTTTATTTTTTCTTTTGTACTCGACTTCGCAGACTGGTCTTCGTGTCACCCCTGGAGGTGAAGGCCTACGTAAGACTCCTATTTTCCCTTCCTTGAGTTCAAATGAACCGTGGGTGTCGTACGGCCCGTGAGTCGACCCGAACGACGCCGGAAACAGGCTCGTGTCTGAGTACCTTAGAACCGATTCTCGGACCCGAGACCTTGGTCTGGCTGGCGGACCCACTTCAGTAAGTCCCGGTGGTGAATGACCGTCACACTGAAACCCGTCCATCGAATTGTCGAGACAGGGAACCACAGGTGTAGATGCTTGTCCCTACTTTACTTTATTTTGCTAGAGAAATCGGTGATAATGATGGTAGTAATGGAACTTAGAAGCCTCGTTGAGACGTTTCATAAAGTAGAGATAAAATGTCTACTGTTGTGGTTTGGAGTCTGAGATGACTATATTGGTTATCCGTTAAACTTTGTGTAGGAAAGGTTTCACATATGTATCAACTTGTTCTTGGGTCAATGTCTCCACCCGTGCCTCTGGGTCTCCGTGAGTCCCCGAATGGGTCGGTCACTCCTTCATGGTTTTTGTTGGGTCCAAAACTGGAGTCGGTGAGGTCGGTTCTGAGGGGTTTCGGAAGAGAGGACCCTCCGTCTGGACCTATCTCATGAGTATCGGGTGGGTGTAAGGACGAAAGGGGGACGTTTCAGTGGATATGTCCACCGGGTTCCGAAGACGTCCGGGGGTTTTGACCCGATTGTCCCGGGTCTCTCGTCCCTCTGATGTGAGTGACAGGTTCCTCCTTCTGTATGGTTGTATGCTCTTTTCTGAGATTCTGACAGGAGTCAGACGGTTCCTGAAGGTCAATGGCTCGATGGGGTCCCTGTCGTTCGTCTGTTACCAGGTGGGTAACCAGTTGGTCTACCGGCTCGTAATGGCTGTGGGTCCTTGCGGGTTGTGACGTGTCGTCAGAAGAGGACGACGAAAGGATTCCTCGTCTGGGAGTGACAACTCTGCAGGTCGGAAGAAGTAGTAGGGGGACGGGGTCCCTACACAAGAAGGAAGTGTCGGAGGAGGCCAGTGTGACTACTCGGTTTGGGAGAAACCCTTGGTGGGGGTCAGGACTTTGAAACCAAGGTCAGTGTTCCCAGAAGGAGGTGCAGGTCTCTTTTGTTTTGACGATTATGGCAGGAGCCATCGTAGGGTTGAGTCGGTTTCGATGTCAGTAGTGTTGTCACCAGGTGCAACTTGTGACCTAAGAGGATGGTTTGTGGATTTAGTGTCCCCAGAGTGATCAATGTAAGTAGATTTTAAAGATTTGCGGGGGGTGAAGGAGAAGTCCATTTGTAAGGAGGGTCTATGTGTGGTTTTGTCTGAACATGTACAAGAGGAGGGGGAGAGGTTCATAACCCAACCTTACTTGAAAAACCGGTTGGGTTATGGAGACACTGACGGGGTAATGTGGACAGAGGGTCAAGTATTTGAGGGAGGGAAGTAGGAAACACCCATGTGAGTCGCCAGTACCGGACTGCTACGAACCCACAACTTACGTGGACCTGAAGGGTGAAGGTGTGACGCCGGTGGGTTTTTGTTTGGAGTATTGGGAGTCGGGTTTGTCTTCTGTCGCGACAGGAACCCGACTTTGTTTGGTAAAGGGGAAAATATAGAACTTCGAGAGTCATGTGTGTGTGTGTGTGTGTGTGTGTGTGTGTGTGTGTGTGTGTGTGTGTGTGTGTGTGTGCGAACAAACGTCATTCAAACATAGAGACAGGACAGGCACATAGTGGTACTGTGATAGATGTTAGAGAGTAAACTTATATTTTCGGGTTATCGATTTGACTCCGAGAAACACGTGTTGGTCGGGATAGGGAAGTAGGTGTGTGGACCGACGAAGAGAGACAGAGAGGGAAGTTACGTATCACCTTTCAATTATGTCTTGACGATCTAGTGGGGAAGATTTTGTACGGTCACAAGTGTCCCTCGGACCGTCCCTGTCTACTGTACGATGGTCCCATTGACTCCTCTCAAAGTTTCCCAGACAAATGTTCCCACACTGCCCTTGGGTCGTTCCCGACCCACTCTCAAAATCGTCGGCACCCTGGTTTGTTCCCTTCCCCGACTCCCCGGTCGGGTCGTCCTTCGACGCCTGCCTCCCGTGAGTGCCATATCGGGTTCCTCCCGTCGGAGGAGGACCGTCCGCCTCGGCCCACCTCCACCCACCCACCCCTCCGTCCCCGGGCGTCGACGTGTGTCTGCCCGGCTTCGTCTCTAGTACAGTGGAGTGGCGCCTCCAAGTGGTGACACTCGGACCGACCGTGCCGGGTCTCTCCACTAGTCCTCCGACTCCAGGGTGACGGGGACCGTGACACTCGAGTCCCTGGACCGACCCAGAGTGGCTCGGTAGGTAAGGTAGACGACCTTTCGGTGTCTACCTGTGTACGCCAGGTGTCGGGTGCAGCCGTAAGAGACCCCGAGATTACTTTGGTCCAACGATTTCCAGGTTGGAGTATCGGAAGGAGGACGGAGTTGTTTGAGGTTTCTCCGATGGTCTGTTGAGAGACCTACTGGAAGATACTGGGGAGGTCGGGGTCCTCGAGGGGTCCGAGACTCAGGGAAAGTCGGGGTCGGTAAACGCGGGAAAGGACCTCGGGACCGTGTCGTGGTCCGGGACCCTACCTACTATGGTCCCGTGTATTTCACCAAGCCTGAGTGGTTCTCGGAGCCCGTCCTCGTTGTAGTTTCTGCTACTACGTTACGGTTCTCCCCCGGTCCTCGGGGAGTCGACCTCCCGTCCCCCACGACTCCCTCCCCTCTATGTCTCCCTCCGTGTGTCCACCGAACTCTCACTAGGGTGCGCCCTTGAAGTGTGATCACCTCAGCTGAAGGTCATTATACCTGATTCGGGAATCGATGACCGGTTGTTGAAGTGATGTCCATAGGGTAAGTAGTAGCGGAAGGTCTCCGAATGCCGTTTCTGGACCCTCCGTCCTTGACGCAACTAGGGGTAATATGTCTACTTCTTTGATTCGGAACCTTTTCGATTCAAGGACTGGGTCTTAGGATATCGATCATTCTGGTTCCAAGGCCGAGTCCGGATAGACTGAGACTTCGAGAACTGGAATTACTGAGGTCCCTCAGGATTCGATCAAGCATAGGACCTGTTTAGAGTGGACTCCGGTGTCTTGGGTTTGCGTGAAGACCCCGTCGTGCGGTGTTTGGGACGGACAGTGTCTGGGACACCAGTCCAGGGCAGGTAGATAAATTTACCCGATCTACTTCTTCCTAAGACGTGACAAGAGTTTTCCTCGTCTCAGACTCCCATTTAAGTGTCTCGGACCTAAAGTTGTTCACTGTGTCGGAGTCCAAAAGATAATGTTTGCAAGTTCTCAAAGCCCCACCCATTATTCACTGACTTATTGTGTTACCCATTGTTATCTCAGAAATAGGAAGATTTTGGTTCGGGTGTGTGGTATACTGTTATCAATAAAAATGGGTGACTGCATTAATTGGTTTTACACTTGACGCAGTTCACTAAAAGTTTTAGTTTGTCGTAAAATACCCTAAGCCACGTCCGTGTGTAAGGTCAGGACTACCGGTAGTAAGAAGGTGAATGGAGGGAAATTTTGACCCTATTTTTCCATTTAGTGACCTTGAAGGGACCACCAGGTCACCAATTCTGAGGTACGAACGTGACGTCCTCCCGTGTTCAAGGTAGGGACCGTCCCCTTGCTTCTAGGGTGCACGGTGTACCGGGCAAGACGTTAAAACATATAGTTAATATAGACTCATTTCGAAATTTTTAGACGTGACGAAAGTGAATTTTTTCTGCCATTTAGACTATCTTTTCGACCTTTCCGACTTGTGAGGGAGGCTTGGGTCTTCGGTCCGTTAATTGTGGAAATACCCTTTGAAGGGTCTTCTGTCCACACTGTAGGACCCCGTCGGAATTGTGGGCCGTAGGTAAAGGTAGGATCTCAGGGGTCCGCCCCTCTCCGTCTGGTTGTCCGTAGTGCCGTTCGCCAGGGGTGTCGTGTTCTGTAGTCCGTTTCGTTCGACTCTCGCCCGACCGGGTGAGACGGAGTACCCGTTTATATACTGAGAGACTTGAACTGTGACAGTAGTTTTCTCTGACGCCTCTTCCCAGTCGTATTAGGTATTAAAACACGGGGTTCTTTTCAGTCCACTCGGAAACTATGTTCCTCATTCGCTGTTGATGGGACCGTTTGTGGTCGACCGAGTAGAAGACGGAGAACCCCGTCGACTTCCGTACTACTTGTAAAGGGAAGGTTTCTTCTCTCCTTTTTCATTGATCTCCCCGATAAAACCACTCCGACGCACTTGAGACTCTACGTCTCGACTTCTACTTGAACTTTTGGGGTCCGGTCTTCAAAGGTACCCATAAAAATCGTCGTCTTGATAAAGAAAATGTTTCTTAGAATGCTTCTTGATACACGTATCTCAAGGTGTATAGTATATATGGATACATCCATATTTACAGATACACGGGAGCCTATTTTCGTTAGAAAAGTAATATGTAAGATTCAAGTTCAATGGAACAAGAATAAAAGTTATATTGTCTACGTATTAGTTCTGGGACATAAGAGGTTACATAATTTTTAACCACATTGTGTATTCACAAACGTAATGTCAAGTAACCTTCCCCAACCTCTACCCCACCCCACATAAAAAAAAATTCCTTTAAGTGTCCTTTGTGAATGCCTTAGGGGTTGTTCGGAGTTCCCTGTGCCAAACATTTGTTGATTAGTTAGAGGGGAAACTGAAGTACTACCTTCGGTTCTTGTCAGGTTTCACCAAGTCGTTGATTTACTTGGACTGGGTCGGGACTCTCATTTCGTGCTTCGTCCCGAGTGGAGGGGCAGAGTACTCTCGCAGTCTCGACCGTTCTCGACCGTTCTCGGTCCGGGGGCAGACTCGGAGAGAGGGTGTAGTGTGCGGTTTAGGGCCCGAGGCTTCAATCTTAAGGTGACACGTTTAGATCGGGTGACTGTACAAAAGAAATTAGATGTCTCAACAACGAAAAAAAAAAAAATTAAATGGAGGTAATCTTGTGACAAGATAAAGGGGGTAACATGAAAAAAAGGTTGAAACTATATTAGCTGGTTTTTTTCTAATATACATAAATACCATATTTTGTATTACGAAACGGTGTCACAAAGAATTTTAGAATTCACTTATGAAATTTTAACCCTCTGTCGTACAAAAGTTCATGACTAAAAATCGAAGAGTTTCCTTTTTTTTTTCCCCCCCTTCTTCTAGACCGGTGTACATTCGTTCCTCAGTCCTAAGGGACCATCAAGTCGCCATTTCTTCGGTCGACGGTTACGTCCTCTATGTTCAAGCTAGGGACCCATCTCTTCTAGGGGACTTCCTCCGTTACCGCTGCGTGAGGTCACAAGAACGGATCTCTTGGGGTACCTGTCTCCTCGGACCACCCGATGTCGGGTACCCCCGGCGTCTTCTCAGCCTGTGCTGACTCACTAATTTGTTGTTGTTGCTTTCGTTTCGCGACGTAGGCGCGTAGTCGACGGGGGAGTGACCCCGTTCGCGAACCTCAAGGGGCGGTGGGGGATCGTGGCAGTGGAGTTTCGACCTGAGCGCCGTCGACGGCTCGTCGTACCGCGGGCGTGAGAAGTGGAAGAGACAGTGTCTTCTCGTATAATTTCTACCTCTCCGTGGCACTGAAGAGTCGCGAACCGTGCAAGGTAAGTAAACGCAAGGGACGTCCAGCTGGTGTACACGCAAAAGACTGGTGATTGACCTCGCGTCAAGCATTTGAAGTGCCCAACGTTAATAAGTACTACAAATGGAAAATTGAAAGAGAGAATCCTTCTCTGGAGACCGGTTACAGTCTACGTTTTGTCTGGTAAAGTGGACGGGGATCTAAGAGACAAGTCCGAAAGGACCGTCGAGTCACCATTTCTTAAGTAGGACGGTTACGGTCTCTGTCCCAAAGCTAGGGACCCAGCCCTTCTAGAGGACCTCCTCCTTTACCGGTGGATGAAGTCACAAGAACGGACTCTTTAGGGTGCCTGTCCCCTCGGACCGCCCAATGTCAGGTACCCCAACGTTTCTCAGCCCGTGCTGGCTCTGTGTTTGTCGTTTAAGAGGTGAGTAGGGGACTGGACGAGGGGGTACGGTGATGGCGGGTGGGTTTCCTCGTTTTTCTCTCTTCCCTCAAGTGGAGAGGCAACTTCTAAAAGTGAAGGGTGAGAACTTGGACTTATTTTGGTGAGGTATTTAGGGTGACCAAGGGAGGTCGTGGTGGGCAGGTGGAATCTCATGACTATTTTTATCGACTCTCGGTGGTAAGTGATCCCGAAGGGACCGCCGAGTCTGTTATTTCCTAGACGGACGTCACGGGCTCTGACCCCAAGTTAGGGACTCAGCCCTTCTGGGGGACCTTCTTCCCGCACCGTTGGGTGAGGTCATAAGAACGGACCTCTTGGGGAGACTCGGACCACCCGGTGTCAGGTGCCCCAGTGCTTCTCAGTCTGTGCCGACTCGCGTGAAGGAAAGTCGGGACTGACTCCCGGACGACACAAGTCCCGGTCGAGGAGCACCTGTGGAGGGGTAGGGGTGGGACGGGGGGTGGACCCACGTAGGTGTCGGGTAGGAAGGGTCGAGGGGTCGGGGGGAGTGGAGAGGGGGAGAGAGGGTCTTCGCGTGACTGGTAGCCCTGAGGGTTCACGGTCGGACCGCTCGAGACGGAAGTCGACTGGTGTCTACAATTCCCCAGAGAGTAATAGATACTTTTTGCCGGTTTTCCAGTTCCCACCTAAGACAGAGACTCCGGTGTTCCTGGTTGTCTCTAAAGTTGTCCGGGTCTTCGAGGAGTGTGGGACGATCTCAAGTAGGACTTCATTGGGATACACGATCGTTTCAAACGTCGTTCTCCAAGGGTGTTCGGTTTGGTGGTGGGGTGACTAGGGGGGGGGAGGGCGTGAACGGGTTTTGTCCTCCCGTCTCTTGCCCCACCCCTTCTCTTGCATGTCCCGGACCTCAGCCAAGACCTAAACTTAGGACCACACAAGTTGACAGTTCCGTACAGGTTGAGAAACACTGGGGCACCTGACGTCGTCCGGTCCGAAGGGGTAGGAAGTGATGATCGAGGGTCGTAAAGGAGTTTGAGTACAGGTAACTCAGCCACTACGGCATGTTTGTAGAATAGGAGACGACGGGGGGAAGAGGAGGACGGAAGTTAGAAAAGGTCGTAGTCCCAGAAAAGGTTACTCAGTTAAGAAGTGTACTCCACCGGTTTTATAACCGCGAAGTCGAAGTCGTAGTTAGGAAGGTTACTTATAAGTCCCACCTAAAGGAAATCCTAACTGACCACACTTAGGACCAGAACGATCGATAATCATTCCTCAGACCTCCGGTCCCTCGAGTGGAGAACCTTGAGAAAGTGGACATTCAATAGCAGATGAGATATCCGAACTGTACCCCCAATTCATCGTGTGTCGTCCGTGAGGGATTTGTCGTCGTTTCTAGTCAGTCGTCCACCCTCGTGTGCCCTTAACTCTCTTCTGTGAGGCCGCAGGTCGGTTGGTCGACGTGCGTGGACTTGGTCGAGGGATAGGAGAAAGTCGCTGATGTCCTTGGTGGAAGGACTCGTTCCCTCCCCCGTTTTCTCAGTCGTCTTGGGCTCTCTCCCCATGGACCTCAAGTAGACACACACAAACTATTGAAAGTATTGAATTTTTTTATTTGTCAAATTTGTCATAAATGGAGTGTCCTACTGAAACTGTTCGGAATTTACTATGTTAGGTACGTTTCGTGAATTGTATGTCGCCCCGGGTTATTTATAATCGATCATAATGGTAATAGTGGGGGTTCGTCTTCGACCCTTTCCTTCCAAGTTCTCCACTATACACCCCTCCCCACTCGACAGCGTTGTTTCGTATTCTTTTTCGTCTTGGTCCCTCACAACGTTGATTGTGTCTTTGTTCCTGTCGTCTCTTTCGTTCGTCCGTAGGCCCTAAAGACCACGTACAATCCTTCTTGACCCCGACTTTAAGAGTCTGGCTGACGTTAGAGTTGAGAGCGGTCGGTAGTACCGGTCTCACCGTGGTTCTGGTAGGACGAAGACGTTTGGGTGACAGGTGGGGCGAGGGGTGCTCCGGTCGTTTTACTCTCGCGTCCTGGGTCGGACCCAGGAGGGGTGGGTGGTCCTGTCAGAGCCCCACCGGAAGTATTAGCGTCCACCACCACCATTCAGTCAAAAATGTCTCTAAAAGGACGGATGGTATAAGAGGAAGTTAATTTTTCACGAAGGTAGAGACCTTGTTGGTCTGTTGACAAGAGGTTTAGTCAAAAATTGTCATTGGATTTATGGTGGTGGTGGTGGTGTTTTTTCTAAAAAGTTCCGTTTCAGTATGGTGACAGAAGAGATTTTCTGTCTAGAAACTATTTTGCCATGGACCCGCTTAGGGAGTTCCGTCCATGATAGTTCGGTCACTCCAGTGTCTCATTTGTGAAAGTAAATTATGGGTTCGTCACTTTACTCTTACGCCTTAGTATTTTATGACTAATAGTAGTCTCGGATGGGTGTTTACCACTCCCACTCTGTCGTTACCCTCCACTGGCTAAAAGTTGTAGAGGATTTCGGACTACTTGTGCGAGGTAGCCTCCAACCGTTTGACACAGGCATTTTCCGGTCTGTCATATATAAAATCCGAAAACGTCCAGAATGCCGAGACGACAATATGGCCCTTTAGTTGGTGACTGTTACACGTTTCATTGTTGGTACCGAGACAGGGTAATGTTGAAATCAATACTCATAATTTGAACATAAAGTTTATTAAAAACGGACAGTAGTTTATAATAAGAAGAGAAACTAAAAAAAAATTGGCGAATTTTTACATTTTTTGGTGAGAACCGAGGGTCCGGTGGGGTTTTGTCTGGCACCGACCTGGACCGGACACCCTGGCACCGACCGGTTGGTGACGGGATTTAGTGTATAAATGCGACCTGCCCGGTGGCCATGTCCGGACGTCGTCCAGTCTCGCACTCGGACGCCAGACCCAAACCCAGGGCCAAGACTGTTAATAATCGAACGCATGATTCGACTTCAAATTGGAAGAGGAGACTTTTATCTCTAATGTTGTCAGGGGAGGATTTCTGAATTCGATTAATTCACTTTATTACAGACCGTATTCCGTTTACAAGCTCTCTCCTACTAAGATAGTAATAACGGTAACAAAGAACCAAAAACCGATCTCTAGTTGGTCGAATCGAATTCTTGTGTCCTAGAGAGTCATGACCGGACTTAAAGGTTGACCGACTATTCTGTACCTTTCCTTGTTTTGAAAAGAATGGTCCCATAGACTCCCTCCGATGGAATGTCATACCCAGGTACCCCCAAAGGGTCCGTCACGAGCACCATTTCTCGGGCGACCGATGACGTCCTCTGTCTTTGTGCTCAAACTAGAGACCCAGCCCTTCTAGGAGACCTCCTCCCGTACCCTTGGGAGAGGTCACAAGAACGGACCCTTAGGGTGCTCGTCTCCTCTGCCCGTCCGAGGTCAGGTATCGTAACGTTTCTCAGTCTGTGCTGACTTCGCTGAGTCGTGTCGTGTGTGCCAGGTGACCGTTGTCCCCTACCACCGGCTACCGGTTTCGTGAGACCGATGTCTTGACGAAAGAGCCTCTTCGGGGGGACCATCGGACGTGTAGACGTTTGACTAGGACTGAAAGCCGTGAATTACCCTTCGGTCAAATAGAATTGTCTGTTATTCGAGAGAGGCAAAGTTTAGCCTACCATTGAAGAAATGTTGTGACGCAAGCAGAGACGATATGTTGGTTCATATGTTCGACACACATATGTCTGTGGGGAGTGAGAGCTCGGAGGGGGGTGCGGGGGTAGGGTAGGGAGATCCAGCAGTGTCGTGGTTCGACTCGAGGGGCACAATGTGACGCCGAAGAGGGATCGATAAAATGTACACACACACAATCGGAGAGTCAGCACAGACTGAGAAACGCTGCGGTACCTACCATGTCGGGCAGTCCGAGAAGACAGGAACCCTAAAAGGTCCGTTCCTATGACCTCACCCAACGGTAAAGGAAGAGGCCCCCCAGAAAGGTTGGGTCCCTACCTTGGGTCGAAAGGACGTGACATCCGCCTGCGAAAAGGCGGACTCGGTGGTCCCTTCGTGCACCAGCACATATGTACAGTTACGAGAGAGTCAAGCGGGGTGGGAGGGGAAGGGAGACGCAGGTGGTAGGCAAGAGAGACAGACGTAGAGATAAGGACGGGACTTTTGTCGAGTAGTCGTGTCAAAAAGGTCTCAGATACACACACACACACACAATTATGTATTGTAAACAAAAAGAGAAAGACTGAATGAAGTGAGACATACCGTCCGAATTCCCCTGAGTGTGTGACTGTAGGTGGGTACGGGTTGTATCCCGGAAGGTGCGAGTAAGGTGCAACCGACTAACCACCTAAAATTAACCTAGAGGTCACGGACCTTGTTCTCGACCGGACCGGGGATCACCCATTTGAACCTACGTGCCCGTACTTGAAGTCTCGGGGTTCTCGTTCGTTGACCTTATACCCAGTAGTCAGTGTTTATAACCTATTTTGGAAGTGAACCTCAACTCCGTTGTCTCCGGGTCTCTCCGTTTCCCAAGACAGGTTACAAGGACGTGGACTTTGAGGAAGTAAGTGGGTGACAAGTGACTGACTCAAGAGATGCGGTCCGGCGTGCTAGGAAGATCCCTGTATCTCTACTTTCAGGGCGTCAGAGTCCAACGAATACCGGGTCGTTCCCCTTCCTGGAGGACCACCAGGTCATCAATCCTGAGGTACGAGGGTTGTGTCCCCCGGACCCAAGCTAGGGACCAGTCATTCCATCTCGGGTGTGTACCGTCGTTTCTATGGTGTACGGTGTCGATTCTGGGTTGTGTCGGTTCATTTTATGTGTAAAGAAAGGTTTCTGATCGTTCCCTCTGTTTATTTGTTTGTTGCCAGAACAAGAAGAGGGAAATCCACCTTTGGTGAAGTAAACCACTCCTAAAGTTGGAAGATGAAGAAGGTGAAGTGCAGAAGAAGACTTGAAAAGTTGTATTGAAAAAAAAAAAATTTACTGCATCGGGTACGGAAGACATTTCCTTTCATACTCAGTATTTCCGTCCTAAGTGTAACGTACATGTAAAAGGGTACACAGTTGTATGGAGTTTAGGGGACGATTCGACACGACAGTAGGGGATGAGACTGAACACGACCGGGGTGTGGGGTCTTCCGTTCTCGACAGAGTGAGAGAGGAGGCGGGCTGAGTGAGGACGAGTAGGAGTATGGTCCTGTTGAACCGGTTTGAGGGAGGGGGTCGTGTCGACTCGAGAGGAGGAACCCTACGAGTCGTGGGACGGAAAGGTGAATGACAATAGTATTGACAGGTAAACCGGACCTTTGAGGTACTGTAACCTCTAAGATTGAGTTCCGGTCGTGTCACGGACTTGACCGACTGGTGGTCTACAAACCTACCATTCTTCAAATGTATCTACTTTGTTCCTACACGGTACATCTTGTCCCTTGACATAAGACATTAGAACATTATTGGACGTCACCTTTTCTTAGACCTTTCCCTATCTATGTCTACGTCCACGTTTATACGTATTGACTTAGTGGAACGACGTGTCGGCTTTGTTTGTGCAATATTTAGTTGATACGAAGGCATAAAAAAGTAAAATTTTTATTTTCAGATCATCGACTTTCCTACTGTCGCCCCTCTCCCAGGTCTGTACCTTTGCTCTAAACTAAACCCGTCGTCTTTTCATCCCTTCTGTCGTAAACTTCGGTTCCTATCTGACTCTTTTTTTTGTCACTGTTCCTTCGTACACCTGCACTAGGAGTGTGAGACCAAGTCCTGGCAGGTCCCTTGAACCGATTTTTGTGTTTCCCAGGCAAGGGCAGGACGAAGTTCGTCGGACCCCGAGACACGAGATTTAGTCGAGAGATCCACTGAACATACTCCTGGTGACGACGACGACGATGCAGCGAAGTCAGTACAGTACGGACTGAGAAACACTGGGGGACTTGACACCGGACAGTCTGAGGCGCCAGGTACCCTAAGAGGTCGTTCTTGTGACCACACCCAACGGTACGGGAGGAGGCCCCTAGAAGGGCTGGGTCCCTACCTTGAATGCAGAGAATACAGAGGACGTGACCGTGCACCCAAGAAATGGTGCTCGTGGTGGACCGTTCGGGAACTCTCGGTGGTCGAATTCAGTAAAATTTCCCTGTGACTCTTTTCTACTGGATCGGGTCTCTCGGGGGAGACCAGACTTCGTCGGTTTCGGGTACTAGAGGGTCCTTTTGGGGCTTGCCGAGTGAGGTCCCTCCCCCAACCCGCACGACCAGGCTAAACTCCTTTTAAGTTAGGTCTTAGATGACTTCTGTAGGAAATTACCAGAAATTTGTTCTTTCCCCGGTCCAGAAGACCTTGAGTCTGACTCCAGTGGGGTATCCACGATTGACTCGATTTTGGTTTGACATGAACCACCTCTTCCACATAGTTTCCCTCCTAAAAAGAGTCTACGTGCCGTTTGAAGACGGTCGAAGGAGGTCGAGAAGGAAATTGTTTAGGTCAGCGGGTTGTTTGGAATCACGTATTAGGGTTGTCAGATCCATCCTTAACCCTATTTCTCGAGTAAAAGGAGTGACTGGTTCTTGAACTCGGTAAAAGGATGGTTCCAGTCTTCTGGGTCCGAGACGGTAAATCGTGAGTTTTTCAGGAAAAGGACGGGAGACTGCGTGGTAGACAAGTATGTTATGTAGTGTCCAGGGTAAGTACCTCCGGGACTAAAAGGAATGCTCGAAAGTCCTTTGCTCTACGTTACGAATTCTCTGTGCTACCTACATTTGTTTAAGACATTTGACGTTACTTGACCCGACCCAAGGTCGGTCCGGATTTCACTCACTCAGTCGGAAAATGTCTCCGTGTTCTTACCAAAAACGTTCAGTCTGAGTCCAAGTTTAGGCTGCGATGGTGGTTGATCCGTATACCGTGACCCCCTCAGTGGTCAAGAGAACTTCGAAGGTACAGGTGTACAGGTCCACCGTTTATTACGACGGACTGAAGGGTGTCACCATTGTTCTTCCTTGACGTCATTCCAGACCCCTTTTTTTATCTACGAATTAACAATCGACCAATGCGGGGACTCCGTGTGAATAGAAGTCTTCATCTTTACAAATCGAAATGTGTTTTCTATGTGTTGTGTGTGTGTGTGTAACCATAAAATGGGTCAACTTCTATTAATAATTGATAATAGCTAATTAATGGTGTAACATGTTTATTTAACGTAAGATATTTCTCAGTGAGAGAAGGTTTCAAACGTAATTGTTTCTTTTTCGATTTTACGAGTTTCAGAGTATTCAGGTCAGGTAGAAAGAAACGGTAGTTTATTTTGTGAAAAATAAAGGAAAGTACCCGAATTTTGAAGTGATTTTCCGTTTAACAGACTCCCGTACGGAGACTCTGTTGTCCTGAGACACACACGAGTTTATTAGGACAAGGTCAACTGATAAAAGATGAAAAGACTTATCTGTGACGTGTCTTCGTCCTCAGTCTTTGCCAGGACACTAGAGGGATTAACGAAGGTGTCTGTTCAGGTTTTTACCCATTTAAAAAAAGTTTCTGTGTTGGCTGAGTTTCGGGTTTACGAGGAGATCCTCGGGAGCCGGAAGAGAGGGTGTTATCCGACCTGCAGGGGGGCGGTGGTGGGCAGTCGGGAGTGGGGCCCCGAGCCGTTCTTGAGTCTACCGTCTGTTCTGGGCAGAGGCGGGTCCTTTCCGGTCGTGACGCTTCGCCTTCCGGTAAACCTTCCGCTTCTGTCGTACAGGAACCCGTAGGCAGGAGGACGATAGGACTTCAACTGGGGTTCAGCCTAGGTCTTAGATCGGAAACACCTCGACAACACAATGGTTCTTGAGGATGTGGGGGTTTAGTAGGAATTCCCGGTGTTATGTCTAAATTCTATACGTGAGTCGTGTCGTCTGTGGTTTGGGGTCGTGGGGGCTAGAGTCGAAACTGTTCAATGTTACCTCTAACGACGGAGTCAGAAGGACCCCAAAAGTACCCCAAGAGGTTTAAGAAACGTATTCTATAAATTCCTTTGTCGGTTCAGGATGCTTACTTTTTCAATTTTATTCCGGTAAAAGTCGTTGCGCCTACCTGGAGCTCTAATAGTATGATTGACTTCAGTCTGTCTCTTTCTGTTTATAGTATACTATAACGAATATACACCTTAGGTTTTTTTTTTTTACTATGTACACTCAAAAAAAATACTTTATCTTTGTCTGAGTGTCTGTGTCTTTTGTTTGAATACCAATGGTTTTCCCTTACCCCATCCCCCTCTATTTAATCCTGAGTCCCTAATTTTATAGGTGTGGTAACGTATATCTTATCTAGTCGGTTCGCGTTCTTTGATGTGAGTTGTAGAATATTATTGGAGGCTCCCTTCTCTGACTTTTTCTGAACTATCTATTCGCCTTGACATACTGATGTGAGTTGTAGAATATTATTGGAGGCTCCCTTCTCTGAGACTTTTTCTGAACTATCTATTCACCTTGGCTGAGTGAAAGACATGTTGACTTTAAATCGTTTGTAAAATGTAGTTGAGATAAAGTTAAATTTTTTAAAATATAGTTTTTTTACCATTAACACTACCCTAACTTTATAATCGATTACGATACTACCATTAATAAAACGTAGTTTCATTGGACAACGTGTCGAATTCGAATATGTTACAATATAATAGTTAGTATAAAGTTATTTCAACCCCTTTTTCTTCTTCCCCCCTTTTCAACCCGGTTGTTCGGGTTTATCTCCGATTTCAGAATAATCATTACTCAATTTTATAGGTTTAAGGGTTGTCCGAACTGTAGTCTGTCTGTTACGAACAGACAGTTACAAACAGTTTCAATACTTCATTTAAATTATACGGTCCTTATAGAATACTATCAACCATTCGGACTATTTTACTGAAATACCGTTAAAAAATTTACTTCTATTCTTCTTTGAGGTCCTTCCAGTATGACTGTTCTAGAAAACCACCGGAAAGAAACCCTAGATTCTCCCTTATAAGGTCAGAGTGTACAAAATTGTTTAATTTATGGTCCTTTTGTTAAAATGAACCAGGAACGACAAGTTTCTTTTTAAAGAGACGGACGTAACACCGAAGACTATAGGACGGTTCCAAGTCTGTGACTTTATACTTACCCTAATTTTTCCTAATTCTGTCTCATTTACGATAATTGTCAAGAAGATAACGTAGGTAGATAGAATGAGTCTTCGGTTACTGGGTGGTCCCTTTTTCTTCCCGACTCTCTCTTGACTTGAGTAAGTCGTGGACGAGTGACCTCTACCGCTCCAGTCGTCAATGGCGACCCGAGAGAGACCGACGTCGGAACGGACAGTTTCCAAACGAGGTAAGTAGAACTGTAAATTAGTTTCTTGTGAAGTAGTACCTGGTAGTCGCGAGAGCCTCGGTAGGCGTTAGTCACCGAGGAGAAAAATAATAAAATCTTGTTTTGGGAGAACTGTTTAATTGTGGGTTTATTTTGGTCTATTCCACCCATTGTAATAATCCTTCGGAATTCATAAAAATATCAAGTACAAATATAGTGAATGAATAATGCTTCATAAGAAAAAAAAAAAATTACCGTTGAACCCGTTTGTGTTTCTAGACTTTAGTGCACAATATAGAGTGGGTAAAGACCCAAAGTAAACCAACGTGTTTTTAGTTGTTTTAAGACTAAGTGTCTCGACACATCGACGTTTGCCACGTTCAAATTGTTAAGTAGGTTTAATTTATCTCTCGTCTCCAAAATAAGGATTCCCGTAGTAATTTAAATTTTTTTTTTTTCAATTCGACCGTCATGTTTCCTTATACTCAGCGGATGTTCCAACTTTCAACAAAAATAAAGGGGATCGAAATGACTCTATTGACTGTATCATAACTCATTAAAATTCCATACGTTGTACCACTCAACTATATGCATATGTAACGTCTTTATAATGGTGTAGTTCCATTTACTTGTGTAGCTAATGGAGTGTACCGATGAAAACCCCCCTCCCCATTCTTGTACACTCTAGATGAGAGAAACATTGAAAGTTCATATTTTATGTCGTAAGGGACCTCTTCCTTTGTCGTTGGTTAAGGTCATAAGAACGGACCTCTTAAAGTACCTGTCTCCTCGAACCATCCGATGTCAGGTACCCTGTCCTGACTCACTGATTGTGAAAGTGAAAGTGTGAGTCCTACCTAAAAAGATCGAGGTAGTTAGTGGGAAACCTCTTGACGGAGTAAAACGTGACGAAACACATTTGTATTTCTGATTACAGATTCTGTTTTTATTTTGTTTTATGTCGTAACACAACTTTCAAAATTTATTATTTTATTATTATAAAAAAATTAAACTTGGTTTGTAAATTGTCTTGAGGACTTTGTAAAGTGTCTTACAAAGGAACCCTCTTAAAAATTAATGAGTAGATATAAGGTTTGAATATGTATGTAATGATTTCCTAAAATTTTTTTCTTCCTCTCGTAAGGGACTAAGAGATTTCGGTTATATTAGAAATAAGTTCCGTTTGTTCCTGTTTTACTTTTTCCTTTTGATATCCGGTTAGAATATGTACTTTGTCACTGTCGGAAATAAAAGAACCCGAGGTTTTAGTGACGTCTACCACTGACATCGGTACTTTAATTTTCTGCGAACGAGGAATCTTCTATTTGATAATGTTTGGATCTGTCGTATAATTTTTCGTCTCTGTGATGAAACGTTTGTCTCCAGGCAGATCAGTTCCAATACCAAAAAGGTCACCAGAACATACCTACACTCTCTGGTATTATTTCGACTCGTGGTTTCTTGACTACGAAAACTTGACACCACACCCTCTCCTGAGAACTCTCAGGGAACCTGGCGTTCCTCTAGGTTGGTCAGGTAGGATTTCCTTTAGTCAGGACTTATAAGTGACCTTCCTGACTACGACGTCGACTTTGAGGTTATGAAACTGGTGGAGTACCCTTCGCAACTGAGTAACCTTTTCTGGGACTACGACCCTCCCTAACCCCCGTCCTCCTCTTCCCCTGCTGTCTCCTACTCTGCCGACCTACCGTAGTGCCTGAGCTACCTGCACTCAGACTCGTTCGAGGTCCTCTGTCCCTTCGTGTCCCTTCGGACCGCACGACGTCAGGTGCCCCGACGTTTCTCAATCCGTACTGAATCGTTGACTTGTTGTTGTATACAAGTTTATAAAAGATTACGACTTTTCACTGGTTGTAGTAAGTCCTATCGTCACTAGACCAACGTCCCCTCCGTTCACTACCCGAGTTTTCCTTGTGTCCATTTACTTTATTGACCCACCAATAAGGGCCACATGAGATAATGACATGAACATTGAGTCGATATAAGAAAGTTTAATAGTATATAATTTACTATTGTTACTGATTTGGTGACTGTGTTAGGTGACGGTGGTGACTGCGACTGTCGTCGGTTGCAAATAGTCCGCTAGGGACCTCCGGCCCGTGGAGAGGTTAGTGTGCCTTGATCTGTCCCTCGTGACGGTCCACCCTCCAGTCTCGGCTTCTGTTTCGGTCCGGAGGAGCGGGAGCCGGTCCTCCTCCCACGAGTTCCGGTGTGCAGTGGTGGGCGGACACCCATGGACCACAAACGGAGTAAAGGGGTTGGTGTCACATCCAATTCCCCGTGAGGCACGGTCATGGAGACAAGGGGAGACTCACGGATCGTGGATCGTCCACGGGTTATTTATGGGTAACCGACCTATGTATTCACTTCACATATAATATAATATATTATTCCATTAATGGTCTTATTGTACGAACCAGTAAATGGCACGAACCATTTAGTAATATTCGACCGGGTACGTGTAGGTGCCCGTGAAATCTTGGGTAACGAAATGGACTTACCGTCGATTTTGGTAATCGAAGATCTTCTCTCCAAGAGTGGACTGTTCCACCGTTGTCTTTCCACCCACCGGGAGACAGTATTCTTTATAACGGGTAGTAGACAATGATTCCTCGTATGTTTACCAACCATAGAACAGTTTCGCTTAGGTTTCGAAAGAGGATTGTCGGTAGTAGATGTCCCAAATCGTCTGGAAGAAGTGATCCTCAGTTGCCCCGTTCAAATCCCCTGAAAGGACCACCCGGTCACCAATCCTGAAACGAAAGGTGACGTTTCCCACACCCAAGCTAGGGACCAGTCCCTTGATGTACGGAACGTCGGTGTTGTCTTTGTTTTATATTTTGTCGTTTTAATACTTTCACTTTCAGTGAGTCAACTCAGACTAAGAAACGATGGGAGTACCTGATATCTCAGGTACCTTGAGAGGTCCGGTCTTAGGACCTCACCCATCGGAAAGGGAAGAGGTCCCCTAGAAGGGTTGGGTCCCTAGCTTCGGTCCAGAGACCGTAACGTCCGTCTAAAAAATGGTCGACTCTGTGGTCCCTTCGTTGTGACATTGTTTAAGTTATTTCTGAAAATTTTACCAAGTGTAATTTTTTTTTTTTTACACATACTTTTCTTTTCTTCAAATCTCGGTCGAATCTCGGAGTCGGACACGGGTCGTAGTCCCACACTTCCAGGACTCCTGGTGGTAACCGGAACTTCCTTTCTCTCCTTCTTTCCCTTCACTCTCTCCTCCCTCTTTTTCTTCCCCTCACTCTTCTCTCTCCTAATCTCTTTCAGTCCTCGACCGACCTCCGCCGACCGACCGACCGACCGAGTCCACCAAACAGACTACCCTGGGGCGCTCTGTCACGTCCTCAAAGGACCATTCTCTAGTGTAGTCTTCGGTGGACGGGTGGGTGGTGGGTGGGTTTGACTAGATTTCCCTCCCTCTGTGATAAAGACACCCAGACCTCAGGACCTAGGTCTGGATGAGGTAGGGAGCTCAGTTCCGTAGAGTGGAACAAGCCCGGAGACAAGAAAACGGGCATTTCACTATACCAGTGGGGACGGAAGATTGACGTGTCTTTGAGAAGTTGCTAGGTTTGTCGGGAACCGTCTGAAGTCTAAAGAGGACAGACGTTTTCGTGTGCCAATTCGGTCAAATAGTCTTGAGGGACTAGTGAGACTGTTGATGAAGACAGAGGGTGTTGTCACCGAAAGATCTTCGTGGACGTGCAGACTTGTCGTGGGGTCCCCTGAGGGTTTTATTGCGACAAACGTCGGTTTCTACTGTTGGATGTGCGAGTGAAGCGTCCCCTCTGCGCTAAGCTGGGGTGTCTGGTCGCCAAGAGACCCGAGGCGAGGTTAGGAGTCGGTGGAGACAGCCGGGACTCGTGGTCGTGTGTTCGGACCGGGACAGGACACCAACCCCCTCCCCTGTGGTGGGAGACTAACTTTATTGTTGGTACTCGTTTGTCGTTTCCCGAGAACCTTGTCCGAAGTGGACCAATGCAGTGACGGACAACTGTCGTCGGGACTCCTTCGTCCACGGAAAGTCGTTCCAAAGTTGGTACACTTCCTTTCGTACCTCCGTCGCCGTAGTCGTGTGTGTGTATGTGAAGGCACATGACCACTCTTCGACGACACATTGTGTCCCTCGGGTCGGTCCGAGACACTGGTAGGTCTCCCCCCCTCCGTCGCTCCCCTCCGTCCGAATTCTCCCCTATATACGTATTAATGCCGACTAGACGTGACAGCATGCCGTCTTTGGTAGTGTTGTAACGTTTCGTTAAAAGGAGATCAATTTTTTTATTAAAAAAAAATTTTACAGTTTAGACCTCGTCTTTCCCTTTTCTTTTCAGTGAACTTGTTGATACAAAAAGTGAAGTTTCTCCGGTCGGGTCTGGACGGGAATTGTGTATTCGTCCCAGAGACCGAAAGGGGAGTAACAGTTTGTGGTGATACCTCAGATTGATTTATTCTGGGTAGGACAGGACTCCAAATCTTTCTCAAAATAAACCATCGGATTGGAGAAGTTATGTGTATGTGTGTTGAGGAGTGTCCCTTCAGTATTTTGCGTTTGAAGACTATTACGGTTGTTATAGTGGCGTCGTCGTCCGTAAGTGACTCAAGAAGGGTATGCGACCCTTTGAGTAGGTACCGTACGATCATTGAGGATACTCTATTCCCTACGAGAATAGACGTAAAGTGTTTCCCTTTAGCTCCAACCTTGTGTCCTTCACTTAGCGGGTTCCGGTACAGTAATCGGACATCCTACAAAGGAGGTCGAGAAGGGACGTCCAGGAGGGGTAGGAGGGTGGAAGAGATTTACTCCTCATACAAATCGACGCCTAAGTTCTTTAGAAGACTCCGTTTGTCCATTCGTGGGAGGGGACTCGTGAAGCCCAGTTGGACGTCTTATGCCAGAGGATCCGTTGGAGATCGACCCGTCGTGAAGTGGTGGCGGGGGACCTGCGAGTGATCCCATCGGACCCACCCGAAGGAATTTACGACCCTCTGGACCCCTCTTACGCGGTCGTCCTGTCTCCGGAGTGAGTTTTATGTTTCCGGGTCGGCGTATGGTGTCGGTTCGGTTCGGGTCCGTCGTCTCCTTTGGGTCGGTCCGTTTGGTCCGGGGTCCGGCACGGTGTGCGTCGTAGGGGCCGGTGCACTTGACTGAAGCTCTGTGGCGGCACGCTACCTCGTCTTCGTTGCCGTTGAGAGTCCGCGAGTCATTTTGGTGGCCGGTCCGGTCCGTCCAACCCCATGGTCGCGCACGGCCAGCATCGGTCACTCCTGTGCTCCCAAGTGTTCCGGTCGGGCCCCCGGGTCCGGACGGAGACGTCTTCGATTGCACGGTCGAGACCTGTCTCTGTGGTATTGTCGTTTCGGAGAGGGCTACCGACCGGGCTCGCCTGCTACGTCTTCCCTCTCGGTCGGCCGGTCCTCGAAGTTCTTCCCTTCGGCTACACCCGACTCCAGACCCTTCTTCTCCGGTAAAAAGGAAGGAGGAGGGACTTCGAGCCCATTGTCCACCTGGCCCCTCTCCTTTCCCACACAGTCCTTCTTCTCCTTCTTCGTAGACCCCGACACCCGGAGGTGACGCCCGATCTCCTACCTCCACCCGGGTCCGGCGGCCGAGGTACCCCGGGACCCCATGTCTCCTCCGCTGTCTGACAGGCAGGAGTGCCCGTCGAGGGTCGACTGGGACTCGACGAGTTGTCCGAGTCACTGTCTCAAAGAAGACTGGGAGATGCAGGTCCACCGATCTCTCCTCCCCTGACTTGAGGACGATGCAGATTTTTACCCAAAGGGGGTACAACGACAACTAATTATTGTCGGTTGTAAATGACACTCGACCGACACGCCGTCGTGACGAGGTCCCTAGATCATACACGATAGGCCCTCATGTGGTACCAATCGGTGCAAAGGGTCTACCCCTTTACCCGACCACCATGTTCCGGGACCTCGATCCTGTATTGTCTTGGTCCGGACCTCTGGGGAGACGAGGCACAGGGGGTATGTCTGAGGAAAGTGAATGACTACCAATGATCCACGGTAGTGAAGTACTGTTTATCTATCCGTTTGTCACCTTTGTCACAGTCTGAAATAAAACCTCCCGAGGTTTTAGTGACGTCTACCACTGACGTCGGTACTTTAATTTTCTGCGAACGAGGAACCTTCTTTTCGATACTGGTTGGATCTCTCGTATAAGTTTTCGTCTCTGTACTGAAACGGTTGTTTCCAGGTATATCAGTTTCGATACCAAAAAGATCATCAGTGCATACTTACACTCTCAACCTGATATGTCTTTTGACTCGCGGCTTCTGAGAACTCTCAGGGAACCTGACGTCCCTCTAGGTTGGACAGGGAGGCTTTCCTTTAGTCAGGACTTATAAGTAACCTTCCTGACTACGACTTCGAGTTTGAGATTAAGAAACCGGTGGACTACACTTCTTGACTGGGTGATCTTTTCTGAGACTACGATCCTTTTTAACTTCCGTCCTCCTCTTCCCCTGTTGTCTCCTACTCTACTACCCTACCGTAGTGGTTGAGTTACCTGTACTCAAACTCGTTCGAGACCCTCAACCACTACCTGTCCCTCCGGACCGCACGACGTCAGGTACCCCACCGTTTCTCAACCTGTGTTGACTCATTGACTTGACTTGATCTACGGTCGGGACACGATTCCGTAAAGTGTAAACAATAGAATGATTTGGGAGTGTTGTCGAGAGATTATTTTCTGTGGTAGAGACAAATTCTCAAATATACACATGTCCTACTGTAGTTGACTTCATAGAAAAACGTAATTTTTTTTTTACGACTCTTGTGTGTGTGTGTCAGTAATTATCGCCAGAGGAGTCCATTAGTCATTGTCCGTCGAAGAAAAGTTATGCGAAGACATCGACCGTAGGAAACGTATGTCCCGTCCCGAAGGAAAGTGTTAAAAATTTTTTGTGTCCTGAAATTAAGGTACGTTTTGTGTCACCCCTTATTATTGGTGGTTTGATTTTTGTAAGTTTCACCAGAGGTTGCGTTCCCTGTCGGGGGGACCGACATGTTCTGCGACTGGTCCCTACTGTTCGCCTCGTCGAGACTTTAATTCTCTGTGGCACACAGTCGACTTGTGTCTTATCTACCGTTCGGGAAGCGTTTCAATGATTTCGTTTCGTGCAGCCGACCAAACCGACTGTGGTTGTGTTGTATTTAAAAGAATTATACTGTATGGTCCGACCTTTGACGTAAGCGATTCGAGCGGGGGTCGGTTCGTATTGTTCGGACTCATATCTTCGGTGTACACTGGGGACTCGACCACGTGCCTACCCGGGTAGTCTCCACAGAGTAAGTAGGTGGGACTTCCTGTGTGCCCCGACGTCTGGTGCTACGAGGTTACTGTCCATCTCTCCTCTGGTGTCCCGATAGACCTAGGTTCTAGGGCCGGTGCTCTCGGTGGCGGATACCCCACGGGTGGCGTGTGGGTCTCGTTTCCACCCGTAGAACGTTTGTGGTGAACCGGAGCTCCTCCGCGGACACCGTCGTTCGGTCCCCGTGTCCCCCGGTGACCGGTTCAGCGGCACGAAGGAAATAGATACTTGTATACCTCAGCGATTTGACAGTGACCCTCTCGCACCATGTCGAGTCGACTCCGGTCCCGGCGACGTAAGGGTGTCTATTAAATACAGTCAATAATGTTCCGAAGTCCTTCTTCGTACCCTACGAGAAACCAGAAATTTGGACTGTCCTACAGTACTCTTGAAGAGGTACGAGTGATGAGACACCACAGAAACAATTTTCCGACGGAACATTCCGGGGTCTACTCTCTCTTTTGCGAACAGTTAGTAGAATCCTCTCCTTCCGCCCTGGAGAGCTCTTTCTCTTCTTACGGACTAGACACATGTGTCGTATCTCAGGTCCCTTTTGGGAAAATAGGGTAGGAGGATCCTGGACCCGACTTTGACCCCCGTCCTTCTGAGTTTAATCTAGAAACTTCAGGCAGGTGTCAACTTTCTAGGAGTTCTCTCCCGATTCTTTGGTTGGGTTGATCTTCGACTATAATGAATCTTAGTGTTTGTCATTTACGTCCTTGGTCCGATTTTTATTTTGAGACTACAGTGAGTGACTCTCGCATTCTTAGAAAATGATTACTCCCCCTTCCCTCTCTTTGTCCCAAAGGAAACGAAAACTGGGTCTTTAGAGAGGATTTGGGTCAGTAGATTCGGACGTACAATCGATTGAAGAACCCACCTATGGGGTTAGAGTGTCCCTTCTCTAGTCTCCGTCTTAAACTTGTGTCCTTACCAATTGAGTTTTGGCCGTGAGTGTCAGTAGGAGAGACCCAAAATCGGGACTGAATGGAGTCTAATCGACACACTGGAACCCGTCCAGTACATGAAGGAGACTCAGAGTCCGAGGAGTGAAGATTTCACTTCTCTTGTAAGGAACTGACCAAAGATTCCAGGGAAGATCGAGACTGTAAAATACCTAAATAGATGGTCCCAAAACCTAAAGTGTCTGGTTACGTCAAAGTTTGTAATTTGTGTGTTTTGGAATTCCCAGTTGGACTCTCAGTGTTGAAAATAAAACGGATCCCCATT
The DNA here is from genome assembly GCA_006410555.1 of Capra ibex. Taxonomy (NCBI): domain Eukaryota; kingdom Metazoa; phylum Chordata; class Mammalia; order Artiodactyla; family Bovidae; genus Capra; species Capra ibex. The sequence goes on from SJYO01033645.1 coordinate 4,145,703, forward strand.
GAATGGTGGATGACAGACAGTAAGAACAAAGTGCTTTCCTTTATCAAAGGGGGTTTTTATATCCTTCCGGTATAAGACTACTTTCTTACAAGGAGACTTGACTCCGTCCCAGTACTCTTAGAGTCATACAACAGGAACAAGAAGAGAAGAATTGTGCCCGGGGATTTTTGAGACGTGTCCGACACGTGACCAGACGTCTGGTCACATACCCTTAGTGACAGTCTCCGTGAAGGTCGGTGTAAGTAGAATCTCGTATTTTAATTAACGAAACGGACCGTACGACCTTCTGGAGCTACGTACAATCGACGTCTTATTTGACTATGTTGCACTCAACGCCTTCAGTTAATGGTTCTAACGATGTCTCTTTGGCATGGTTGGTATTACATAATGAAATTAAAGAACAACAACAACTCCGCCCGTTCTACGAGTCGCGAAACGTACCTAACTCAGTGAATTTAGAGGTATAGGTTAAAAACAGGTAAACGGTAGTTCCATACGTCAAGAGGTCCGAAGGGACCACCGAGCCACCATTTTATTATTATTATTGTTATTATTCGGACAGTTACGTCCTCTGTACCCAAGCTAGGGACCCATCTCTTCTAAGGGACCTCTTCCTTCACCATTGGGTGAGGTCATAAGAAAGGAGCCTTTTGTCTCCTCAGATGACCCGATATCAGGTGTCCCAGTGTTTCTCAGTCTATGTTGACTCGTTGAGTTACCGTTGTTGTACGTTCAGAGGTCCCCGTGGTTCTATTCCTTTATATAAGTCTGACTTTTTTTTTTTTTTTTTGTCTAACGTTGAATAAAGTTCCGAGTTGTACTTCTTTGTATAAGTGTCAGATAAAGTTTTTCGTGACAACGGGACTCTTCTCGTCGTCCTTCAATATCTTTCCGTTAATTTTACTTGTGTGTATAAGTCAAAGAAGGACGTACGATCGACTAGTCAGTGTTTCCGGTCCACCAGAGTCCGGTGACTGGAGTCAACGAGACATTTGGGTCCTTTCCCGGGGGCACTCCGATCCCGACGTAAGACCCCACTTTTCTTGCTTTTCGAGGTCTAATGACCTACCTGTGTCCGACCCCGGGTCTTAGTTTCATTGACGCGGAGGTGGGTCCGGTGCACTGAGCCCCGAGTCTGTCTCTCGGAGTCAAACGGGTAGTTGGCCTACGTTATAAGGGGAGCAGGCTTAGGGAGGGTCGGAGTGTCCGTTTGGAACGAGTCGAACTTCGGAGGAGAAGAGGGACTTTGGAGGAGAGGGGTAAAGTTAAGGGAGTGGTAGAGAAACACTCCCTACTCGTCTCGATTGTGCTTCTCTTGGACTCTCTCTGGGTTGTGCTAGAGAAGGTGGACGAGGATCGGGGTCAGAAGGTGCTTGCTCTTTTCGTTCCGGGGCTCTCTCTCGTTGAAGGGGTTCCGGTGTACCCACCTTCCGTTCGTGTAGTGAGTCTGTCCGCACGGACTGTATTTTCTACGAGGTATTTGGGTTGGTGGGTGGACCCGCTCGTAGGGACACCCCGGATGGCCTACTCGTGTCGGGGAAGTCGTCGGTTACCCCCGGAGGTAGACCTGGTCTCGAAGAATTACAAACCAGAACCCTGGGGAAAATAATCACTGAAAAACAAATATTATAATATATACAAATATTATATCATAGATAATGGACAAATTTTTAGTAATACCTTTACCATAAAAGGTTGTACTTTTTTTTTAAGTACCCTCCTCGCCGTAATAAAATCTAACCACGTTCAGAGAAAGTACAGACCATCGTATTCTCTTCGACCTAAGAGTGCACCTGAAGACGTAAGTGAGATAATATCGTACCAAACCCCTCGACTTCAGCTACTTCTTTAGGACCGGACTGTGTTCGGACAGCGACCCTTTCCCTCAATACAAGAGTCGGAAGAGCCTTTAGCGCCTATAAAAAGAAACTGTGATGTGGTTTTGAGCCGTTCACTGTCCCTCAACTAATCTCAGTCGGCATTGCACCTTAGACTTTGACAGTTACTGACGGGTAGAAGGCAGTGTACTTTTAGTTAGCGAGAAACGCGAGTGACGTGAAACGTACCGGGAAAGATAGGACGTACCGAGACACGGTAGTACGTAACCAATGAGCCTTTTATAATCAAGTGACTCTAAACATGGGTTCTCTCTTACTCTTACTTTTCTGGTGTCAAGTTGTGATAATGTCTTTACCAAAACTGGTGCGTCTAGGTGACTTTTCCAGAGTTCCTTCGGGTCTCCAGGGTCCTGGTGAAAATCTCTTGGTGGCCATTCTTCGAGTGTGGGTTACTTACATACAGACATAGAGAAGCAAGTAAGGTGTTGATAAATGACCCGTGGGTGATGTAGACAAAGTCCACGACCCTTAAGGGGTCACTTGCTCCGTTGGGACGGGAGCACATCGAGTGTAAGAGTGCCCCTCCCGTCTGGTGTGTGCTTGGTCGGTCGTTTCCGTGTGTTATTACAGTCCATTACGATTGACGGTCTCCCTTTTACTCTGTGGTATGGTATATAAACGTGTACCCGTACGCCCAAGGGACCCTCCGGATTAAGTCGGTCGAACCCTAAACGATTAAATTCCCAAAGTGTTGTTTTATACCCAACGACACAAAAAAAACAAACAAAAAAAAATTATGTTTTTATGAACGCCTGTACCCGCCCCCGCCCCTCCACCCCCACTGGACGGGGTCTTTGCAACTCTCGAGTGGTGACCCCGACCTAAGGGAAGGTCACCGAGATCCTCCCCATTTAGAGTCGTCAATGGAGTGTCTCTCCGAAGACGGGGAGGTCGCCCGACGGGTGTCGGAGGGACGACTGTGTGTCCTAGGGAAGGGACCGGACATGCCGTGTAACCGGTAGGCCGGCCTCGGAGTGTACCGAGGCACTCTCACTGGTCCCCGCCCATAATAAGTGGGGAAAAAGTCTACTCCTTTGACTCGGACCGTCTCCAATTATGCACTGTTGCACGGACACTGTATTGCTTGAGTCTTGAACTTGGGTTCAGGGGACTGGGGGGACGCACCAAGTAAAGTGGTCTGTCTGACAGTGGCAAAGGCAGTGGAGACTATGAGGAAGTTCATTCCTTTTCTTTTACCTACTCTGTAAATCTCGTTACTATCGTCGAACCACAGAAGGAGGTTTTTACAGGACCTAGTAGTGTTAGGGGGAAGAGTCTGTCGTTCAGCTTGAATACTTCTTCTGTCTCTCTGCCTCGGACTACGAGTCATACGTGGGTATAAACCTCGGTACTCGAGAGGTTCCCAAGCACCTCTGGATCCTGCGGCCCCGGCCACACCTCGGTACTCCCATGTCTCTACTTCTTCTTTCTGGTTCCCGGACACGAAGGCCTCGAAGACAGGCCCTCCGACAGTGGTCGTACTGTGGTTGAGTCTCCGAGTCGTGACAACTAGTGTACAAGGGGTCTTCCCAATTGACGTTCGAAGGACTCAGAGGTAGTTACCGTAGTCTAATTGTTGTCTCGGGACACAAGTCAGAACCGACACTTTGTGCGGAAAGTCCTCTTCTTTGTTCGAAATAACGAGACGGGGAAGTGGGGTGGGTAAAATGTCTACCTTTTCGTTCGGGTCCTGGGTCTTCGGTGAGGAAGACTCGAAGTCCTACTCAGTCTCCACACTGTCCCCGGTCTCGGGGAGCGAGCAGAAGGACTCTTCGGGACCGACGCCGGACCGGATTAAACGAGAAAAATTGTAGGGTCCTCCGGGGGAACTTATTGTCGGTGTGTAAACTCCGCCGGTTCGTTGTGTAGTGGGACGGCCCCTTCACTGATAAAGTTCTCCTTTCCCCGTATATATCGTCACCAGGAGCCGCCGGTGGGTTTCATGTCGATCGGGACTCTCCGGCCGGTTGGGGTTTCGGGTGTAGCGCGAAGGAGAGGAGGGCCAGACGGACCGGTCGTGGTAAGGGTGGTTCCAAATTTTTTCTTCATCTTCAAGGGAAGACGGACGGACCGACCGGCCGTGTAAGGTGACTGAGTCTGGGAAGACCCGTGACGCTTCTTCTGTGACAAGTAAAAGGGACCCGTCGCTTGACCGGGTGTAGGCCTGGACAGCGACCGTCCTCCCCTGTGAACCGTAGGGTTGTCTTCGTTTACTTACCGCACGATAAAAATTGCACGCCAAGGACAGAAAGAAGGTCTTCCGAGCCGTGGACACGGTCTCGACGAGGTGCGTACCGAACGCCTGGTGGGCGCAGACTTTGTGGACCACGACGTCCCTTTAAGTCTTAGACCCAAGGTGGTTGGACGGTCATTGGTCGTAGCCCTCTTGAGCCCTCGCACTTAGAAAGCGTTCGGGGAGTTCACTAAGTAAACGTTTTATTTCAGACTCTTGGTCCCTGTTAGGCCCAGGTATAAGTAAGTAGTGAGTTGTGAACGGTGGACACTATATCCTTACGTTTCTATTTACGCACACGAGGAACCGAGGGGGCCACCGGGTCACCAATTCTTGGACGGAACATTACGTCCCCTGTCCCCAAGTTAGGGACCAGGTCCTTCTAGGGTGAGATCTCGGGTGTTCGGAGTTATTTTCTTCGGTGTCATTACTCTTCGGACGCATAACGTCTCTTCTCATCGGGGACGAGTGGCGCTCCTCTTTCGGACATACGTTGTTGCCTCTGGGTCACGTCAATTTTTTTATTAAAATTTTTTAAAAAAGACTTTTGTTTTGACGTGGACGAGGGTCAGATTCGTAGGCTTCCTCTGTGCTGTGTCACACTACACGACTTCTGTCTCGCGCCTCCCTCGAGTTTGCACCCTCTTAGTCGAGACGGCCCTCCCCCACCAGCGTTCGTCGTAGTGTCTTCCACCCTAGAGCCTCGACTCCGGGTCTGTCACCCCTCCTCCGACGATACCTTGGTAGTAAGGGGTGGAACCGACCGGAAACCGTAAGGGGAACCGAATCGGTTTTGGTTCTACCGCGGGGTGGGTAAGAGTGAATCGGGGTCGTGGGAGGACTGAAGAGTTTCCGTGAGTCATGTGTGACTACTTACTTATGTTTACCTCCCACCCCTGAAGGGATCGCCAGGTCACCAATTCTGAAGTGAAAGGTCACACTTCCTATACCCAAACTAGGGACCAACCCTTCGATTCTAGGGTGTACTGAATCCCGGTTTTTTTGGTTTCGTATTTTGTCTTCGTTATGACATTGTTTTAGAAGTTATTTCTGAAAAATTTACCAGGTTAGGTTTTTTTTTCACCTCCTACCCGACTTGTGCTGTTCTTGTCCTTCGATGAGTCGGAGACGTCACTCTGACTTATCCCAGTCTCCTGGTAAAGATCAATGGTCCAACGTCCGGTACTCGGAAAGGTTCGGAACGGAAGGAGTAGACATTTCGTCTCTGTTATCGACGAAAGGTTCCAACGTCACTTTCCATTCAGATGTGCACCTCGGGGACCGTACACCATGTGCAAGTTTACCAATTCTTAATAAATCATTGTTATTATTACTTTCCAAACGTTAATTTGAATTCTGGGACTACGACCCTTTCTACTTTCCGTTTTCCGCTTCCCTCGTCATCTCCTACTCTACAACTCTATCGTGGTGGTTGAGTTACCAGTACTCAAACCCTTCTATTACGTCCTTTCTCCTCGGATCACACGACGTTAGGTACCCCAGCGTTTCTCAGCCTGCGGTGACTCGTTGACTTGTCGTTGTGGGTAGTGGTTGGTCGAAACATTTATATTATGTGGGTAGAGTCCGAGTTCAAAGAGTGAACTGGGATTGTAGAAAACTCGTTGCTGAGGTAAAAAGATTATCACCTTTCTCTGAAATTCAGGAGTCCCAGACAGGACCTGACCACACGTACAGGGGAGACTGAGTACCGAAAGCCGCGGGGATTCCGACCGACTTTCAGTATTGAAAAGGGACTACTCCCTGTACGGAGCCTTGGGACACGAAGGGAGAACTCAGAGGGAAGGGTGGGACTGAAGAAGAAACATAGAAAAGTAGGAGTTTTTCGAGATACCCACTGGGAGGGGGACGTTCGTCCGTCCGTGCCCTGGCATCCCTTGAACTGGAGGGTCGGAGCAGGTGTGGGTCCCGATTTCCCTCAGTAGTCGAAGGAGAGAGTAGGGGTTTCCGTCCCTTTTCTTCGCAGTTGTGGTCGGTCGGTCTCTGTTTCTCGAGGCTAACGAATCCAGAGTATGTCTGTGTGGGACCTCTTCGACGTCGACCTTTCTTTCCTCGGAGCCCCCCGACGAGGGAAAGGTGGTGAGAGGGCTGGAGAGTTTTCTTCAATGGGGTTTTCGGGGGGTCAGTCAGTTGACACCCGACGAGTCGAAGTAAGAACCAACACACTGTGCACCCTAGAATCAAGGGATTGGTCCCTACCTTGGCCGTGGAGGACGGTGACCTTCGTGTCCCAGGATTGGTGACCTCAGGGTCCCTTCAGGGTCGAAGCGAGAAAAGAGTAGGCCGAGGTGGCCTACTCCTAATAGAACCAACCGTACACTCCGGACCGAGTAAGTCGTCGGTCGTTCGACAGGAACCCGACCTCCTGAACCTCGGGGGGTCACTAAACCCAAATGAGCTTCTGACTGGGGCCGGGGGGTGACACTTTCGTGTTAGGAAAGTGGAGAGGGACGGGGGACGGGGGACGGGGATCGCTTCGGGTCTAGATCCCGTGGTGGCGATTCTGCGCCTCAAGGTCTTCCTCCCTTCGTGTCGACGAATTGAGACAGCGTCGAAGGAGATTTTGGAGGGAACTAGGACTGGTAAGGAGAGGAAAGGTGAGTGTGAGAGTGAGTGGGACCGACCAGATGAGGTCCCCAGCTCTTCGAATAAGACAGTACCCGACCTACCATGTATCAAATCGGTAGTGCCCGGTGCACTAGAGACAGCGTTTGAGTTCCGACTGCACGAACATATTTTCGTTGGTGTCGTTTATACGTTTACCTACCCAGACTGACACAAGGTTTTCTTGAACTGAATACCTGTAACTGCAGACTTAAAGTATATTGAAGGGGTACAGTTCTGTATAAACGAATTGAGGGACCGGTACGTTTTTGTCCACCGGCCGGACCAGATGTGGGAACTGTGGAGTGGGGGTCTGGAGTGGTTGTGAGAGGTGACCCGGAGGGATCGTGTGGACTGATGTGGAATTAACGTAGGACGAATGAGGATGGACGCGTCTAGAAGGCTGTTTAGGGCAAAATCAGTAGAGTAAGGGGAAGACATTTACCGGTTTATAGAACCGACGGTACACTCCGCACCGAGTAAGTCCAAGGGTCTATAGAAAGTATGACAGAGAATTCTCGGATTTGATGGATTCCGGCAGGAGAAGTTAGACCGTTTATTTAACGTAGGTAGAAATATCTGATCTGAGGCTCTAACAGGAGTTTTGAAGGGGACTGGTGGATTGGAGATGACTCAGAGGTAAGTGTGTCGTGAGTGAGTAGATCGGGGGCCACTTTCACTTTCAGTACATCAGCACAGGCTGAGAAACACTGGGGTACCCGATATGTCAGGTGTCTTAAGAGGTCCGGTCTTATGGCCTCACCCATCGGTAGGGGAAGAGGTCCCCTAGAAGGGTTGGGTCCTTAGTTTGGTCCCAGAGGACGTGAATTCCGCCTAAGAAATGGTTGACTCGATGGTCCCTTTGGTTTACCGAATGTTAATCGTCCCTATTTTCACGTTTGTCTATTAATGGTTTCTTATTTTACCTGTAAGATTAACCACAAGTGTCACGATGTCACCTCTTGTTTCGGTGGTTGACACCGTGAGGGGCCACCAGGCACCAATTCTGAGACACGAGGGTTCCGTCCCCCGGACACAAGTTAGGGACTAGCCCCGGATTTCTGGTGTGTGGCGTTGATTCTGGGCCCCGCCGGTTTGACGAAATTCCCCCCCACCCCTCTCGTGGGTCGAGTCCCCTTTTACCTCCTTCCGAGATACTTTCCGTTCGGGGAATTAGGTCCAGAGCTTCCCACTCGTGCGGTTTTCTGCATTTCCCAAACTCTCGTCCCTTTCGTCGTAAGATCCGACGTCTCTCAGGACGTTTCCGTTCCCACCTCGTCCCCCGTTTGCAGTCCAGTGTTTCTCGAAGAACCGGGTCCGTGTGTGAGTGATCCCGACGACGCCCTCCGAGTCGTACCACACCTGTGTGTCATCCGGAAGTCCTTTATACAACCCCCTGCTGGTATCTTTGACCCTCCTAAGGTAAAGAGTAAGGACCTTCTCAGTCAGTGAGGTTCGGAGTTTTTCAGTTGTATGTTCACGTAGTCTCCCAGCTACCGTCCTCTAGGGACCAGAGATTGACGGAGAGGAGCAGGTCGGGTGTGGTGTCGAAGTTCCTGTTGACTCAGACTCCAGAATGGTCCGGACTCGGGACGAAAGACCAGACGTTGGACGTCGGGACGAACCGGTAGAATCCTTTGCAACGTGTATTCTGATAAAGGCAGGAGTCGGAATATTTTCATCCTGTCTGGTCTTTTTCATTAAAAAATTTCTTTTTCTAAACAAAAAAAATGGTTGATATTTTATCGAAAAAAAAAAAAAGTTTTCTGTAGAATTGAAAAAAATCTTAATGTGACCGAACACGGAAAAAAAAAATTCTTCGTCTACAAAGATATGGTAGGGAAATTTTCCTAATATTTTTATCTTCAGAGCTTTTTGAGAGTTTACGTTGGTCGTGTTCTGGAAGGTAACTGCGGTTGGGGATATCCGAAGTCACCGCTCGTCAAGAGTCGGTTCCCCCCGAAACTTCAGTCGAGAAACTTCACTCGGACCGTGTAAGAGTCATGATTTCTTCATTTTTACCTTCGATTTTCTACCCCTCTTCTGTCTTTATTTCCTACTTTTCCCTCTTCTTCCGGGAAAACTTGTGTTCACGAGAGGTTAAAATAGGGAATTGACCTTATTGAGGTCTGGTTGAACTAAGATACCTTTAACCGTAGTTGTGTGATAGATACATTTTCGTAATACGATCCGTGATAACCCTTTTGTTTCTTTTCTGTCGAAAGAAAGTGTTCTAATATTGAATGATTTTATTTTATTCTGTTTTTGTTATTCTACTGTGGTGAAATTAACGTCTTTCACTTCTTCTTGGTATCTTGGAGAACTACTCCCAATTTCTCCTCGCACTTTTTCGACCGAACTTTGAGTTGTAAGTTTTTTTGTTTCTAGTACCATGGGTCAGGTAGTGAAGTACCGTTTATCTACCCCCCTTTCACGTTCGTTACTGCCTAAAATAAAAGACCCCGAGGTTTTAGTGACGTCTACCACTGACAGTGGTACTTTAATTTTCTGTAAAGAGGAAGTTTCTTTTCGATACTGTCTGGATTTGTCGTATCCTTTTTCGTCTCTGTAGTGCGACTATTGTTTACAGGTATGTCAGTTTCGACATCAAAAAGGTCATCAGTACATACCTACACTCTCGACCTAGTATTTCTACCGACTCGTGGTTTTTGACTACGAAATCTTGATACCACGATTCTTCTGAGAACTCTCAGGGAACCTGACGTCTCTCTAGTTTGGCCAGTTAGGATTTCCTTTGGTTGGGACTTTTAGGTGACCTTCCGGACTACGACTTCGACGTCGAGGTTATAAAACCGGTGGTCTACACTTCTCGGATGAGTGACCTTTTCTGGGACTACGACCCTTTCTAACTCCCGTCCTCCTCTTCCCCAATTATCTCCTCCTCTCCTAACCTACCGTAGTGGCTGAGTAACCCGTACTCAAACTCGTTCGAGGTCCTCTACCACTTCTTGTCCCTTCGGACCGCACGACGTCAGGTGTTCGAGTGTTTCTCAGCCTATGTTAAATCGTTAATTTGTTTGGTCCTAAGTTTAGGTCTTGACTGAGGTCCGAGACGCCTAAAAGAAAGGGTCGGACAAGAGAGAAGTAGTCACGTCCCCGCTAATCATCCCGCCACCAAACCGAACACCCTTTACTGAATCGCTGATCTGCTGTTGTTCTGTTTTTGTTTTGAGTTGTCGTTTGCATTTTCGGTAATCCCGTTGTCACGCACCTCTCCCCGACCAATCCACAGGATCGACACGACCGAGTACCCTCAGTCCGAGGAGAGTGGATGTCGAGATTCTTGTACTTACCTGGGTGGCTTCCAGTGAGGGGTCCATTTGTGTGTCCGTCATTAGACTTCTGTCCAGTCGGACGGTGTAAGAAGGCTCCTGTCAGGGTGCTTTTCCCTTGCATACGGAACAACCCCGCCCCTTTGGTACCCTCTCAAATCCTTGTTCCCTGGAAGCTCTACCTCTGGTCTGCTGGCCCTGAAATCGTCTGTGTCGACCCTTCCGTCGCGTAAGGTGCGACTTCCGGGTCGTGAACGGTAAAATCTGTCTTTTGTTAGTCCGACGAATTTGATGTTGGACCGGAGACAGATCCCCGTACTCCGTCCTTTGTTCCCGAAGTCTCGTCCATTCCCTGTACTGGTATGTAGTTTTGTAGAGGACCTCAAGAGACCTTCTCTGTCTTCTCCGGCCTTGTGTCGACGTCCCACATTTGGTTTTGGTCTCTTAGAGCCTGTAGGTCACTTCAAGGTTCATAAGAAATACAAAAGGACTTCGACTATACGCGGGTGAGTGAGGAGAGAAACGTTTCTTTTGAGGCCAGACCCCCGTTCGTGACAACGGGAGCGGCACGGAAATGACGAGAACGACTTGTACACTTTGGATGTAATTTTATCTACCTCCCACTCTAAGAGGACACAACTCTCGTGACTGAGGGCCGGGATTAAACCACTTTAAGGTATGAGCATAGTTAATAAGGTCATTCTCGAAGTGATAAAAGTTTTTATGGATTTTCGATGCCGTGTGACGTGAAATCTGTTGTAGTTTGTTCTTTCAGTTTTCATGAGACTTCGGGACTGGATTCTCGATTCCAGGTTTGAAACTTGATTCCAAGTTCCAGAGGTACTGACGGTGTAATTGGGACCCGAAACTAAAAACGGGTTTGACGTGACACTCAATGAATGTACACTATTCATTCCTTCACTCCGAGTCTTTCCAATGTATGGAACGGGTCCAAGTGTCTTGTCCACCCTTCTCTGAGACCGTGTTGAATTTATTACGATCAGATAAATCCGTAATAAAGGGTCTTAGATTTATGACATATAACTAAACCAAGACTCGAAGAGACTACCGAGTCTAACATTTCTTAGACGGACGTTACGTCCTCTGTACCGAAACTAGGGATCCAACCCTTCTAGGGGACTTCCTCCCGTACCGTTGGGTGAGATCATAAGAACGGACCTCTTAGGGGTACCTGTCTTCTCGGACCACCCGATGTCAGGTACCCAGTGTTTCTTAGTCTGTGCTGACTCGTTGATTCGTGTCGTACGACCCATTAAGTCCGTATTATATATACTAAGAATAGTTCATTATCCGAGATTTATATGAGTACTTGCTTAATCACGTTACAAGGATATACGATTATGATGTCCGTCGACTTTATTAATGATGACGTTTTTATTTAACCGTTGTGTCTTGTCTTTGAACTTCAAGAGTTCAAACTTCATGAAATTCGTGAAAAAAAAAAAAAGAAAAAACGAAGGGTCCACCAGGACCGTCATTTCTTGGATAGACGGTTACGTCCTCTGTATTCTCTGTACCCAAACTAGGGACCCAGCCCTTCTCAGGGACCTCCACCCGTACCGTTGGGTGAGGACGGGTGAGAACGGACCTCTTAGGGTACCTGTCTCCTCGGACCACCCGATGTCAGGTATCCCAGCTTTTCTTAGTCTGTGTTTACTTCGTCGAATTGTGTTTGTGAAAAAAAAGGATCAAAAAATTTAAATCTTTACTTAAAGGGGGACACCAAATTTTTCTCAAATTATACAAACACTCGTATTAAAACGAGAAATTTCATATGTATTTCCGACGTTCACCAGAGTTTATATTGTGGGATTCCTGAATATTTCACTTACCCAGATGATTTTACGTTCTTTGTGGAAATCTGTGAAAGTCGATGTAGCCCAATAAAATACAGTGTACATACATTGAAAAAAAAATTTATTATTGAAGTTGGTAGTGGGTCTTTTTTCCTCTTCTCTCTTTGACTTGAGCTTTCACTTTTCTACAATTTGTAGGGAAAAAAAAAAAAAACTTTCCTTTTTGACTATTTTCCCTTAGTCCTTCCCCAGGAAGGTGGTACTCCGGTTTTCAGAATTTCGACATTTAAAAGTCAATGTCAATTGAGTAAGTATAACTTCTTCCGTATTAGTCTCTTTCACTAGGTGCTCGTCGTTTCACTGAACCGTTATCGTCATTATCAGAGACATATCATTTGTGACACGGTTCGTGAAATGCACAACAGACAGGTAAAGTGTCTACTCTTTCGACTCCACTCTCCAAGTGCTCTTTTTATAGTTCTCCACTTCGCTACGCATTCTCCAGTCTGACGGGACCTCGTAGACGATATCTTCCAGTGGTAGCGTCTTCGTCGTAAAGATCTTTAGGGTCCTCCACTGGACTAGAGTACGTCCTGCCGGCGTCAAAACTTTACGACAGGACCCCGTGCTTACTGGTTCCGTGTGTCCCTGCGTCTACCGACCCTTACGAATTGGGTCTTTTCTTCTATGATGTCCCTCACTCCTTTCACCTACGTCCAAGAGACACCCCCCGAGAGCCCCTTGGTCTATCTTGATCGTCCGTTTTCCACGGCCGTACGTCTGGTGGGGTGACATTCTTCAAAGGTTGGTCGTCTTGGTGTAATTGCCACCTTGTCATAGATTAAAGGTTTACGTAGTGACTTTAACGAAGTAGCAAGTTCAAGGCAGTGGTAGTAAAGACGGTGTCAGTGTTCGGTGAGTGCAAAAATAGATTATAAAAAGACACTTAATTAGATGTCTAAAATGACTTTGTTTACATCGAAGTGGGCTACATTACGATAAGTTCTTAGGTACTGTAAGTGACAAGAGACCCAAAAGAAGGGATTATGTAAAATTTTCTCTACCGATGACTTTATTGATCAGTAGACCCATCGTAGATTGTAGTAGAGCGGAGGGTCCTCAACTTCCTGGTGGTATACATCGTGATGTCTAGTTTTTCTCAGTTCGTCTTATTTTCTGGTAACCGAAAACTTAATCTATTAAAATCCAATTTTGAGGACTGATAGACACATATAGGATGGACGTTTACCAATACTATATCACGATAAAGGTAATCCCACCGACAACTCTAATAAATTTTTTTATGTGGGTCATGATTGGTGGTGTCACGGTTCCTGTATGATTAGCATCGAACTAGAAAGAAGAACTATGAACCACTTCACTTCACTTTTAGTGAGTCAACACAGGTTGTAAAACGCTGGGGTACCAGACACGTCAGGTACCTTAAGAGGTCCCGTCTTATAACCTCACCCATCGGTAAGGGAAGAGGTCCCCTAGAAGGGTTGGGTCCCTACCTTAGGTCCAGAGGACGTAACGTCCGTCTAAGAAATGGTCGACTCGGTGTTCCCTTCGGGTTCTTATGACCTCACCCATCGGATGAGGAAGAGGTCTAGAAGAGCTGGGTCCTTAGTTTGACCCCAGAGGACGTAACGTCCGTCTAAGAAATGGTCGACTCTATGAAAAATGTAAATACGTGAAAAGTATAACAAAACGTCTTCTCGAAGTGACTCGAGATCAGTAACTATAATACTGGATAAGTTAGATAAGTCTTGAAACATCTTCCAAGGGACGTGACCTTCCTCTTACTTGGGCTACCAGACATTAGAAAGAAAAGTATATAGACGTTAAGGTCACTTGGTTATTGATACGTTTGGGTCGTTTTGGTTCAGGGAGGTGGAGAGTCTTTTGTCCATTATTATATGCAGATGCCGGTGTTCGTGTTAGTCCACTGTCGGGAGGATTTTGTGATTTAGTAGTTTCGAGGGAAATACCAACTTTTCCAGTGTCGTGAAACCTACCTTTTTATATTTTTATCAGACGAGGAGACTTGTTATTCTTTCTTGCTATAAACGACGATAACCATTTGACGGTTCCTTATTTTGTTACTTCATATGCAATTCTTTAAAAGGTGCCTCTTATTATGTGTTTTGTTTTTGAGAATAGTGACTGCATAAGTGTAAATTTTAATCTAGTGGTCGTCATCATCGTTTTTGTTTTTCGGGTTCACCTACAAGGTAGTATATTGCTATAGTGACCCCACTCAATTTGATGTAGACGACTGTCCTCCCCTCTTCATTCTCTCTGTACTGTATTTACCATCGTCGAGAAGGTGGGTGGTAGACAACACTTTGGGTTTAGTTGGCATCGGAGCCACTCAGGGTTCGACGGCAAAGCGACGAGTCAGTACAGGCTGAGAAGCGCTGGAGTACCAGACATCGGGTGGTCCGAGGAGACAGGTACCCTAAGAGGTCCGTTCTTATGACCTCCCCCAACGGTACGGGAAGAGGTCTCCTGGAAGGGTTGGGTCCCTAGCTTGGGGTCAGAGAATGTAATGTCTATAAGAAAGGGTAGACTCGGTGGTCCTTTCGGGACTCGGGGATCGTTTCGGGTCATTCAGGGTTAAGGGTGTGTGGTAAAGAGTGGTAGGAGTAAATTTTGGATTCCTATGTCTCAAAAGTATGCCGGACCTTTTAGGGTGCCTACCTCCTCGGACCATCCGACGTTAGGTACCCCAGCGATTCTCAGTCTGTGCTGACTCGTTGAAGTGAAAGTGAAAAGTGAAAGTACGTAACCTCTTCCTTTGTCGTTGGGTGAGGTCACAAGAACGGACCTCTTAGGGTCCCTGCTTCCTCGGACCACCCGACGGCGAATACCCCAGTGTGTCTCAGCCTGTGCTGACTTCGCTGGATCGTCGTCGTCGTCGGGGATTTAGACTACGAGTTGGTGTCTACCGTCAAAAAAGTTGGTACCTCCTTCGAACGATTCTTTACCGTAGGGGTCACCAGGTCACCAATTCTAAGACTCGAGTGTCACGTTCCCCGTGTCCTGACTGAGGACCAGTCCCTTGATTCTAGGACGTGCGGTGTTCATGCCGGCTTTTTTTCTCTCTCTTTCTGCCGTGTACAGGGATCACACCGTCCATTTATGGTGGAACCTGTGATACACCCCTGTTGAGTTCCCTACTACGGAAAGTGAGCACTAGGATTGGTTTGTCGTCCAGACGGTGCCGGGACTGAAAGGTAGTCCTTGGGTGCGAGGTTTACTCTGAGATAAAGTGAACCGGAGTGGGTGTTACTGGAGCCAGGTTTTGGTTTCATAATGTGTCAGTTCAACGTAACAAGGGTGGTAGTAGCCCGTTGCACCGGATTATTTGTTTTAAGTGACATGAAGAATAGTGTCGGTAAGTCTTAATAAGAGTTGACCATAGTGGAGGAAACATGGATGATCCCCCTGAAGTTCTGACCTAAGTTTCCAGTGAAGGAGAGGTTGCACCGGGACCTTAAGGGGTGGTAGTGGGTCCCGTCTAAAGCTTACACTTCCTCTTAGTTTATTCTTCTTGCCGTCGATAGTCTGATACGGCCCGTCAGACGTTTCCGTCAAAGGTATGGAGAAGAGTAAAGTAGAAGGGTCCTCTGGAGACTCCCATCTTGAAAATATCAGAAGTGGGGTACGTACTCGTTTGACTTCTAGTCTTTCCCCTCCCTGTGTCGGTTAGTTATTCCGTTCACCGTCCCGAAGGGTCCACCGAGTCCCCATTTCTTAGACGGACGATTGATACGTTCTCTATGTCCTCTGTACCAAAGTGAGGGACCCAGTCCTTCTATGGGACGTCATCCTTTACCGTTGGTTGAGCTTTTAAGAACGGACCTTCTAAGGTACCTCTCTCTTCGGATCACCCAATGTCAGGTGCCCCTGACGTTTCTTAGTCTCCGCTGACTCGCACGTGTGTGTGTCCCGGTCGAAATTACGGACCGAGTTCGCCCGAGAGGAGGGTGGAGTCAAGACTAGTGTCCCGAGAGTGTCCCGGTCCTTTCGTGTTTGAGGGACAACTGCTCAGGACAACTGATAAGGGTCGTTGGACTCGCGAAGACGTGCAGAGGGTCGACTGATTACTTACAACTGAGTCACAAGGGCGACGGATCTCGTCCGGTCATTGGTTGGCGACAGTGCGTGTGTAGATAAAGTTGACAAGACGAAGAGGTTTCCTCCTTATTTCTTCTTTACTACCTTCAGACGTACATACATATATAGTGTGGGTCCGGGTGTCGTCACTTTCGTGACTTGCGATTGGAGACTTGAGGGGGTAGAGCGGAAGAATTCGACTCATGAGACGATATTGTTATAGTGGAGCCAGTAGTGAAGTGGAAAGGTCCTACTGTTCAGTAGAATAGTCGTCGGACAGGGATGGACACGACCCAATTACGAAGGATCCCGTCAACTCTATTCCCGGAAGGTGTGAGACTAATCTTTAGTTCGTGGATTCCCAGGAGGTTTTAGTGACGTCCACCACTGACGTCGGTACTTTAATTTTCTGCGAACAAGGAACCTTCTTTTCAATACTGGTTGGATCTGTCGTATAAGTTTTCGTCTCTGTAATGAAACGGCTGATTCCAGGTAGATCAGTTCCGATACCAAAAAGGACACCAGTACATACCTACACTCTCAACCTGACACTTCTTCCGACTCACGGCTTCTTAACTACGAAAACTTGACACCACAACCTCTTCTGAGAACTCTCAGGGAACCTGACGTTCCTCTAGGTTGGTCAGGTAAGACTTCCTCTAGTCGGGACCCTAAAGAAACCTTCCTTACTACGATTTCGACTTTGAGGTCATGAAACCGGTGGAGTACGCTTCTCAACTGAGTAACCTTTTCTGGGACTACCACCCTCCCTAACCCCCGTCCTCCTCTTCCCCTGCTGTCTCCCACTCTACCGACCTACCGTAGTACCTGAGCTACCTGTACTCAGACTCACTTGAGGCCCTCAACCACTACTTGTCCCTCCGGACCGCACGACGCTAAGTACCCCACCGTTTCTCAGTCTGTGCTGACTCGTTGACTTGACTTGACTTGACTTCCCAGGGGTCCCCGAATCTCCACAAATTCGTGTGTGAAACGGAAAAGGATCAAAGAGGGTAAAGGTGGGACCTCTATGGGATATCCGAAGAGGATAAGGAAAGTTAAAGGACGAATAGACGATTCCCTATCTTTTGGTCTTCATGCGAATGACCTGGTCAGGAATTTTGGCACTTATTTTTTGAGAGGAGACTCTTTTTGTACTTTTTACGGACCTAAGTGACGAACAAGTGTAAAGAAAAGGGACACCAAACGGAGAACCACGTCTCGACACCAAATCTATTAACGACAACGGACTGGTCAGGCTAGGTCTTTCTCTCTCTCCGAAGGATCCTATTTCAAGGGAAGGGAAAGTTCAAAGGTAGACTTAAGTGTCGGTCTCCCGGGCAGGGATGGCGGAACTTTACAAGAAAGGACCTGATTTCCTACACCTCTCACTTTCGTTTCCGATGTACGCACCCTGGAGGGTCATCCCTAAGGGACTCGTGTTCGGTCAGAGCGTAATTCCTTCAGTAGACGCCGTGACCGTTTGCGTAACGAAAGGAAAGGAAGGGGGGTAACAAACGTCTTACCATAGAGGAGGTCCGACCACTCCTACGAAGGTCCCAAGGTCCGGTCTGCGAGACGTTAACGGGACCCCCTCCCCTTCCCCGACCAAAATAGTGTCCTTTCCTAAGAGGACCTCAGAAGAGGTCCTCCGGAGGGTTGGGCGAGAGAGACCTTCTCCCGTTTCTTCCCTCTCCACCCCCTTTCTGCTAGTAAGATGAAGGAATAAAAGATACAGGGGTGGTGTTCAAAGTCCAAGAGACTTCGCTTTGACGTCTAAACGTAAAATGACAGAAACGAACTTTGGATAAGGGAAAAATGAATACTGGGGCCCTCCGCGGGTGTCCAGACATACCTTCTAGTAGGCAGTTGGCCTCCTAACATTTTGGTCGGGGACCGAGTCAGGGGTCTTCCTCCCGTGGCGCCTGTCCCCTAGACCCAAGTTTGGATCTGAGGAGGAGCCGTAGTCTCTCACGGACCTCACCTAAGTTGCGGACTCGACGGAAGGATGGCGGACGCCCTCCTGCCACCCCGGGTAGTCACACTAATACATACAATGCGAGCTACATACCTTATGTGTTTCCTAAGGTTCACCCTTCAGACATTCGTGCCGTGGGGACAATCATCAAGCCAGGTAGAGTTCTCGCGGCCCCCACCCTGTCGTGAGTGGAGGGCAAGTATGCGTAGTGAGTCCGAAAAGGACACCACAATGAAAACTTAGAAAATCCTTTTCCCACCAAATAAAAAGGGTAAAAACAACAAGTCAGCGATTCAGTCCAGGCTAAGAAACGCTGGGGTACTTGACGTCGTGAGGTCCGAAGCGACAGGAAGTGGTAGAGGGCCTCAAACGAGTTTGTGCTTTGTGCAGGTGCCTCAGTACTCCTGTCGGGTGGTAGAGTGGGAGTCAACGGGGGAGGAGGAGGACGGGAGTTAGAGAGGGTCGTAGTCCCAGAAAGGGTCGCCCGGGAATAAGCCACGTGGAACAGAATGAACACCGTGCGTCCTGGAAATCACCGCACGCCGTACACCCTAGGCCGGGGGTCTGGTCCCTAGTTTGGGTCCGGGGGACGTAACCCTCGTGCCTCAGGATCGGTGACCTGGTGCTCCCTTCAAGGGTCCTCAAAAGTAAAAACTCTTTTTTCTTACTATTCAGGTTTAGGACGACGATTATGTTTCCGATCACACCACGTCACCAAATTTGTGGCGTGATTCCGCGAGTGGACGGACTCAAGTTTAGGTTGGAGACGTTTAGGTTGGAGACGTAAACCGTTCACACACCGGCGGACCCATAGTAAATTGGAGAGAGACCGAATCAAGAGGGGAGCTATGTAGTCCCGACTATACTCGTGTCACGTACCCCACTCCCATTCAATCATCCAGGTTTCCCGAATCTTGTCTCGGACCGAGAATCCTTCGTGGTACCGTCCCAGGTGGGACCAATGACAAGTATGCATTCTGTTCCGGACTTGTGTGAACCAGTAGACTCGGGATGTTTGTTTCGTGTCTTGTGTCTCCTGTGAATGAAAGTTTTCAAAATTTTAGGTTGTCTTCTGTATGTCAAATGTTTGCCCTTCTTTCTGAACGTCTTCAAAGGTCTTATATTACGTTTAGGCACACTACCCCTTTCCGACTACCCGTGGTGTTCCTCTTTCTTACTTCTGGACTTCTCAGGTCCCCTCTCGCACCCAAGGACCCTTCCTACGGAAGGGGGCCCTCCCCGGAACCTCCTCGGCGTCCCGAGTCACTGGTTCGGGTGACCTCCTGCGTCCGATTTCGGCGGGGGTCTTACCCCTCTTGTGGAGGGGGTCAAGGAGACAAACGACTGGGGACCCCGACTAAGAGGTGGGGACGAGTCATCCTTTGGTAAGATTCCTAGGACTACTCGTCTTTCCCGAATCCGTCGGAACACGTGGTTCGGGGCGGGGCAGCGTGTCGGGGATGTCGTCGGAGGGGTGTTTCAAGGTTGCGGGGGGTGAAAGACTCGGTTGGGTCGGGGCTCTGGAGATCAGGGGTCCTCTACCCGACACTGTCACATTCCCGAGTTCCCTGAAGTGACCGAAGAGGGGGACGGTTTTGTTAATGTGTACGTCCCCTTTCTCTCAAGTAAACAGAGTCAGTAATCTTTGTTTTGTCCCCACCTCCCCTTCCGTCGTCCCGGGTGCCTGAAGCTCTCTGGGACAGGGACAAACGAAAATCTAGTCGATTTTGGTCTTCTTGGTGCGCTCGACCGTCGTCGGGAATCTTCCGGAGCCTTTTACCAAAAATTCAGTGGGGATTTTGACTTTCCCTTGAAGTCCGCGGGTGAATACTCGACCGGAACGTTCTTCGTATTTTTAGTTGATTCCGCGATTTTTTTTCAGTGATTCTTAGTTTTGATTTCGGTTTTATACTCGAAATTTTTTTTTTTTATGTATTCGACTCTTGAAAGATGTTGTTTACGGTCTAAAAATCGAACCCTCTGTTTGTCTTCGGAAACCCATTTTATTTGTCTTCCCCCTTTTTCAAGAGAATCGTATTTGGTTCCCCTTGGAGGAAGGACGTCTAGTTCAAGACTGGAAGTACACTTGAGCTTTATTGATCGAGTGCTAAAGCGTTTCGCCCTCCTTACCGTTCGTACAACTTGCTACGATTTTTAGAACCAAGAAGAGACCGAAAAACAATCCGTCGGTTCACATAGCCAGTCTCGTTTTCGTCGACTTTTTACACGTGAAGGGAGGTAACCCTTTCTGACTCCGATAGCGTTTGTCGAGGGGACGCAGTCGGACAGGTGCTGTGACGGGAAATACACTTTTGACTGAAAAGTTACTCTTGACTCGTTCCTTTCGTTAAGGAGAGCAATGAGTAAGTTGTTTATACGTGACTCGTGGATGTCACGGTGCGGTCAACGATAAAATCTCGGCATTTGTTTTGTCTCCCGAAGGGACTACGAGTCTGCCATTTCTTAGGTGGACGATCCGTCCTCTGGGGTTTGTTTTGTGTGTTTTGGAGGGCGAAACGTCCCCGGCACCCCCACCCCCCTCGACGGCAGAGGTTTCCACCTGAAAGTTCATTCCTTGGGCAAGAGACAGAAAATGTCACCTTGGGCAAGAGACAGAAAATGTCACCTTTGTAGCTTCTGCGAAGGGGTGGGGAGTAGGGACGGGGATTCAGGTGTGACTGGACAGAGGACAACGACGTAACATCGGACCTTAGGCACGGGTGGACACCGGGGACGTGGATAGGTCCACACCTGTGTCTCTGGACGAGTCCCTGTGGAGAGTCGGGGTCTGACTATTCCCTCTCGATCTGGGTGGATCCCTACCGAGACACCCGTTGCGACCGTCCATCCTCCGCTAATTTAACCTTTTCTATACTCTTTCACGAAGTCTTCGTTACCACAGGTTCTCGGTCGGTCCACCAGGACAACGAGTCACGAATCGGGAGAAGGAGTTACGGAGAGGTCGTGGAACTGGTAACGGGGAGTACCCGATAAAAATAGGGGGATAACGACTCCGACCATGTCTCAGCCCCTAGACGGTTGTGGTGACTTCTACTACTGCATTGTCGTCCCGTACTTGTGCACGGTCCTCGATAAGGTCAGTTGAATGCTCAATCGTGGTAAAAGTAGGTGTAGAATGTCTACTTTCTGGCTGTGGTTCTTTCCGACTTCTGGGGACCTCTTCCTCGACCGTTGGGTGAGGTCATGAGAACAGACCTATTTAGGGAGCCTGTCTCCTCGGACCGCCCGATGGCGGGTGTCCCAGCGTGTCTCAGCCTGTGCTGCTCTTTCCAATTCTTCGTGTAGCGTCAGTGTGGCGAACCTCACGAAGGTAGTCCAAATATTTCGTAGCCGGGAACCATTGTTCATTCTCCAAATACAAAGGGTTTGTCGTTCACGAGGTTCGTCCTCGTCCGTCTCGTCCGTCGGGTCCTGTGTCCGTCGACGAGTTCCGAGAAAGAACGAAGGCAAGAAGTCCTGTCTTGAACGTGGCGACACTGTCCGTCGCATAGTCTCTCCCCTGCCTATGTTTACGGCCGTGGTCCCAGGGTCGAGACGGGGGATCAGACACCGGGCCACCCTCGCCCTCTCGTAATCGGGAGGAGTCGGAGTCCAAGGAGGAGATAGGTTGTCTCTAATATAATGGATAGAATTTGTTCAATTATTTTGCCCGAGTCTTTTCATGGACTGTGTGTCCGAGGCACAAAAACATAAATAATAATCGTCATAAATAATATAATAAAACATAATATATTTTTCATAATAATATATTGTTAATATATTATTATAAATGTGATAAAATCGAATATAAATGATTTTATATTTATATTTATTATTAATATAATTTATTATTCATAATAATATAAATAATACGTAAATAAACATCGTAGTGACGTCGCGGAGGTTCGTGTCGGAGGTGTGGGGGCAGTCTTCCCATGGCAGTTCCTCGTTTGACCTCACTCAGGGGAAAGTCCCGAAAGGGTCCTCGGGGTGGACCATGGGGTTGTTCGTTGGCACCTGTCCCAGTGCACCAACGGGTGAGTTCGCTCTGACCCTCTTCGTCGATGACAGCCCACCTTCTGTCCTGCTGACCCACGACTCACCCTTGGGTCGTCGCACGGGTGCCCCACCCCGGTCCTCCCTGGGGTCCGCCGGGTGTCGTGAGTGGGGTGTCTCCCGCCGAGGACCCCGTCCACACTCGTCACTCACCGCGGGGTGGTGGCGGTGCATTCGAGGGACTTTTCGGCAACCAGTGTGCCCTCTGAGTTTTTGAGGAAACGGGTGTGACGAGACCTTTTCACCCCTACCCTGTCACTCCGTCCCATCTTTACCGGAGGACAATTCCCCGGGTCCGGAGCGTCAACGAGTCCCTTGTGCCTCGGGTCGCTTAGAAGTGTTTTTATGAAAAAGACTGTCGAGACAACTCCACCACCAAGATTATTTTTGTTTTCGAAATCTCGAAGAAGGTCTGAACGATTTTAATTGTCCTCGGGGGTCTTGTTAGACCGTGACGGGGTGACTGAAGGCCGAAGAGGAAGGTAGGAAGTAGAAAGGTTCTAACACCCACCCATTTCGTTTACAAACAAGAACCGTGTATGACCAAATAAAACAACAAACACACCGTTGTACTCAAACCTAGGAAATTTTTTTTATCGAAAAAAAATTCAATACCTTCTCGTCGAATGTCCTCAAGTTAGAAACAAATACCATGTGGTATTTGTGAAATTACCTTTTCTTTCAAAGTACTTCGGACGGAGGACCAATATTTATCCCAAAGAGTTTTTACAAAAAGTTTTCTATCAGGTAGAGAACTTAAGAGTCATTGGGATCCTGAGTCAGTAAAAATTAAAATGAGTATTGTTTTTAGATGAAGGGTCTGGATCTCTCTTTTTATTTAATCCGTATAGAGATGAAGACTTTCGGACTATATCATTTGACCTTTTACTTCGATTAACACCCCTCCCCCCCTAATAAGGTAAATGGTCTCCGTAGAAGTGAAATGTTTCGTAGGGAAGGCGCCTCTTCCGAAGGGTCTTGGGGAACCGCTGTCTCGTGGCGTAATTGGTGCTCGTTTCGAGGGGAAGTCGGAGTCAGTTTCGACCTAAATCCGCAGAACGTCCAAAGACGGTCACCTCTGTCTACGACGCCACCGACTCTGTATCTGATCCTCCCCTGTGGTTCGCGACTGTGAGTGAAGTGACGCACGGTGCACATGGTGCGATCCAGTGGCGAGTACGGAAGAGTCGGAGCCAAAGGAGTGGGCGTTTTGCCTCTAAAAATTGTCGTCGGCGGAACAGTCCACTGGCGTCTCGTCGGAGCCGCACGCCCCGTATGTCGCTCCCGATACCTGCGCGTGCGTCAGTAGTGGACGAGACGAGGCTCGCGCGCGCCGTTTTAGAGGTCCTCGACAAGGTCCGGGTACAAGACCTGGATGATACGCGGTCCGTGACGGGACCACCGACCTCTACTTAGGTGGGTGTTTGGCCTAGTCTTAGGACCTCGGATGCGACACTGACGTTCTCCCCGCTACGTCAGATGACCTCCGGCATTCGCCCTTCCAGCACTGGACTGAGGGTCAAGGAGCACCGACGAAGGTTCTCTTGTCTGCCTTTTCTCTGCTTCCCTCTTTATGCCTCTAGTCATTCCCCCGGGGACGTTTTTGGGTCCATTCCCTGTTACTACCGAACGTAAGACCTACACGAAACTCCCAACTCGGGTGTCTGGCTGCCCCCGTGTCTAAGTCCCACACTCCCTTTGCAGTTCCCACTGGTTTCCGAGATCCCCACTCGTTCGTCTCTCTACTCGTCCGTGTCTGACACGACCGTCTCCCACCGGTCTTGGTACTCGCTCCCAGCAGAGACCACTGACCCCCTCTTCTTATAAAGAAAGTCATCAGGAACATCGGTCATAGGAAGAAGGGATGAAGATCAAAGGTTTTTCTTCCTACAAGGACCCTGAAGGGACCGTCAGATCACCATTCTGAAGCGGACGATTACGTTCCCCACGACCAAACTAAGGGACCAGTCCCTCGATTCTAAGGGTGTTCGAAGTGTCGGTCCTTTTTTTTTTTTAGGTTTTTGTATTTTGTCTTCGTTATAACATCGTTTAAGTTATGTCTGAAAAATTTACCAGGTGTAGTCTTTCTTTCTACGAGGAAGCTTTGAGGACTTAGATCAGACAGAGAGGGAGATCCGGAGGGGGATGGGGGGTGGGGGGTACGTCTTCACTGTATAGGGCGGGACCACCAGGCGAGGAGGGGGGTCCTCAGTGACGGCGACGGCGGTGGTGGTAGTCGGGCACCTCCTCCGGGGACCGACGAGTACAGACGAGCACCGACCCACCCAGGTAGACAGATGGTAGCTCGAGAATAGTCCTTCGAGTACCATAGGGTGTGGATTCGGTGTAGGAGGTTCGTTCGGAAAGAGTCATTCTTTCCACTGTAAAAATATAAATGAAAAGAAATGAACCATAGAGAGAATTCACCAAGTCTTTAGACTTTTTGTCCACACGACAAATTTGGGGTTGCTATTCGCGCATCCCCGTAAATTTTGTTGGTGGTGACCTTGGAGTAATGGGGAGGGATTGTAGTCAGTCAACCGTTTACTTATGAGTCGTAGATAATAATTCGTTGGTGTTGGTTCGTGTTTCACTACTTCCCACTCCTTCGCTCCCTCCAGACTGCGTCCTCGTGGAAAAATATCGATTCTTTCCGTTGAGTCTCCATTCGTTAACGGTTTTCTGGGGTGATAGTGTGGTCCTGTACGTCGGTTCCAGAAAACTAAGGATTCAGGAACGAGAAAAGTATAAATACTCGACCCACTGAGACCCGTGCAATTGAGTTGGAGAGACACGGACTCAATGTAGTGGATATTTTGTCGCAAACATGGTCGTGGATGGAGTAACCCAATGACACTCTTGATTTACACAATTAACTACGTTTCATGAACCTTCTTATTGACTGTATGTCATTCGGGAGTTATTGATGGTAGTAGTGATAATAATAACAATAGTAGTATGGTACGACGGATTATTAATCCTATTGTTGATGGTAATGATTTATATGAATGACACTCGGTTCTTAACATGTGATTCGCGAAATGTACGTTATTGAGTAACTTTGGAGATACTCAAAACAGGGGAAAAATGAGGGGTTAGACTTTAAGTCACACACCAATTCAATATGATTCACAGTTTCAGTCTTCGACTTGAGTCCAGAATGTTTACTGGACGGTCTTTATATAGATGACGTACTTTATCTCGCTACTCGCACGAAGATCGAAGGTATGTTTACAAATCCTATGGACGTCTTAGTTCCCGTGGAGGGAGTATGTGTTTCGAGGAAAACTCTTCGGAAAATTCGGGTTTTTATGTTTTCCTTTTTTTTTTTTTTTTCTCAAGGTGACAAGAACAATTGAAGTAGTCGTCGAACTAAGATTAAGGGGTCTGGTGTAGGATATGGGTGGTGTTGGCTTTTCGGGTGAAGGAGGGGTCTTGTGTAGGGTCCCTCGTTTTAGTTGTAGGTCGGGGTCGAAGAGGCCCTTGTGGAACCTATAAATGGATACGTACGGTCGTTCATTGGCTCGACCTTTTGTGGACCTCTCCCTAGTCTCACTGCCTTGCCTTTGCGTAGCGCAGAAGTCGTGACGAATAATAAGGGTCGTGGTTGGGTCGACTCGGTCCGTTCGATCGTCGCAGGGTGACCCAGGATTCCACTCGTAGTGGCTGGTTCCGGTCGACGGGGTCACCGGAAATGGCTTGGACTGAAGTCCCAGGATGGAAGTAGGTGGCCGGGACTCCGGATTGCCACCTTACCTTGGGACCACGGGGCTCGGACGTGCACCCTATTGTCTTCCCCATAAACAGTCGTCTGAAACCTTCGATTGGGCGGAATTTTATACCTCGAGTCCCCGGGCTAATTCCTATGCTCCACCCCTCCCACCCCACTACGACAGGAAGTGCACAACCAGTACTCTGGTCGGGAGTTCGGAGGGTCCCGACCTTAAGTAGTCTTTATAAGATCTCTCCTACACTGACAGAGTGAACACCCTCCTCCTCCACCTCCCCTGTCTCCGGTCCCTTATTTCCGTCCTCCAACTGACACACAGTTGGGGTCTCTAGCCGGCCCGCAGAGCCCGGGGAATCTGAGGTTCTTAGTGACAACATAGTCTTCAAGACACAGACGTCCGTTGGCCGGTTCGTTTTTACGTCAGGTGACTCTGGTTTTCTAGGGTGTCAGATGTTTGCTGTCCAGGGCTGGTGAGACCTCCCCATAGACGACTTTCGCTCATAGAAGGTAGTTTGTCTTAAAGGATGAAAAGAGTCCGAAGGGACCACCAAGTCCCCATTTCTTAGGTAGACGGTCACGTCCTCTACACCCAAACTAGGGACCGAGTCCTTCTAGGGGACCTCTTCCTTTCCCGTTGGGTGAGGTCATAAGAGTGGACCATTTGGGGTACCTGTCTCCTCGGACCACCCGATGTCAGGTGTCCCTTTGTCTCAGTCTGAATCCCTCACTGACTCCGTGACTCGTACGTGAAAAGGACCGCCCCCACCTTCGTTTTCTAGATGATAGTGACCCGGTATAAGAGTGTACTGCTGTTCCCGCCCCCGACTCATCCCGCCGGGGCACCCCCTGGATTGGGAGGTTGAGTTGTGGTCTCGGCGGTCGAGTGAAGGGAGTACATATACCGACGGGCCGGTGACATCCGGCCATTCACTCGTGACGTACTTCGGTCCACAACACTCTGTGTCGGTGACTCGGAAGTGGTCAAAGATATTTAAGACGGTTCAGAAGTGACCCAACATTCTAAAAACCATGGTGAAGGGATAATGGACCCCTTAGGTACTTCCTGTAAAGTAACTACCGTCATTACACCTTGGTCGGGAGAGTCCGTTCGTACGCACTACGAGGGGGTTCGAGAAGAGGTGGAGGACCCATGTAGACAGGGTGGGAAAGTCTAGACCTGAGGTGGACTAGTTCAGTGAGGGTAGTCTTCGTAGTCCCTTCACTACATCTATGTACTCTAGGGGTCGTGGAGGACCGGAGTCCTCGAGAAGGTGGTGGGTCCTCCGTCTTTGGGAACAGTTCGGTCCACCCCTCCAAGTCACCTACCATCCCGACCCCCTGAACGACCGTGACTGGGTTCCCGACGTTGTCCCTCGTGGAATCAAAGTCCGACTTCGGACCTCATTCTGGTAGATACCCGAGGTCTCCTACCGGTCGTAGAGGACTTCAGGATCGTCCCTTTCCTTTTCCGGTCACGGACGGAGTTCTCTTGGTACAAGAATGTAAACTCCCTGGACTTCTGACAGGTGGTGGTTAGGGTCCCGTGTGAGTGTCGACTTAGTGCTGAGGTGATGAGACACGACAACAGGTCAACGATTCAACACAGACTGAGAGACACTGGGGTACCTGACGTCGTGTGGTCCGAAGGGACAGGTGAGAGAGGGTCTCAAACGAGTTTGAAGTATGGGTGACTCAGCTGCTGCGGTAGGTTGGTTGAGTAGAAGACAGCGGGGGAGGAGGAGGACGGGAGTAAGAAAGGGTCGTAGTCGCGGAAAGAAGTCACTCAGTCGAGAAATGTAGTCCACCGGTTTCCTGACCTCAGAGAAGTCGATGGAACATCCGGTTCTTATTTGTGATTCGGAGTGTAGTGACCTCTGCGTTATAGAGTACAGAAAGATTTGTGTCGGGGTGGGTCTACCCGAGGTCCCGTCTTGGATGTCCGTTAAGGTCTGAGATCTCTTTGTCGTGTCTCATTCTGTTTTCGGACGGGAGTCCTTCGTCTGAGACTCGGAAGGGGTGGCGACAGTGATAGAAGTTCCGTGATTGCGAGGGACCCAGGTGACACAGAGTCGACCGTACAATTACGTAAAGTGAGAGAAATAGTGTAAAACCACTCTAAGGGACCACCGAGTCTGTCAGTTCTTAGGCGGATGTTACGTCCTCTGAACCGAAGCTAGGGACCCAGTTCTTCTAGGGGACCCCTTCCCTTTCCGTTGGGTGAGGCCATGAGGACGGACCTCTTAGGGTGCCTGACATATGAGGTACCCCAGTGTCTCTGAGTCTGTGTGGACTCGCTGACTTGTGTCTGTGCGGAGTGTAAAGCCACACTGATAATGGACGGACAAATTGTTTCCTCTCGTGACTCCGAATCCTTTCAGTTTCCTTGCGTGAGTTTGAGTATCTTCCTTGATCTTAAGTCCGGGTCCTTCAGACTGAGGACTTGGGTACGACCTTTACGGGCAGTTCGGAATGAAGGACTAAAAGTCTATTCCTTCGACTCGGAGTTCTTCAAACACGTTTTCTCGAGGGAGAGGGTTCGGGTGAAAGAAGTGGGGGAGGACCAATGGGGGGTTCTTCGGACATAAAAGGAGGGAGGGGGTGGGTGTCCTCCCGGAGAGTTTCGGGGCGGAGGGTGCCGACCATAGACTCCGACCTACCAGGTAGTGACACCCGTCGGTGGGACACGTCCGTCTCAGGAATGGTCGGACGGACCCGGGGTGGGTAGTCGACAGTTGTCGTTGAAAAAAATAAATGGCAGTCGGGACGACCCACAAGCGGCGACGAGCCGAAAAGGGATCGACGTCTCTCGTCGCAAGTGAGAGGTCGGCACCCCGAGCCCGAAGAGTAACACCACCGAAGAGAACGAAGTCTCGTGTCCGAGATCCCGGGCACCCGAGTCGTCAACGTTTCGTGTCCGAGTCATCAAAGTCGTTGTGCTCGAATCAACGAGGCACCGGACACCCTAGAAGGACCTGGTCCCTGGTTTGGGTACAGAGGGCGTAACCGTCCGGCTAAGAAATGGCGAGTCGGTAGTCCCTTCAGGCTGTCGTTGAAATTTTAGGAGACGGGGCGTTAGTACTGTAGTTTTTCAGAGGACTATTGACGGGTTCCAGGGGACGCTCCGTTTCAGTGGGGGTCGACACTCGACGTGACCTATGGTTCCGTGTCGGGCCCTGTCTTCTCTGTACCCGATCGTCTCCCCGGGCCCAAACTCGGACCGGAATTTAGGGTCGGGCCGGAGACTCGTATACGGAGCCAGAGGAGGAAACATTCTGTCTTCATCGTGACACAGAGGAAGAGTCCCGAGGAGGTCATTTACCTTGACGAATACGGTTCTTAGACCCGGTCTTCGGCCGAGGGTCCGTCCCGAACTGACGCGAGTCGACAGTAATCTCATTCAGACCAGTAGATCAACTCTGGGTGGAGCGTCACTGGACCTTTTGGAGAGACTTTTGGTCCTCGTTCAAAAAAGGGGCGTAGATGCCTCTTTGTGTTAGTAGTTTTTGTGGTAAAAGGAATACGACACCCTCCACCGGCCGCCCCCTCCCCCTTATACTGGTTCACTGAAGGAGATTTGGTTTTTCCTTCTTTCTCTTTTGGTGTTCGTCGAACCGGACCCTCAGGTTACATTCTTCGAAGGTTGAGCTCGGATCTTGGGTTACCGGGTAGTGTGTCGGAAGTATGACACTCAGTCAGACGTGTTTGAACGTGTATTCGTGTGTGTGTGTGTGTGAGACTACCGGGATCACAGTCTCGTCGCAACGTCACTGTCAGGGACTCCTAGTACTTTGTAGTATTTGCGGCTTACGAGGTATTATCTTATTTATTTTATGTTCTCTGCGATCTTAGAACGCGTCGGTCGTTTACTATTTTCTTGACAGTTGTACTCTTTCACGAGTATTATTTCGAGTTTCACTCCGTCTGCTCTATGTTTTTAATATGTGCGTTTTATTTCTGTACGTCATACTAATCAGAGCATTCATAAGGCCCCCGAGTCAGCATTCCTTTGCCATTTTACGATTGTCACATCTGGTGCTCTGCCGTTTTCTTCCCTAAAGATGAAGAAAAAATTTGAGAGGAACAAGGGAGCCAAGATATAGATGTGGCCAGAATCTCCGCCCTTTCGGGACTCCCGACCCTAGGGTCGAGACGCTGAGGACGACGCGGAGGGACACGACCCGCCAATTGAAAGGGTCGATTACTGTGAGGATTACTCTCTCGTCCTGCGGATTGCATCGATAATAATGCTGAAAAGGTTAACCTCCCCTCTCAATTCGGGACCCTTATTTTTTACTACCCAGGAATACCCATTTTTCTACAGTAGTCAATTAATCTATGGTGGGGACCCCCACAATATAATCACGACGTTTTTCTTTACAAGTGGGCCGCGAAAACGTTTTAAGGGGACTCAATGGTTCTGACTGTTCCCTTGGTAAACGACTTTTGGTCGGTGAGAGTATTCGGTATGATTTGTGTTCCGGTGCTCATACCGGGGGCCTCCAACGGGTAATGTCGCGTCCCGGTCTGATGTGGACCGATTATATACACAAAGACCTTTTCGTGCACATTACCCACAACGCTTGTCGTGGGATGAATACTAGATTGTCTTCCCTCGTGAGAAGGTGTCTTGGTTTCTTTACCCTAAATAGTAGACTAACGTAGTAGACTTTTTTTTTAGAAAGGGTTACAATGACAAGGTAAACTCCAAAGTTATTTGCCCTAAAGGAGTCACGCTCCGTAGAGCCGTGTGGTGTACGAGGGTGCAAAGTACTAGAGACGTTTATCGACGAGACACCAAAGTCCACGTCGGACCGTGTCCAGCCGAACCTCGTAGACTCCTACCTGTACACTTGGGCGTCCTCGATGTGGGCCTCCTCTTTTTTAACGCAGCCTGTTTTGTACTGTCCAAACGGTCGACACACATACTTTTCTTTCAGTGCACCCGAACGTATGTGTGTCGTGTGGACTGGCCCCGCGGTTACTCCGCGGTTACTCTGGACGTCCCGTTCACACGTCCCCGCATACCTCTAGTGTCCTCACGAGGCAGTCCCGTGTGAACGGTGCACAGGGCCCCGGACTCCCTCCGGGAATAGCAACAGTGGGTCAAGAAAGGTCGTCTTTCACAGAACTTGGAGTTTTGAAGGTGATTAGTTTCTGATTCTAAAAAAAGGGGTGTTCGATGGTCGTTTCTGTTTTCTGAAATTCCCCTGAGGTATTGTCCGGAGGTTCTCCGTACGTCCCATTAAATTTAAAGTGACCCCCTGAATGGGCCACCAGGTCACCGATTCTCAGGTGTGAGGGATACGTCCCCCGGGCCGAAGTTAAGGATCAGTCCCTTGATCTAGGGTGGACGGCGGTCGATTCTGGACACACCCGCACGCACGTACGATTGAGTGAAATCGACTCAGGCGGACAAACGTTGGGATACCTGACATTAGGCGGTCCGAGGAGACAGGTACCCTGAGAGGCCCGTTCTTATGACCTCACTCAACGGCACGGGAGGAGGTCCCTTAGAAGGGCTGTGTCCCTAGCTCGGGCACAGAGAGCGCCGAGGACGTAACGTCCGTCTAAGAAATGGTGACTCAGAGGTCCCTTCGGTCAGTTTATTTAATAAATTAATTTATCAAAATTTCATTTATTTAGTTAAAGTAGAACTTTCCAATAGGGGTGTATTTCGGACGACGGTTAGACAGAAGGGTGTGACTTGCGATATCAATTTCGACGTCAAAGTTCAAACGACTCTGTCAGGACTAAAATTTACGAGACAGAAAGAGGTAGGGGTTTATTACACGTAGGACCGAATCCCAAATTTCACCAGTGATATTGGGTCACCAGGAGTGACCCGTGTGAAAACAGGGTGGGGGCGGGGTCCTCTGTGGACTGTTGTAGACCTCTGTGAAACCCACCAGCGTGACCTCCGACGCTCCACCCCCCTGTCCCGTCCTGTCCCCCGATGACCGTAGTTTACCCATCTTCGGTCTCTATAGGGGTGTTGTCTCTTACTAGTCTCCTGAAGGGGGAGTATCAGATCGTCGATTCTGCCGTGTGAAGGTTACATCCTCCGAGCCCAAGCTAGGGACCAACCCCTTGTTTCTAGGGTGTTCGGTGGACCTCACCGGTTTTGCAATTTGTATTTTTTTCTTACTAGACCGGGGTTTACAGTCCTTACGGTTCCGGCTCTCCGGGATAGAATTGATCTTCCGAATTCTCCCTTTTCTACTTCCTTGGAATTTTATTTTGAGGGCGGAGTCCAGACGCCCCGAAAGGTTCTCCGTGATCACCATTCCTTGGGTGGACGATTACGTCCCTCTACGGTCTCTGTTCCCAAGCTAGGGACCCACCCCTTCTACGGGACCTTCTCCCGTGCCGTTGCGTGAGGTCATAGGAACGGACCTCTTAGAGTACCTGTCTCCTCGGACCGTCCGATGTCAGGCTCCTCAGTGTTTCTCACCCTGTGCTGACTTCGGTGAAGCGTGAGCGCGCACGTTCGTTTCCTGTAGGGATTCACCTTGAGGCGAGGAGGCCACTCTGCGTCAGGAGGTGTCCACCGACACACTTGATCATATTCACTGACGGAGGTAGGTTCGGAGACAAAGAAGTGGGTAGGTCACGCCTGTTCTTTTTGTGAGTGGAGGGTTCCAAACCCACTTCTGTCACTCTTCAATACGCGTGTTTCCGAAGTGTCGTGAGGTCACGGGTCGTGCAGTGTTTATGTTTGAAATCCTCTCTGGCTAGCCGTTTCGACTCTGCGGAAGACTTACGATTCTCGGTAGAGGCGGTAGTCGACCCCTCGTCGGTCCGACGTCTTCCGTAGGGTCTTCATCCCGTCTCGGGGCACCCTGTAACTCGTTCCACCCCGTCGAGTCCCCCAGAGACTCGTCTCAAAGGACCCCAGTGGACATGGGGGTTTCTACAGGACCTACCCCTACTACTGATTCGTTCGTTTCCGTTCTTCCTCTTCCCCGGGGTCTGGTCTGTCAGGGTGCCGTCGTCGTAAACCATCGTTTCCTTTCCTAATCAGTCCGAAGGAGACGTCTGGGGTTCGTTTGTTCGTCGTCTGACTTGACGTTTCGGGTACGGGGGCAGTCCGACGGGAAAGTGCACTGTTCTTGTTCGCGCTTGAGTCACAAACCCCCGAAGTTTGTCCCGGGGGTGTTACAGGCGAGCGACGTTCCGTTGGGGGTTATCCGGTGTTTGCTGGTCTTGGTTTATTTCAACCAGGATTGGTTGAGCCCTCCGGAGGACTCTTCCATCCTTGACGTGCACGGGTCCTTGAGGACAAAGACTTCTCTTGGTGGTCCGGCAGACGGGGCACCGGTGTAGTCGGCGGGCCTAGGGGCTCAGTGCGAGTGCGCGTGCACACGGTCCTTCAGTGACCACCGAGTTGTACCTTAAAGGTCTGAAGACAAAAGACTTTCAAACTCGTCCCAAATTTTTAATGGTACCCGAGGACAACCGTTGTTTTCACTCCCGAAAGAGACTTCTCCAAAAAGTGGGACTGAGAGGGGACCTCGCTCTAATACTCTGTGTCGGTTCCGGTGTACGAGTCTGGGGTGGAGTCTGGGGGGGTGTAGAGACTCAGGGTTAATGTTTTATTCTGTGTCTCGAGTGGGAATGTGTCCTCGTTGAGACTTCACTTGCACAAACGTTCAAATGGGTTTGCGAGTGTCTTCCTGAATGACGAGAAGACGGTTGACAAAGAAGAATACTTTTGTCCCATACGTGTCCATCCGTCACATTCTATCATCTTTGGGTGGGTCCCAGAAGAAGTCTAGGGTCGAGTGGATGACCCGGTGGAGTCTGTTCAATGGGTCGGAGAGACTCGGATCCAAGTGTGTATCCATTTGACACGCTTATTAGATTCCCCTCACCCCTCCTGTGGGTCCCTCTTCCGACCATTGCTTGCACTACCTTATACTTCACAGATTCATTTTACCCGATTTTGGGATTCAGGGAGGCGGTCGGAGGTCGGGGGAGAGTGACGGGGGGTGAGTGTCTGGAGTGATTCCCTCGAGGTGGGGGTCTCAGGGTCGAGGTGCTCCTGTCCCTGAAACACCCAGAGTACGTAGTTCCGGTTCAAGTCCAGTCCTGAGCCGTGTGTCGTCTGTGAGGCATTGATGTCCACAGTACTTCCTACTTTCATTGGAGGTTCGTTTCCCGAGAGACAAAGGACGAGACATTCTCTGTGTGGGAGGGGGTGGGGCGTAATAGCACTCCTAATTTACTCGAGTACCTACCCTTCCACGGGTCCCGTCCCGGAGGTATGTCCACGGTCATTCACCGTTAGATGGGGCGGAAGTCACGTGTGCTCTAGTGTTTGTCTTGCTCCGACACTTTGCCAGTGCACATGTGTACACTAGTCCGCCGTGAGCGGGAGAGAGGAGCCGGTGTTCTTGTGTACGTCTCGGCGGGAACACTCGTGGTCCACCGGCCGGGGACCCGGGAGGTCCCTCTCCGCCCACCCACCCGGAGTCGGACGTCTGAGTCTTCTCTCCGGTTCGGTCGACCTGGTGGTGGTCGGTGTGGGTGCGTTCCCCAAGACCCCTAGTCGAGGTGTGCGTTTATAAGGTGGACGAGCGGAGATGGACAGAGGTGGGGTCCCTTCGGTACTCCCCGAGTTTTGTGTTCCACCCACCTTTTTTCTCTCCGCTTCCTCTCCCTTCTTTTGGTTTGAGTTATCTTTTTATGGGCTCTCGGCCTTCTCAGAACGTGGTCCCCGGAGCTCTAGAATGGATCTGTGTAGGGTGGTAGGAAGACGTGATTGGTCTTCAAGGGGACGAGTCGAGGTTCGTCGTCTTTGGTCTCTCTGAATTTAGAGTTTTCTGTAACTTCTAGTGAACAACCCCAGACCCTGTTTTCCTTGATCGCGTCTCTTTCGTGACGTCGCTTTCAAGTTCAAGTGCGGGTCGAGACAGTGACGAGTCACCCTTCGGGGTCCGTCGAGGGGTTTGAAGGACCCTGTGTGAGAGGATTCGACTATTTTACTTTTTCAATGTTCTTGTGGGAGGGTCCAGTTTCCCCAGATATTCGTAGTCTTCGGACGGTGTTTTAGGTCTGGAGTTCAAGTACGCACGTACGATTGAACCCAGTCAACACAGACTGAGACACCTTGGGATACCTGACGTCGGGTGGTCCGAGGAGATGGGTACCCTAAGAGGTCCGTTCTTATGACCTCGTCCAGCGACACGGAAGGAGGTCTCAGACCTCTGAATGGTGATCGTAGTGGACCCTTCGGGGGACTTCGAGTACGTGACCCGGACTTTCAAGAGAGAGGGTCAGGGTTCAGGGTATTATACATCCCCGTTCCTTTTCGCCCTACCCTTAGAGTTTCCACGACGAGTCCCTGGTAGGAGGACGGAACGATGGGGTCCTTCCTCCTTTCTTCACCCGTCCTTTCTTAGACCCCCGGTGTCTCCCTTCTCTTCGTTAGACTTTCCACGTCTCATTAGTCGGAGTGAGGTAGTCGTAGTGAGGGGGTCCCGGATCCTTGAGGAGGCTCCGGGGTCGTTGTGGTGTGACTCTTCGGCGCAGTCGGTCCGAGGCAGCCCCCGACCCCTGTGTCGTTACTAGCGAGGGTGACAGAGCCCCGTGACAGTTCGGGTAGACCGGTGGAGGAGGTCACACCGAGACCAGTGACTTCCGGACTGAACCGCACACAGGAGAGAGACCAAGCCTGTCCCATCACCTTCCTTGGGTCCGGAGTCCTTTCGTCGACTCAAGGTTGATGACATACCAGAAATTGTTCAGAGGTGCAGGAGTACAGACTTCACCCGTCTTGCGGTGGACTGGGCTGGAGACGTAGAGCGCCCAAGGATATCGCGTATGGGTTTGGGGTGGCTTCGCATGCTGTCGGAATGAGTTTACTCAATGAGACAGGTCGTAGTGATCGGTCGGTCGGCCAAACCCTCTAGGGACTCGTATCCGACTTCTACTGTCCGTTGGTAGGGCGGGGTCGGACTGGGGACCCGGTGGGTCAAGGAGACTCCCAGGGTCACCGGTAGTGCGGACTGCCGTCTCGTCGACGCTTGGCGCCGGGTGTGACCTTTCGTGTGGGAGGTCCACCCTAGGTGACTCCTTCAGTTGGGTTCAGGTCGACCCACTCCTCGGTCAAGTCGGGGTGAGCTCGTTCTTCGCACACACGGAGTTTCGTTCGTGTTCACTTTTGGTGTTCGTACCTGGTGGGGCAGGGGTTCTTTCGACACACGTGGTTCCGGGTACGGAGGGCGTCGGGTCGTGTGGCCTACAGGGACAGAAAGGACGTGCCGGTCAGGGGGTACCTCCTCTTGTCGTCGATTCGAGGTCCCTCGGGGGGACTCGTCTGTCTAGAGAACCAAGACCTTGGAAGGTCTCGTAGCTTC
This sequence comes from Capra ibex, assembly GCA_006410555.1. Lineage (NCBI taxonomy): Eukaryota > Metazoa > Chordata > Mammalia > Artiodactyla > Bovidae > Capra > Capra ibex. The sequence continues at coordinate 4,181,810 of SJYO01033645.1, forward strand.
GTCCTCACTCCACTACTCGTAGGAAAGACCCTCTGCCCTTTCCTCGACGTATTTACGGGAAGACTTACGTAGACCCCAAAGAGGACGGTGGGGTGGGGTTGAGGTCGTGCCTAGACTTTCGGTGTATGGTCGGTACTCTGGGACCCTGGGTGGGAGATTCGGGGGTGAAAGAGTCGAGCCTCCTCCCAGGATTCCTGCTTCGTACCCGACCGTGTCTGGGTACGACCGTGTACGCCAGGAGACTCGGTGTCGACCCTCAGTCGGTACCGACTCGGGGGAGGGTCTGGGGTGGGGGTGTTAGAGTTCTAGGTGACCTGAGACGGTCGACACTTTGTAGGGAGATCTGTCCCTCCTTTCCTCTCCTCCTTTTTTATTTTTTGAGTTCTGTCCTTTTTTTTTTTTTTTTGTCTTAATAAGTTGGTAAAGGAAGGGATAAGACGAAACTGGAAGGTGCCATAGTATGTCCACCGTGAACAAGATCAGTTCACTTGTGACTTGAAAAAAAGATTTCTACTCTTTAACAATAAAAAAGGACGTGCACAGACGGAGTCAAGGGTGTCGGGAGGTCGGTCTCTCCGACCAGAAGGACCCCGAGTCGGGTCCAGAAGGACCAGTCTACCCACACCAAGACAAAAAGGACCTTTTCTTTTTCTGGAGCCTGATTTGGACGGCGTCAAATACTGACAGTCCGACCGTCTCTGTCGAGGTGGGTTTTCCCTTGACCAGTTTCTGGCTTCTGGTGACAGACGTTCAGTATAGTCCTAGACTCGAGTGTCCAGTCCTGGGTGGGACATCCACGAAAAAAGGTATTTCGTCAGATGGTCGGTGTACAGGTGTCAATATCTTCTGAAAAGTGCAATTGTTTAAGTGTTCTGTATTCCTTTTGAAAATGGTCTTGAACTCGGACTGTGTTCCCGACCTTTTGTACCAATGATACTACAGAGAAACCCAGGGGACAAAGTCCTTCAGAACAAGAGGAGTCACGTTCAGAGGAGGGTTAGTTAGAAGGAGAGAAAGAGTGGGATGGGGGGTAGTGTGACAGTGTGTATGTATGTGTGTGTGTGTGTGTGTGTGTGTGTGCTATTTCTTAGTCTCGGGTTCCGGTATCTAAATAAGAACGTTTACAGAGGTTACAAGACCTGACGACAGGAGACCTAGACTTAGGGGCGGGGAGGTGGGGCGGCTCAAGGTCGGGGGTCGTGACAAGACTAAACTCACGTACCTTCTCTCCTTCCTTAAAGGCTAGCGACCGTCTTGTAATTAAAGATTATTTATACGACTAATCAGTGCGTTGAGTTTTAGATGAGAAAGTTTGTAGTCCTGTCTTCCCTTTTTGTGTTTTCTTTACGAAAGGAACGGTGGGTCCTCGTGGTCTTAAATGGACCTAACGGGGTCTTACTTTTCCGTATAACCAAGTTTGTATTCCCTTTATGTGGTACACGACCGGGGTCACCTCGTTTTGGAGTCCTGTGTCTCGCAAGATAAGTACTCTTTTTCGTGTTCTCTCTACGGAAGAGACTGATAAGTCTCGGAGGCAGTACAGGATGACTCGTTTATTTTTAAGTATACTCGTTCTGTTGCGATTTCTCTGGGAATATTCTATTGGGAGGTCGAGACGTTACGCCGTAGGTCGTCGGACACAGCGAGTGTTTTCCCCTTGAGTCCGATTATCCGGGTAGTCTAAGACTTAATAAGTTTCTCTATCACAGAAATAACTCAGTTATTTGTTGAGGTTAGACCGGAAGTACATTTACGTTAAATAACCTCTTTCTTTTAGGGGGAGAGGGGGAAATGTAAGTCTCCCTAACCGTTGACCGCTGAAGAGAGCCCCGGGTTCGTGGGATCTAACACAAGTTTATAACAGTGTTATAACAGTGGTAAAGGGACTCGGAGCCACCACTCCGGGAAGTCGAAATTTCCGTCTTTCACGGAACTTTACGACTCTTCGGTCCCAGAGGACTGAAGAGTAGACTCTTTGCCTCGGGGACGAGGAAGTCAACACACTCCCCCAGTCATCCTTGTGATATATGCACCCATGTCGTTCCCATTGTTTTCCGACCCTTTCGTATGTGACCTATTGGTCTACGACGACGACGACGATTCAGCGAAGTCGTCTCACCCAATAGTTCGTTTAGGCCCTCACGCGTTCCTTTTTCTTACGAGTCTAAAAGGGTGGAAAGACGTAAAAGTCTCCTTTATTTCAGAACACTGATTTGGGAGGTAAGTTGGCAATGACTCGGGGCTGACACACGGTCCATGTCTCTACTTCTTCCGTTCCACACTTACCAGGTCGACTCCCTCCTTCGCTTGGCCTTGTCTCGGGTCACTCGGGTCACTGTGTTGTCTTCCCACCTGGGCCCTACCTAGTATAACCCGTATCTAAAGGCCTTCACCGGTTGTCCTTAATCGGTCCCCCTCTGCTCACTGTCCATGCCTTCCGCGTCGGTCCGTCCTTACGGATCTCTTCTCTCTTGGTGTATGTGCGTCCTTGTTGGACCTTATGTAGGGTCGACCTCGCTTGAATGTCCTTTGTGTCTTCTCCGACCTTTCACCCGTTGGTTGTCCGGTCAGTGGGACCCCCGAGGCCCCCCCGGTTACTTTCTGAAAGTTGGTTCCTTTCTGTGCCAGTCCAACAGGCTAGACGTCGCCCCTTTGCGAGAGGACGACCACCGTCGTCGCACCTTTTATTTAAACACCTCCGACGTTTTTGCATTTCTGCTTGTTTTGTATACCTTAGCGGCAGTTGCGACATATGTAACCTCTGATAGGTCTAAAGTCGAGACCCCTTTCTTACAGGAAATAAGGGACATTTACAAATGTAGAGTGATCCACACACACACACACACACGCATGTGTGTGCACGTGTACGTGCGTGTGTAGAGTCCCCCGACCACTGTCAAAGACCGCGACCCAACAAATCGTTCCGGGAGAGGTCATAAGAACGGACCTCTTAGGGTACGTGTTTCCTCCGACCACCCGACGTCAGGTGTCGTAATGTTTCTCAGTCTGTACTGACTTCGATGAATCGTACGTGCGTATGCGATAGACCCTAGAAGGTTTTCTTAGTTGTGGATCCCCGTCAGACATAGGTTTCTTTTGTCCAGAGTCTGAGTCTTAGACCTTTCCGTACTCCAATCCTACACAACCACTACGGTTGTCTCCCGTTTCCCGTCTAGCCCCCTCTGTCAGTTGATAATTACAGTTTGACCTGTGATCCTCGGGAAATAGGAGGGTAGTCGACGAAAGAGCTATTTCGAAGTTTTTCTTCTCCCCACTCCCCTTTTCATCTTAATTCTTTGACACATTTTGACTCATTTAATCGGTGTAGATTTCGGTGTCTAAAGCGTGGGTCCTCTCTTCTTTACCACAACAAGTTTACTCCTTCCCCTCCCTCCCGAGGTCTACGCTAAGTTATTTAGATATTTACTGTGTGTGAATGGTGTCTTAAACAACGTAAACCACTTTCCGTTATCTCAATACACCATAATTCCTGAGACCTCAGTGTGGACTCAAATTAGGGGTCGTGACGGTAAATGGTATACTGGTGCGGACTCGGGTAAAAAATTGGAGAGACCCCATGTCAAAAGCTGTGGCCGACTTATTGTTTGGGTTGGATTGAGTGACCCATCTTCTTAATATCTCTATTGATCTACGATTGCTGAAACTGAGCTACCTGCACTCAGACTCACTTGAGGCTCTCGACCACTACCTGTCCCTCCGGACCGTACGCCGCTAAGTACCCCAGCGTTTCTCAGTCTGTGTTGACTCGCTGACTTGACTTGACTTGACTTACTGAAATACGTGGTCCACGACGAGTTCTTCCACTTCTAGTAAATGGTCATCAGAATCTTTACTTTGGAAGTAACATTGACTAGCCCCCCTTTTTTAGTCTTCGTTCCGACACGATTTCCTTGTCTGCGCCCTGCACCCCCTATTTAACCCTCTAACTCTAACTGTATATGTATGTCGATACATTTTTGCACATTGATTACTCTTGGATATCGTGTCCCACGCCCATTCTATGTTAGACGTCCTGTATATAATTCAATTGCACTTTCTACGTAAGGTTATAAGTCATCCACGTTTGTTTACGACAAACTAAGGTGGACACACTCCATGGATCTTATCAGTGTAAGCACCTCAGTCTTTCATGTAACCACCCCGAAGGGACCACCGTTTCTTAGACGGACGGTCACATCCCCTGTGTCCAAGTTAAGGACAGGCCCGTCTAGGGTGTAAGGTGTGTCGTTGATTTGAGCGCGAGGCGTTGATAACTCGGGTGCGAGATCTCGGGTCGTGGTGTCGACGACTCACACGTGCGCCGTCGATGACTTCGGGCGTACGGCATGCCGGCCACGAGGTGGCGTCACTCTTCTGGCGTGGGGCGTTGATCCCTCTTCGGGGGCGGACGACGTTGGTCTTTTTCGGGTGTCTCGTTGGTTCTGGGTCGTCCCGGTTTTTGTTTATTTATGTTAATAAAAAATTTTTTTTTCTTTCTTTCTTTCATGTAACTATCTACGGTCCCCGACCCCCACCCCCCTCACCCCCACTTCCCCCGAAGGGACCACCGAGTCTACCAGTTCTCAGACGGACGGTATGCCCTCTCGGCCGAAGGTAGGGACCCGGACCCATCATAAATTACCCCTGTCGCAAAGTCAAATCCGTTCACTTTCTATGGTCTCTCTACCAGCTCTCTCGACGTGTTCCGCCTACATGAATCTCGGTGACTTTCCACGTCAGTGTAATCGATTTTGTCACACAAAATATCATATACTAGAAGTGGTGTTATTTTTAAAGAAAATTTTTTTTCTTCGACAGGAGGGGTCGTTACGACTTACCTCTTCCGTCTAAGACGTAGAGCAAGTCACCGGCCAAAAAACTCCAGCCGTGTCTGTAACGACACCCTGTAAAGGCGGTACTGGTGGCGACTGTCCGGGAGGGAGGTGCCTTCGTAGTTGGGTGTGCTGCTTGTAGGCGAGTCGCAAATGACTCGTGAATGACGTACGCTCTGTTACACTGGCAGGGTGACTTCGGTACTGTCCCTCTGGCCAGAATAGAGGTTCCTCTACGTAGTCAGTTTTTCTCGACCCGTGCTTATCTACCTCCTGGTCGACCCTACAGTACTGCGTGCCGCCCATATTTCTTATCGCCCGACATTCCTACGGTCCCCGGGTCTCCGTTTCACGTGCCTCTTACAGACTCCTATTTCGCTTTTTTTCCTCCGAGACTTGACTCAGAACGTTTACCCCAACTGGTACACTTCTACGCCAACTTGAACCGGAACAAACCTATTTCCTTTCCCATATCTACCGCCTCTGTTACCGCAGGCATCTGCGTGTCTCCGGTCCTTCCTTCCCTTCGCTTTTCCACTCTCGTCCATGCCCCTGACTTTGCGGTCCTCGGACCTGAATTAGGGACCGAGTCGCAACAAAGTGTACGACGAAGACGGCGTTCTATAGTTGTCTACAGGTCCCCTTGTTTCACCGAAGGCGTCTTGATTTGTCCGAAGTCTAGCGTCGCATCGACTCGGAGGTTCTCAGATTCCCGAAGTCCTCAGCGAAAGAAAAGGTTCTAAAAAAAAAACTACACCTGGTAGAAATTTCAAAAAATGTTACGACAAAGACAAAGTACAAAACTAAAAAACCAGTGCTCTGTACGCCCTAGAAGCGAGGGGCCTAGTCCCTAGTTTGGGTGTTGAGGAATATAACCTTCCGTTTCAGGATTGGTGACCTGGTGGTCCTTGCACGGGGTCCCGAGCGAACTCTTGTCTCGGGAAGGGGTCGAACAAACTGGTTTCCTGGGGGAAAAGGGGCAGGAGTATGAGAGAGATCCAGGACTCTCCTACGTGTCGCACCCTTTCTGTCAGTAAAGTCAGTCCCGACACGAAGTCTTGCAGACAAAATGTATGATATTTATATCTTTTATACAATGGTGTGGCTGACTCTTTTGACTCTTGATTACAAAGGTTTATCCCTACCCTGTGAGACGTTCCCCAGACGGGACCCTCCTTATTTAATGTAAGCTATACCGCCGGGGACTGTCCGCCACCAATCCTGAGGAGTGAGGGTGACGTCTCCCAGCACCAGGACGGCTGGTTCGACACCAGTACCTTCATTCTAAGGTGTACGACACTTCGTACCGATAATTTTTTTTTTTTTTTGGATAGAAAATAAGAAAGTTCCCGGTGCGCAATTACTACACCATAAGAACTTGCACACGCCAGCCATGTACGACACGTCCTGTCCTCGGCCACGACATGGCCTCTTGACAAGTCGCGGCAGTTTGAGGTTTTTATTCTCNCGGCTGGTTCGACACCAGTACCTTCATTCTAAGGTGTACGACACTTCGTACCGATAATTTTTTTTTTTTTTTGGATAGAAAATAAGAAAGTTCCCGGTGCGCAATTACTACACCATAGGAACTTGCACACGCCAGCCATGTACGACACGTCCTGTCCTCGGCCACGACAGGGCCTCTTGACAAGTCGCGGCAGTTTGAGGTTTTTATTCTCTCTCTCTTTCTTAAGGTCTCGAGTCACGGAGACTGGGCAGGTCCACTCTTCACCCCGGGGGTCCCTGTCATCGCACACGGACCGGGGAGACCCGCCCGAGACCTAGACGACCGTCCAGTTTCTCTTGATTCTGGCCGTCTTCCTCGTGACCCAAACCTCCGTCTGTCTAGACCCAAATGTTCACGAAAGAGAAGAAAAGTCAAGCAGGAGAGTCATGCGAGTAAAGATCCTTGACCAGGATCCGATCAACGGTTATATCAGACTGACTGTTTTCGTTTTCTTTCTTTCCCTTCTAAGTGGGATTTGTAGGTTTTCACCATTGCACCACCCCTCAAGCACCACTCGGTCCCGAGTCTTGACCCACGAAAGTGATGGTACCTGGACCCAAGCTCGGGGCCAGTCCCTTAATTCTAGGGTGTTCGACCCGTCGGTTTTATTTTTGTTTCTTTGGATTTCGCCACTTATTGATTGCTCTTGGAAGACACGTCGAGATCCTCGAGTTGGGACAGGAGACTCCACTGGATTTATCTTCCTTCAGGTTTTGTCTCCTCTGTAGACACATTCATATCGACCAAGTCTTTGATTGTCGTGTCATTTCGTTGATATGAGGTTATTTTTAATTAAAAAACTTATTACTACTTCACCAATTTATTACTATATATGTCTGTTATTTGATCCTCCGATGACGATGCTTTTTTAAAAAAAGTTTCAAAAAAAAAATTACATTGTTAATGTAAGTATCGGGTACATTGTATAATTTCTCTTCCCCCTACGCCCAAGTCTTCTCTGCGGCCGTTGTACTTTAAATATCTGTTTTCGTTCCTCGTCTTCCCTACGTCCTTCAAACGTTAGTCGTTGCTCAGTTTCTCGGTTCGAGACGTTAAGTTTGTCCGTTCTCTCTCAGCTCCCGTTCTTTGGACTCGCCCGGACGGAGCGTCCGGAGGACACGTCCAGGGGGGCCCCTTACGGGTCTTCCCCGTCTTGTCTCTCTTCTCCGAAGATAGACAAAGTCGACTCTACATCCAGTCACACAGTAAAGAAGTTTCTCCACTCAGCCGTAGTCTCGTCGGCTATTAAGGTTCCGTCTTCTCTGTTCTCGACTTAATTTCCTCGGAGAGGTCCCCCAGGGCGTGCGGGGGAATCTGAGGTCAGAAAGAATCCGTCTCTCCCTGATTCCTACGCGATCCTTCGACTGGGGAAGAGGGGGAGAGGTTGGTAGGATATTTAACCAGGACACAAAGGGTTGTGGTCTTTCCCATGAGTGAGTGCGTCTCGTTTTACGGTCATTCATGTTTAAATCTTGTGCCCAATTTGTTATGAGACTAGTTTGGAGGTTGTCGTTGGGACGTCTCTGTCTCCCACCCCCTCCCCTCCTCTCTTTAATTCTCGGGTCGAGAGGAGCTTTGAATTAAGATACGAGATTAAGTCTCGCCATATTAATTGGGGCTCAAAACGACGATTGTGACTTGAAAAAGTCGGACTACTCTTATAGTAAATCTTAGGACGTTAGCGGTTATTATCGTTATACTGTGTTACCGTGGGTAACTCCGGGAGTAGTCCCGAACATCAGTAAATGTATCTTGTAAAAGACACTGAGAGACTTTACGTTACGGTGTTTCTGAGCTAACTCTGTCTTCAGAGGGAAAGGGTATTTACTTTTTTTTTTTTTCTTTTTTTTCCTTTCTTTCTTTGGTGTTAAAGGAAATGTCCTGTCGTGTCTACCAGGGGTGGGAGGGTTCCGAAGAGGCCCCGGCCCGTGCAGTGCTCTTTGACGAGTAGGGTCACGCCTGGTCTTTGACCTACGAACGCATAGTGTGACCCACACTACGGATTAGAACGTGTGTGACCCACACACGCACAACCGGATTAGAGAAGTGTGTCCCTTTCCTCTAGACTCCACGAAATCCTTTTGGGACTCGAATTATTTTGTCTCTTCTATACCTCCCCCGGGCCGACCTAATTGTCGAAAGTTCAGGTTCGAGGCTGAAGCGGTCGGAGGGGTCTCTACCTCACCCCTCCCCCCGCCCCCCGTCCCCCCACAAGTGTACCGGACCCTCGGTCCGGACCTCTTTGTGCCCGGTGACAGGTCAGGACGTCGGGTTGACCACGGTACCCGGTGTTTTCAGACTTTCCTCCACTGGCCCCTGGTACTCAGTGGGTCCCGTCCTGTCATAATACACGTCTCCCGTCCTGTCAGTAACACGACTCCTTTGTCGTCCTAAGCCTTCGGTCTGTCCGGTGTCAACCGTAGGACCGCGGTAAGGAATCTGAGTCTCACCAATAAATTGCTGGGCCTCGGAAAACAAAGGAAGAGACTTTTTACCCGAAACTTCTGCTGCGTCCCTACTTCTCAGAATCGGAGACTTTATATGCCTATGCCGGTAACAGCAATAAGAAATCATTTCTAAACGCCTTTTCGGTTATTCCACTTTTCGGACCTCGGTGTCGGTCCGAGGAGACCAAGAATAGACTCGAGATAGTGAACGATCAAGCCACTGGAATAAATTGGAGACACAGATAAAGGAGTAGACATTTTGTCTACTTTATTATCGTGGATGGAGGGTTGATCATACATCCTGCTTACTCAATTATGTACGTGTCGTCAATGTGCCACAGATGTATACACGGTCCGAGATCCGATACCTAAACAATATACTTATTCTACTTAGTTGTCCCTTAACCCCTTTCCCCATAGGAAATTCCGGTGTCGTCGTCAAGGATTGTAGATGTCATACAGAAGTATAAGTATAGGTAATTCAATAAATTCAGAAAGTAACTTGGAGGGGGTTTTCTTTGTTAAGATACTACACTTTAGTCCCGGATTTAAGATTTCTACCGGACCCAAAGGAAATTCTTTTTTTTTTTGACCAATTACCCTTCGTAATTTACTTACTGGTAAACAAGAAAAAGATCGAGTTCAGAAACGGACATGTCGGTTCAAGAAGGGTTGTCTAGTGTAGGAAGAGTGCACGGTGGAACTCCCTTACCGGTCGTCCTTCCAGGTGCGGCCCCAGATCGTGGTCCTGTCCTGTCTGACTTCCTCTTTTCCCCTCAGGACACGGTTCAGACATACGATGAAAGACTGGTTCATTCTTCCCGAACTGTTGGCCGTCGACAACGGTGAACCGTCGACAATTATCACAGTCGTGAAGTCTCAAGTGTGAACCCTCAGGACGGCTCAGGGATGAGCCATGTACCGGGATAAGTGGAACCTCTCTTCCGATCATTATTTCTTGCGTGAACAACTTTTGAGTCGACCGATCATGTCCAGTTTACGAGACCAAGACGATTCGTTAGGGTCACCCCGGTGGTGGTAGTCACCGGTGGGTCGCTTGTCAATAGCTCCGGTCTGGAGTTCCTGTCTGAGTAGTCACTGAAGGAGAGGTGACATGGGTAGAGTAGGAAGACTCCCTAAAGGTGTGGTCTACCCCTCGTTGTGTCCCTTACCAGGACCAGTGAGACAGGTCTGCTTTTAGGTGCCGGTTGCTTACTCCGTCTGTCCGTGGACATAGAGAACTTCTAGGCGGTTTTGACCTGTGCACGTGGTGGACCGGACACGTTGGTTGGAGTGCGCTAGGTCAGGGTCTGAGGCGCCGAGGAGACTTGCGGTCCCTGGACGATGGTTGTGGGATGAGTTGGAGGTGTAAGTACAACTTTTCATAGAGTTCGAGTTTTCAGATTTTGGATGTGGGGGACGGGCCAAGTAAGGTGAGGGGTTTCTCGACGGAGGAACGACAAGGTGCTTGTTCGGTTAGTCAGAAAGGAGTTCCGTAGGCATGAACGACAAAGGACTTGGGGGAACACTTCCGGACGGGGCCGACGGTATACATTTTGTCATGGACGGATAAAATCAAGAGTCGGACTTTAGGTGGACAGAAGGGGTGGTCTATCTACCTTCGAGGTACTCCCTCCCCGCACCAGTCAAGACCCGTACAGTCATAGGGGTCCTGTATTCACCCCAAACTGTGTCTCGTCCGTGACTTATACCTCGTACACGACTTACTTAGGTAATTGACCAATTGATTAATCTTCCGTTCCATCTGTTTCTTTCCCAGTCTTTTGTTTTAGTATAGACCCCGAATTGAAGTTCAAAAATTCTGCGTGAACTTCGGGTCGGTTCCTCAGAGCACCTCCACGAGTCGCCGGTCAAGCCAACCCGACGAACCGAAGGGAAGAGAGGGAAGGGGGAAGACACAAAATAAAGAGTAGTACAAACTTTGACTACCGTGTACTTATAGGTCTCGACTCCCTACTCTTAGAGTGGGTTTTTTTTCCTTGGTTCAACCCCTTTGTAGGACCGTCCTCCGTCCTTCTCCACAGCCCCCTTGGCTCAGTGAGAGACGACCGACCGGACGAGACTGGTCGACCTGTGGCGTCACCAGTGAGTCGTTCCAGACTGGTTCGCGGCCCGTGGACCGACCCACGAGTAGGAGTACTGTTGGGGTATTATCTCGGTACCCCTACTAGGCAGATTGTGTCCCGATCCATGATTACAGTGGCCCCACACCCCTATCCTGGTTGGTGCTCGTAGTATTGGGAGTTTTACACGGTTGGTTCCGTCAGTGACCTTCCTGTGTGACAGGGGACGAGAGGTCGCGACCTGTCTACCAGGTCGCACTTCCCTGTCCGTCTACCAGACGCACTTCCTTGGTGTGACGTACCTTTTATAGGTAAAATTAGGGACCTTCGTGTGACCGTTCCGTCCTATTGGTGTGACTCTCTCCGTGCTCCTGTGGTTGTTCCTTTTCCGCACACAAAGGTTAGGACGTACGGGACGTCCGGTGTAGACCTGTATATACCACCACCACAGGCTGAGAACGCTGGGGTGCCTGACATCGGGCGGTCCGAGGAGGCAGGTACCCTAGAACGTCCTTATGACCTCACCCAACGGTAAACCATTTTTTGTCTCAGGTTGACGCGGGGTGGTCGCACAACCCGGTCTGAGTCCGACCTGGCGCAGACACTGTAGAAACTTGGGTGCCGTAGAAGACGTGATACCCGTGAAGGGTGTACGGACGCCCTTTGTGAGCTCGGGTCGTCATCCAATTAGTAAGTGTAGTGCGAACGCCTAGGGGGTTCCGAAGGTGTCCGAAGTCGTCGGGACATTCCGCCGTCCTGAGGAGCAGAGTGACTACCCTTCTCGAGTCTCTCCAGTCTCCTCCGACCCTCAACTGGGTCCAGAAGGCTGTGGTCCCGGACCCGCGGAAGATGCCGGGGTGTGCTAAATGGAAGACGGGGTACGATCAAATGGTAGTCGGGAGGTTGAAGAGGTCCGAGACTATGGGAGTGGGGTGGTAAATATTTTTCCTCCTCAGCCGATCCTCAGACATGGGGATCTGTGATTAGCCGCTGCCAGTGACGTGCCTCGTTACTCCACCAGGAAACGAATCTACCCTCGTCTCTTCACCCTTCCTCCAGTCGAGTGTTTAGAGATGGTAAATGTCAAGGACTTTCGTGACGACCGACGGGTGTAGGTATTATAGGTCCGAGGAAGAGGAGTCAGTTTCTGGGAAAAAAAATTCAAATGTGTAACGTGACCCCTGATTTTCCGATGTGAAATGTCGGAGGAATGTCGATTCACACACACACGCACTGGTTCAGTGATGTCACTCTGTGTTCGTCTTCACAAGACACCCCGAAGGTCTTTTCTCGAGTCTCTCGCGACGCCGTCGTCTCCTCCGCGGAGGACGCTCCCGACACGGGAAGGAAGGGACCGGCGTGCACCGAGTCTGTGCTGTCGACCTCAACTTCCTTGCGGGAACTGGTACTTCACTGACTCCTACCTTTAGACCTAGAGTCTACTGTGGGACCCCGAGATGCCCGGGACTTGACGACGACGACGACGGTTCCGCGAAGTCAGCACAGGCTGAGACACGTTGGGGTATCTGCCGTCGGGTGGTCCGAGGGGGCAGGGACCCTAAGAGGTCCGTTCTTGTGACCTCACCCAACGGTAAAGGAAGAGGTTACGTACTTTCACCTTTCACTTCAGTGAGTCAACACAGGCTGAGAATCGCTGGGGTACCTGACGTCGGGTGGTCCGAGGAGGCAGGTGCCCTAAAAGGTCCGTTCTCATGACCTCGTCCCACGGTAGTGGAAGAGGCGGGACTTGAAGATGGAGGTCGAATAAAAATGCACTCTTTGTTTTGGAATGGAGGGAATTCGTAGAAAATTTAATGTCACTCGGACCTCCAACGGCCCCAAAGTAAAACAACATACGCCGATTTTTCACGTCTTCTTCCCAATCAGCGAGTCAGCACAGACTGAGAAACGCTGGGGTACCTGACATTGGACAGTCCGTGGAGACAGGTACCTTAAGAGGTCCGTTCTTATGACCTCACCCATCGGTAAGGGAAGAGGTCCTCTTAGAAGAACTGGGTCCCTAGTTCGGGTCCAGAGGCCGCACCGTCTGTCTGAGAAATACTAGACTCTGTGGTCCCTTCGGGTGCGTCGACTTCGACTAGGGTTGGTTGTACTCGAGTTTCGTTTTGCTTTCGAGGTTGCTTGGGACTGGGGTAGAAATGAGGGTTGGTCGAGGTATTTTTCGTTTTGTAGACGGGTCTATTTTTAGGTTGTAAGGATGTTTAATTAGACGAAATGTAAACCTGAAGGTCGTGTAGAGTCTGATGGTAGAGATAGTGACCGACGTTTCTTGCATGGTAGTTCTAGGGTGCAGGACAAGATTAATTCTCTTTTTACAGAAGACCAGAATGACTCTCGGTCAGTAGTCTCCAGAAGTCCTCAGAGCCCTACGTTCCCATACCTTCGTTACAATTCTAAGGAGGTACCCTTCGCCCCTCCTTGTCCTAGAGTTCAACTTTTACCATGACGAGTCGAAATGATAAAAATAATAAAGAGAATACGTCGACTTGTACATACAAATAGTTTCTGTTTGCACACTATTAATGTTTACTCTGACGGTTTCTTTAGGAGGTGTGTTCTTTTTTTTTTATTTTTTCTTAGACCCACGAATCCTAAACCCCCTAAAGTGTAGTAGAGTAAATTAGGTACGAGTTCTTTTTAATTATTATGACACTCGATCCAAAAACAGACTGAGAAACACTAAGGGTACCTGGATGGTCCGAGGAGGCAGGAACCCTAAGGGGTCCGTTCTTATGACCTCACCCATCGGTAAGGGAAGAGGTCCCCTAGAAGGACTGGGTCCCTAGTTCGGGCCCAGAGGACGTAACGTCTGTCTAAGAAATGACAGACTCGGCGGTCCCTTCGAGTACAAAATGATGATAGGGTATTGTATATTCCTTTGACACAAACCTCCCCAATCTCCTAAACAGACTCCAGTGTATTGATCAGTCAAAAAAAAACAAAACAAAACAAAAAAAAAAGTTTATTGACCCTCTCCTTCTCTCCTTTCCCGTTTTTCATTAAAGGAGAGATCTGGAAAGACATATTAGACTTAAAGTATGTTGGTACATGTACGTGAGTGACTGTAAAAAGGAAATTTTTTTTTTAATTCAATAACAAGTACCGAGACCTTTGCCTTTTCATTAACCTGGTCAGACGTACTCCAGTGTCCCCGATTCGTTACGTGTGTCCACACTCCGAGGGGACTGGGTACTCTCCGTCGGGTGTGGGAGCTCCGTGCCCCTCCCCACCGGTGGTTCCGTCCTACGCAGGTGACGCGAGTGTCGTCGTGACCGTCGAGGGTCGTGTCCCGGACTCCGTCTGTGCCGTTCCGGTGGTGGTCGTGGCCCGAGTTTCGGGGGCGTGCAGTGGCCCTGTTCGGAGACGGTGTGCCGTGGTCCTGGGTCACTCTTTGGGGCGTGGGTGGCGCGTCTAGAAGAGACGAAAATAAGTTAAGGTTTGGTGGGAAATAAAAGTCCTCGGAAGTGTACACCGAAATCGAAGGGAGAGACGGTGCCTAGGGTCTGTTTCTGGTCCTCCCCGAGCACCGAAGTAGTCGGGGTACCTGCCAGACGAAGTGTTACAAACTTTGTTTCGATTGTTAATTCTCTAAAGGGTAATTTTCGGGTCTAAAGGTCAAAAAAACGCTTCTGGACCCCCTACACCCGAACGGTCCAGGGGCACGAACCCGACTCCCACCTACTGTCCACCACGCTCCCCCGTGTCTCCCCAGGGCTCCGACGAGGGTCGTGGTGGTGAAATCCGGCCGTGGATGGAGGTTCGAATAAGGAGGTGGTATTTTCGTTGTAAAGCACCGCAGGTACGGAGACAGTCGTCGTGTTTTACCTTTCTCTTCGGTCCTTCTGGGACACGAGGGTCGTTTCACTCTCTCGTTTGTTGCCTCGTTGCCCTTTCGGGAGACGGAGGTTCTACACTCCGTCCACACCGACACTTCTTCCCGACAATTGCACCCCACGAAAAGGGAAGCGGCCCCCTCGGGGAGAGTAACGGTGAGGTACGGACCTGGGACCCACGGACACTCGCACCCTTGATTCGTGCGGGGATTTCTTCTCGAAACCCCCCCTTTTCTCTTTGTTTTCGGCTGTCAGGACGCCCGTCCCGGACGAGACTTCGGGTCTTTCGGGCGCTCCGTCGTAGGGTGGAAGACGAGACCGGTTGCGGGGGAAAAGGTACGAGGGACGTCTGGACTTCGTCGAAGGAGAATTCTTTAGAGGTAAGGGGGTCATCTTCGCAGATTAAGTTGTTTGAGGACACCTGGCGCCAGGACTCGGTTCGCGGCTCCCGTGTCTCACGGCTTACTCTGGCCCCGGGAGGGTGTTTCGGACGTGGTAGATGGTGCCCTCGGTCTCGAAGCCTGTAGGCGCTCGGTACCTGTCCCCACGTCTACCTCTCTTGTGCGGCGCCATCGATTCCCTTTGCGGGCTAAGTAAGGGTCAGATGTCTCGTCCCGTCCGGTACCCAAGCGGGTATGCGACGTCCCTGCTCGTAAGGCCGTCTCCCCTACCGCACTCACTTCGGTCCTCCCTTCTTCGACACCCGTACAGGACCTTCACGGGCCGACGCTGGGCCCTTCGGACCTCCCCGGGTCACCCTGGGGTGTCCGCACAGTCAGTCAACTCCGGTGAGAGATTGTGCCCTCGTTGTAAATGTCCATGTGGCGTGTTCCTTCCGGGACTTACAGTCTGAGCTTTTCCGTCTGACTCCGAGGTCCCCCGTCCCTCCTCGGGACCTTCCGTGCCCCGTCCCTTCCTCTGTCCCCGGCCTTCCAAAAGACGACCCGGTTCTTGAGCCGGAAACAGTAATTGTAGAGGAACTACGGTTGGAGACCGGAGACGCGGCGGGCGGGGCTTACGGTTCAGGTAAAGGCACCGGTAGTGCCATACAGTGGTAGTCCTACCACTGAAGGTGGGAGGGTTTGACTGGGAGACCGTTTACACACAGGGGATCCCCGGAGACCGTAAGTAGTCGGACCGGGAGGGTGGGACTCCGGTCGGTCGTCCGTACTGAGACACCAACTGTGTCAACGGTTGTAAGTTTTTAATCCTCTGTAGCGTAATTTTTTTCTTTTAAGACTTAAAAAGATCCTACTGTGAAGATGTGTCACTGTTTCTTCGACTGACCGTCGACGAGGGTGATCCGTCTCGTGTGTCGGTGGGCAAAAGGTATACCAGTGGAGAGAACTTAGAGGTCCTTCCTCCCATTTGGAGGTGGCAGACGAATAGAAAATGGTCCGGTGGATGGTGTGGGGGTCTCGGGAGACTCAACGTCGTAGTTGGTGTAAATACGATCTGAATACCCGGATCATCTATAAGGACTGAGGAAGTCGGGGTCCATGGTTAGGACTGGGGTCTCGGGGTCACTCCACCGGACCGTGGAGTGAGGAGTGTGTGAGAGTCCGGGACGAACTGTCGTACCGATTTTCTTAGGTCTTCCCGGGAGGTCTCTCGACCCGTTGTTCGAGTCTCCTTTACGTTCTATAGAAATAAAAGGGAAGATAATGGTCGAGTCGAGAAGGACTACTGGGTGACACACGGTCCGGAAGGTTCGTCTCCAGTTCTTTATTGTAGACTCATTCCACTCTAGGCACGCAAACGGTCCAGGCCCGAACCCGCCCTGGGACCTCATTCAGGTCCGCCTAGACCGAATCTACGGTGAGTCTTACTCCTTTTATTGTTGTGGCGAGTCAGTGCTTTGTGTCGTTAGGTGCGTGTAAGACGTTCGTTTGCGAGTTGTGACCGATCGACCATCGATTCCGTCGTCCGTGCCGGACAAGTCCTGTCCCACCCACAAGTCAGGGGTCGGGAATGAAGGTCGTCTTAGTCGACAAACATGGTCCTTTAGATGAGGTGACGAAAGTAGAATCTCACTCTCTCCGACCTTTCTCTCTCTTCCAACCAGTGCGTCGTTTTATGATTGTCTTTCCTTTAGATTGATGCTGAGGACAGAAGTCACTCATTTGTCGGATCAGTTCCTAAGTTTGTGACTTGGGATGGCTAATTACTTCAGTGATTATACCCTCCTTACACTTGTCTCCGCCCCCAGGTCCATCCTCTCGACGACCAACTCTACACACACGACCCCTCCCCACCTCCTCCCACCATACACCCTCCCTAACAACCACAAAATAACAAAACCCCCCAAATTAAAAGACCAGGGTGTCGTACACCCTAGAATCAAGGGGCTGGTCCCTAACTTGGACGGGGGCGGGACGTGACCATCATACCTCGGAATTGGTGACCTGGTGGTCCCTGCAGGGATTCCGTCCCAAAACTTTCTACGAAAATTAGTTTCTTCATCGGACCCGCCCCGCCGTATTTGGTAGATTGAAGACGACCTAATTAGTAGTCCTGGAGGGAGACTATTTTTTATGACATCTAGATTATTTTGATGTTAACTTCTTTTTTTTTTTCCTTTGTAATTTAGGGTAAAATCCTTCTTACTTCAAGTTTTAGGGTGCCTTTTGAGAGTAAGCTCTTTCAACCTGGGTAAGTCGGACACTTACCCAAAAGGTGAACCGTTCTATCGCGGAGCAGAGATTCACTATTATTTCCTTACTTACCCGTAAGCATAGTCCCTTTAAGGATCACTAATATTCTTACCTTTCCTTTCTCCTCCCCTACCTTTGTTCATAATTCCTGACCGTCTGTGGGAGACCAAAGTTAAGATCTTTTCCGTCGTTGACAAAACAAGTTCAACCCTACTGGAGGTCGTTCTTGATCATTCGATATTGTTTTGACTTAAAGATGTGCAGATTATCAGTAAAAAGAACCAAAGGACCGAGAATTAAAGAAGAGGTTTCAGACTAGTGGAATATTTGTTCGTCAGTAAACATGGCGGGTTCATTCCTCTAGTCGGGTCTGGTGAACCTGTCCGTCGTAAAGGGATGGCAAGACATAAATCAGGGCAGGACATGGCGAACTGGAGTCCGGAAGTCTGGGGGAGGGGTCCGAGACAATCCGGGTGGTCCGGGTGGGGAGGGACCTGTTGAAGGGGAACCGACTGGGTGAGTGGGACGGAGAAAGGGGTCCTTCCCGAGAACTCAAGTCGGTGAAGGTATGGAGAAACGAGGGGGGAGAGACAGAGAGAGAGAATGTGTGTGTGTGGTGGGGGGTTTTCTTGGGAAAGGAGGGGGACTTGGTTTCAGGTGTCTACGTCACTTGGGTTGGACGAGGTCGACTTCGCTTCTGCCTCTGGACGTTCGGAGACAGTGACAGCACCCCGACGGGGGTGGGGAGAATGGGGAATGGTGTCTCGGGGTCTTTTCGTGAGCAGTTCGGTTTACGGAAGTAGAGTGTCCACGTTTCAGTCTTGGGGGTCTCTCCCTTTCGCGGGTCGGCCGGCCTCCTGGAGTCAGACAGTCTTAGTCCCGCCTTCGGTCCAAAGAGCTGAGTGGGCTGGTCTCGTGAAAGGTGACGGGTGTGCCGACGAATTGGTTGAGTACATTGGGTGTGAGCGTATCTTGGCTGGTCCACGGGTCGTGAAGGGATACGGGAGAGAATGTCCACTTGTGTAAAGTAGGGGTGTTGTCAGAATTCCTGTGCTCAAGAGAATACGGGAGGTAAAGTGTCTCATCCTTTGGCTCTGTGTCTCTCGAAATCCTTAAACCGGTTCCAGTGTCTCGACTACTCCCGCCTCGGTCCCCCAACTTGGGTCCCTCGGTCCGAAATCTACCCACCAAGAATTCGTGAAACAACCTTCCTTTTCATCCGTCTTTTCCCTTATGACACGATAATTGGTAGACTGTTTCCTTTATGTGGGTCTCCCAGGGAATTCTTCGTTTGCTTGGTGTTTGTGTTTTTTAATTTTGTTACGGGTGCTGTGACCTCCAGCGTCGCCTTCGGACTCGCACGATTTGCGGGGAGGCTCTGCAGACAGCCGAAGAAGCGAGCCCGCAACGGACAAACACTCCCCACCCTACTCCGTCAGTGTACCATTACAGGTGTCATCGGGTTTAAAAAGTCGGACAAGTGTTACGTACACAGGAAGCGTGTGCCGAGAACCGAAGTAAGGATGGAGACTACGGGGTGTGGAACTCCGAACGTATGTTTTGGGTGGGAGGACAATTCCCGAGGCCCGTCTGATGAGAGGACGGTGTCCTTTTATTTTACGGAACGACAACAACGGGTCAGCGAGTCAGTAGAGGTCGAGAAACACTGGGGTACCTGACGTCGTCCGGTCCGAAGGGACAGGAAGTGGTAGAGGGCCTCGAACGAGTTTGAGTACAGGTAACTTGGCCACTGCGGTGAGTTGCGTTCTTTTACGGGCCGACAAAGAAATTTTTTATTCGGTAGTCACAAGTCGGACGGGAGAAGCCAGAAAGAGACGTAGACCCCTGGATACCAGTTGAGACTGTGTACTATTTTATTTCGGTCTATTAGGTCTCCACTTGACAGGTTTGGGGGACGAGTAGATGACAAAGTACTTGAACGGGTGTCGGACAAGTATCGAGTAACCGAGTAGGTGCGGTTACCATCGAGGTCTTCGATGTCCGACTGTCGTCCGTTACCGCCTGGGTTATGTGTCGAACTGAAAGTCTCCCAAGACTTTGGAGACGGACGAGTCGAAGACTGGGTGGAGTCCCAGAACCCGACCCTGTCGACGCCAGTGGTTCGTAAACCAGACGTGGGTCTAACGTGGTTCGGGTCAATAATCTGGAGGTTGGCACTCGAGTCACCCCCAGTCGACACCTGGTCCAAGGGTGCGGGGTCCCTTGGGGTCTACAGGATTCTTCCTTGCCCCTGGTGTGGTTTACTTCCCAACCCTCTCTACTCTCTGTAAGGGTGTCGTCGTCCCTTACCTTTCGGAGAACTGAAAGACACGGTTGCGGGAGGTGGTAGCGGTGGTTTTTAATCCCATAAAGTACGGCGTTCGCCTCCACTGACTGAGTTTAGGCCGGTGAAGGTGTAAACGTATTACCCAAGACGGTAAACCGGTGGTAAATTGTCAGTGGTTTAGTCTGTGCTGTATCTGGAGGGGTCTTTCGTTATAAATAACAGAGACCTAGTGGTGACCGATGTTAGAGGACTTTGAAGTGGTTTGAGTCGAGACGTTTCGCTTGTCTTTCCTTACGGTAGTGTTTAGGGTTAGCTTGGTCGTAGCGTCCTGGACGGGTATGAAGCATACAAAATTAAAAGTCCTGTCTTGGTCCCACTGGAGTCTTTAGTGCGGTAAAACTAAGCGTGTACTGTCTTGGGTGATAAATAGAGTGAAATCAGGTGAATAGAGTTTATGTGTCAAGGGAAAGGAAATCTTTTTTTTTTTTAGGGAGAAAATTTGTTATACACTATATTTCGTTTTTCTTGTCCCTTGGTTTTGTTTAAGAAAGGACGTTTTAAATACCAAGGAAAAAACAGTCGCCAATGTGTGTATTGGTGGTGGGTCCAGGTGACGACACATGTGTTGTGTCCGACGCTTAAGATTTCTTGACGTACCCAGACAGTCGACACACGGTAGACTACCGTGTCTGAATCCACGACTGCAAGGTTTCGTTTAGGTGGAATGAGTTTATTAAATAATTCTACTTCTGAGTCCTTCCCTTTCGACTGTTCGTGAGTTGCGTGACCGTCCTCTCTGGGTGCACAAGGACACAGAGTCCGACTACGGAACCCTCGTCTGTGTGTGACACCCAAGGGAGACAACGACCGCAAGTCGGCGATTCGGGGCAGGCTGGGAGACGCCGGGGCAATTGACGTCGTGTGTCCGGAGGGACAAGAAGTGATAGAGGACCTCAAGGACCGTGTTGCACAAAAATGGGAAAAGTGGACCCAGTCGTTTAAAAATGGAAGTCCGAACCCGTTTACCCAAACGACTTGCCAGTTGTCGTTCACAACCTGGGGAAGGACTTCTAAGGGGTCGGGTCAAATGAGGAGAGTCAGAGTCTCTTTTCTTTACCACCCACGACCCATACAAAACCTCCAACCCCTACCCCTCAATTCAGGTTTCTACGAAGGGGTTTTATTGTGAGGAATCCCAGGGAGGGACCCTTGAGTCGACCATGTCTTAGACGGACGTTACGTCCTCTATAGCCAAATAACGACTCACCCCTTCTACGTACCATTGGGGAAGGTCATAAGGACGGCCCTCTTAGGGGTGCCTGTCTCCTCGGACCGCCCGACGTCGGGTACCTACCCCAGCGTTTTTCAGTCTGTGCTGACTCGCTGATTCGTGTCGTGTCGGGTCCCAGTGATGGAATTAGTCTTAGTCAATACTACTCCCACGGTTCAAGGGGGACCAAACTTCGAAGGAACCGACGCCCGGGAGTCAAAACGAAAGTCTTGACCCCCCGCCCCACCCTCCCCAACAACCCTTCTCCAGAGGTCAGGTTTGTCCGAACAGGTACACGTAGACAGGTCTCCCCAGTCCGTCCTCTCCCACTTGGTCCTTCCTACGAAGGAAAGGGGACTCTCATGAAGACGCAACAAGGACAGTTCCGGTTCCCAGACGGAGTGGAGCCGGTGGAGGTATAAGGACCTGTCTCCAGCAGGGTTTCCGTCCTTTTCTTGCCCCCTCTAACCCTGTCGGACTGGAGTTTCCGGGTGACGCCCCCGGAAAGAACCCAACCCCCGGAAAGAACCCAGCCCCCGGAAACAAGTCACCGAGTCAGCACAGGTGGAGAAACACTGGGGTACCTGACGTCGTGCGGTCCACAGGGACAGGTGTGTCTGTGTGGTGGTGGTGGTGGTGGTGGTGGTGGCAGTCCTTCAAACCTCTCTTCCATTGACCTGAGGGCGACTTTGTCCTCGTTTCCTTCCGAAGTCAAAAGAGGAGGGTCCACAGATCGGGCGGGGGAGCCCGTCGACAGTAAACGTACTTACTCCCGACACCAGCGACGTATGGACCCTGTCTTGTTTCGTCCTTTATTTTCCCGATAGGGAATGAGTTTCGGTTTCAAGTCGTTCGAATTGGTTTGCCGCGCGGGTCAGAGGGCGAAGTCGTCCACCCTCACCGAGCGGTCGGGGCGGGGGGGCGGGGCGGGGGGCTGACCGCGAATGTTTTCGTGGAACAAGGGTTCCTTGGACAAAGAGGCCCCAGACAAAGGTTAGAGGATCGCCGGGCATAAATGTAAAAGTCAATCGGCTAAAAGTGTATTGAAAAGTTTCACAATCGTAATGAACATCCACCCTTCTCTTTTCTAGATTTGTTACTCTTCTCTTAAGAAGGGGGCTGGACTCTTCGGACCCTAGGGTGACGGAGTAGGGTCCCCGAAGTGACGATTCCCAGGAGGGTGGAGAAGGGTCCGTCCGACTCCCGGGGTCGGTGGTCGTAGTCATCGTGGGACCCACCCGTGGAGCCCGGACGGACCGTGAAACGACATGACACGAGTCAAGACAGAGACGTTGGGGTGCCTGACATTGGGTGGTCCGGGGAGACAGGTCCGTTCTTATGGCCTCACCAAACGGAAAGGAGGAGGCTCCACCACCCCCCACCCCCCCTCGTAGAAGGACTGGGTCTCTAGTTCGGGTGTAGAGAACAGAGAGGTCGTGACGTCCGCTTAAGAAGTGGACGACTCGGTCGTGGAACGATTCTGAAACGTTGTGCCTAAGAGTTGTTTGACCAACTTGCTTCTTAGACGGATGATGTCCACTAGCGTGGTAGAGTAGTTCCCTCTACTAAAATTCTTTGTCTCCCCCGGCACTGTTGATTAAATGTAGACGAGAGGTACAGACGTCTTACAGTAAGTGTAGAGTGCCTGTGAAAATATCGTTCCATGTTGGTAGATACGTAGGGGATAAAGTAATTGTGGTTCTTCGTACAATAATAGAGTAGAATGTCCACTTTTTGTACTTAGAGGCTCCCCCCAAGTCAACGGGTTCCGACAAGGTCCCTGGTGGGTGTGGTTGACGGACGGGTCCACCAGGGATGACCAAGGAGAGTGTAACTACACGTTATTATGGTAGTGGGATTTTATTATTATGGTAGTGGGATTTTCCGGGGCCCGAAGACGGGAAAGGGTACTAACACTACTATTCAAGTCGACACCCCAGTCAACGAACCCAAGTCTAGAACCGAAATGGTGAATTATCGAGACGTGGAAATTCGTTTACTGAATTAGAAAAAAATTTATTTAATGAGTTAAAAAAAAAGGTGGACGTTTTTCCTTGAGAGTATAGGGGGTGAGTAGACGAATGAAACACGCAAGTAATTCTATTGCATACTCATTTCTTCATTGTAAGAATACTGAAGGCGGTAAGAGTAGTCGTAACAATAACGGCGGGAGAAGTAGTGGTCGCGCTACTTCTACCTCGTCTCGTGTGTGCGTGTCATGGATTGTGGTCTGTTTACGAAGGTACGAACGGAAGAGGAAGCAGGTCACTCCGACCGTCCCGTCCTTAATCCCGCGGGTAAAATAAAATAAAAAAAAAACCAACCGAAAAAAAAACAAAACCAAAAAAAAACAAAACAAAAACAAAACAAAAAAAATTAAAATTTTAGACATTAAGAATGTACGCAAGGGTTTGTACTTGGGGGGAGGGTGGAGGGAGGGGTGTTGTAGAGAGACCCAGTAGGGGTACGTGGTCGGGGTTCGTTCGACGTGGGATGCAGTCTGTACCTGACCGCTAAGTTAAGAATGTACTGTCATATGTACAATCTTAAGGGTAAGAGGGTTTAGTAGGGTGGGAGAGGGAGAGGGAGACTCAGGTTTTCAGGCAATATGTGTAGACACAGAAAAAAGGACAGAACGTATGTCCCAGCAGTAACGGTAGAAGGATTTAAGGTATATATACACAATCATATGACATAACCACAAAAAGAAAGACCGAATGAAGTGAGACATATTAACCGAGGTCAAAGTAGGTAGAGTAGTCTTGACTAAGTTTACTTAAGAAAAATTGCCGACTCATTATGAGGTAACACATATACATGGTGTCGAAAGAATAGGTAAGTAGACGACTACCTGTAGATCCAACAAAGGTACAGGATCGATAATATTTGTCACGACGCTACTTGTAACCCCATGTACACAGAGAAAGTTAAGACCAAAGGAGCCACACATACGGGTCGTCACCCTAACGACCCAGTATTCCATCAAGATAAACGTTAAAAAATTCCTTAGAGGTGTGACAAGAGGTATCACCGACATGATCAAACGTAAGGGTGGTTGTCACATCCTCCCAAATCCCGCGGGCAAAATCTCTACTCCGAAGGCTCCGAGTCTTTTTCACTGAGTGGGTATCCGTGTGTGTCGACACACGTGGTCCTGAGTACGGGTCACACTAGGTTTGGGGTTCAGGGTTCGAGAAGGGGTGAGGGTGCGACGGCTGTCTCCCAAGTCCCTCGAGAGGACCCCCGCCGCACCAAAGAGTGTACCGCCACGTCCGATTGCACAGGGGGTACCCACGTCAGGAAATCGGAGAGGTCCGGACAAAAGAGTAGTTATGGTGGACGAGGAGGACTACGAGAGGTCTCAAAGGTACTCCTATTACTTACTCTCCATCGACGTCTTTCGTAGGTCACGAGTAGACAGACAGGTTCCGGCCCCTCTCCCAGACAGGGGGGACCCTTGGGAGGATTGGTGTCCGTCCTTCCCTTCCGCCTCCGCGAGAGTGGTTCTTTCCTAGGTGTCGGGTCTCAGAACGAGTTTGGTGCACATACTGTACGTCCAGTTAAGTTCGGTACGTTCTGGAGGTTAAGTCGGTCGGACCAAAGACGACTTTGGGTGTCTTACCACCGACGTTTTCGTTTGTCTTGACAGAGAACCACCTAGGAGTAGGTCTTTCTGTGTACCACACCTCCTGTCTCTACCTCGGACGGAGGGGGCCGGTTGATCGACCTCCTGGACTGTGTTGCGTGGACTGGTCGTAAAAAATTTAAGTCAATGTGGGTGGTGGTTCATAAATGTCGTTTGTTATGTTTGTGGTGGTTTCTTATTTTATTTGTCAGTTCCCTTAGTCCGGTTCTCTTTTTATTCGTGTTCCTTTTATTGTTTCGGTCTCCGTTCTGGTTGTGCATCTTTTTATATGGTATACCAGTCAAAGAAAGACGTCTCCACAGTTCGGTCCAGTGTGTGGATCGGGAGTCCACGAATCATTGGTGTCGGTTTTCCTTTGTGCTAGTCAGTACTCTAGGAGTCACGGGTCTCTCCTTTTGTTTGGTCAACAAGTCCTCTTCGTGTAGACGGCGACAGACTAAGTTTCTGAGAGCCCTTTCATAGAGGTAGTCTGGAAGTGTTTGCCTGTGGTCTCCTATCGTTGTCTAGGAACGGTGTCCGGGATTGTAGAGACGGGTCACAGGGAGTGAAGTGGTCGAGGAAAACGTGGAGTCG
Organism: Capra ibex; assembly: GCA_006410555.1. NCBI lineage: Eukaryota > Metazoa > Chordata > Mammalia > Artiodactyla > Bovidae > Capra > Capra ibex. Next base: position 4,206,964 of record SJYO01033645.1, read on the forward strand.
GGTTCACCCCTCCAGTGAAATGGGAACCCTCGAAGGCAATGTCGGATTTGACATTTTACCAGGGAGATAGGTTGGTCCGACAACACTCCCAATGTGTCCTATTGTACACTATTGAGTGTCCGGACTGTGTGTCGTCCAGGAGACGTCTCCAGTGCAGTAGTGAAGATGTTCCTCTACTCAAGGAGGTCGTATCCCAAGATCCAGACCTGAACAGTAACTGAATAGGGATCGTAGATATTACCGGTGACGTGTATCATTAATGGGTTATTTACAAACGACTTAATTAACTAAGTAAAGGACGTAGTCCAAGGACTTTTGTAATTCGGAGGACTCCATAAAGATTATTGTCTATTTATCTGTACTCCATTTTGTTTTTTGACCCCCTTTATTCGTAAAATATAGGGGGGCGGAGAGTTTCTCAGTCTTCGTGTATCTTCCAAGAACTTTCAGATCGTTCTTTCTGTAGACGAACTAAGACAAATCGGGTCTCAAGAGGTTTAAAAGAATTCGTTTTTGGAGGAGAAAAGGGGGGTGTCTTACCTTTATCTGAGTGTTCACAAGAGTACTGGGGTCCCCTAAACTTGAATAGGATTCTTCCTTTTCGCCCGGTGGGGTCTCTATTCTCTACCAGGGTATCGGCGGTCCCTTGTTTCTCGTAGGGACCAGAGGTTCGGTTGGGGGAGGTGATGGTGGTGGATAACTGAAACCTTGTGTGCCGTAAAAATGCTTAACTTACCTAGAAAGTCTGGATTCGTCGAGGGAGAACAGACCTGTGTGCCTGTGAGACCGACGGGGACTTGTAAGGTCTTGAGCTAACAAGTCGTTCTGGCTGAGGGTCGGAGGACCGAGTCCCAGTGGTCGGACGTCTCTTTGTAGGTTCAGTTTCCTTTCTGGACGCAGACCCCGGTCCCTTCCCAGGAGTGGCCAGGGGTTGGGGCGTCCCACCCGTCGTGTAAGTACCTTCTCCCACACCCCCCTCCTCCGGTCCTGACCGCAGGCAGGTCCTCAGGGGCCCCCCGTCGGACGTCCCGTGCAGTGCACAAAGGGAAATCAAGTGATTCGGCCCTCCGGAGGACCGTGGTCCAAAGGGACCGACGACGAGGGCGGCGGTGCGGGTGTCCACGGTGGGGCGGAGGTCGAGGGTCTGTCGGTCCGCCCGGCCTTCGGTCCAGTAGACTTACTGGGAAGGGGGTTCGCTTGGTCCCGAGAGGGCCCGTGGGTGTCCCGAACGGTCCGTCCTTTACTAATTGTTCGTAAATGACTCGTGAAGGCCCGTCGTCTCCCGACGAGGGTCGGAACCTAGGTGGGGTCCGCCCAAGACCACAGGTAGGCGAGTAAACTCTTCGTCGAAAATTCCCGGATGGATCGGGACTCCTGGTTCATGACCGGGTCCGAAGATTGACTCCGGACCGGAACTTGAAGACTCGAAACACGGTGACCGTCCGACACCGGACACCAGGAGTGGATCGCACCTGGGTGTCTCAGTGCCAGGAGGATGAAGATCGGTGGATCAGGTACCCAGACTTTCTTCCGTTTCGCCGGTCCACGTGTACCCGGGTTCCCAAATCGTAGAGAGAGAACGGTAGATGGAAGACGGGGGACCCCGGACTGTCGAGTTTATGTTGGGACTGAGTAAGAGTCTTCGGACCATTCGTCCAGGTCCCGATTCGAGGTCCCTGTCTTTCCACCCACTCCAGGTGCTCGAGAGAAGAAGGTTCCGGGCCGGCTGTTCGGAGAGGGGATACGGGACGTGCGGGGGTAGACGGGCACACCAAGGACGGTGGATCTTCCAGGAGAGACTGCCGCCTAGCCGACAGTGTTGTCCGTCTCGCCGTCGAGGAAGAAAGGACGTAACCTAGTGCTCCAGGAACTGAAGTCAGGAACTGATGCCCCTGTAGGGGGCGGAAGAGTGAGGGGCACCTGAGTCGTGTCCCGAACCGTTCCCGGTCGGAGCTCCCTGGCACGACTTACCTCTCCTCCGCGGTAGTCGTGTCACCGACCTTCTGCAAGGGTGGTTCGGGGGTTCTACGGTTGGAACTTTTGTGGTGGAACCCCGGCACCAAGGAAGTTAGTCGTGGTGAATCTCCCTCCTACACCTAGGTTTGTTCGATTTATTTTCCCAACAATCGTCGTAAGGTTTGTTTCTTTTTTTCTCCTCTGACCCCGGTCGTGTCGGGAGTGGGGTCGAGGTGCGAAGGACAGGGTGCGGGGGTTTGACGTCGTCTAGACCTGGACGCACTGGGGGTTCCTCGGTGGATTTGTGCGTACTCCCTTTGACGATGTCGAGAGCCCCCGAAGGGGACTCGGCGGGATTAGAAGATTGACGTGAAAAGTCACGAGAAGGGAATTCGTCTATGTAAAAATTTTATACTTTTAATCAACTAATGATGGAAAGGTACTTCTTCTTCCCGAAAGGACTACCAAGTCTACCATTTCTTAGACGGACGTTACGTCCTCCGTATCTCTGGGTCCAAACTAGGACCCTGCCCTTCTAGGGGACCTCTTCTCTTACCGATGGGTGAGGTCCTAAGAACGGACCTCTTAGGGTACCCGGTTCCTCGGACCACCCGATGTCAGGTACCCCAGCGTTTCTCAGTCTGTACTGACTCTCTGATTGTGAAGGTGGAAAGTGCCTCTCCTTTCGGATCGCATCCGAAACGTCAGAGAGTCTAGGTTCAAGTTTGGGGTCGAAACGGTGAGAGAGGGGTGTCCTGGAACCGCTCGGTAATCTGGACAGACTCGGAGTTCAAGGGTGGACTAACAACACTCTCACTTTACTTTATTTCACACTCTTCCACGGACCGTTTCACAGACCGGGACGAGACCCGAAATTTGTCTACGAACAACGAAGGGGAAGGGACCGTTAAGAAGTCTCAACCCGAGGTTCCGTTATTCGTGTCACCGTTCTCGGAGTGAGACCTCAGGTGACGGGCCCGAGTCTAGGGCTGAGGTGGTGAGGACTGGAGTCTTCTCCATGGACTGGACAGACTCGGTGTAGACATTTTCCTCCCGTTGCTATGGGGCTGGGACCTCCCGAGGGATTTCTTGTCCTGAACTGTGTGTGTCTCGTGAGTTATACGCATGAATCGATGAGAGTGCTTGGGGGTTTAGTCTGTAGTCGAGGAGTGTCTAAGGTGTGTCAAAATGAATGTAATAGAGGGACACACACTCACACAAATCAGCAAGTGAGCACAGGTTGAGAACGTTGGGGCACCTGTCATCGGGTGGTCCGAGGAGACAGGTGCCCTAAGAGGTCCTTTCTTAGGACCTCACCCAACGGCATGAGAGGAGGTCCCCTAGAAGGGCTGGGTCCCTGGCTTAGTCACATAGAATTGAGAGGACACAACCGTCCGCCTAAGAAATGGTGATCGTAGTGGGCCCTTCGTTGACCTGGGACCTGACAGGGTTACGGAGACCTCCGTCCGACCTACCCACTGTCACTCAATGATCCTTTTGGTACGGGTCTATCATTGCCTTTCCGACAACAAACCGGAGGTACCACGAAACAAACCAATCAAACTCAGTTAGAAAAAATTTTCGTCCTCAAAATTGTAAATTTCGATACAGGTCGAAAAGACCTTTTTTTCTTTCTTTCTTTTTTATTTTTTTCTTAGTCTCACTGACTGTTGAGACCCAGGGGATTCCCAATCTTAAGGTCAAGGTTGTGACTGGTCACGGAATTGGGTAGGCACCGAGTTTAAGGAGTCAAGGGTTTACTCCTAATTTTTAGCCTCGATAGAGTCGTCCAAATCACTCCTAATTCACCCCCACCACAAATATTTCGTGTTTTATGGACGGACTCACCTCCCACCCCTTGTCATGTGTCGAGACACTCACACGTGTCACGACTCGAATTTTTCCGACTTTGTGTGTTTTATTTATGTTTCAAAAAAAATTTTTTACAATTACCAATTTTACGATTTAAAATACAATACATATAAAATGACGTCAAAAAATTTTTTGTCGTTCCCTTAAGAGATCGTCGGGTCACCAGTCCTACGCCGGGAAAGTGACCGGTGACCGTCCTCGACCCAAACCAGGGACAGTCCCTTGATCGTAGGGTATTCGACAGACCGGTTTTTTTTTTTTTTTTTGTGTTTTTTGACGGGTTGTGTAAAATTACACAGGAGAATTTTTCCCCTCTCGAGGGGAAGTTTGTCCCGTCTAAGAGACTCAGGGGTGAAGAGGGACGACGGAGTGCCTGCCGTTGGTGTGGGTACGTTGACCTGTGCAAGCCTTATTGTGGTCACGGCATTCTTGGTCTATTCTTGTGGCCCGATCTACCGTGAGCCTTGTACGACCGTTCGTGACGAAAGTAAGGACTCCAGTGAGGTGAGTTCTGTACTAGATCATTCAGCCCCCCCTCCCCCACACACAATTCAATAAAGTCAACACACTTTACACACTGAGAAACACTGGGATACCTGGTATCGGACGGGCGTCCCGAGGAGACAGGTACCCTGAGAGGTCCGTTCTTATGACCCCACCCAACGGGACGGGAAGAGGTCCCCTAGAAGTGCTGGGTCCATAATTTGGGTGCAGAGATCATGGAGGACGTAACCGTCCTCCCAAGAAATGGTGATCCCGGTGGACCCTGTGGGTCCTTCACCGTTTCACTCTGTTTCTTGGGTCCGACGGAGGACGGAGGTCCAGGTCGACCCAGAGTGGAAGTCGTCCTAGAGTCGTCGGAGGTATGTATATACTGGTGGGGTGGCCGAACCAGAGTTACCCAGAGAGAATATTCCTTCGTGTGTGCCGGGGTCCGATGTTTTCGATCGTTCTGACTAGCTCGGACTGGGTGACGTACAGAATGTTTCCCGTCACTACGGGTCACTGTTACCTGTCATTTCCGTCCGACACGGAGCCCCGAAAGGACGGCCGAGGCACCATTTCTCGGGTCGATGGCTACGTCCTACGTATCCCAGGTCGGGACTAGACCCCTCTAGGGTGCACGGTGCCCCGTTGGTTCGAGTACGCGGTGTCGAGAACTTGGTCACGCGATCCCGGACCGTCGGTGTTGGTGGTTTCGGGTGTGAGGAGTCTCGAGACGAGGTGCTGTTTCACTTCGGTGGGGTCACTCTTCGGCCGTGGGGTGTTGATCTCTCTTTGGGGACGACCGGGGTTGATCTCTTTTCAGGTACGTTGTCACTTTTGGGTCGTGTCGGTATTTATTTATTTATTTATTTTAATAAATTTTTTTTTTTTTTTTCCCGTCCGACACGGATACAGTTGAGGAACGACACGGGTCGACCAGACCAGGGACTTGTCCGTCCTCACTACTGGTGGTGACGGGAGACGGGACGGACCGAGGATCCTACTACGAGGTTGGAGCTAGTGGTTCGGGGTGAAGCGTGAATTTCCGGGTTAAGTTCAGGGTGGAGAAGTTCAGTCAACTGTTTGTGACCTGATTCGTGGAGGACCTGTGGTCCGGGGCACGTGTGCCACGGGACCCACCTTCGGTCCGATGAATCCTTCCGTCTTTGTGTTCTCTATGAAGTCGTGCACATGTCCGGACCATCGGTCTTTCCCGTGTCGTGCACCTCCTTTGCTGTTCGATGCACTGCCAGACTCGGGGGTCGCACGTCCAGGTCCCAGGTCTTCCGGGACCCTCGAGACTACCCGGACTTCGTCGTCTATTAACCCAGACCAGGTTAGTGAGTTGGTGTCGTACTTCTGAATCCCAGGTTCTGGCCTCCACCTCCTTTCGGGATAGAGACTTCCGGGCTTCTCGAGTGCCTTAAGGAGGGTGTTGGGTCTCCGTTCCTTGTAGAGGGTTTAATGTCTACTCTTCGGACTCAGACCTTCCAGACTACTGAACGGGTTCCCCGGATCCGGACGGATTGATCAGAAAGACAAACAACAGAAAAAGACAAAATTTTTTTTGGTGGTGTGATATCACGTGGCGACGCAGGAACGTTTTGTGCAAAAACTCAAACTTCAGTCCAACTTACAAAGACGAAATGGAATAAAACATCGAGTATGGAAGTTCATAGAATGCACTACTTGTAGAAGGGTCTAGTGTCTCGTAAGAAAGTTTCGGAGACACTACTGGAGTACCGTCGCGCGCCAAAGTCGTCGAGGGGGCGACGAATTGTAAAGCCAACAAAGGTTGGGTACCGAAGACCCAAAAGTTGGCTGGTCGGGTGTGTTCCAAGTCAAGTGACACGAGAGTGTCCCGTTTGTCGTGGGGTCTATGGTGGGTAACACACTGAATAGAGGTTGTTCCTACTCATTCTGTTACTGAAAGTTTTGATGTGGTCGTTCAAAATAAGATTATCTTTGTGGTGAGAAAAAGAAAGGGTTGAGTCGCGGGGGTCAAAACCAACGACCCGACCCAAGAGATAATGTCACCAGGGGTTGGAAAAACCAAAGCACCTTCTGTATAAAAGGTACGTGACCCTCCCCCACTATCAAAACCCTACTAAGTCCGTATACTATACATAACCCATGAAGTAACGACAATTATACTGTAGTCGAGGTGGAGTCTACCAGTCCGGAATCTGAGACCTCCAACCCCTTGGGGACGACATAATCTATATTTACGTTATTGACCCCCATCGTCCACTCCTGGTAGACCGTCGGTTATGGAAGTCCTAGATTCGTACGAGTTAGAGAGGGGTCTACCGGTTTTTCACGTCTCTGCGGTCTGAGGGCGCCTGTGGAGGTTGAGAATCCGTCTTTCGTGCCTTAAGAGGGGTCGTCTAGCGGTTCGCACACTGTCTTAAGTGGAGGTCTTTTGGTCGAGACGTAGACGATCCCTTTGCCCAGGTTCTGTCCATACGAGGGCCTTCCGGGGTGCCGCACGAGTGACAACCCTCGAAATGACAGACCTTCTTTCTGTCATGGAACCCCCTCGGTCCTTCGGCCCGAATGTAACACCTGTCGACACACCGGTTCCCGTGCGCCGAAAGTAAGAACCCCGGAGGGAGAGTCATAGACGTTTCCCGTTCCAGACCTACACCACTAGGAAGTCCAGGGAAGGACGACCCTTCCTCTGGGAACCCGGACTGGTCAATATATTTACTTGTCACTGACCTGAGGTGTTAGACTCGAGTATTCACGTCGGGGTTCGGTTGTCGACGACGGACCTCCGTTTCCCCGTCTTTGATGCGTCTCCTTCCTATTATGTGGCTTCAGGGGACACGGGAGTACGCAGGAGTCAGTGAAATCAGTACAGGTTGAGTAACATTGGGATACCTGGTATCGGGCGGTCCGAGGAGACAGGTACCCTAAGAGTTCCGTTCCTATGACCGGGACTCAACGGTCCATTCCCGTCCTAAGGATCAGATTCCCTTTTAGTGGACTGAACGTAGTGTATTTGGGGATCGAAGAGTAAGATTCTGTTTACACGAACAGTGTGAACCCCCTTTTTTTCACTGACTAACTATTGTTAGGTCGTTTTATGACCTCAGTCTTGTTCTCGTTCAGTCACGTTACGGTTGAGGTTTCCCCTCCAAAGATAGAAATAAAAGATTGACCGTTACTGTTCGAAATGTGTTTTGCGGCCATTCGACGTTCAGTGACTATTTCCCCCGTCGGTCGAGACGGTGACCTTGTCTTTGTCCGGGTCTATCCTCTCCGGTGGCCTTACTGGAGTTCCTGGGCCCGTTCGGAGTCGCCGAACTTCCACCATGCGTCCGTCTTACTCCTTCCTTGCACGACCTCCGCCGGTGACTACGACTCCCGTCCAGTCGCGGTCTGAGAAGGACCTTTGCTTTCAAGGTTAAGTTTATGATCCTTTTTGGTTGTCAAAGTCCCACTGTTGGTCGAGTAATTGGAGACCCATCCTCGAGAAGGTCCCAAGTCCTGAGGGGGTCTACCAGTCCCTACAAGGAGGAGGGTCTGGTCGACCGCTGGAGGAGGGCTCGGACGGACGTGGACGGTGCACAGGGAGGGACGGCGGGGGGGTCTGTACAAGGTCGTCCAAGACCAGGGGGGAAGAAGGAAAGAGGAGGAGCGGAGGGAAGACGGGAAGAGAGGGGTGGGACGTGAGTGAAGAACGAGTAAAGTCGGAAGTCCCTCCGTCCTCCGACCCTCTTCTCGGGGTCCAAGGTCTGTTCCTTCCAGTTCAAGTCTCCACTGTTCTAGACGGGTTCCAGTGTCTCTACCACGGTTCTTAGGTTGACTGAGAGTGACTGAGGTCGAGTCCCAAGAGAGGTGACAGCGTCGACTTTCCGTCCAGGACGGGGACTGCGGACATGTTCCGGAGGGGAGGGGTGTGTGGGCCGAGTGTGGCCACGTGTGTGTGGGGTGAGATAGGGTGAGGGACTGTGAGACGTCGTGGTGAGTCGGAGGGTCCCTCCGGTGGCGGTGGTGGGCTAGAGGTCCTCGTCCACCGGACGGCCGGCCGACTCGTGTTTGACTCGGCCTGAATGGTAAAAGATCGACCCGTTGAATTGAAGTGGAGTAACTTGGACTCATAGGAGTGGACAGTTTTGCCTCATTCTAGTCTGAGACGAAGTCTCCCGGAATCTTTTCTTCATGCAATTCGAACGGGACCTGACCGGACGATTCCCACCTCTGTTGTGTCCGGAGGAGTGTCTGGTAGAACGAGTTTCCGAGGCTTGGATGAGGGGTCAAGTATTAGGAGAGTGTTACTTTTGAAGACAGGCGCCCTTTTGGATATGCGTTTACAAGTGTCTTCGTAATAAGTGTTGTCGACTTTTCTCCCTAATCCCGTTTACGGGTAGTTAAGTAATTTCGTCGGACGAAGGGAGACGAGACAGGGGACCGCCCCCCCACCCCCCGATACCACCTCGTAATGAACCGGTACTTTTCCTTACTCCACGACGATAAGAGGTCATATGGAACTTCCTTAAGGGACCGTCAGGTCACAAACCCTGAAACCCTAAAATTACTTCTCCCGTGTCCAGGTCAGAGACCAACCCCTTGATTCTAGGGCTTTCGACACACCACGTCAGTTTTTTTCTTTCTTCTTCCTACCTGGGACTTTTGCAATACGATCTACTTTATTCGGTCTTTCTATGTTCTCCTGTTTATAACATGTTAAGAAGAATGTGCTTTGTGTGTCTCGTCCGTTTAATAATCTTTGTCTTTCGTTTAACCACCAACGGTCCGCGATCCTCCTTCTTCGTAGTCTTCACTAACGATTACCCGTACCCCAATAAAACGCCCCCGCCCCACCCCCTACCCCCCGTCTATTACTTTTATAAAACCTTGATCCATTGTCTCTGCTAACGGAGACTTATATCATTTTTGTTGGTTCAACCTCTGAAATTTTCCTACTTAGAACACCATGGACTTAATGTAGAGTTATGTCGACAATTAAAAATTTTCTGGTACTTTTTTATTGTTATTTTGTTGTCAATCCTAAAGGAACATCGAGTTTCCCATTTCTTAGACGGACGTTACGTCCTCTGGTCCCAAGCTAGGGACCCAGCCCTTCTATGGGACCTCTTCCCTTACCGTTGGGTGAGGTCATGAGAACGGACCTCTTAGGTTACCTGTCTCTTTGGACCACCCGATGTCAGGTACCCCAGTGTTTCTCAACCTGTGTTGATTCACTGAGTGTGTGTGTGTGTGTGTCTGTGTGTGTTGTCAATCATAAATTTTAGACATTCTTTTAGGAGGACATTCCGGAGCCCGAGATGTTCAGACTCAGATTTCATGAGTCTGAGGTCTGTGGAAGGTCGGACCGGGGTCGGGTAGAACGGTGTTTGTGTGGCTTGAACGACTGACGCTGAGGGGGTGACCTGGGTCTTCCTCAGGAGGGGTGACGGCCCGACCCGCGGGTTGGAAGTTGGGGCTAGTCCCTGGTCCCATTGAGCAAACCGGAGGGAAGACAGAGTCGATGACCGGCAATAAGACTCCCGGCAGGGTAGGTACTGGACTGCGACTAGGTCGTCGGGTAGAATAGAGAGGACGATTTGGTCTTGGAGGGTTTCCTTTGGGTAGACCCCGCCGGACGAAGGGAGACGAGACAGGGGTGGGGAGCCCGGAGACAACACAGTTGTGGTTTTCCTCTAGGGGTTCAGACGGACACCCGACTTAGGAACTATTGTCCCGAGACGTAGGACCGGAGTCGTGATCGTCTGACTAAATGTCCATCCCTCCCCGCCCCCCTTCTCCTCCCCTCCTCCGTCCCCCGCGTCGCTCCTAAACTTGAGTCGAAAGAGACGGACGAACCTCTTCCTTTACCGTTGGGTGAGGTCATGAGAACGGACCTCTTAGGGTACCTGCCTCCTCGAACCACCCGATGTCAGGTGCCCAGCGTTTCTCAGCCTGTACTGACTCGCTGAAGTGAAGTGAAAGAGACGGACGATACGATGTGCACGACGGTAAAAGTTCGACCTTGGTCCTTCCGGATCTATAGATCCTTCGTGAGTTATTGTAAAGTAAAGGGGTTACAGGGGGGTTGGTAGTGTATTAAGTCCAAATTCTATGACGTCCCGTCTGTAGAGATTGTCTTCACTTATGTCGACTAGTAGGGAGGTTAGTCTTTTATGGGTTGATCCGGGTCGACCGAAGACCGACGTGAATCTTAAAAGATCCATGGATTGGTGAGGTTTTAGTGACATCGACCACTAACGTCGGTACTTTAATTTTCTACGAATGAGGGACCTTCCTTCCAATACTGGTTGGATCTATCGTATAAGTTTTCGTCTCTGTAATGAAACGGTTGATTCCAGTTCCGATATCAAAAAGGTCACCAGTACATACCCACACTCTCAACCTGATACTTCTTTCGACTCGCGGCTTCTTAACTACGAAAACTTGACACCACAACCTCTTCTGAGAACTCTCAGGGAACCTGACGTTCCTCTAGGTTGGTCAGGTAGGATTTCCTCTAGTCAGGACCCACAAGCAACCTTCCTGACTACGACTCCGACTTTAAGGTTATGAAACCGGTGGAGTACGTATTCTCAACTGAGTAACCTTTTCTGGGACGACGACCCTCCCTAACCCCCGTCCTCCTTTTCCCCTACTGTCTCCTACTCTACCGACCTACCGTAGTGGCTGAGCTACGTGTACTCAAACCCACTTGAGGTCCTCGACCACTATCTGTCCCTCCGGACCGCACGACACTAAGTACCCCAGCGTTTCTCAACCTGTGCTGACTCGTTGACTTGACTTGACTTGGTCTGTTCACATCTGAAGCCATGTTTTGTGTCTGTCACTGGACTGTAAAAGGGGTTCGTAATCTTTTTTTTTTTTTTCTTAATTGCTTAAAAAAATTTTCTAATGTGTTTTGTCCAAGATATACTCAGTGTGCACCAGTTTTCGCCGTACTCCGTCGGTCGGTGGTGTATCGGGTCAACCGTGCAGACGTTTACTTTTATAATTTAAATTTTAGACAGAAATTTTTTACTATTGTGGGTCACGGTCACACCCGCATTACTTCGTCCGTCAGAGTACGTAAGATTACCGTTATATTTGTTATGTGGGGAAAACCTTTCAGTGAACCGTTCACCACAGTTTCTAATATTTCTACGAACCTTTAATTAGGTCTTCTTTAGTAAAGACAAAGAGTCTTTTTCGCTGTCCGTACTTCTGCCAGCAGGGATGTAATGAACATTGTTCCCTTTTTAACCGACGACGGATTTTGAGATTTATCCTTTTTCGAATTCACTTAATGTCTTGTAAGTGGGACACGTCTTAGGACGTCGATAATTTTTAGTACCAATATAGTAGGTACATAGTGGCCCCTTTTTACAAAACGAGACGTAAACCGGAAAACTGGAGTCTCCAGACTTTGACAGGGACAAGATACTAGTGGTAATAAAATAAATAAAAGAAGCTTTGAAATTTGAAAAATAAAACATAACCGCACATCGGTCAACTGTTGTGACACTATCAAAGCCCACCTGTCGCTTCCCTGCGTCAGTATGTGTGGGTGCGTAGGTAAGAGGGGGTTGGGGGGAGGGAAGGTCCGACCGTGTATTACAACTCGTCTCAAGGTACACGATATGCATCGAAGAACAACTAAGAGGTGAAACTTATATAATTATCGTCACTAGTGTTAATAGAATTCTTCGGCGTACCTGATTTAGTATCGACATTGACGAAATTTTATATCATCAAGACACTATTCCTCTCTATGTACCGAAAAAAGGGGGGTAAAGAGGTCGAAGAAAATTACAACAATACGGTGGGTTTATATTAATCCTTTTTTATTAATTTTTTTTTTTTCTGGTTTGAGTGAACTTCGAAGAGTCAGAGTGTAGTTGGGACTCCGGACGAGTGGGGTTTCACATCGTCGGTGACCTTTACGTCCATACCGACAAGTGTGAAGGTAAATAGTCTTGTCCCGTTCAGGAAGGTCTTTTACGGAGTCGTTCCACTACGGGTTGGGTCCGGGTCGTCAGTATTTCAGTGTACAGGTCAATTTTGGTAGTGTTGGTGTTCTTCACGAGTTCATCAGTCCGTATTTTCCGACTACTCAACCTCACTGTCCTAACTCTGGAAAAGAAAAAATTAAAAAAAAAATGACCGGGATCAGTGTTACGGTCCGTGTTTCATCTGTGAACTAATTTATAAACTCCGTTTCTCAAAAAAACAAAACAAAAAAAGTACCCTTTATGTGAGTAAACGGGTGTAAGGGACTCACGGACCCGAGTTGTGGGACTCGTTCGGAACCCCTGAGTAGTGGTGGTGGGTAGACCCCGGTGGGCCTATACCAAAGTATTTAAGTTTTGTGAGACTGAGATCTTGGTTTGACGGTTTCAAACTTGAGAGTGCAAACCGACCTAAGTGTCACACTGGAGTCCGACCAACGGATTGGAGAGACCTAGAGCCAAAAAGAAAGGATGTTTTACTTCCGTTTTTCTCTCGGAGGAGGACTCCACCAGTACTCCTAAGTGAGTCAGGTTTGTGTACTTCGGGAAGCGTGTCACGGACCGTGTGTCTTTCGTAAGTTAGGTACGGTTGATTCGTAATTATGACTCGAAGGGTCCACCGGCCGGGATCACCCTTTCCTGGTCGGACGTTTACATCCTCTACCTTCTCTACGCCCAAGCTAGGGACCCAGCCCTTCTAGGGGACCTCTTCCTGTACCGTTGGGTGAGGTCATGAGAACGGACCTCTTAGGGTACCTGTCTCCTCGGACCACCCGACGTCAGGTACCCCGGTGTGTCTCAGCCTGTGCTGACTTCGCTGGATCGTGTCGACGTGTTCGTGATTATAACGGACGGTAAGGTAAAACGACTGTTCTTTCTGACCCAGAGTCTGTCCAAGGTACCAGAGGGTTCTAGTGTGTCGATCATTCTGCGTCACGACCCTAAGTTCTGCGTCCCTAAGTTTGACTTCAGGTTTCCTGAATTTTTAGACCCGAAAAAAAAAATTGATCTCGTACGGGAGAGTGTTTGTGTACGTGTAAGCCCGACAGTACCGATTTCCATTTTTATAATACTCTAGTAACCTTTATTATACTCTGACTCTCCGTCAATTGACCCTAGGATCAACCAACGTTGAACCCCTATTATGGTCCAGATACAGTTCCAACAAGAAAATTAAGTAGGTAAATGGTTCGTAGAAAAACTCCGTCCGAGACAGGTTCAGTACTCTCTACCTCGTCTCTGGGTCTGTCCCAGGGATGGAGGACTTCAAGAATAAGGTCCCTTGTCCCTTTGTCTTTACCGTTGGGTGACGTTTCAAGAACGGACCCTTTAAGGTACCTGTCTCCTCGGACCACCCGATGTCGGGCGCCCCACCGTTTCTCAGTCTGTGCTGAGTCGCCGATTTGGTGTTCCCTTTGTCTTTGTCGTTTGGTGATTCTGTCAAAGACCGTTCGTCCCTCCTTTACTTCGTCCTGTTTCCCGACCTCCCCAGACCCGTTCAGTGGACTCAATTTCGGACTCTTCCTTGGTCTTCCTAGACCCCTTCTTGTACATCGTTCAGGAGGGTTGGGTGGTTCCCTCTTTCGCCCCACTCATGGTCACAGACGATATTCTCTTGGTCGTACTTACCTTAGCCGTTTTTCCTCGTCCACTTGTCCCACTCAGTCTCTTCTTCCTACCCAGACCAGTAGGTCTGGGTTCCAAATCCCAGAACGTCTGTGTGGTATACCCAAATATGGTTCGCGTCATACTTCGGTGCACCCAAATTTGTCACCCTAATGTGTGGAGATACCCTGTTTTTCTCGGAGACGTCCTTTAATTTTCTTGGATCATATGCCGACCGGGAAATACTTCTTTCTTTGGGATCAAAGGAAGGGGACGGAGTGATCTGGACCTGTTGGTATACGAAAGGTCCGAAGACTAAGTTTTTTTTTTCAAACCAGAACCACTAAGAGTGGGGACCGGTGTGAAATTGTGGTGCACTCCGCAGACCTTTTTATTTTTACTTTGTTGTTTCGACCCCCTCCACACACCGGTGGGTGGGTCTTCAAGTTTAGGGTGACCAACCTCACCCCCCGGAGGTTAGTCGTAAAAGATCTTCGAGGGGTCCATGTCGGTGCCACCCCTTCTCTGGTGGTCTTCACCGAAGATTCCGGAAGAGGGGCAGACACCATCTTCACGGTGGGTCCTTTCCACGAAGGGTGCATCGCGAGTGCCATTTCTTGGGTGGACGGTTTCGTCCTCTATATTCTCTGCGTCCAGGCTAGGGGTCGAGTCCTTCTAGGGGACCTCCGCCCGTACCGTCGGGCGAGGTCATAAGAACGACCTCTTGGGGTACCTGTCTCCTCGGCCCTCCCGATGTCAGGTGCCCCAGCGCTCTCAGCCTGTGTTGGCTTCGTTGAATCGTGCGTGTGGCCTCTCCGCGGGTTTCTGTCTGGGTCGGTGGAAAACTCCGTCGTTCGAGGAAGAGACATTTCTGTCAGGTCGTTTTTTAGTGAAAGAGCCTCTACTTTGGGTTCTTAATCTATAGGAATTTTCTAGGGAAGGTTTTCTCTAAAAACACCAAAATACTGAACGACGCACTGGGAGATCACTCATGAATCCGGAGTCACAGAGTCGACTTTAGTTGCTCTCGTTTATTTGCACACGATGGAGAACGGAACGAACACCGACACTGTCTGTAGTGATTAACTAGGGTCGTGAGAGAGGTCGCCTCGCTCCGGTTGGGTTCACCAGATTCTTGGGACGGTACGTCCCGACCGTGTCGGTGATAGTTGGTGAACTTTTACCTGAGTTTGACCTTGGGTGGACAGGATCGGATTACAGGGATGCCAGGAAAGAGTGAGAAGCTCTACTCCTAGGAAAAATAGAAGACTATTCGGTGCGAATTGGTGGTTCATCGCACGGTCGCTCGAGTCCACCAAACTGCCTCTAGCGTATCAGGTAGGGACTCCCGTCTAAGACGAAAGGAAACGAGAGAAGAGAGTTAGGGTCCGAGAGGCAGGAGGGTACTGTACGGGGGGAGGGGAGGTCTGTCCACGTGGGGTGTGTGTAAGTGACTCGTCCCGGACTCTGACCGATATACGAATCTAGTCCGTTCGGTGAGGGTAAGGACCTTTTCGAGTAGGTTCGACCACGGGACACGATAGTGACTATCAACTCTGTTATTATTGTTGTCGTCGACCGTAAATACCTCGTGGAAGACATACGGTCCGTGGTCCGACCCCCGAGGGGTGCGTAAAAGAGTACCGTAGAGTTAGTCTTAAGAAACTCCACAAATAATCGGGGTAAACCGTTACGTCCTTTTAAGTCCGAAACTTTCGATAAATTTAACGGATCTTTCCAAGGACTCGTCGGGGTAGGGGCCGAGACCCGTTCAGGGGAGTGGAGAAACACGGAGTCGAGACTTTACCGGTCTTACTTTACCTACTTCTCCCTCGGGTCGTGGCGTACACCGTCTGGTCACCGGTCGAACCCTCTTGAACGACCTTAGACCCATGTTCTGATCTCGGCGATCTTCCTCATACAGAACTGGCCGGCACTGGCTGTGACTCCCTCCTTGGGAAACAACTGAAGTGTTTCACTGTACAGGAGTTTGTCGACACAGTTATAGTCTGAAAGTCTTTGGGTTGGGAGAACCTGTCCCGAAAGGTCCACCGAGTCACCCATTGCTTGGACGGGTGGTTGTGTCTTCTACGTCCAAGTTGGGGACCCAGTCCTTCTGGGGGACTCCTTCCGTTACCGTTGGATGAGGTCATTGTACGTACTTTTTAGGGTCCCTGCCCCTCGGACCACTTTGGTGTCAGACAGCCCAGCGTCTCTCAACCTGTGGTGATTCGTGGTACGTGCTTGGGAAGAGTTGGGAGAAGCGGGACCCGACCGCGATGGTGGTAGAGTCGTCCAAAAGGTCCCAAGTAGGAGGTCGGAACGAGGACGACCAGAGGGACAGTGACCGAGACTTCCGTAATAGAGATCCGAATACGGATGGAGACCCCGACGTTTTGTGAGTTTTTCGACTTTTTAGAAGATCCCTCCACCACCCTCCCCCTTGAACCGTCACGGAGACACATTACGCTAGAGGAGAACTGGTCAGATAGAGAACACGCCTTGAGCCGTGTAGACCGAAGTGAGGATTATTTGTGCTTCGGAAAGGAAGTTGAAGTGTACGGGACGTCCTTTCGAAGTTTGGTGTGAATAGTGTAATTGTGCCCGAAGGACAGGGTGGCCCGTCCTACTCTTCTCACAGTCGATAAGGGTAAAACGTCTCCTTCTTTCACTCGGACTCGTGTTCCCTCCTCGGACCGTGTCCTGAGTTGAGGACCCACGGCTCTGTGGGTCCTGTCGTGGACTGGACGTATCGTAGGGACTTTCCATGAGTGACGTGGTCGTCTCCGACTTACCCTCAGGAGAAGACTCTGGGTCGCCACGTCGATAAGCAGTGTAAACATTTACGTGAACAATCGACTCTAGAACACTGACAGAGTGTTCTTCTTCAGTCGCCCCCTGAAGGGACCGTCAAGTCCCCAATTCTGAAGCGGAAGGTTGTGTGTCCCACGTCAAGTTAGGGACGAGTCCCTCCCTTCTAGGGTGTACGGAGAACCGGTTTTTTGGTTTTGTATTTTGTCTTCGTTATAACATCGTTTAAGTTATTTCTGAAAATTTTCCCAGGTTAGTTTTTTTCTTTTCTACTTCAGTCACTGTAGTAGTGGACCCTTACCTTCCTGTCGACCCGGGCGGATGATTCAGTTGTAATGGGGAGTCCCCTGTAAACCGTTATCGACCTCTGAAAAAAATTTAACAGGGTTCAACGCCCTCCGTTACCCGTCTCCGGTCCCTACCTACGACGGTTTGTCGGATGTCACGTATCTGATCAGGGGGCTTACTCCCTAATAAACTCCAACTCTTCGGGACCAGATTTCCTTATCATCGACAGGGGGTGAGTGGGGGTCACTGGGACCCTCTGTCGGAACTTAGGATTTCCGGTCTAAGGTCCCCTGTCGATTCCGAGTCATGGTGTACACGGAGAAGGTTTCCTTTAGTTTGCCGACCAGTGTCTGAAATACCAGTCTGTCTCCGGCTCGCGGACTCAGAATGGGGGTAGGTCAGGGAAAAGAAAAAACATTGAAAATGACTATAAATCAACGTACACACTCCCGCGAGTCAGTACAGGTTGAGAAACACTGGGGTACCTGACATCGAGAGACAGGTACCCCAAAAGGTCCGTCCTTGTGACCTCACCCAACGGTAAGGGAAGAGGTCCTCTAGAAGGGTTGAGTTCCTGACTTGGGCAGAGAAGACGTAGAGGCCGTGACCGTCCGCCTAAGAAATGGTGACTCGGGGGACCCTTAGAGATGACTATAAATTGTACGCCACTGATTAAGAAACGTTATGGATGGAATAGAATGGACGAAGGAGATTGTCGGGATCTCGACTTAGTATGTTGGTGGTGATAAAATATCTGCTCGTTTTACTCCGTCTCCCTCCAATTTGTTGTACTGTTTTGTACGAAAGAGTACCCTAAGGGTACGTCAGAAGAAGGAGTTCTCGGACCCGAGAGCTGTTAACGTGTGTGACAGAGAGTCAAGGTCTTTGTTCGGGTCTCAAACCACTCTGACAGGGGTTTCACTGAAATTCGGGAGACTGTAGGTGAGAGTGTCCCTACCTGAGGGTCATCGGTCTATGTTCCTTCGATTCAACCTCCAATACTAACTGACCTCTCCACGTGCCCAGCCACGGTCCTTTGTTAAAGTCGTAGTCCAGACTTGAGATTGCTCTTACGTCTTAGTCTCCACCATAGTCCATCTCGCCAAACGTCCTCCTCTCCTGGAGCTCCCTACCTAAGTCCGTCCTTCAGACTTCTGTCCACGACCTACTACTTCGGTTCGATATCCAGTGGCCCTACCCATGTCGATGGGATCTCTCTGTCCGACCCGACGTCGCACGATCTAGATTTTCCACTCTAATCACGACCCATTTACAAAGGACGGACTTCGTTCTTACACTGTCCGACCGTACTGGAGTGGTCGTCCCTCTTTTCCGTGTGCCCCGGTAATGAAAGGAGGTCCTTCTCGACTGAGAGAGATCGACGAACATACACTGGAGAAAGAGAGGTGGGGAGACCGACTACTAGAGGACGAGGTCGAATTAATTGTAAAAAGAGAAAATCTCCAGTGGCACTAAGTGTCACTTATATACGGGTGTAGAAGTCTGTACGATCGTACAGTAGACTTTATTCTCGAGGGTAGACATGGGGGTGTTAAAGAGAAGTGCGTCATCCCAGACCACTGGCGAGATCTGTTATGATGAGGACCCGTGGTTCCGTCTTTGACAGAGTTGTGGATGTGTCGTCCAGAAGAGGAACCTACGTACCGTTGATATCGGGTTTCAGTCCTTTGTGGCACTATGATGCCCACTCAACCCTCGAGTGTAAATTCGGTATGGAAGGGAGTAAAT
The DNA here is from genome assembly GCA_006410555.1 of Capra ibex. Taxonomy (NCBI): domain Eukaryota; kingdom Metazoa; phylum Chordata; class Mammalia; order Artiodactyla; family Bovidae; genus Capra; species Capra ibex. The sequence continues at coordinate 4,225,713 of SJYO01033645.1, forward strand.
TGGGATTATTGTACACCGGGTCATTGATACTGGTAAAAGGGTCCACTACATTGTTCAAAGGTTCTGTTCCGACGTCTTCTGCTTGTACCTAAACCTACGTACAAGACGACTACGGTTTCGGGTGCGGGAAACAGTACGACGAGAAGAGGACCCTGTGGGGTTTCTGTACAGTAGGTACGGGTTAAAGTTCGAGATACTTTAGGTTTAAGCAAGTGTTTTCCTTCCAGTTCTGGGGTTTCGGTACGGTAATACAGTAGTAAACTAGACTCGGTTCCGGGGTTTCAAAGTCCATCGGAAATGGTGAATCTCCCCGAAGGGACCACCGAGTCTCCAATTTCGCAGACGGAGGTTACGTCCTCTGGGTCCAAGTTAGGGACTCAGTCCTTCTAGGGGACCTCTTCCTTTACCATTGGGTGAGGTCATGAGAACCGGCCTCTTAGGGTACCTGCCTCTTCCGACCATCCGATGTCAGGTGCCTTAGCGTCTCAGTCTGTGCTGACTCGCTGAAGTGAAAGTGAAAGTTAAATGGTGAATCTCGAAGTCCTAGATTTTAGGTTCCGGTTCTGTGAGAATGGAAGACGCCAAGACCCTTCGTAAAGTAAGGACGGTTCAGTGCCGCACACTCGTCGTTTACAGTTTCCCGGAGGGGAGGGGGAGTCCTTCCACCGAGAGGGTGGACACTCTCACCGGGAGTTCGGGTCGACAGGAAGGTCCTCTGAGTCAGCGTGGGGCCGCGTACCCCCGTTACGGGGGGTGTAGAGGGACACAGGAGTTCCTTTGGGTGTTGCTCGACCCACTCCAGGACCGTGTCCGACACCGGTACCAGGTCTAATATTGAGAGACCGGAGTCAAAGGAAGGGACATGGATGTGGTATCCTAACATAATCAATTGTGTATGTCTCCGGAGTGTTAAGTATTACCGATAAGTTGGATACCATCGATGATAATAATAGTGGTGCCTAGGGGTTGAGTGGTCTACACAAGTCTAAATTGGTGTTTCAATAGGTTTATCAATAGGTTTATCAGAAAGAGTACCGTTTTATACAATCTTAGTTTGATCTGTTGATTAGTGTTCTACTTACTCTATTTGATTCCATGTCGGTATGTTACGTTACTCTACGTTGTCAATTTTCAATCTCTTCCTTTCTCATAAATGAGAGTTCCCCCTTTACAAACGTTGTATGATAGTCATGAAATGTTTTACGAGGACTCTGATCGTCTCCTTTCACTTGAGTATGGGGTCTCCCTGTCTCTAAGAAAAACAACAGAAGACATAAACGACTTTTAAAAGACCTACATTGGTACAAACAAATTTTTTTTTTTTAAAAAAAAAAAGTTTTCTGAAAGATGACTGAAGGGACCACCGAGTCTCCAATTTCGCAGACGGACCTTACACCCTCTGGACCCAAGTTAGGGACCCAACCCTTCTAGGGGACCTCTTCCTTTACCGTTGGGTGAGGTCATAAGAACGGACCTCTTAAGGTACCTCTCACCTCGGACCATCCGATGTCAGGTACCCCAGCGTTTCTCAGTCTGTGCTGACTCGCTGAAGTGAAAGTGAAAAGATAACTCATTGTCGCTGGAAGGTCCTTCTTCGGAGTACAAATACGCCACCCGACGACCCTATGTGGGATGTTTACGTAGATGGGGTTAAAATTTTTTTAACTTTTTATATTTAATATTTCGTACATATCGTCCATTGGGATAAAATCATCTTTGTCTATCTTGTTCGTATTTTTTTCTGTTTCTAGTGAGTAGTCTTTTGCCATGGTCCTCAATTAAAGTTCCCTCACCTCTAATGTCTATTATTAGAACGAAAGAAAAAATAAATAGACATAAAAGTTTTAAAAATATAACTTTTTTTTTTTTTTTTTGGGACTTGACTGAGTATCCCCTTATTTCAGTTTGAGATCCAGTCCTAGGAGGTCCGTTGACCCCTAGTTAGTCGTACGCACCTAACTCCCGTCGTACCGGACTTCCAATTTTTTTTTTTTTTTCCGGTCCGACACTCAGACTCGGGGTGATGAGTTGTCCGTCCACTGTTGGGGAGTCTCAGAGTCGAGGGGACTCTTCCAGGATTCAAAAATAAGTTTCATGTGCTGTGTGATCTGTCACAGTCGAGGGTTGGTTTGGATAAGTGGTTTCTTATATCCCGTACCGGCTATTGAACAGAGTGACCCCACCAGGGGGGCTTCAAAGGTCTTCCCGTCGATGAATTCCAGTCCGGAGGAGTCGACGGTCAGTTGGGTGAGGGGAGGATTCCCGGAAGGCCATGGTCGGTGACGTGTTACCGGACGTCAGTAGATACACCCGTGACTACTACGTGTAAACCCCTGTAATACGATCAAAGGTGACAGAAATCTCTGTCTTTGGTGGAGGGGAGGGACTGGTTGTGGAAGGTGGAGAGGAACGGCACATTGCCACCGAACGTCACAAGAACCGTTACTGACTTCGGCACTACTTAAGTTAAATATACGTTAAGTCACGTTTGTGTCTGTGTGTTTATATATATATACGAAAGTAATTCGTCAAGAACGGGTAAGGTGGACGTCTTCTACGGTTATAGAAGATAAGATAGTAAAAAATTACGACTAACATTGAGTAATTTGACTAAAATACTGGGTACCAAAGTTTGTATGGTGAAATGTCGTACGTTCAGATACTAAACCAAAAGATTTGAAGTGATATTTTCTTGTAAAGGACCTCGTATAATCTACCTTGGTATATGTTGACGGCCCTGAGTTTCCTGGTTTTTGTCATTAAAGGATACCAAGTTGGATTATTAATGCTCACTTGGTTTGATCCCCTGAGTTGACCGGTTAATCGGAGAACTTTCGATTAAGATTTAAACTGATTACGATTTTTGACCCGATATATCACTTACATGTAATAATAACATGTTGTCTGTCTACCGTGGACTTTACCTGTTCTGTTCAGTGTCTCTCTGTCAGGTTCAGTGTAGAATTTACCCTTACCGTTACTGTTCGAGTCCCTACGACACTCTTGACTTACTCTAGTATATACAACTTCCGGAACGTTTGGTTTATCCATTTTTTATTATAAAATCAAAGGTATTTATCATTTCATACGGTCACAGAGTCGTTTTATTCTCGTACTCACACCAGGTACGGATCACCCCTTCCTCATTTGGGGTGCTGTCTGCCTGTACTCTTGTACCGTCGGGGAGTCGGTCGTCGTCCTTGACGTCGTAGTGGAACAGCGGTACCTTTGTTCCACCTGCACAGCCGGGCCTGAGAGAGTTGAAGGGTAGAAGACGTTAATGTCGGTTCTTATTGCGGAAGTTTGAAAGTCAACCGTCGTATTTTATTGCGGAGTAGCAGGATCTCTTTTACAGGGGTCTCTATCCTCCACCGGTGTCAGTCTCGACCGGTCCAGTGTTTCTATCCTTACGAGTTCCTTCTGGGACAAAGAAATTCCCTGTGCCAGTTATCAGGATACGAGAAACCCCTGTTTCTAGTGTGACCGGTGAGAAGTCACTGCAGAACAGGAGTAAATTGGATATAATTAAGGTGAACAGTCTTCTCTTTATATTAAATTTAATGGGATCGTCTCTTCGGATGTGGCTGTAAAAAAAGTGTAATATGCAAAATTATATAGACAGATATGTGTGTGTGTGTGTGTGTGTATATGTATATATCCATATAGTCAAGTCAAGTCAGCGAGTCAGCACAGACTGAGAAACGCTGGGGTACTTAGCGTCGTGCGGTCCGGAGGGACAGGTAGTGGTAGAGGGTCTCAAGTGAGTCTGAGTACAGGTAGCTCAGGTACTACGGTAGGTCGGTAGAGTAGGAGCCATCAGGGGAAGAGGAGGACGGGGGTTAGGGAGGGTCGTAGTCTCAGAAAAGGTTACTCAGTTGAGAAGTGTACTCCACCGGTTTCATGACCTCAAAGTCAATCGTAGTAAGGAAGGTTTCTTTAGGGTCCCGACTAGAGGAAGTCTTACCTGACCAACCTAGAGGAACGTCAGGTTCCCGAGAGTTCTCAGAAGAGGTTGTGGTGTCAAGTTTTCGTAGTTAAGTAGTCGCGAGTCGGAAGAAGTGTCAGGTTGAGAGTGTAGGTATGTACTGGTGACCTTTTTGGTATCGGAACTGATCTGCCTGGAATCAACCGTTTCATTACAGAGACAAAAACTTATACGATAGATCCAACCAGTATTGAAAAGAAGGTTCCTCATTCGCAGAAAATTAAAGTACCGACGTCAGTGGTAGACGTCACTAAAACCTCGGAGGGTTTTATTTCAGACTGTGACAAAGGTGACAAAGGGGTAGCTAAAGGGTACTTCACTACCCTGGCCTACGGTGTCTATGTATGTATATATATATATATATATACATATACACATACATATGATAGGTAACACCTAAATTAGAGTTTAAGTTAAAATTTTAAAACATTGTGTTAGAAATGTTAAGTCTTAATACAGGAAAACGAGATTGAAATTTTTAGATTAGGAACTTATTCACTTTGTCACAAGAATATAAAGCTCTAGTTAAATGTTCCTTGAAATTGTGTTACACTAGAGTAAATTGAATAGGTTGATGGGACACACTCTCCATGACGACAATATGATCGTTAAATCTTTACACTTGTGGTTCCTAGTCTTTCCAGTTCCACGGACGGGTTTTGTGTGTCGAAAATCTACCACCTCGATCCTGAGGTTGGACCGCCAGAGCGATGCTTCTCAGATATGAGAGAAATAGCGGGTCTCCAGAATAAATTTAAAGTCAAGGATTCCTGTTCCCAACGTAGTTTTTATCAGTATAAAATCTATATGAATATAAACTTAATATAACAACGTAAACTTTGTGTTTACTCTCTTTTCCTGATTGAAAGAAGTAAAGGTTTCTCGAACGTGTCTTTATCTATTGTTTTTCTGTTAGAAAAAAATTACTTGTCCCTCAATTGAGAGGGGTGGTTTTTTTTTCCTTCCTTCTTTACGTTTATCGGACTTTTTTACGAGTTGATTGAGTTTTAACTTCTATATTGATTTTCATTGTCCTATATTAAAAAATGGAGAGTCCGACTATGTATAAAATTTTGAATTGTTAGGAGTCAAGTCGAATATCATACCTCTATTGTCTGTGAGAGGTTCGGATACACACGTCCATGTTTACCCGTTTAAATTGTCGATAGTTTAAAAGTTTACGTCCAAGGGAGATTCGGTCGGTAGGATTTTAATCTTTAAATGGGATACCGAGGACTTTCAATGTTCTTTATACATAGTTTGTGTGAGAGACTTCGTACTAAATAAATTTTTTTTTTTTCCCTTCCTCCCCCAACAGTCTTTTATTGATTTCACAGGTAACTGGCCTTACCGGTTTATTTGACACCATTTCAGTGTGTAGTCTTATAATCCGTAAATTTTCTTATTTAATTTTAATACCCAGGTCTATACTTTATTAGAGGTTCTATTGATTCATTTCACTTTCCGATTTTCATCTCTTGTTACATATATATTCCAAAGGAAACTCCATTGAAAAAATTTACTACTTGTTTCTATGAATTTATATAATGTATCTTTGTAAAAAGGGGGACCCTCCTTTTGTTCCTATGGGTATAGAGAAACTTCTCTTGACTATGAAAACATTGACAATGTTAAAATCTAACCTCCCAAAAATTGGATCCGAAGTACCCGATAAAATTTCCCCGACATTTTGAGGACTTTAACCTATGTTTTAACATTTATACAGGTAAAGAAAATCCCTCTCCTCAGAAATGTATGTGTATGAGACGACCCCAACATTTGGAGTAGGAGGGGATTTCTAATTCCTGGAGACACAACCACGATTAAAAATTATAAGTGAGTGTAGAGAAGAGTCTTCGGTACTTTATTAGGACCCGACCCCGGTCGTATCCGTGAGTCTTTTTGTGGTGGGGTAGGGACGAGACCTCTTCCCCTATCAAACACTGTATTATTGTTGTAACAGACGAGTTCGGAGTCTCTTCCGTTGTCCCCTGTCGAAGGGAGATTGTCCTTCTTCCTTTTCACCTTGACTTTTAATAAACGTACAAATTTTAATCTGGAAGACACCCTCGACTGTGATGAACCGAAAGTTTCACCGGGGGTAGACGACAGAGTAATGGTTGTGGGGAGTGGGTCCGTAAATGTACGGTACCTTTCCGACTCTGTTATCCCACTGATAGTGTCTTAGGGTTCCGGTTATTCCTTCGTTATCGTTTGAAGGACGTCGAGGACACAAGGGTCGCCCGTGGTCTTTTCGGTGACCTTTCGGTATCCCTCGCCCCTGTTTTGACGACACCTGAGGAGACCAGACTGTGTCGACGTCGAAGGTCCCTAGAGGTGAAACAGGGAGAGTAGTGGTGAAGGGACCGTTTGGGTCCCGGTCGGGAAAGAGACCGCCCCCCACCCCACCCCGTCCCCCGTCGTTCCTGTGGTGGTCGTCGGACACAGTGTTGACACTGACCACTCGACCCCCACTAGGCTCGCCACGGTCGGGTGTCGGACATTCTCTGTGCCTCGGTCCGACGGAGACAGCGAGTGGTGCTGACGGACCCGGGGTCCGCCACACAGGGGGCAAATTCTTTCACAGTGTAAGTGTTCCCACGGTATTGGTGTGGTAATAAGTGTAGTAATAAAATGAGTTATAAAAAGAGAACTTTTATGTAAATAATAAATTCATAAACAAATAAACCGACACCGTCCAAAATCGACCCCGTGTACCCTAGAAGCTAGAAACCCGTACGCCCTAGAGATCGACGTCGTCCATCCTAGATCAAGGGGCTCGTCCCTAGCTGGGACGGGGGAGTCGGGGTCGTGACCTTCACTCCTCAGGGTCGGTGACCTGCTGGTGGTCCCTTCAGGGGAGTTATAAAAGGAAGTCGAGTTGAAAAAACAATTCGAAGTGTGTTTAAATAAATCGTACTGTGAGTACCTAAACTGTAGAGTGAATGTAAAAATGATTTTCGAGGGATTTTACTTATTAATGATAAAAATTACCATACACTCAAGGAAAACGTGTGGGGACCCCAATAAGACGTGGTGAGACACCCTCGGTTATTTATGGACAAGTTGTTTATTTACTGAACTTCGGAGTGTAGGAGAGGGGTCTATTGTCGTCTCCGGGGTTGACTTGAACTCGGAATCTAAAGTGCCTCGTCAAGGGGAAGATAGAGTGAACTAGGAGAGTTGGTGGGCCACTTTGTCCTTCATAATCAGGGTAAAAGGTCTATTCCTTTACTCTTCAGTGTCTCCAATTCACCGAACGGGTTCAAATACGTTGATGATTCACTGACTCCCCCTTGGATGATTGGGTCCAGAAAGGTAGGGTTTAGGGTAAGGTAGAGGTGAATCCGTCTGGGTGGAACGTCTAAGTCCGAGGGTTTGTTTGTATTCGTCCCCTTCCCCTTCCCGGATGTTCGACCAGGAAGTGTTCAGTCAGTGGAGGAGAGGGGGGAGGGGACAAACAAAAAAAAAACTTCATATCAACTAAATGTCACAACATAATTAAAGACGACATATCGTTTTATTAAGTTAATATGGATATATTTGTAAAAAATTTAAGAGAACGTACTACCAAATAGTGTTCTATGACTTATATCGAACGGGACGAGATGTGATCCGGAAACAACAAAGAGGTGAGATATGTATTAGCAAACACAGACGATTGGGGTTTGAGGGTGACGTGGGGAGGGGGTGGGGGACGGGACCGTCACCGGTCCGACCAGAGAGGCTCAGACAAAGGGAGAGCGTCCATCCGAGTAAACACAGAGGAGGAGAGGGTCAACTTGTGACTTCTGAGGGATTTTGTGGAAGAGTGTCGTGCCCTCTCATTGGATCTCGCGGTCTCTACCGTTTGCGTCGAGACGGTGTCTGATAACACTACTCAGAAACCATTCAAGTCTTGAAGTCAAAAGAGGGTCTATTTTACGCTGGTCCTTTAGGGGTCTTCAGGTCAGGTCACCTGTGTTACGAAAGTCACGGTCCCGGGTCCAAGTCAGGGACCAACCCCTTGATTCTAGGATGTTCAGTGTCTCATGTCGGTTTTTTAAAATTTTTATTCATTTTAAAATTTTTTATTCTACCCCGGTACTTGGTCGTGGATGAAGAGTCAATAAAGACTATACCGGTTTACCCTATCACGTAATTTTGGGAATCGTGTTGTGGACGGTGTATATTTCGATGGATAATTAATGTCAGAATCATCGTCGTAAGGTAATCTTCCCTTTACGTGTCTTTTAACGGAGAATGGGACGTGAGTTTTATTAAGGGGACCGGTTCGTCACTTATTTGATTCATTCATTAACGACTACTACACGACCAATTTGGGTCGTTGAAACGGACCCAGAGTTAGGGTTCGTTTTTAATGAAAATCCTCGATTTATTGGAGAGACGACTGGTTTTGACGAGTGAGCCCTCGGTTCTAAGAGAAACGAATCCTTTGGAACCCATAAGGTCCCAATAGAAATAGTGTCCCGATTCCAACTTCAGTCGAGTTTCAGTGTCAGATTGGTATTTGGTTAAACGAGACAAAAGAATTTAACGGACGTTTGTTTTGTATTAGTAAGCCAAAAAAGGTAACAACAAGACTTCGTTTTGTTTTTACAAATTTCAACGAAGATACCCTTAAATTATTCGTTAAAACTTCCTCAGTTTTATAAAAAACATGGGACCTACTTTGTCCATCCGTTCGTTTGAATTCCTAATCGATGTCCTCTATTATTTGTGTTTGTCAATAATAAGTGGTCCTTTGTTCTTTTATTTTATTTTCGTTTAGGTTTTGTGATATTCTGGTTGTTTTGTCGACAGTCAGTGGTCAAGCACCAAACCCAAAAACACCCCCAAAAAAAAGGAAGTAAAATTTCGTCAGGTACTAGTTCGACTAAAGTTTTCCTTAGACATCTTGATAAAAAGAGTTCTCTTCCTCTGGTTCCCTCCTCCCCACCTATCGAAACAGTGTAACGGATTTTGTATGTATGTTTGGTTTTAATCACACGTTTCTACGATCCTCTTACCCACTTCAGTAACATTGGTCAGTTCGGGAGTACAACCTTAGTAGGGGTCGGTAGGAAGGACGGAGCCTCTTTCCCCTACTCCTTTGTCCAAGTTTTTAACGAAGAGGTCGGGATGATTTGTGACTCCGAAGATCGTAGAGTCGAAGGGACGAAGACATAGACAGGAGTATTTATGGGTCTCACGTAAAAAAGGTGTTGAACGGGTAAAAAAGTTGGACGATGGTAACTAAAGTAAAATTTTGTATGTGTGTGTGTGTGTGTGTTAGGTTCGGAATGATTCGGTTGGTTCACAATCCCTTTGTTAGCCTGGGGAATGGGTGTAAAGGATTTACATATTCGAAACTTGTGGAGTTTATACTGAAAGGTAGAGTTTATACTAAACTGAAATTGAAAGATAAAGAATAGACTCATTTATCGACTATTGTTACAACACTATCAAAGTCCACCTGTCATTTCCGCTAGTCGGTTTGTATATGTACCTTTTATACTAAACTGAACCTTTTGAGATCCCGAAGGGGCCGTCGAGTCACCATTTCTTAGGTGGACAGTTCCGTCCTCTGTACCTAAACTAAGGACTGGACCCTTCTAGGGTGTTTTTCTACCTTTTTTCTTTTTGAGATAAGTATGGGTGTCAAAGTCCTCATGTGTCACTCCGTCGTGACACGGATATCATTTTAATTCTCGTTTCACTTTTTACCATTGTTGTTGTTGTTTTTAGTACTTTTACTCTCTGTGTCCGTTTCCTGTGTCCGAAGTTAGGGTAGGGTTGAGGAGATGGTAGAACGGTCCACCGGGGTCAGGTTAGTGACAGAAGGGACCCGGAGTTTTCGGAATAGAAATTTTTTTTTTTTTTTTCCTTAAACTCGATAGAACTTCAGACCAGGTCGAGTTTTTACGTGACTGAGGGACTTTGTGTGTTGTAGTTTTACTTGACAGCTTACACCTAAAACTTCTACGAAAAAGCCTTTCAGAAAATGTAAAGGGTAAAATATTACGTAGGTTTTTACTCTTTATTCTGAGGAGTTCAAAGATGTCTTGCTTGATCTCTCCTTCCTTTATAGACTTATCCCCTGTTCACAGCGCACCGTTTACGATGACTTTGTGTTCCTTCCTAACCCGTTCTTTGTTTAAATGGGTTCTTTGAAAAGCGACTAAGGTTTGCCTCGATCGTTGGTGATACCGGGTACGTTTTACCCTTGACGATATTCTATGTAAACATGGTTTCATTTGATTTTTATTTACTCCACAGACCATGTTCTCTAGAAGTTATATTCCACTGTAAAAAAATTAGAGTATGTGACAAGAGGTACTTAAAGGAATATCCCTGTTCCTCGTTCAGGTATGTGTAACATGGAATTACTATTAGGGTGGACCTACGGGAAAGCACAAGTATTCCGATAAAGTCTGTGACCGGTTACTTTCGGGGAGTCTGTTCGGGTACCCCGTCCACCCCCACCCCACCCCCCCCTCCCACCCACACACACACACACAAGTCAGAGTGACCTGAGAAACAATGGAGGACCTAATATCCGGTGGTCCGAGGAGACAGGTACCTTAAAGGCTTCGTTCTTATGACCTCACCCAACGATGAAGGAGGAGGTCTCCTAGAAGGGTTGGGTCCCTAGTTTGGATGAAGAGAACGCAGAGGACGTAACATCCGTCCAAGGAATGGTGACTCGGTGGCCCCTTTGGGTACCCCGTCCACCAGGGTAGGATGCTTTCGTTAATTGACTCCTACCTCCTCTGACTTGAACCGGGACCTCGACCAGAAGACTTTGTGAATTAGTGTGTAAGAGACGTCCTCCAGTGGCGTGGAAGATCCGGAAGGTCTCTCTGACCAGTTTCGGACGGGTCCTTTTGACTTCCCTGTAACTGTCGGTCTCTCGGGAGACCCACGTCTCTCGAGACCTCGGGGGTCCGGGATCGATGGAAGGACAGGACGGACGACCCGACGTAACAACGGGGTTCCGACTACAAAGACAAGAGTCCGTTAGCAAAATAAACACGAACTTTTCAAAAGGGAACATCATTTGGTATTGACGTTTCTTAGTTTTTATATGTCTTTCTATGTATGCACATATGTATATTGGTTTAGTGAAAGGACATGTGGGCTTTAATTGTGTTATCAGATTTAGTTGATCGGAAGTTAAAGTTCTTTCTTTCTTTTTCCTTCCCTGGACCCTACCCCGGCCCCCACTCCACCCCCCCTCCCCCCTCCTATCAAAAGGGACTTCGGTCCAAGGGAGGGATCAGTTATTGACCGAAGGGTCCAAAGTTTGTAGGACAAGAATCTCGACGGCAGACAAATTTTCTCTGTAAAAAAGGAAGTGTTTTGGCCGTTCCGGGAAAGGTAGCGCCCAAGTTCTGGCATCGTCCGAGGATCTTCCCTTGCTTGCGCGACCAAGTCGACGCCGCCGCCCCGACCCGCTAAGACGAAAAAGTGAAGAGAGGAAGGTCAAGGGATAGACACTTTACCCCTATAGCGAGCCGACGGGACGGAGTGGGACACCCTTGTGGTACTTCCCCTTTGCCGCGAAAAGTCCCCCTACCTAGCGGTTTTGCGGTCCGTGGCGTAATAGACTTTCCGCTTCGAGCTCTTGTCCCGCGCGCNTCCCTCCCCTCATCCCTTTCGGCCGCGGGTGTTACGTGCTTAATTCGTGGGTCCCTTTCGTCCGTCGAAGAGGCCCTCTTCCTGGCAGCGAGCCTCCGTGCGGACGCTCTTCGGTGGAAGAGGGCCCCGACGTTGAAAGGGGTCTTCGTCGCGGGCGCCGGGCCTCCGGGGCGCGGAGCGGGTGGTGGGCGGCGCCGGGGCCGGGGCCGGGCCCGAGGGGCGGCCGGCGCCGGGAAGTCGGGGCGCGGAGCCGGGGGCGTCCGGCCCAGCCTCCAGCCGGCGGCGAGGCGGTCCGGCCGGGCCGAGGCGCCATCCTCGAGAGGCGTTTGTGCGGGGGAGGCCGGCGAGGCCGGCCCGCTCGGCCCGGGCGCGGGCGGTCTACACTGGTCGAGCCCCGACCCGGCCCGGTCTCTGACGGACGTCGGGCGCGGCCCCCGCCGGTGCTGCTCCGAGGCCTAGGGGGGTGGGCCCTGGGGGCTCGGGCGGCGGGAGGAAGCCCCTGCGCCCTCGGCCCCTTTCCCGACCCAGCGGCCGCGCGCTCCGGCCGGAGGTCCTCCCCTCCCGGGGCCCCTGCGCCTCGGGGGGGTGGGGTGGGGCCGGTAGACGGGGCTAGGGGCGTTAGTCCTGCGCGGGCCCGTCCACGTCCCCGAAGGTCAGGGCCGCGGGGGGGAGGAGCGCGGGGGGGCGGGGGCGGTGGTGGTGGGGACGGGGCCGCGGGTGGTGGGCCGCCGAGTGGACCGGGTTCGCGTTGTCGTCGTCGTCGCCGCCGTCGCGGGTCGCGTCGGGCCCGCTCGCGCCTCCGCCGGCGCGGAGGGCGCGGCGGCCGAAGTACGGGGCGCGCGGGACCTTGCACGGGCCCTGCGCGCTCGGCCCGGGGCGGCACGCGGGCTCGGGGCCGCGGAGTCAGTGGCGGAGGTCGGCGGCGGAGGCGGAGGCGGAGGAGGGCGGCCAGGCGGAGCAGGGGCGAGGCGGGCGGGGCCCGAAGGGGCCCCTGTACCGTCGCCGCCGCCGCCGCCGGTGTGCCGCCTCGGGCCGCGCCGACGCCGCCCCCCCTGCGCAGGGGCCTGCGCATCCCCGAAGCGTCCCGCCTCGTTCGCCGCGGGTGGGGGCCGCGTGCCGCGGGCCTAGGGCCGAGGGCGCCGGGTCCGCCGAGGGCGACGGAGGAGGCGCGCAGTACGCCGAGGCCGACGTCCCTCGGCGCCGCTCGCGAGTCGGGGGAGGGAAGGGGGAGGGGGAGACTTATAAGTAGCGAAGGAGGGCGGGCCCGGCCGGCCCGCCGACTGCTCGAGGCGCCGGGGAGCGGCGGGAGGGCGACGTCGGGGGCGGGGGCGGCCCGGCCGGCCCGGCGACCCTCCCCCGCCGCCGCGCTGGGCGCGCGCGGGCCCGCCGAGGGGAGGACCGCCCGTCTCCTTCGCGGGGGCGGGGCGAGCGGGAGAGGCGAGTCGGGAGGGTGTAAGGACCCTCAGCCGTGGGCCCTACGCCGAGGGCTTGGTGCTCGGACATGGGAGCCGGGGCCGAGGCCCCGGGGGTCCAAACCCATCGGTCTACACCTGGCTCTGGGAGGGATCCCTCGTCGGTCCGGACGCAATCCTACCGTGGGGTCGCTACCGGACGAACTGGACTGGTCACCCACCGAATCTCCGCGTACTTGGGGACTTGACGTCCTCTGCACGCCACACAACAGAATTGGGCAGGGGGGGAGGGGGTAGGGGCCCGGTCCCTCTGACTTTCGCCCCGAAACCTCGCCTAGGTCTCTAATCGTGGCTGAGACGGTACCCCATTTGGACCGAGACGATCACCATGGTCGACACACTGGACGCCTCTCCGCAAAGTGGAGAGTCGCGGAGGAAAGGAGTAGACATTGTACTCCTACTATGACCGTGGACCGATCTCTCTGAACTGTCAGTGGACTTTAGTACTTGCCTTTTCGGGATTTGGGGTCCGGACTGTGACTGTGTGTCACCCGAAGGTTGTCATCGAGAAGGTCGTCGAAAGCAGTGTAAAAGTTTCTTCAGGCGATGGGCTTTTCCCAATTTCTAATGACGTCTACAATACGGGTTCACGTCTCCTCTCTTCACTCCTAGACTCTCTGAATTCGGACAACGGGTTCTTTTTCATTACTCACTTTTCCGGTTCGTTCCTCACGACTCCTCTGTCTCCACTTAAGGTCGGTCTCCCTCTGCACTGCACTCGACCCGAAACTCCCTACCCAACTTAAAGTGGTCGGTCAATCTCCGGTCCGTCACCGGGTCCTTCACCCTCGTTGAACCGTTTTTTTTTTGTTTTTTTTTTGGTCCTCCACCTACGAAGTCCGAACCGGAAGACTCTTCGTCGCTTATGTTCCAACTCCCCGAGTATATCTCTCCTCTGAAACTTTCCGTTGTACTATTCACACCCGATCTAAACCCACGTTTGGTGGTCCACCGGTCGTGTCGGAGGTCCGTGGGGAGCACGAAGCTCAAACGGTAGACCCTCTACCTTCGGACAGAAGGGAGGGTCCCGTGGTGTGTGTCTCTCGTATTCCGTTCCCCTGGAGTGCACAAATGACGTTATGGAACGGTAGAAAGCACATTTGTACCACACGTCAAGTCAAGTCAAGTCAGTGAGTCAGCACAGGTTGAGAAACGTTGGGGTACTTGGCGTCGTGCGGTCCGGAGGGACAGGTAGTGGTTGAGGGTCTCAGGTGGGTTTGGGGACAGGTAACACAGCCACTACGGTAGGTTGGTAGAGTAGGAGACAGTAGGGGAAGAGGAGGACGGGAGTTAGAAAGGGTCGTAGTCCCAGAAAAGGTTACTCAGTCGAGAAGCGTAGTCCACCGGTTTCATAACCTCAAAGTCGAAGTTGTAGTCAGGGAGGTTACTTGTGGGTCCTGACTAGAGGAAATCCTACCTGACCAACCTGTACCACATGACTAGCATTAAGTGGTCCTTACGACAAGGAAGGACTGAGAAGGAGAAGAGTCCCGTCTCTGTCCAGCAAACTTTTGTAAGGACAACTACTGTCGTCACCCCCTCCCCTCCCCCTCCTTTCGTAGTGAATAGAGCCCACGAAGGCCCAGAAGTCCAACGGGGTCTGTGAGTGTCTGGGACACCTGGGGTTCTTAAGTAGGTCCGGAGGTATCGAAGTACACATATGTACGAGTTAGTGAGTCAGTCCAGGCTGAGAAAACACTGGGGTACCTGATATCGGACGGTCCGAGGAGGCAGGTACCCTAAGAGGTCCGTTCTTATGACCTCACCCAACGGTAAAGGGAGAGGTCCCCTAGAAGGGTCAGGTCCTGAGGTTGGGCGTAAAGAACGTAGAGGACGTACCCGTTCGTCTAAGAAATGGTGACCCGGTGGAGTCTTCGGAGGGTGGTGTAGTACCTCCCAGACGTTCGTCGGGACCCCTACGGACGTGTGTGAACCTAATAGAGGACCTACTTTATGCTACGAGTACCAACACAACCGGCCTTGACGCAAAGAGGTGTTGTACCGCTACTTTCTCTTATGTGTCATAAAAGTCCTTTCCCTCAATTCTGGACTTATTAGGACGACCTAGTATTTGTCCACACCATATTTGAGGGACTCCCGTCCCTAACCCGGAAAGAGAGGGATCGACGGGATGTTGTGGAGCAAGTCGCGGAATGGGTACCGTCCTTGGATCATAAACACGTCGACGGACCAACACATTTACTTAGGTCCCGTTGTACCACACTTTCAGGTAAAAAATGCGTCCCTACTTAATCCCTTCCTGGTAGGAGAAAGGTCTTCCTAAACTCTGATCCAAGGTCACATCTCGAGAGAAGAAGGGTACAGTGGAGCGGATCTTGAAAGGGTCCACGGGGTGGCGACTCAACCCGCGGGAAAAGGGAGGCACCAGGGACACGATTGGAATAGATGGTGTGACCTGGGATTCATTCTGGGGACTTCTGTCCCGTACGGAGAATGACCAGTGACATAGGAGTCGTGAATTATCAGTGTGTATCTTATAAGTAAATCGACTTGACTAACGTAGGGAAACTTATCGTTTGAATCCACAATTTATATGTAGACAAGTGTACGTGTGTATACGTGTGTGGTTTAAGATAAACGTTCATCGAAAGGTCCTTCTTTAGATGACACATTTCAAGTTCCGTGTAAGAGAAACTCTCATATATTACTATAAACTGGAAAATTAGTACAGATGGGAGTTCGTTTTAGAAACGGCTTATGCCCCGGTCCACGTGTCCCTGCCTTCGTTCGTTCTCCAACCTTCCTTCCGAAGGACCCACACAACGTTTTACCCGGTTATTCTCAGTGGGTCGTCGAACAATATGTAGGGTCCCGGAAAAGAATCTGACGTAGACATGAAAAGTGGTCGAGGAGCCCAGTAAGGACAACACTTCGTCCTAACACGACACACGATACGAGTCTGTACAGGTTGAGAAAAACTGGGGTACCTGATTGGGCGGGTGGTCCGAAGAGACAGGTACTTCCCAACCTTCTGTGATAAATACGACACCGACCGGGTGGAACGTAGGGATGATTATTATTTCTGGTAACTAGTCCATGATAGATCCACGGTCAGTAATGAGATCCATGACATGTTGGTAATAAAGGTGACGAGTGTTGGCGAGAAATCTTATCCATAGTAATAGTTATAAACTCCTCGTTTTTTTATGGAGAGTCTCTCCGAATCAATGAATGTGTTCTAGTGTGTCGAAGTCTCTCAGTTTTGGTCCTTGATTTTGACATAGATCGACATAGTGATACGGTGTCACTGGGAACGGAACTGGAAACATCCATTCAATTATTTTTCACACGACACGTAGCCGACGACAATAGTGAAAAGAGGACTGAGAGGACCCGGAGTCAAAGGGGTCAATATTATGTCCTTCCCTCTCTTCCATGTTCTGAAAGGTGAAGTAGGGAACTCTTACCCCGTGTCCGTTCCGTTGGTACAAATTACTCTCCAGGCGGTTGGGTCGTCCTCCACTCGGGCGACCCGTGGTCGGACCTTGGTCCAGTGTCTGGGGCGTCCCTCAGGTAAGTCGGACCGTTGGGAGTCAAATAAAATTTTCGGTGGTACTCGTTTGATAAGAGGTTTCGGGAGGATTCGCCTTACCTTACAAAGAACCCTCAGACTAATCGATTACAACGTCCGTACCGACGGGACTCTGGAAGGACGGAGTGTCTGAACTTGACTTAGTCTTACCTTTCCTTCTGAAAATCTTTCAAGAAAATTTTTTTTTATTTTTTCATCGTGAAGTAGAAATGTTCTCGTTGTCCTACAAAGGACACCTGATTATTGACCCGACACCAATCTTGAGGAACAAACAGGTGGTCTGGAGTCAAGGAGGGTCTTCTCCCGGACTTAGTGGACGGGACGTGGTTCGGAACCGTTCCGGAAAAGGCAAGGACTGAGGTTCATGAACGTTGTAATTCGTACAAGTAAACAGAATAATAATAATAATAATAACCTCATACTGACGAAATGTCATAACACAGCCGAAGACGATATGTTTCCTCAGGGGTGGGAGAACTCGGTTGGAGGGTAGTGGTGGGGAGGTAGGGTGGGAGATACAGTAGTGTCTCGTGGCCCGACTCGGCGGACACGATATATCGTCGGAGGCGTTCGCGAGACAAAATGTCGATCGACCCTCACACGCAGGCTGGCAGGATTGGTTAAGTAGAGTGGGAGGGGAGGGGGCGTGGTGCAGGTGTACCGGGCAAGAGGAATAGATTGGATAAGGACGGGACGTTTATCTAAGTAGACATACATGGGAAAAAGATCTAAGGTACCTCTTCTGCTACCGCGGGGTGAGGTCATGAGAACGGACCTCTTAGGGTCCCTGCCCCTTCGGACCACCCGACGACAGACACCCCAGCGTCTCTCAGTCTGTACTGACTTCGCTGAATCGTCGTCGTCGTACATGTACGTAATTATTTGCTATAATCAAAGAGAGAAAGACTGAATGAAGTGAGACATATTGTCAGAGATCCAGGTGGGTGTACTGATGTTCCTGGGGTAAAACAAGGAAAAAAGACCGACTCATTATCAGGTAAACACACACACACACACACACACACACAATACGACTCTGTTTTTGTTTCGACTCAATTTCCTTTTTCATCGTACACTGTATAAAGTCTCACACCTCTCTCCTCTCAGTAACGAGAGTTCTCAAGGGACGGAAAGGGTGTAAAGGCATGGGTGTCCCTACTCGGGTGACCGAAGACGTGAGAGTCGACAATCCGCGACTCAGTTCGAGGGTCCCTCGGGTCATGGAAGTGTAAGATCGTCTTACTTAATTTCTTTCTGGGTCCCAAAGTCCCATGGACCCTTGTGTCCCTCAGACAACCGTTCCTCTGAACTTCGGATCCCCTATTCTCCGAAAACAGCTCCCGAACTCTTACTGAAGGTGTGTTTCTGGGCTTCACGGTCCGTCGTCCGTTCTCCGACAGTTCGGACATCGACTTTTGTAGTGGAGGTTGTTTCTTTCCCGACTCTCCATATTTCTATTCTCTCCCTCTGATTCGTCCTCCGGGTCCCAGGATCCCGAAGGACCGTCGACCCAAGAAGGTCCGAAAAATTTTTAATTAAAAAAAGTCCAAACTTTTCTTTCCAAGAAAAAAAAGGTCCAACTTTTCTTTTAGAATTAGTGTAATCCGAGCTACATATGTTGTGGACCCGGGGAAGTCAATCGTTTAGTTGAGCACACCCTTGCTGATATATCACCTCAGGACGGTCATTTCTTTTATGGGATTACGACGCTAAGTACCCCAGCGTTTCTCAACCTGTGTTGACTCGCTGACTTGACTTGACTTCATTCGTTTTTAGTATAAACCGTTATATCAATGTAATACATATATTTACCATAAACGCACGTGTGTACATAGTACAGTCTGGTTATGTACGCACGACAAACTAGCACCGTCATTTCGGATTACCCAATACTCATACCTGGGACGCCCGTCGACGGACTCAGGTATAGGACCGGGACGGTACAGAATCGACGCATTGTGACCTGTTCAATGGATTCAAGGGACACGGAACTATAGGAATAGATTTACTCCTATAAGAACTACTGTAATAGACGGAGTATCCTAAAAATATTCGTAATTTTATCAATTTAGTGACTATCATGACGGATCTTATTTCATTTACCGTACATCCACAAATGGTAATAATTTCAATAGAAAAACCACCTAGACTCTACCCACCACATTACGCCCCTCCCCGTGTACATGAAACCTCGCCTACCAGTCTCCAAGTTCAGGACACAAACGACACATTGAAACCGGAGACAAAGGATTATATTTCTCACCCTACTATGAAGTGACACCACTTCTATCTTCCTTTACAGTGTACATTTCACGGACCGTGTGTAAGGTCTTCTAGGTTCTCCATTTCCGTACCAGTAACTACCCTACTTTTTCTGTCCTTTAACTCCTCAGTCTTCGGATCATAAAGTGACTGGTGCACAGTCTCGTGTCTGTTCAGTAAGGAGAACCCGAGCCAAAGAAAAAAAAAAAATTATATATAAATAAATATCTATTGAAATAAATTTCTATTGAAATTATTACCATTTGTGGATGTACGGTAAATGAAATAAGATCCGTCATGATAGTCACTAAATCGATAAAATTACGAATATTTTTAGGATACTCCGTCTATTACAGTAGTTCTTATAGGAGTAAATCTATTCCTATAGTTCCGTGTCCCTTGAATCCATTGAACAGGTCACAATGCGTCGATTCTGTACCGTCCCGGTACCCCAGAATACACACCGGACACCCTAGACCAAGGGACTGGTCCTTAGCTTGGGTCCGGACGATGCAACCCTCAAGGCTCAGAATCGGTGACTTGGTGGTCCCTTCAGGGTTCCCGAACCAAAGGACAAAACATGTTGTACCCAATCTTATTCACATAGTCAGTCCTACCCGATCCAATACGACGTCATTGTTTGCGGAGACGTTTACACCCTCTGACCTTCGGTGTTTGTGCACACAGAAGAAGAGTTCGGTGCAGGAGTGTCCGGTCGACTCCCGGTCCGAGGTACGGTAAGTGGGGTCCCCGACAGACGAGGTTGTCTACGATGGACTTTGTAACGGTCATCGTCGCCGTTTGTCTTTTTTTCGAAACCTCTTGACTTCTTCACTTCAACGAATCAACACAGACTGAGAAACACTGGGGCACCTGACATTGGACGGTCCGAGGAGACAGGTACCCTAAAAGGTCCGTTCTTTTGACCTCACTCAACGGTAAAGGAAGAGGTAGCTTGACCGTTAATTTATGAGACAGGACTTTCACTGGGACTAAAGAAAACGGGTGTCTAGTAATCGGTCTTGATCAGTATACCGGGGTGAGTTGATGTTTCCCCGGTCCTTCATGTTAGGATGGTCCACGGGTCTTTCGTCTCGGTCTTTACAGATCGCTTACCATGAGTACTGGTAGTGTCACTGTCTCGGAGTTTTTGGACCGGTAGCTTTGATACCAGGTGACCCGTCTTCGTACTGTAAGGGGGTCCTTGAACGATCTTTACGTCTTAAAGACCAGGGTGGGGTCTGGACGGCTCTACCAATTAAACTACTCCCCCGGGGCCCTCCGGGCCTATAGATCCTTTTGTGATAAAGACTAAACAAACACTCCCACGAAGGGCCTTCTCTGAGTGCAACCTTAATTACTCGACTCACATTTCGTCTACCGGGAGGGGACACACCCTCCCAGAGTAGGTTAGACAACTCCCGGACTTGTTTTGTTTTTCCGCCTCCTCCCATCTTAAAAGAGAGACGGACTGATAAACTCACCCTGTCACTAGAAGAGGACGGGACCACTAGGACCAAGAGTCTGGAAGCCCGAGTGTGACCTTTGACGTGGTAATCGAGGACCCGGAACCTTGAAGTGGGTGGTCGAGAGGACCCAAAGGTCAAAAACCCACTGTTCAGTACCCCGAAGAGTCGGAGGTATTAGTGTACATTCACTTTCACTTTCAATTTGACTTCAGCACAGGTTGAGAAACGCTGGGGTACTTGACATCGGATAGTCCGAGGAGGTAGGGACCCTAAAAAGTCCGTTCTCACGACCTCACCTAACGGTAAAGGAAGAGGTCCCCTAGAAGGGGTGGGTCCTTAGCTTGGGTCCAGGGGGCGTACCGTCCGTCTGCGAAATGACAGATTCGGTGGTCCCTTCGGGTTTTGGCATAAAATAAACACACACACACGCACACACGCACACACGCACACACACACACATCCCACAGGGACCACAGAGTCACCATTTCTTAGACGGATGTTACGTCCTGGGTGTCCTCTGAGTCCAAACTAGGGACCCAACCCTTCTAGGGGACCTCCTCCCGCGTTGTTGGGCGAGGTCATAAGAACGGGCCTCTTAGGGGTACCTCTCTCCTCGGATCACCCGATGTCAGGTACCCCAGCGTTTCTCAGTCTGTGCTGACTTCGTTGAATTGTCCGTGCATGTACACATAAAATTGTATATATAAAAACATATTAAAAAAGGATAACCAAGAGAAAGAATCTTCTTGTGACTGATTATATGGATGATTTAGTCTCGGACGTAAAATTGCTCCGACGGTCGTTTAAGGATATTGGAATTTCAGACTCTTCGTGACTGGACCAGGCGACCCACCGTCCCGTCGCATGAGGAATTCTCGACCAAGAGTCTGAAGGGACCACCAGTTCACCAATTCTTAGGGTGGACGGGCTACCTCCCCGTCTGTATTTTTTGTCTGAAAACCTGTATCGTTCCCTCCCTTTTCCACCCTACTAAACTCTCTCGTCGTAAAGTGATGACATGCACTTGATCCGTCGGTCACCTTTACAAGACGCCCGGTGTCCCTGGGGTTTCGACCACGAGACCCTGTTGGATCTCTCCACCCTGACCCACCCTCCAAATTCTCCCGCGTCTGTTCACATATGGATGTCGACTAAGTGCGACTGGATACCTTCTTCGGTAGTGTTATAACATTTGATTAGTAGGAGGTTAATTTTTATTTTAATTTTTTTATTATTAGACGGACGGTTACGTCCCCTGTATCCAAGTTCGCAAGTCAGGGACAAGTACCGGTGCGATTTCGGGTGTTCCGGTACACGATGTTGAAGTGTCGGGAACGAGGCGTTGTTCTCTTCGGGCTCGACGTCGATCTCTCATCGGGTGAGCGTCGTCCTTCTAGGTCACGTCTGGTTTTTTTCCTTCTTCTTCTCGACTGAGTCGGAAATAGTCTCTGGAACAAGTGTACGAGTAAAGACCCGGGTGGAGTTTCCGAGACGCGAGACCTGAGACGTGATTCTTCGTGTGTCCACTGGGTCCTGTCAATCGAAGGAGGTTGGTGTCAGACCCTTTTTATGACTCAAACAAGAGTCAGACAACCCTAAAAAAAAAGGGGGGTTACTTCCCTTTTCTTGAAATTTTCTAGATCTAATGGTGTATATTCGTCTCGTACAAATCTTAAGATAAAATGAATGAACCTTCGATATTAGGTTCCAGTTCTTTACCGTTTTTTTTTTTTTTTTGATTATTAGTACAGGTAATGACCGTCGACTGACACATGGTCCGATACACATTCGATGTTCTATATAAAGTGGAGCAAATTAGGAATAAATAGACTTATAAACATTGGGTACGGGATATGGTATACACGATAGTACTAAGGGTAAAAATACCAATTCCTTTGGTGTCGTACATCAAATTCATTGAATGAGTTCTTGTGTACGACGACGACGACGACTCAGCGAAGTCAGCACAGGCTGAGACACGCTGGGGTATCTGCCGTCGGGTGGTCCGAGGGGGCAGAGACCCTAAGAGGTCCGTTCTTGTGACCTCACCCAACGGTAAAGGAAGAGGTTACGTACGTTCACTTTTCACTTTCACTTCAGCGAGTCAGCACAGACTGAGGATCACTGGGGTACCTGACGTCGGATGGTCCGAGGAGGTAGGTACCCTAAAAGGTCCGTTCTCATGACCTCACCCCACGGTAACGGAAGAGGCGTTCTTGTATATCCTCCGTCTTTTTCTTTGTCTGTGTGTTTTGGACCGACCTCAGCTTCGAACACAATTGGTGAGGTTCTGACGAAGGGTCCCGTTTGTAGGGACCGGTCGCCTCCAGGAAGACGTCTTAGGTGAGGGATGGGACAGAGAGGGTGTACCAGGAAATTGGAAGTCGGAGAACGGGTCCTGTCACACTATGTCTATGAGGACTTAAAGGACGTGTATGGGTCATTTACTTCCTAAAGTTCTGTCCCTGGACATCTGTCTAAGGAGTAGAGGGAACTAAGAATAAGTAGACGACGGCAGTGAAAGGAGACAACAATAAAAGTAGTCCGAAAAAAAAAAAAAAAAAGGGACTCTGAACGAAGGTGAGACGACTTTCTACACTAACGACGAGAGTCCCAATTAGTAAGACTCTAGGCCCCTTCATTCATTTAACATTTACATGTTAACAATTGTGACATTGTACGTTGTTTCTTCGAACCTCCGGTAGGTCAGGATAGACGAGTGAGATGTATATTACTTTGACTCCTTCTTGGACTCCGAGTCTCTCTAGTTCACTGGCCACTTACCATTGTGTCGGCCAGACACATCCCGAAGTCGTTATTTCCGACCCAAGACGGTGGAAAGAATTGTAAGAGGGAGAGGAGACACACCGGCTGTCTTGTTAGACTCCGAGGTGGGAAGAGTTTACTGGAGGTGAGTAAAGACCCGACAATTCTTTACAGTTATTCGAACTAAATCACTTCGGAACTTCAACCGTCAATAGTTCCTCCATGTCTTGTACTTCTTAATAAAAAAATATAAATAAACATAAATAAATGAACTGACGTGGTCCAGAATCATCGTCTAGAAAGCAACACCGTGTGCCCTAGATCAAGAGACTGGTCCCTAGTTTGGGGCCGGGGGATGTGACCCTTACGTCTCAGAATCGGTGACCGGGTACTCCCTTTAGGGGTCTTGTACTTCATAAAAACGGAACTCGGAGGTCCGGGACCCTTTCGTTTGACCCGACCCGACTAGGACCCGGACAAAGAATGAACCGGTAACAGGTTTCGTCTTCTTGGGTCGTCTTTCTTTCCCAAACATGTGTTCGATATTAGGCTAACCTCCATTCCGATGTTGGTCACAGGAGTTCTAGAACCAAAAAGACCGTTTCGATCTAAAAAGAGATGAGGCCGGGGACGACCGTGTCACTGTTGGACCTCTGAGTAAACCGGACCTCGTTCTGTCGGTGCATCGTCTTCGTATTTGTATTTATCTCGTTTTGTCACTTTCCTAGAACGGACCGAGGGGCTGAGAGGGACCGTCCAGTGGGCCCTCCTAGGGACCGGGGACCGGGGAACCGGAAGTCGTCGTTGGACTCTGTCGACACAAGAGACACTCGGACTTGGTGTGGGTCCACAATTGGTCGGTCGAGGTGGAAGGTGAGGGTCTCGTCCTTCCCCCAAAGTTCCAGTACGTAAGCTGGGGACTAAAATGTTCATTTGCTTCCTGGGCAACCCGAAGGGACCACCAAGCTACCACTTCTTAGACGGACGGTCACGTGCTCTGCGTCCAAGCTAGGGACTCAGCCCTTCTAGGGGACCTCCTCTCGTACCGTTGGGTGAGGTCAGAAGAACGGACCCTTTGGGGTACCTGTCTCCTCGTACGCCCCGACGTCAGGTGCCCCAGCTTTCTCAGACTGTGCTGACTCGCTGATCTGTTGTCTTTGTTTATTTCCTCCAGTCACTGGCAGATTCCGGCACCTCTCCCTGAAGAGAGCACGAGGGCACCGACTCTCCGACACGAGGGTTAGTCCCCCGGATCTACGGTAGGGTCCAGTCCCTTGATCTAGGGCGTACGGTGTCGATTCTGGACCGTGTCGGTTCATTTATTATTTTTGTTTTGTTTATTTATGATTGTTTTTGAAGGAAATTTTTCGATCATTTCAGCACCTCTTCAAACATCCCTTTACAGGTTGATCCCTGACTACCTCTGTCTCGACGTGTGTGCACAAGTACGTGTGTGTATGTGCGTCCCAAGACACCAACATTACACATGTTTCAAGAAAGTGTGTGTCAGTTCCGACTATGAGTTCTCCCGCATTGGGTAGTCCGTGTCCAAGACTACTATGTGCGCCCGGGGGTCGGGTGTCTGTACTTACGGAGACCCGGAGAGTCGTAAGGACTCTGGTCGTGAGACGGGGACAAAGGTAGAATGTCTACTCTTTCCCCTCCGAGTCTTTCTGACTGTAAATCGGGACACGTGGTAGGATTCATTCTGAAAACAAACGACCAAACGTGTAATGTCTCTATCGAATTCGTCTTTCCCCCGAAAATAATACTCTTGTGACCCCACAGAGTGTCTGGTAAGGGGGGTGGGATTATACCCTTTTGGGTCGCGGAGGGGGTCGGACCGTGGTTCTGGACCTTTCGGTGGCTCTCGGGTCCTGTCGCCAGAGACGGGAGCGAGGCGCGGGCGTCCGGCGGACGCGGCGCGGAGACACGTGGCAGAAGGTCCCGAGGAGTGGAGACAAAGTACTGGAAGGTCGCTGAGGACGTGTAGAAGTGCGAGTCAGTGAGTCACCGCAGGGTGAGAAACGCTGGGACACCTGACGTCGGGCGGTCCGAGGGGACAGGTACACTAAAGGGCCCGTTCTTACGACCTCGTCCATCGGTAAAGGAGGAGGCCCCCTGGCAGGGCTGGGTCTCTAGTTTGGGTACAGAGGACACCGACGACGTGACGTCCGTCTCAGAAATGGCGACTCGGTGACCCCGTCGGGGTGTCGAAGGGGTCACAGAGGATCTGGTGCACTTTAGTGTCAGAGGTCCCCGCCGACTAGTCGGGTCGAACCTAAGGTTCGGGTGGGGTCCAGGATGGTTACATCGACTCCTCTGTCCCAGTATTATACTTTCACTTCTCACTTTCACTTCCAGCGTAGACTGAGAAACACTGGGGTACCTGATATGTCCGGTCTTATGACCTCACCCATCGGAAAGGGAAGAGGTCCCCTAGAAGGGTTGGGTCCCTAACTTGGGTCCAGAGAGCGCAACGTCCGCCTAAGAAATGGTCGACTCGATACTGTCTTTGGGAATATCATCGATTTTATAGACTGTCTTTTTGGGTTTACTTGAAATACCGGTTGGGTCATACTTTTGCCGGTAGTTTCCGGTGGGGTGACCCGCCGACTACGTGTCTGCCCTCATCGCCACTCGACTCGTCTGTGCGGTGTTGAACAGGTGATGTCAGTGTGCCCAGTTTGTCGGTCTCGAGTCCGGACTCAGAGGGCTGAGAGTCCTGTCTTACGGAAAGGGGTCCTGGTGACTAGGGAGACAGGGGTTCCGGGTCAGGTTTGTGTGCCGACGTGTGAGGCGTGATTAGGTACCTACGGCTCCCGGCGGGGACGAGAGGACCTTCCTAAACCCAGTTCCCGGTTCTAAGTTGAGGTCGAGAAGGACGTGTGTCTACTCCCCTCTAGGGGACTGACCGAAGACTCCCATAACGACTTTCTTCTGCCTCTTCGTCTCCTTCCCTTTTTGGACGGCAGTCGTCACTACGGGGTCTTAGGACGGACGAAGAACGGGAGACCAACAGGCTCGGGAGATAAGTCTCCGACTCGCACCACCGAGTGACACCCCTCGTGACGTGACCCGGTTCCGTCCACCTCCTTCATAGACGTCCCTTGGAACTTTAGTTTCCGGGCGAGTCTCCGTCCGGCCTTCGATCCAAGCACCTCGGTCTTGTCTCTCCGTCCCTTCGTCTGAGACCTTCCGTCCCCACACCGAGTCCTTTCTTGGGACTCGTCCCCCCGTCTCTTGGTCCTACGGTGGTGTGACGACCCGTGGAGGACGTCGCGGGTACACTTCGGTCGGCCTTCGTCGTGGCACCTATACCGTGGACTGTGTGTGTGTGACGTTCACCCTTGTTGGACGGGTCAAAGAGATCTCTGTCAAACTGGTATACATAATTTTCAGAAATTATTGTTATCTTTGTTCATGCCCGTAAAATGGGGGTCGTGCTTAGGAGACACCAACAAAGAGGTCACGGATCTTTTCTCGGACTGTGGGTCTACCCCGAGCTATTTTCTGGCGACTTACTTGTTCGTCTACTAGCTGCACACGTCTCTATGTTCGTTTCTGGAAGTTATGTCGTCGTTTAATCTTTCTTGGATGTACGGATGGTTATCCCCTGATCAATTTATCTAATACCCTATCCGAATATTTTCTTATGTCTATAAAATTTACTACCGTATCTACATATGGATGACTAAACCTTCTTATAAGAGAGTTATAAGACAACCTCTTCCTTAAAATATCTCACTTTTTGTAAAATGAAATAATAATAATAAAAAACCGGTACGACTTGTCGAACACCCTAGAATCAAGGGCTTGGTCCTTAACTTGGACCCGGGAGTCGTCACTCTTATGTCAGGATTGGTGTCCTGGTGATCCCTTAAGGGTCTTTTTGTAAAGTTGTATGTGTATTTCATTTCAATTATTACGTACTTTTACTATTGTTACCTTCCGGTCTAAAGTCCAATAAAATTAGGAGAAAATCAAATAAAGACAGAAGATTCAAAAGATGGTACTGGCACACAATGAACACATTGATTTTTCATTATCCTCTTTTCTTTCATTGTGTACTTTTGTAAAGGGTAGTTTTTTCACACTTCACCCCGGTTCTCCCCCTACTTATGTTCGGTAGTTAGTTCCTTTCTAAAGTCTCGGGACCAACGTATACCACGACTCACGAAATCGTCGATCGGTCTTCACAGCTCGTTTCAGAGACGGGAGGTCCCCAACTGTCACACTACCATCGTTCAGTGCCCCTCCCACTCTCTGGGACGTCCGAGTGCGGCTCCGACGCCACTCGAGGTTTCGGTGGTCGTCAGAAACGAAGGACACCGGTCTCTATCTCGTTCTGTTCCGTCCAGTCCAGAGACTTACCCCCTTGGATCTTTCGGTCTCTACGTCGGTCTTGGTCGTTTTGTGTCCGGTCGTTACTGCCTATTCTCGGTTGTAGTCACTCTTGACTCAAATCGTCTCCTTTTTTTTTTTTCCTTATTTTAGGTTGACACATGGTCCCTATGTTTGTTTAGTTATTAAATTTTTTTTTGTTGTTGTTGTTGTCATTTGTAGTACCCCTTTTTTACATTACTTGTATGAGTATGGATAATGGTTGTAAGTTGACAAGAATTTCAAAACGGTATAAACCAAGTAGATAAAAAGACAATGACAAAAACAGTGACTAAACAAAATTTCATGTTTGTAGTACTGTAAAGTGGGAAGTCATGTGGAGATTTTTGATTTCTGTCAACAGATGGATCCATGTTATACTAACAGTGTATCGACACAGGCTAAGAAACACTGGGGTACCTGACGTCGGGTGTTCCGAGGAGACAGGTACCCCTAAGAGGTCCGTTCTTTTGATCTGACTCAACGGTACGGGAAGAAGTCCCCTAGAAGGGTTGGATCCCGAGTTTGGACCCAGAGGACGTAACGTGCGTCTGAGATGGTAGACTCGTTGATCTCTTCATGTCTAATAGTGTTGGTTGTGTGATTAGTAAGGAAGTTTCTTGGTCTATGAGACGGGTACGAGTTTATATATGTAAACAAGGATATTAAAAAAAATTATGACCAAAAAGTTTGATCCTGGGTTAGTCGTAAATGTGTAACGTAAACCAACAAAAATGAAAAAATTTTAATTGAATAAATAAAATTAACCTCCGATTAATAAAATGTTATAACACTACCAAAAACGGTATGACAAAAATGAAAATTCAGAGGAAAGTTACAGATACAGATGTTAGGGTAAATATAGTTGTAGATATAGATATCCCAGAAGGGCTCACCACGATCGCCATTTTTTAGGATGGACGGTCACGTCCTTTGTACTCTCTGAGCCCAAGCTAGAGACCCAGCCCTTCTAGGGGACCTCCTCCCGTACCGTTGGGTGGGGTCATAAGAACGGACCTTTTAGGGGACCTGTCTCCTCGGACCTTCCGACGTCAGGTGTCCCAGTGTTTCTCTGTCTATGTTGACTTCACTGAATCCTGTCTGCCTGATATAGATATCTATCTAGAAATAACAGTTTTACTAGTGAGGGTCCTTACGGAACCGCCACGTCATCAATCCTGAGTCTTGAAACTGACGGCTCCCGTACCCAAGTTGGGACCAGTCCCTTCACACGATTCAGCGAGTCAGCACAGGTCGAGAAACGCTGGGGTACCTGACTCGGGTGGCCGAGGAGATAGGTACCCCTAAGAGGTCCACTCTTGTGACCTCACCCAACGGTACGGGAGGAGGTCCCCAGAAGGGTTGGGTCCCTAGCTCGGGTCCAGAGGGTGTAACGTCCTCTTAAGAATGATAGACTCGGTGGTCCCTTCGGATTCTTATGACCTCACCCATCGGATAGGGAAGAGATCCCCTAGAAGGGTTGGGTCCTTAGCTTGGCCCCAGAGGACGTAACGTCCGTCTCAGAAATGGTCGACTCGATGGCCCCTTAGGACGTTCCATTCCGAAGGGTCCACCGAGACGACGACGACGACTCAGCGAAGTCAGCACACGCTGGGGTATCTGCCGTCGGGTGGTCCGAGAGGGCAGGGACCCCAAGAGGTCCGTTCTTGTGACCTCACCCAACGGTAAAGGAAGAGGTTACGTACTGTCACTTTTCACTTTCACTTCAGCGAGTCAGTACAGACTGAGAAACGCTGGGGTGCCTGACGTCGGATGGTCCGAGGAGACGGGTACCCTAAAAGGTCCGTTCTCCTGACCTCGGGTCCACCGAGTCATCATTACTTAGGTGGACGGTCACGTCTTCAGAACCCAAACTATGGAACCGGAGCTTCTAGGGGCCGTTATCCTTTGCTGTGGGACGAGGTCCTAAGAACGGACCTTTTTTTTGGGACACCTGTCTCGTGTCCGGTGACAGGTACCCAAGTTTTTCTCAGTCTGTACTGACTTACTGACTCGCACGTGCGGTCGAAGTTCCGAGTCGGTTTTCTTCGCTGACAACTTTTTCAGTGCATGGGTCATGTTGATATGAAAACCACTGTGTCAACCATTTCTTAGGTGGACGGTTACGTCCCCTACGTTTTCTGAGTCCAAACTAGGGACCCAGTCCTTCTAGGGGACCTCATCCTGTACCGTTGGGTGAGGTCATAAGAACGGACCTTTTAGGGGACCTGGCTCCTCGGACCGATGGCAGGTACTCCCGGGTTTCTGAGACTGTCCTAGGACAATCACCCATCGTTTCGGACAACGGAGGAGAGGTGATAATTCTCCACTGACAACAATTTAGTACAGGTAGAGAAACACTGGAGTACCTGATATCGGACTTTTCGAGGAGACAGGTACCTTAAGAGGTTCGTTCTTGTGACTTCACCCATTGGTAAAGGAAGAGGTCCCCTAGAAGTACTGGACCCCTAGGTTGGGTGTAGAGGACGTAATCGTCCACCTAAGAAATGTTGGCTCTTCCCCGTTGACTGATTTCCACTTTAGTGACCGGAACTTTTTTTTGATATGGGGCATACACTTAGTCGACGTGGACTCTTCCCGACAACTGTGAGAGAGGGAGCGGCAAGAACCTATCAAGTTTCTCCCTCCGCCCAAATTACCTTCTTGAATCCATCTTTACGGAGTTATGAACGAGGGATTGATACCTCATTACACCGGAACCCGTTTAGTAGAGAAACTTGAAGTCAAAGAAAAAGAAAAAAAGAAAAATGGAAAACCGGCGTGACGTGTCGTACAGTCTAGAATCAAGGGACTGATCCTTAACTTGGGCTTGGGGGACGGAACCTCAGTACCTCAGAATTGGTGACCTGACGGTTCCTTTAGGGGTCGGAGTCGAAGAAATGGACATCTTACTTCTATCATTGGTAAACCCCCCAAACGACACTCCTACGTCTTTTCCGTTACCGTTGGGTGAGGTCATGAGAACGGACCTTTTAGGGTGCCTGCCTCCTTGGACCATCTTGAGGTCAGGTACCCCAGCGATCCTCAGTCTGTGCTGACTCGCTGAAGTGAAAGTGAAAAGTGAAAGTACGAAACCTCTTCCTGTACCGTTGGGTGAGGTCACAAGAACGGACCTCTTAGGGTCCCTACCCCCTCGGATCACCCGACGGCAGAGACCCCAACGTGTCTCAGCCTGTGCTGACTTCGCTGAATCGTCGTCGTCGTCGACACTCCTACTTTACTTAATTGAATGTGTCGTACCGGCAGTGTCCCGAACTTGAAGGATGTTTCGGGTCTCGTCTATACCACAGACTAACGGTTTGAGTCAAGGGGAAGAAGGACCACTGTACCGGTGTCTCGCAAAGGGTCCGAGGGCATCTACGCCGGTATACTAGTTCTAGACTGTCACCTTACATTCTTTTTCACAAGACACGAACGGAGGAGGTCCGAGTCGGGTCTTTTGGAAGACAAAGGTCGGGGTCCCGCCGGAACTAGAGAACCTTGACCGTTTTAGATACGTAGACCTAGGGACTCACTGCTACACTTCAGGAACGACGGTCACTCCTTGTAGACTAAACCTGAAATATACGTGTTCTACAACTGGAAATCTCACAATCGGTCACACCAAAAGCCCAAATAGAAAATGTCGTCGATCGTAACGTACTTAGTTTCCAGTTCTGATCCCCTGAAGGGACCCGTCAGGTCACCGATTCTAAGACGTAAGGGTCACGTCGTCCTGACCCAAGCTAGGGACCAGTCCCTTGATCTAGGGTGTACGGCGTTGATCCTCAATCGTTCAGCGCTGACTTCTAGGACGTACGACGTTGATTGTGGGTCGTGGCGGTTTATTTATGTATTTAAAAAAGAAATTTTTTCGAGTCACGATTTCTAATTCGGTAATGAATCTCCCTTTTGGATGTGTCCAAACTAAATTTGGTGCCACCGAAAACTTTGTGGTTTATTCCTTGTTGTGTTGACAATCCCTCCTGTAAATTTAAAAGTATAACATGAGGTAGTTTGAATGCTGTGGAAAGAGGGGTATTAAAATTGTAGAGACTTTATTCCAGCACACACCATTGCCCGCCGTAGCGTTTAGCGTTCGTCGGTCCTCTACCGCCACGACATCACGCGCACGTCCTTGAACCAGTTCCAAGACGTAGAACAGTAGGAACAGGAATTCGAAACCCGTCGCAGTCGTGGCGTCCACAACCAAATTAGAGGCTACTGTTACAGAAGTTTTTCTGAAGTGTGACTAAACCGTGACTTTACTTTTCAATAACACAAAAAATTTTTCGTTCCTTTGTCGTCGAACTATGGGCTATTTTTAGATACAGATTTATTCTGAATTTTCTCGAGAAAGTTATACGTGCTTTACCTTTAAGATTCACTATTCTTTCGAAATACGGTACTAAGACATAAAGAATCTTTAGGTAATCATTACCACACACAATATTAACTACCCACGAAACCGAGCCTGCCATTTCTTGGACGGACGTTGCTTCTTCTGGACCCAAGCTAGGGACCCAGTCCTTCTTGGGGACCTCATCTTTTACCGTTGGGTGAGGTCATAAGACCGGACCTCTTAAGGTGCCTGTCTCTTCGTCCCACCCGATGTCAGGTGCCTCAGTGTTTCTCAGTCTACGTCGA
The DNA here is from genome assembly GCA_006410555.1 of Capra ibex. Taxonomy (NCBI): domain Eukaryota; kingdom Metazoa; phylum Chordata; class Mammalia; order Artiodactyla; family Bovidae; genus Capra; species Capra ibex. The sequence continues at coordinate 4,257,870 of SJYO01033645.1, forward strand.
CTCACTTATTGCGAATCTAAACCACTTTAACAGTTGTGCAGTGATGTAGTTACAAAAGTTGGTTCCTTCCGTAGGCCACATTTATCAACCACTATTATTAAATTGTCGAATGGGAACGGTTCTCGGTTTGTACACGGAGTGAAAGAGGAAATTAGAAGTATTGTTGTGCCACTTCACCAATGACGACATGTACTAACGTTCAGTAGGATTCCGACAGACCCTTTCCTCGTCCCACGAGTCTCCACCCCTGTATTAAGTCTAACCCACCCCCACCCCTCCCCCGGAGGGACTCCTTTGTCCCTCTGGGCTTCGTGTCATGATCCACCGTCCACGACTCACAAACGGTACGTCGTCCACACTACGTTCCGATAACAAAACTGTGAAGGGACCACCCGGACACCGATTCTGAGACGCGAGGGGTACGTCCCCTCGACCCAAGTTAAGGACGAGTCCCTTAATCTAGGGTGTCCCCCGTTGAGTCTCAAGTGAACAGCGTTGCTCTCAAGGGCTCTCGACGTTTGCCTCTGGACCTCGTCGATTTATTTATTTTTATTTAATTTTTGTCTCAAATGACCCAATTGAGGGAGAAGAGTGTTTTCCGGATTCTCATAATGAAAGTCGAGGTAAAGTGTCTACTCCTTTAATTCCGTCCCTATCTCTTCACTTCGCTAAACGAGCATTGACGACGACAACAACGAAGTCAGAAACACTGGGACACCTGACATTGGGTCGTCCGAGGACACAGGTATCCTAACAGGTCCGCTCTTGTGTCTTCACCCGACGGTACGGGAGGAGGTCCCCTAGAAGGGGTAGGTCCCTAGTTTGGGTGCAGAGAATACAGAGGACGTAACCGTCCGTCTAAGATTTGGACCCTAAACTTGGGGGGCCCGTCACACCGAGGTCTCGGGAACGGAGAATGGTGCAAGAATAGGAAAGATCACTAACTTTGTTTCCTCAGTAGAGGTAGAATGGTTCTTCCCACCGCCATTCACTGGACCAATGTACGTGTTCGAAACCTCGGTCCGAGGCACTCAAGTTTCGGTCCGAAATGTTGACTGACCGTTCCGTAACTGGATTGATTCGGAGCTAAAGAAGTAGACAACACTTCCAACTTACTCAATTCTATGTATGTCACGAACCTAACCTCGGTCTTATATCAGTCGGGAGCTTTTTTTGTAAGGTATCCCTAAAGGGATGATCAGGTCACCGACTCTGAGATACGAGGGTTCCGCCCCAGACCCAAGCTAGGGACCAGTCCCTTGATCTAGGGCGTGTTACGTTGACTCTTGTCGGGTCTGTGTGTTAAAAATTAATGGATAATAGAAGTACTTTACGAGGGTTATTGAGTCCCTTGTGACTCGGAGTTTTCAAATAGTTGAACAGTTTTAGGTGGGAAAAGGTCTTTCCTTAGTCCTAAGGTTGGGTTCAAAGAAGTGAGTCTTCGGGAACGAGAGACGTAATGGGGTACCTGTACGGATCGTTCCTACTCAGTCGCCAAATCTGGAAGTAGGACTTCCAAAGGTCCTTTCCTCCAGGGGTGAGGGTCACACTGCGGAGTACAATCATAGAGTCTAGGGAGAGTTATCATTCCGACAGCACGGTTAGACCTAAAGCAGACAAAGTAAAATTTCAGCAAAGGCGAAACTCTTCCTCTCTTCCACCTCTGAGTGGTCGACCAAAGAAAGAAAACGTCGAAAGTATGTGACAAGGAGTGTAAAGGGGTGGGAGCCTCTCTTTCGTCCTGTCCAAAATCTGAGGCCGTACTTTATCCACGAGTTTTCTTTTTACACAACACACCTCTTGTCTACCTACCACAGTCTCCCCCCGCACCCGCACCCTCAGCCCCATACCCCACCCGTTTTTACCCCTTTCTCCTGGTTTTCCATGTTCGAAGGTGACTTTTATTTGCAGTGTCGTACATTGTACGTCGCACAACTGACGTCAATTATTATGACAGCATCTCTTAAGGTACCCGTAGGGTCCACGGCGATCACCATTTCTTGGGTTGAGGGTTACGTCCTCTGTATCCTCTGAGCCCAAACTGGGGACTCAGCCCTTCTCGGGGACCTCCTCCCGTACCGTTGGGTGAGGTCATAAGAACGGACCTCTTCGAGTGCCTGTCTCCTTGGGTCACCCGATGCCAGGTATCCCAGAGTTCTCAGCCTGCGTTGACTTCACTGAATCGTGTCGTGTCCCTTAAGGGACCAGTAGGTCTCTAATCCTGAGTCGCGACAGTGACGACTCCCGGGTCCAAGTTAGGGACTAACTCCTTGATTCTGGAGTGTTCGGTTTACTCCACGTCTTTTATACACACACGTACATATGTGATTACACAAAAGACTTATTGCTTACTCACTCTCTTCTCTGCGTGTAAGAGTTTCCAGGGAGGACCTAGTGTGTCTGGGGCACGTGGGGTGGGTCTGGTGAAAAGAGGGTGTGGGTAAAGAATTGAGGTCACAGAGAGTTTGTTTCCACAATGTTTTATCACGTAAGACCCGTGTGACACCTCGAGTCCTACCATACACGACTGTGGGACCCAAAGGGGTAAGAGGTAAGGAAACCCGGTCAAAACTGGTTGTCCCATCTCTGTCTCCCCACACACACACACACACACACACACACACACACACACACACACTACCACTCCCCACGAGTCCAACTCCTACCCGTCCTCTTACTGTACATTGACCTCGGGAATGAGTGTAGGATTGTCGGGCAGTTCCAGTGTCCACAACGTCTGTCTCCTTCCAACCCTCGGAGCAATTTGTAAACGACAGTTCTCCCTTCTGGACCCGGAAACCAATGTTTATTATCTTTAGGTAGAGTTGTGTGTATTCCTTGTTTCTTCCCGTACGTGACAAGTGTATTGAACCTTAAGGTCCCCACCACGACCGAAGTCCATACTTAGTTCTGTAAGTTTTTTCTGAAACTGAAAAGGAAGAGAAGGAACGGTGAGACAACGAGAAGAGACACACAAACTCCGTGTGAGTCGAGCCTTCCGTCCGAAAGAGGTCTGCTACCGACGACCGTTGGGAGTGGACTGTACGAGGGGGTCGAACGTCCCGAGAGGTCGTCAGTGCTGACATAAGTGCAACTCCCGTCACCCTTCCCGACGGGGGTCGTGGGGACCCCGTCCCGGACAAAGGAAAACAGTTTTTTGGTTTTTGAAAGAGTCTTCGGAGTCTCGTCTGAAGGGACGTCCAGAACAACAGTTGTCGACACAGTGTACCTATGGGATCGACGTTCCCTCAGACCCTTTCCCCCTTTGTCGTGACAGAAGCCAAATCTAGGTACCGGACCCCGACCGGTGCACCAGGGGACCTTCTTTTGACCCCAAAGAATTCGGTCCGTCCGTTCTCTGATCTGACCCATCCATTGGGTTACTACAGGTGGTGTTCCTCCACAACATGATGACGACGATTCAGCGAAGTCAGCACAGGTTGAGACACGCTGGGGTATCTGCCGTCGGGTGGTCCGAGGGGGCAGGGACCCTAAGAGGTCCGTTCTTGTGACCTCACCCAACGGTAAAGGAAGAGGTTACGTACTTTCACTTTTCACTTTCACTTCAGTGAGTCAGTACAGGCTGAGAATCGCTGGGGTACCTGACGTCGGATGGTCCGAGGAGACAGGTGCCCTAAAAGGTCCGTTCTCATGACCTCACCCCACGGTAACGGAAGAGGTTCCACAACACTCCGTTGGACTTGTCTAGAGTATTCTGCGTGTCTCTCCTCTTCAAATCGTTTTTCGCCACCTTTACGATCGATTTGTCTTTGTTGAAGCCACGTGTAATCTTAACCCCTCCTTCCTCTGCTTCCGGTCCTCTTCTCCACTTAGTCCCCTCCACCCGCACCGGTCCCACCTCTCCTAGCGGTCGACACCTGTCGTGTCGTGTAAGGACCTTGTGAGTTAAGGAAAAAAAAAAAAAAAATTTCTATTACGTTGTGGAAAAAAAGAAAAATTTCAAAAAAAATGAATAAAGAAAAACCGAGACGACCCAGAAGAAACGATGTATCCGAAAGGAGATCAACGACGTTCACCCCCGATGAGAGAGTAGTGTCATGTGTCCGAAGAGCAACGTCACCGGAGAGGAAGACACCTCGTGACCGAGACCCTGCACACCCGAAGTCATGGACACCACCCACCCGAGCCATCAACGCCAAGGACCCGAGACCTCGTGTCCTACTCATCAGCACCACGCGTCCGAATCCACGAGTCGTCGTACACCTTAGGAGGGGCTGGTCTCTAGTCTGGACGCAGAGGACGAAGCCGTCCACCTGAGAAATGGTGACTCGGTAGTCCCTTCGGGATGTTAAGAATGGATTCCTATAAGACCTCTTCAAGTCGTCTATGTCTCCTACGAACCACTCGTTCCTCGGCCCCTCCCTACAGTGGGGTGTCCGTCAGACTCAAGAAGGGTGACACAAACAAGTCAGAGGTAATAACCTCGAGGTTCCAGTGGGATTTGATTTCGTTGTTCCTACGTTATGGAGACCCCGTGGTTCCTCTTTGCACCACCTTTTAGAAGTCACCAAGGGACGGTGGTGCTCGAGCTCGGGTGTGAGGCATCAGACCAGGGTAACCAAGAGAGGTCGAAGTCGACAGTGACAGGAGGAGACAGGGAAATAAAACCAAACCGATACGGTACATCGTGCACCCTAGACATCAAGGGGTTGGTCCCTGACTTGGGCACGGGGAACATCACCTTTGTGTCTCAGAATGGGACACCGAGAGGTCCCTCGGTTGGGGGACGGACATGAAAGGACTGAGGTCCTAAGACAAGGGCGACAGGAAGACCGGGAAAGAACCCATTCCGGAGAGACTCCGAGAAAAGATATTTTGTCCTTCGTGGAGGGAACGATCCACCGTTCCCTTGATACTTCTACTCTATTTGATACCATTCGCAGAGCTTGTGATGGGCACGAGTCAGGTACGATCGACAATAAGCAGTCCGGGACAAAACTTTAGAATTGTTTGAACTAAATATGCAATATCATGAATACCCAAGGAAGGAACGGCAGACGGACTTACTTATACAGTTCTCCCACTCGGAGAGCTCCGGGTCCCGTCACACCCACCGACAGGAGACGTAGACCGACAGACATCACCACCCCGTTCGTGCGTCGACGAGAATTTCTACTGTCGGTCGGTCAGACTGCTCTCCGTCTTGCGCAGGTAGGCCGTGCACGACCTCCCACGACCCGGCCCGACCCGTCTCCCAGTCGGAGGTCCAGGGAGAGCGACCGGTACCCCGGTGTGACCGTTTGCCTCGGGTGGGTGTTCAGACGTCGTCTCGAGAATCCTTTCAGTCTGTGTAAACGGGTGACTGCTACACACCAAGTCCGGCCGACGGTCCTTCCAGAGGGGGACTTCCGTCCTTGGCTGGTCACACTCCTCCCCTCCGGACTCACGGGGAGCGGAGGGAAGTGCCGGGTAGCCGTCACTGAGTCGTCCTTCGGTCGGTTCCGGGCTCAGTGAGCGAGGGGAGGGTGGTGTGGGTCCCAAAAGGAGGTCCCGACCCTTCCGACGAATATCGACTTCCACATTTAGGAGGCATGGACCCAGATTAAAGAAGTCGAATCGTAAATGTCCGTGTTCTAGACCTCAATCCGACGAACCCAGTCTTCGGGTCAAGACGGAGAATACTTGGGTGTCCTCGAAAGAATCCAAGAGGCCGGTGTCAGACGTTCACCCTTGTTACTGTCATGGAGGGAGTTCCTTCTCTTCACTGAGTCTCGACACGTACCACCCGGGTGCCCCGAGGAGATTGGGGAGACGGGAACGGCGAAAAAGGACGGATCCAGAAGCGAGGTTTCCGTCGAGGGTGTGATTTAGTTCTAGAAATGATTTATGAGTAAAAGAGTCACGTCGGGTGTTGCCGGTGGGGTAGATTGGGGAGGAGAAGGTTATGAAGAATGAAGAAAGGGTTCAAAAGAGGCGTTACGAATAGCGGTAGATTAAGCTACTACAGAGATGACAGACAGAGGGAGGTGGGTGTGACCTTAAGTTCAGAGTAAAAACAGACAAAAGAAGCGACGACACAAGGTCTCTGGATCTTTTCACGATTGTGTCTCGTCGAGAGTTACTTGTGTACCTTACTCACCTTTGCTTACGGTTGAATAAGTGATAATAAATAGTCGTTAATAGTAACAGTAGTCACTTCTAGTGGTCATTTCAGACCGTAATAAGAGTAAGGCCACTCTTACTCTCTCTTCAAGTTTCAAATTTTGATATGATCTAAGACGTTTAGACGGAAACCCAACAAAGATGAACTTAATTATCTGAGAGTTTTGAATCTCTGTAGGTGACTAGCCCACCGATTTAAGACAATCGGTGTCCCGACCCGTCTACCGGCCAGGACATTTATGTATTTAGACTACCCCGGTTATTCCTCGCCACTCTTGGGTCCTTCGACCCTTACCCTAGGGGTGGATTTCCGTAAATTTAAGTTTAAATTTTTATCGGATGTGATTGGTTTGTGCTTCTAGGGGACCTCTTCCTTTACCGTTAGGTGAGGTCATCAGAACGGACGCTTTAGGGTACCTGTCTCTTCGGACCGTTCCGATGTCAAGTACCCCAGTGCTTCTCAGTCTGTGCTGACTCGCTGATTGTTGGTTCGTGTACAGATTTGGCGTAAAGGGACTAAGGTCCGAGATTGACCTTTAAATAGAGCAGTGGGTGATTTAGTAGGACTAGAGTGTGAGAGGTTTATAACTGTACTGGGTCTCGGGGAGGAAGAGGGTGGCGGGACTGCAGTTCCGAGGGACACCCGACGTGTCCAGAGTGGCAGTCAAGGTTAGAAAAAGAAAAAAATTTGGCATAAATACATAAAGAGAAGCCGACGTGCCCGAGAGGGCACGACGTACGTCCGAGGAGAGACCGACGACACTCGCCCCCGATGGGAGATCACACCCCACGCCCGAAGAGGAGCGTCACCAAAGAGAACGACGGTCGGTCCCCCGGGATCCCGTGAGTCCGAAGTCCTCGCCGTCGAGCCCCCGAGGTCTCAAACCCGAAGGATCAACGTCGCTTGTCCGAATCTCCAAGACTCCGCGCACCCTAGAAGGGGCTGTACCCTGGTCTTGGACGCAGGGAACGCAACCGTCCACCTAGGAAAAAGCAAAACAAAGATTAGTCTCCTATTGCCGAAGTGTCGCAACATAACCAAAGACGGAAGCTGTACTTAGTCGGTGTCCATACACAGGGGAGGGAGACCTGGGAGGGCGGGTGGAGAGTAGGGAAGGGTGGGGAGAGTCAACAGTGTCTCGCGGCCCGACGACTCGAGGGACATACTGTGTCGTTCCAGGGGAGTCGGCAGGTGACATAGACACCTGTGCACGTGTAAGGGCGCGACGAGAGAGTCAGGGAGGGTGGGAGAGGACGGGGGCGACACAGGTCTTCAGACAGGAGATCCAGACTCAGAGAGACCGTCCACCCTAAGAATTGGTTGTCTGGTGGCCCTTTCAGGGCCCGTCAAGGATAAAACTCCGCGAAACGACGGGAAAATTGAGAAGATCTCAAGTCGACCCTCGTTGAGTGGTCATTTAAGGGTTTCGGCTCGTCTCGAAACCACTTAATTACTTACTGACCTACTGAGTTTGGTCAGTGTACCCACGCTCCGTCGAAGGAGTGGAGGTAATAAGTCACACGTTTCTGGAGGGTGCCTCCGTGGATTGAACGGGAACCCTAGAGAGAGACCCTTCTGAAAGGGGGAGTGAGGAGGTCCCATTTCCCACCAATTTTTCTGTGTCTAAGTGTAGCACTTTCCCTTGAGTCATGAGAGCCGACGTAGACACGTGTCTGACCCCACTGGGGTGGAGGAGGGGCTCCTGTCACCCGCCCCTGAACGGAGCTCAAACATATTTCGGGGTAGGACCACTTTAAGGGTTTGTCTCTCCCTGAGGAGGGTCTCATGCCGTAAATGAGGATCATTGCCTCTGACTCGGAGGGGAGGGGGCGGTCGGGGGGCGGGTCGGCGGGGGGCGGGGGTGGGGCACCGTAAGAGAACAATTTCACCTTCTTCCCTAATTCGGGAAGGCGTGTGTGTGTGTAAGTGTGTGGGTCGCATTTTGACCCTTTGCCTCGAATCTTTCTGATCTCAAGACTGGAAGTGACCGATGCACTGGAACTGCAAGGGACTCGGAGAGACGGAAGAGGAGACACTTGACCCTTCTTTTGAGTTCACTGGACTAACCCACGCCCCTTTTACTGTTCACTCGGGCGGAGGAGGGGGTTCGAAATTGGGTGGGAGACGTGAGACTGGTCTGTACTCACCAGGAAGAGGGTCGAGGGGGGTACATGTGAGGTCGGGGGAGGGTGTATATGTGGGGTCGAGGGGTCGGGACTACATCTGAGTAATTGACAATGTCGGTCACAATCAGTGAGTCAGCACAGACTGAGAAACACTGGGGTACCTGTCATCGGGTGGTCGGAGAAGACAGGTACCTTAATAGGTCCGTCTTATAATCTTACCCAACGCCAAGAGAAGAGGTCTCCGAGAAGAACTGGGTCCCTAACTTAGGGTCAGAGAACGTGACGTTCGTCTAAGAAACGACAGACTCGATGTCCCTTCAGGGGTTTCGAGACCTCTAGGGACCGTACCCCCTATTCGACCCATCTCGATGTTCTTGAGGAATAAAACCTCCTTCTTGTCCAGTCCGAACCGCAGACTTCTTTCTCATCATCGCCAGCACGTCAGAGAGTCAGAAACTTCGGGGTACAGGGTCCGTTCTTATGGCCTCACCCAACGGTAAGGGAAGAGATCCCCTAGAAGGACTGGGGCCCCAACTTGGACCCAGAGGACACAACGTCCGTCTGAGACATGATAGACTCGGTGGTCCCTTTGACAATCGATAATTGATAATGACAATAAATCCGAGTTGGGTACTTGCTCTTACACCTTGGCTCTGCCGGTCGGGCGTCAGTCGACCGTCACGGGCGGTGGTGGGACGGAGAGTTTCGTTTCGTGAAACTTTTCGTCCAGGTTACACTGTCCACGGTCAGATACGTAGCATTCTCTTTCGTGCTGATAGAAACTTGTAGTCGGGTGGTCGAGGGACGACGAGGGCCAATGACCGGGGTCTGGGGGTGGGTGGGGCAGGTAAGGAGACATCCGTAGTAAAGTCATCTTCAGAATTTCCTAGTGACGAGAGGTCAGGACTGTCGAGAAGGAGAGAGAGACAGTGACTGTGATCTCGGAAAGCGGAGATTCCGGAATGCCCCGTGCCTCTCTTCACTTCTGCACATCTTCAGGGTTCCGACGGAATCAGATACTCGAAACGGTGATTCGGCGGAACAATTGGAGTCTCTTCATTGAAGAGAAGAGATTTGGCAACCAAAGACTAGACGTTTCTGTCCTTTGGTTGTAGGTAAGCACCGATGGTCCACAAATCCGTGTGCAAGCATAACAATTGAACAAACTAGACGTTTTACTTCCCCAACCTGATACATTAAAGACTTAACGAAGACCCTTTCCAAAGTCTTCAACGAAAGTTTTGGTGACGTTGAGAGTCAGGTGCCTTCCCCGACACTGGAGCACCTCTCTCGTGCCCCGTGTGTGGGTCCTACCGGACCCAAATTTGGAGACTAAACAGGAAAGAGTCGATACGGTTGTGACTTGTTCAGTACGCCCGGGAGGCGTGGAGTCAAAGGAGTAGATGTTTTACCCTTGCTATTGCAAGGGAGTATCCCTACGGACCTCCCATTTTACTCTACCTCCTCCCCCACCCTGGCTCGTGACGTGAAGTCTGTGTTACCCCAACGTTTCTCAGTCCGTGATGACTCGCGCGTGTGTGTGTCCGACGTCACACCCAAGGACGGACGAACGCCTTGATGGATTTCTAAACTCCTACAGACATACGTTTAGTAAAGACGATTGGGGGCTTCCAAAAACGAACCCAAACCAAACACTCTTCCTTCGTCTTTCAACGTAGACTGCCAGATTTTCTTACGACTACTGTTTCCAAAGTAAAGACGTCGGGCACGGGGTCCGGTCACAGTCTCCCGGTGACGGTGTCTGGACTCGTTTCAGCCGGAAAGGGACCTCTGAGACGACGGGTTCTTGTTTATATGAAGAAAGGTGTTTTTTTAAATAAAGTTAAAATTTTCGAGGGGAGGTGGCACGACCCACGTCAGGCTCTAGACCCAGTGAAAGAGACTCCCCGGGAGAACTGGGGGAGGAGGCACACGTCACGATCGGGGAGAAGGGTGGAGACCGGTGAACGGTAAGAGGGAAGACGAGACGAGAAGAGGTGTCGTAACTAGTGGTGTGTCGTTTGTGTGGGTGTGAGCGTCGGCGGGACATCCGTGACGTCCCTAATCCCGACGCCCGCTACACAAGTGGCGTCCCAAAGGTGACGACTCTTGTCTGGGACGTGATCGTCCGTGATTCGTTCTACACGACCCTCTTTCTTAGACTTGGACTCAATATCAGTTCGACCGTCAATACCGGTCTATTATTATTTTGGGTGAGGTCACAAGAACGGATCTTTTAGGGTACCTGTCTTCTCGGACCACCCGATATCAGGGATCCCAGTGTTTCTCAGTCTGTGGTGACTTCACTGAATCGTTTTTATTTTATGGTGTACTCGGGGAGTGAAGTGTCGAACGTTTCGGGAGAGTGTCATAGGCAAACTAGGACAAGTAGACTAGGCGTATAAGATCCCCTCCCTGGAGTTGCACCTGTACTGCTCAGAGACCTTCTGTTTCGTTCGAGAGGAGCAGAGGACCGGAACTTGCTCAGAGAAGGGAAGAGGTTCGAGTCAAAAGGAATATCCACTTTTACTGTTCTACATTTGACCCAGGAAAGACCCCGAGTCTGAAAATTTAAGAATTTAGGATACTCGACTGACAACTCGAAAATTTACTACGATGGGTATTTGGCATTAACGTCTTAGTCTTCTTCTACTACACAGACAGGTAGACTGAGGTAAAGGTCAGAAGAAGGTCTGGAGTGTGGTGCCCCCCTGTGAGGTCCACCCAAACGACTCTGTCTGTCTTCGTGCGTCATTTAAGACATGTCACTCAGACCAGTAATAAACACAATATACCAGTTCCGTTAAGTAAATCAAATTTTTCTTTACTGAGGCATTAACCGACCGAAACGTGATCAGAGGATTGAGGTAGTAGAGGTCCGCGAGGAGAGGTTGGTGGAATGTGCCTAACGTCGGGAGGTCCGAGGAGACAGGTACCTTAAAAGGTCCGTCCTTATGACCCAACGGTAAAGGAGGAGGAGGAAGAAGGGTTGGGTCCCTAACTTAGGCACAGAGGACGCAGACGACATGACGTCCCGGGGGTCCCTTCTGGTAGAATGTATGACGAACCTCTGGTATACTTGTTTCGAACGAAAGTCCTTTAGTTTTGGGAAGTCACGGAGGGACGAGGGATGTCTCGTGTGTATCTCCCCAATCAAATGGTGAGCTCCGGGAGGAGTCAGAGTAGGACTGGGAAAGTTTGTCTGGAGAGGTGGGGTGGGACGAAGTGACGTGTTCTTAAGAGACGAAGTTAGTTAAGTTGAGTGAGTAAGTGAGTTATTGACAAAATGTAAGGATGATACACAGACGATGAGTGTTGAGATCCGCGACGACACGACTTATTCTTATGTAACATCTTTCTGTCCATTTCCCCTGTTCTCTGTTCATTTGTTCAATTGTTCTCATAAAGTCTATTCCTATTCCTATGACAATGACTACGAAACTATTGTTATCGCGGTTGTTCCGTCCTACGTCACTATCTTCCCGCTACCCTGAGGGAAGGTAGGACAGTAGTCCTTCCAGAGGGACACCCCGGTGTAAATCCCTTCCAAACTCCCTGTACCTTGTTGTCTGACCGAGGTTTATCCTTTTCCGACATATAACAGTGGGACAAATAAATTGAGGATACGTCTCATGTAGTACTCTTCGCGACCCGACCTTCTTCGTGTTCGACCTTAGTTCTAACGGCCCTCTTTATAGTTAGTGGAGTCTATACGTCTACTGTGGTGGGAATACCGTCTTTCACTTCTCCTTGATTTTTCGGAGAACTACTTTCACTTTCTCCTCTCACTTTTTCAACCGAATTTCGAGTTGTAAGTCTTTTGATTCTAGTACCGTAGACCAGGGTAGTGAAGTACCGTTTATCTACCCCTTTGTCACCTTTGTCACAGTCTGAAATAAAACCCCCCGAGGTTTTAGTGACGTCTACCACTAACGTCGGTACTTTAATTTTCTACGAATGAGGAACCTTCCTTTCAACACTGGTTGGATCTGTCGTATAAGTTTTCGTCTCTATAATGAAACGGTTGTTTCCAGGCAGATCAGTTCCGATACCAAAAAGGTCACCAGTACATACCCACACTCTCAACCTGACACTTCTTTCGACTCGCGGTTTCTTAACTACGAAAACTTGACACCACAACCTCTTCTGAGAACTCTCAGGGAACCTGATGTTCCTCTAGGTTGGTCAGGTAAGATTTCCTCTGGTCAGGACCCACAAGTAACCTTCCTGACTACGACTTCGACTTTGAGGTTATGAAACCGGTGGAGTACACTTCTCAACTGAGTAACCCTTTCTGGGACTACGACCCTCCCTGACCCCCGTCCTCCTCTTCCCCTGCTGTCTCCTACTCTACCGACCTACCGTAGTGGCTGAGTTACGTGTACTCAAACCCACTTGAGGCCCTCAGCCCCTACCTGTCCCTCCGGACCGTACGACGTTAAGTACTCCAGCGTTTCTCAGTCTGTGCTGACTCGTTGACTTGACTTGACTCTCTCTTCTTTTCCTGTCGGTGCACGTCTGGACACTTCTGACAAGGTCCGTTTTCACTTTTGTTCACGATTCCGGGATGTCTACCGTTGTTTGAAAAGCTCACGAGCCCCACCTTGTTTCCGGTCATACCGATTTCCTTCCACTCCGGTCCTCCTCCAATCATCGTCTACTCGAGTCTCTCCCTCCGTCCCCGGGAAAGTGCATCTCGGACCACTCTGGAAACCTAAAATAAGACTCACGTACCCTTCGACGATCTTCTACAAGTATCCTCTCACTGTACTAACGACGTACTGACCGACAGCACACCTCACACCCAACACCTGTCGTGTTCTCTTCTTCGTTCCCCTGGTCGAGTCTCCGAAAACCTTTCAGTTCCACTCCCCACTACGTCGGACTCGGTCCCACTCCGTCACGTCTGCCTCGCTTCAGAGCCCTGGTGTCTACGAAGACCTACATCTCGATTGTGGTAGGTAGATTGGGTAGATTACCGTCTAAGTGACCTCCCCTGTGACCTGAGAGGTCCGTCGCGATCTCCATTTCTTGGACGGGCGGTCACGTCCTCTGTCTTCTCTACTCCTGCCCCAACCTAGGGACCCAGCCTTCTCGGAGACCTCCGCCCGTACCGTCGGGTGAGGTCCTAAGGACGGACCTCTTAGGGGTACCTGTCTCCTCGGACCACCCGATGTCAGGTGCCCCAGTGTTTCTCAGCCTGTGCTGTCTTTGCTGAATCGTACGTCCCATCGTCTCTGTCCTCCTCGGTTGTATAATCTGAGTACAGAAGGGTCGTTCTGACACACGTAGGGGAAGTAGAAGAGAGGTGGCGGTGAGAGACGAGAGAGGAGTAGTAGAGACTTTGGTGGGTAAGGGTGTACGGTGACTACGGGGTGATAAAGTTACCGTGGAAGGAAAAGACGAAAGAAGTCAGGAGTCTGAGAAAGAAGTGATCTAGAGACCAAGGAACACACACACACACACACACACAGTCATCTTCGACTCTATTTAAGGAGAAGACTACCGACACAGGAGGAAGGGGATACTCCTCTGACCGAAGTTCCCATCCCACCCGTGTGGTCGTTTTGACCTCGTGTCTTATACGGTGCAATCGATGCTCGTGTCGGGAAGTGACCGCGGTAGGCAGTCCCTTCAACGACTGAAGAGACTCGGAATCGATGTATCGACCTCCCTTTTTTCTCTCTCTACCCCACCTCCACACCGACTTACTTATTTCGTACATTTCACGAGTGATCGATGGTGCGGACCGTCTCGTTCCGAAGGTAATTAGTATCGACACCGATAATAAACGCTCCGTGAGCACGATGACCACCGATACTGAAACCCGTTCAAAGAAGGGGAGAAACTCAGAGTCAAATACGTAGACATTTTACCCTACGTCTGTCTAAGTCGAGATTCTAAGATCCACGGAGATAAACCTTTGTGAAATCTTAGGTGAACTTCATTGCAACAGGTTTTGGGTACCATGCACCAAATAAGAAGTATTACAACGTGGCGGGAGATAACCTCCATGAGACGGTCCTATGAACGACCTTGGACTTTAGTCGTCTACGAATTTTTCTTCGGGTCTTGAGGAAGTGGAAATAAGACTGTTGACGGAGAAGAATTCCTTCTAGCGAAAGGGATATCGATACCTAATAAAAATTTTGTTGTTTTTTACCAAAGAAACGTAAAATTTAAGACAGGGATAAGAGAAGGTAAAAATCTTGAAACATTTTCAAAAAATTTTTCATAGATAAAATTCCATTAGGGTCTCAATGTTTTCTCAACCTTCCTATTGTGTTCTTTATGTAATATAGGAGTGGGTCTAAGGGATCTATAAATGTTGACTAGTGTAAACAGAATAATAAAAGAGACAGAGACGTGCACGTGTGTGTACATGTGTGTGTGTGTATATATATTATGTATGTATAATAAAGACTTAGTAAACTCCCATTTGATGTCTGTTCTATTCGGGAAAATAGGGATTTATAAAATAACTACTAGTACACTATCATATTTTAGAAGTCTGAAACGAGTCTAAAGAGTAATAGAGTTGTCAAAGGAATCTCGTCTTGTCTTGGAACGTAGGGTAAAATGGAAACCGACGCGACAGATATCAAAATAAATGAGACCTTATCAAAGTTTAAAAAAGAAGGAGAGAGTTCTGTAACTGTAAAAACTTCTGGTGTCCGGTCCATAAAACATCTTATAAGAAGATAAACCAAGACAGTTTACAAAGGATTGTTAATTTAAGTCCAATACGTAAAAACCGTTATTGTAGTGCTTTCAAACCCCATCAAAACTCAAAATTTTTATTTTGTAGTTATGCAAATCCTTCCTATACGTTATTACTATATAATCTTTAATAATATTAACACATAAATAAACAAATAGACGTATTTGTTAGTGAACTCGAGAAAACTTTTTATGGTTCGGGGTGGGGATCTGTAAAAATAATATAACCCCATAACGAACGTATGATATCTTCCAAAATTTTTTGAGAGGTCCACGAAGAGTACGCCTTAGCCCTAACTCAGTAACTAAAGATGAGACGATTGAGTTTTTTCTCATATCTGTTTAATGTCTCTAGGTATATTTATGGTATTCTATCCTATCCAACAGATACCCCAACGTGTCTCAGCCTGTGCTGACTTCGCTGAATCGTCGTCGTCGTCGTCGTCCTATCTAACTTTCTTCCCTTCCTGAGAGTCGTCCTCCTCCTAGGTGTACTTCAGAGTTCCCGAGTGAAACTTACCGGATATTTACAGAAGGTTGTTTGTTGTACTTCTATTACTTCATTGCAATGGCTGACTCTGGGGTCAAAAAACCAAAAAAAACCCGGTAACGTTCCGTCCACCTTAGGTCAAGGGGAGACGTTCCTAGTCTACCCGTCGGGGACGGAACCTTCCCGTGTCAGGATTGGTGACCTAGTGATCTCCTCAGGACGGACTCTCGGTCAAAAGTTTACGATATGTCTTCCCGAGGGACCACCGGGTCACCAAGTTTTAGACGGAACGTTATGTTCCCTATGGCCAAGCTAGATTTGCGGGACCTCGGTGACCCCGGTACTCGGTGGTGATGTCTTCGGGCTTACGGACCTAGGACACGAGGCGTTGTTCTCCTCGGCGACGTTGCCCTTCGGGCGTGTGGCGTCACTTCTCGCCGGAGGTGAGCGGTGTGGTCTCCTTCGGGCACGTGTCATTGTTTCTGGGTGGTGTCGGTTTGATGTGATTAATTATGTGGAAAAATTTTTAATATATATATTCTATTTTGATGTGAATACAGATCCTTTTCTTTAATTTCTTTATCTGATTTTTTTACACAGTCACCAACGCAAACTTACCACTGCAATACCCACTAGAACTAAAAAGGGTGTGAAAAGAAATAAAAGTTATAAAGGAAATTTATTAGACTCCATAAAAATCATTAATTTAACAAAATTTTTATAGGTATATATTAGTAATTTTATTAAAAGTAAACGTATTCGTGAATTAAACGTTTCGAGTGTAATAAAGTATTATCATTATACGTTATTCGTTTACTGTTATTACTAAATAACTTTCGAATGATAGACAGTTCATGATGTGATATTCGAAATGTACGTAAGAGAAATTTAGGATTGTCGATGAGAAACTCCAGTTATGATAATACTTGAAGTAAAATATTCTACTTCTTTGTCTGAGTCTTTTCAATCAACTGAACGGGTCCGAGTTTATCGAAGATCCACAGTCGTTCCTAAAACGAGATTTGGAAATCGTAGATTGGTGACTCATGTGATAACAGATTAACGATCCTTTTTGTCCGTGAGAATACGTTTGAGGTGATTTAAATCAATAAAACGTACAGTAAACACTTTCTGACGAAAGGTATAGCCTACTGACAAATCATACTTTTTACGGAACCATACGAAACCAATCACCGAATCTTTTACTCTACTTTTGAGAACGATAATGAAACCAATCATCGAAGGGTGGTTGTACGTTCGTGGCCGACAAAAAGATTTTTTCGTTTCAGTTTTTATAACTTATTTAATGTTATAACGGTCCGTTATAAGTCAGTAAAACAAATGTTCCTAAAATTTGTACTACGTTGTAGAATTTTGTAATGATCTTGTCTCAGTAAGAAGTAAGTTTTCTGTGAGTTTCATGCAGAAATTAAGAAAAGGGTACATAGTTCTGGTTTTTAAAAAATGACTCGAGGTAGATTTTCCAAATCATCATCTATTTGTTTTAAATTTTCAGACCAAACCAAATCACATCAACTCAAAATTAGTGAAAACAAAAATTCTTTTTCTTGACCTTTTTGTACACTCGACAGGTGACACTCAATGTTTTGTTCGTCTCCCGAGTCCCAGTCCTCCGAACCCAAAACCAGCAGTGAAGGGAAGAGACCCGAAAATAAAGGAATAAATATTTTACTTCCCTGACCTGGTGTGTTAGAGCTTCCTTGCAGGGTCGAGTTTTTGAGTACTAAAATGTTAACCTCACAGGACGGAACGAGACACGATGGACTTAGATTACTTATCGCTTTGGTCGTCGGGAGAGGGTCGTGACTCTACCTGTGGTCTCCTCTTCCCCTAGTTCCGTCAAAAGAGGGACAGTTGGCAGGTAGGCGACTCCGACGAGAGTCGAGATCGGGGTCTTTCTTTTCTTTTTGTCCTTTACTCTGAAGGGACCGTCAGGTTACCAAGTCTGAGGGGTGCAGGTGACGTCTCCCGTGTCCAAGTTAGGGACCAGTCCCTTGATTCTAAGGGTGCAGGTTATACGGTCCGTCGGTTTTTTTTCCTTTTTTTTTTTTTTTGATCCTTTTCTTCGTCTTTTTGACTTAAAATTCTTCATTCTCCCAATCTCCTTCCTCTTTCGTCTCCTCGTCTTTCTTTCACTTCCCTTTTCTATAGGGAAAAGTAATTCCTAAAAGTATATAAATTTGTAGGGTTATGAAATATTCGTTTAGTTTAAAGTATATTATATAAGACCACAAGGTTTAGTCTATATCATTCAAATATGGACATTTCTTGTGAAATTTTTATGACGTAAATAAATTTGTTATCGATCTTCCGTTTTTTTTTTTTTCATGACGTAAATAAAATTTAAGAGGGTAAAAGTAATTTTCTTTTTAAAAAATAAGGGTAGTGAAGATCAAAGATCTCGAAGGGACAGGTTTTACCATCGACGATCGAGGCGTTCCGATAAATTTGTATTTAAATCTAATTAATTTTACTTTATTTTACATTTTCAATCAAGAAATCGGCGACATGATTGGTGAATAGTTCACAAGTTACCGGTGTTTCCCGATCATCGATAACATGACCCGTCACGTTTGAATCTTGTAAAGTTAATGCCTTCTTTCAAGATGACCTGTGGTGATAAGAACTCTCAAACTAATCTCCCTTTGCCTCCCTGAGGGGAGTACCAGGTCACCGATTCTACGGCGAGGGTTGAGTCCCAAAGACCCAAGCTAGGGACCAGTCCCTTGATCTAGGGAGTACGGTGTTGATTCTGGGTTTTATAAATTCATTTATTTATAAAAATTTTTCTTCCCCTCTTACCTCAAGTCTTGTAAACTCCCTTCTAATTAAGTTGTTATCCTATTTGCTTTTACTACATTTATCCGTCAACAATTATCAATGTCACCAAAGTCTGCGACCTAAATCGGTAATTATGCGTAAGACAGTGAGGAATTTTAAAAGAGTACTCCACTTGTGTGTATAATCGGGGTAAAATGTTTACCATTTTGACTCCGCATTTCTCTAATTTAACGAGTCCAAGTGTATCGTTGACTCGCGTGGACCAAATTTGTCGTGGTCTGAGGAACGGTTCTCCAAGGAGTCTGTGTTTGTGAGGGCTCTCACCGTTTCGGTGACACCTTACGTGTCTTTGGTGTATACACTCAAATTTAAATGGTCATCGGAGTAATTTTCTTCGTTGTTTATTTGTCCACTTCGCTCAAAATTACTACGTGAAATTGAGTTATTAGGTTTGCGACAGTAAAGTTGTACATTATTAAAAAAAAATTATAAATAAATGAATAAAGTGACGTGACGCTGAATCAACACCGTGCACCAACTTCGTACACCCTAAAGCAAGGGACTGGTCCCTAGCTGGGGTTCAGGGGACGTAACCCTCACTTCTCAGAATCGGTGACCTGGGGGTCCCTTCAGGGAGTTGTACATGATTAATAATACTCTATAAAATTCAAGAGAAAGGTATGTTTCTGAACCTGTAAGTCCCACATAAAATGTGGTTGTTGTGTAGAGGCGAACCTGGTCGGTGTGACGTTCGCGAGTTCTTGGTGTGCCCGTTCACCGATAGGGGTCGTACCCCCAGGTACCACAGTTTCGTTCTTGAACCCGGTGACTGGTTTTTTCGAGCGAAGGCGTCTTCGTCGGTTCGGAGAAAGAGGAAGGGAGTCGGGGACGGGATCCGGTCGAATCCGAGACTCTAGAGGGAACCCACGACACGTAAGGACGGGGAAAGTCCGGAGAAGGGGAACCTCTATAGGTGTGGGGGACGGTACTGTGGGACACTGGGTGACCCCTGGGTCTGAGAGACGTCACCCTCACAGGCACCAGTCGGAGGAGGAGGTGGTTCCGCTCCTTGTTCCCTCTCGTCTGGGACAGAGGGGGACGGGACCCTTACCTTACGTGTGTCCCCAAGGAGGAGAAACCCCTCCCCTCGCCGTGGGGGTCGGGTCGCGTACCCCCTCCCCTCCGCCGATGTCCGGGAAGTCGACCTTAAAGACAAGTGCGGAGAAAGGTCCTTGTTATCGTTGTTGTTGTTTTTTTGAGACCTCGTTAAGACCGAAGGGAGAATGTTCAGTCCTGTCAACTGGTCACGGGTCCCACCTTCATGCACTTGAAGTCGGGGGGGAAGAATGTCGAGAAGTGGTTTCTGACGGTGCACCAGGACGACACCTAGGCGAGAACGAACTGAGTACAGGGCCGAAGGGCTAGTGGTCCTACGCCTGACATTAAAATAGTGGAAGGGGAGTTGGGGTGTGCGAGTAAAGATGGACACGGAGACGTGACTTGCCAACAACAAACAAAACAAAAATACTACTACTAAAGGGGAAACAAATTAGCAAGGCCACTTTAACCTGAGTTTTATCTTTTGCTCTCTCACGACTGTCCCTTCCCTTTGTCCAGGCGGTCTTGTTGATGTTCGGGTCGTTAACAAAGGAATGTCGAAGCTCATTGTTGCACGGCTAGTGGCGGGGGTTTGTAGTGGTCGAGTGGGTGAATACCTGCACCGCAGTGAAGTGTTAGGTCCCGTCGGGAAAACGGGGGGCCTGTCGTACGCACTCAGTCCCAAGAGGATCCCTGTTTCCAGACCCCCTCTGCCTTCGTCCATGCCGATAGTTCCGAAGATGGGATTTCCCGGAACATCCCTTATTTCTCCTCCGGGCGGGGCTGGAATTTCGTCTTTGCTATTCCTCGACGGACGAAACGGTGTCCTCCTTCCCTTGACCTCTCCGCCCTCACCCTCTCGGTAAACATTTCGTTGGTCGAAAACGGACTAACCAGTTACGACCATGTCAACCAAGTTTCCAAAAATTATAGTAGGGGTTTACCCCGGAGGGACCACCGAATTACTACTTCTTAGGTGGATGGTTACGTCCTTTGTGTCCAAGTTTGGGACTAGACCCTCCTAGGGTGTACGACGTCTCGTTCATTCGAGTACGGGGTGTTACCAAGATGGGAGGGACCACCGAGTCTACCATTTCTTAGGTGGGCGTCACGCCCTCTGGACCCACACTGGGGACCCAACCCTTCTGGGGAACCTCCTCCCGTACCGTTGGGTGAGGTCAGAAGAACGAACCTCTTAGGGGTACCTGTCTCCACGGACCGTCCGATGTCAGGAACCCCAGTGTTTCTCAACCTGTGTTGATCGCTGATTCGTGATCTCGGACCCTTAACGTTCATGACTCGGGTGTGTGATGTACGGGCTCCCGGACACGATACGTCGTTCTCTCGTCGGGGGCGAGCGGTGTTGACCTCTTTTTAGTCGCGTCGTTGTTTCTGGGTCGCGCGGGATTTTATTCCTTTCTTATTTTTTTGTAGTAGGGACCTACCTTCCCGATAATAGGGTCGTACCAGACAGACGAAGCGACACTCTCCGTTGGAAGGAACCTCTCGTGTCAACTTCTAATACAAGAGACAACGTTTTTCTCTCTCTCTTCTCTTCCCGAGGTCGGAGAGGTGGGGTTCTTTGCATAAGGACGAGAAGTCCCTTGGTCCCCTACCCCTTGCGGACTTTCTCGAGGTGTGTACTGTGCCTAGTCACGACGCAAACAAAAGTGGAGAGAGAAGACCTTGAAGAACCTTGGAGAAGGTTCGTGTCAAGTCTATAGGTTCTCGTCAGCACGAACCAGGGGTAAAGTCACCAAGAAACGTGTACGAGGTAGTGTGGAGGACCCAAACTGAAAAAAGGGGTGTCGCAACTAGTGATAGACTTTAAGAGAATAAGTAAGTAGACCCAAGGTCGACTAGTGACCGGGTGTTCATTCTGACAGAACAGTCTTCGCGTCCTAGACAGTCCGGTGACGTCATTTGACCGGGGGTGTGTGTGTGGGGGGTGGGGGCGGTGCCCAAAACGTTGTCACAACCGACTTCACCCGTGGGTTATTCATAAACACCTTCAGGTGTCTCCCGACTTATCATCATGGGTTGTTTCAATGTTTCCGTGTACGGATGTTTCCGTGAGTGTCACTGACTTTTACTCTAGTCCTCTCACTTAGAATAAAAATAAAAGGAATTTTCTTGGTTCTCTTAGAGACTTGGAGTCAATAGTTTCATTAGGTAGTGTGTGTTTTCTGACCCTCTTGGATTTACAGATGAACCAATATCTGTAAATCCATTTGCTCCTATGGAGTTTATGGACACTTTCTTGTTACTACGAGAAACACTTGATTATGTCTTCCTAGAGGACTTAGATCTAAAAAAAAAAATAGTATCAACTAAATGTTACAAAACTACCAAGGTCCACATGTCGTTTCACTAAGTCTATATGTATGTATGTAAGGAAAAACCTAGGGTAATGTCCTATAACTTTTGTCATAAGGGACATGATATACCATCCAGCAACAACAATTGAATAAAATGTATCACATAGACAAGTAGGATTCGGGGGGTAAATAGAGACAGGAGAGGAAGGGGAAAGTCAATTCAAGTCAAGTCAAGTCAGCGAGTCGACACAGGCTGAGAAACGCTGGGGTACTTAGCGTCGTGCGGTCCGGAGGGACAGGTAGTGGTNTTTACAGATGAACCAATATCTGTAAATCCATTTGCTCCTATGGAGTTTATGGACACTTTCTTGTTACTACGAGAAACACTTGATTATGTCTTCCTAGAGGACTTAGATCTAAAAAAAAAAATAGTATCAACTAAATGTTACAAAACTACCAAGGTCCACATGTCGTTTCACTAAGTCTATATGTATGTATGTAAGGAAAAACCTAGGGTAATGTCCTATAACTTTTGTCATAAGGGACATGATATACCATCCAGCAACAACAATTGAATAAAATGTATCACATAGACAAGTAGGATTCGAGGGGCAAATGGAGACAGGAGAGGAAGGGGAAAGTCAATTCAAGTCAAGTCAAGTCAGCGAGTCGACACAGGCTGAGAAACGCTGGGGGTACTTAGCGTCGTGCGGTCCGGAGGGACAGGTAGTGGTTGACTCAAGTGAGTCTGAGCGCAGGTAGCTCAGGCACTACGGTAGGTCGGTAGAGTAGGAGCCAGTAGGGGAAGAGGAGGACGGGGGTTAAGGAGGGTCGTAGTCAGAAAAGGTCACTCAGTTGAGAAGCGTACTCCGCCGGTTTCATGACCTCAAAGTCGTAATAGTAGTAAGGGGAAACCATTGGAATTTAAACAAAAGATACAGATGCTCAGATAAAGACAAAACATTTTTTCAAGTAAACGTAGTAAACAAAACTAGGGTGAATATTCGCGATAGCATAAACGGAAAGAGACTGAATGGAGTGAACCATGCTATGGGAGATCCAGGTGGGTCTAACGACGTAACCGTACTGAAGTGAGGAAGGATACCGACTCGTCGCGAGGCGACATACACACGTGGTATAGAAGTGGGCAAGGAGACAGTCACTTGTAAATCCAACGAAGGTATATGACCGATAGCGTTTATCACGTCGATACTTGTGACCCCACGTGACCCCATGTATGTAGAAAAATTCAATCTCAAAAGTATGAAAGGACTTAGATTAGAATTTCTTTGTCGTTTCATGTCCTGTCACAATTTTATGCGATAAATTACCACCCCTCTTTTTTTTTTTTCTCTCTCTCCGGCACATAAACATAAAAGAACAAATACGTTTATTGTAAGGATGGTCCCATGGTTTTTTGATCGATAATTATATCCTTGTTGGATGTCCCTCCGTTCTACCTGATCAACCCTTGTTCCTTCTTAAAAGTGGTATTTGGACAGACATTGAAAACTCAAAACTTGGTATTCTTACATAATGGATAAGTTTTTATTTCAGTTAGTTTGACTATTGACATAAATAAATTTTATATCTAACTAACTTAGTTGACTCCCGACGTCGAGTCTCAAAGGGAACCCCCGAAAGTCCTTTACATTTGGTCACACGGAGGGTAAAAGTAGGTGTCCGAGTTGGGACCCGGACGGGAGTGAGAAGGAGAGGGATGGAGAGGGATGGTGATTTTATTCCGGTTTAAGGACTTCCGACCCGGGGACTCCCTCGACAGAGTGAGCGAGTGTCCACACACTTCCTGTTCGTCTGTCACCGGACGCGACTGTTGTCTTTGGGGGACGTACGGTCGCAGAGGCACACGTGTCTTGCGCTCGCGCAGTAGTACAAATGGAAGGTCCCTCAAATTGTTTTTGCTGGAAGGACGAAGGAATTTGATGATCTATTCTCTTTTATTTGAACCGAGACGAGAGTTAGTTGGTCGAATCAACTTTGGTACCGCAGACCCCCTTTAGACCCCAATTCTCCACCGTCGTCGGAGAGCACCCGGACCACATAAGACCGATGGTTCTCTGTCTCAACGGCAGATCTCAATCCTAGTGACAACTCGACTACCCTTTTCCCAGAGAATCTTCGGCGTCGTAGGTCTTTCTAGTCCCGGTCGAGTCTCTTAGGTTTGACCAGAGGACCCGACGGGGACCTCCGTCGCTCGTGCGTGCCGGTAAAAGCACCCACACGTTGGGTGTGAATCTTCCTGCGGACGGGAACCAAGTTACGAGACGACGGTTGTAGAACCTTAAGAATCATTCACGAATTGTTCGTCGGGTGTAAAAGCAAAACATGACCTGGGGTGTTCACTTACAGTAGTCAAGACGTCTTTCACAGTCTTTTCAGGAACGGTAGAGTCCCAAGACCGAATAACAAACGACATTTTATGTATCACAGACAAGGACGTACGCACGCACGAGTGAGTCAGCACAGACTGAGAAGCGCTGGGGTACCTGACATCGGGCGGTCTGAGGAGACAGGTGCCCTAAAGGGTCCGTTGTTATAACCTCACCCAACGGTAAAGGATGAGGTCCCCTAGAAAGACTGGGTCCCTAGTTTGGGGGTAGAGAACTCAGAGGACGTAACCGTCCGTCCAAGAAATGGTGACACGGTGGACCCTTCAGGTTAAAGGATCCTCGTACAAGAGTAAATGGTCATTTGGACCCAAATAGTCTAGGAAAGGACTTTCGGTAAAATCCTCTCGAACTCCCAGGTCCATGAACGTTCTCACCTGTCCGTCCTCCTCTTCCCGTTCCAGTTCCCTGTCCGGTGAAGTTGTTGGACGCATGTTGGTCTGTAACGGTCGTGAAGAAAGATAAGGACCGAAGGTGTCCCACGGTTCTTAATGACCAAGTGTGGTATTGTGGAGACTCCCTTTAGAAGACTTCTTTTGTCTTCCCGTTCTGGAGATTCACAAACGTGAACAGGAAAGAAAGGTCTTTATAAATAACTTGTTTATCCACGATCTGTATGTTATCCTTCCGTGAAGGGGACTGAGCACTCGAATGTCACCTACCTCGAGCCGTTATTCGTTGATTTACTTGGGTCAGTACCCATACTTAACGTCATCCGCGATGTCTCCTTTGTGTGGCGATTCTCTATTCTTGACCACCCGTTACTCCTCCCCATTTCCCCGACCCTATCTCAGTAATCTCCTCCGGAGAGACTTTTACACTGGAAACCGACTCTGGACCTTCTACTTGTCTTCGCCGAGACACACTTCTTTTCTCCCTTCTCGGACACTTTCCTGCAAGGACCGGACAACTACTTGACCTGTTTCCGGTCTCTTGTTCTCCCTCCCACTCCTTCTCTCCCCGACCCCGACCTCTTCGCTCGTCCCCGGTCGAGGACGTCCTGAACTATCTGGGGTGACCCCTTGAACCGAAGGTGAGGTTTCCGTGACCCCTCAGAAACTCCTGATCATTCTCCCTATCGTTGTGGTAGTCTAAGCGTAAGACCGTTCAAGTGACATCGACTATATACAGGGTAAAGTGACCTTACTTCACCCCGTCCTCTGGGGTGTACTCTTTATCAATCCTCCGTCAACGACCATTCTCTGCTGTCACAGAGTCTATCCACACAATCATCACTCTTACCCCCATCCCCCATCCCACCTTTAGTCACATTCATTTATATGAAATTTTCCCCTGATCTGTCCTAAACTACTACCTAAACCCCCTACCCTCACTTCCCAGTACTGGTTGTCCATAGAATGTACCCTCTGAGTTACCGACATTTGCTGTAAATGTTTTGGTCGTCTTTTGTCTAAACCCCCACCCGTGACTCTAATTCTTTGACTAAGACTTGTAATTAAACTCTACTGACACTCTATAGTGTCTCATCTCTACCGATTGAGTGAGGGGTGATCTGTTCACTCTCCCTCCGAAGTAGGTTTCGGGTGAGTCTCCCTGTCCTACGAGTCTTCTCTTCCCACCCCGGTCCGAAGGATGAAGGACACTCAGTGACCCAGGACCCGGGGGTCGACTCTGAGGTCCTGTCTGAGAGGGACTCTTTAGACCTTACTGGTCACCGGAGGAGGAAGATGGGGGTGAGGTCGGAGGGTCAACGGAGTTAAATACTGGACTATACCATAAGTACCCGTCTTATTGTTCCAACTCCTGTTTACGGGATATTCCTCGTCCGAACACGGGTACGAGTGGCTTACACCAGTGATTGAAAAAGAGTCTCGCGACCCAGGGTCTTGACCGGATCCTCCGTTCTCGGAACCCACCCATTTAGGAGGTAGACGTACCACGAGCCCCCGAGTGTCTCGTGAAAGTGTAGGTGAAAGAGTTAGAGACCTGTTGTAATCTCTGGGCCGTCACTAATAATAATTATAATGAAATATATTCCTCCAAGTCTCTGCAATTAGAGTAAAAGGATCCAGTGTGTCCATTAACTCCTCAGTCAGACAGACTACGGTTTCGGTTTTGAGAAAGATCTTTCGACCCAGTAAAGTACCGTCCCTGACAAGTGACGACGGAAGCAAAAACTCTTTGTCTCTCCGGTGACCCTCTCGGGGTGACGGATTCTGTGATGGGTCTTGGTGTCGGATAATCTCAACGTTCGCGGGTGTATGGAGGATAGGTAGAGGAGTAAAATGTCGACTGTCCTTTAGTCTGAGTGTCTCCCTTCCTTCAAGCACCGTCTTGTTCTGATTTTGGGGTTAGAGAGCGGATCTAGAGAAAGGTGAAGTGAGTTCCGAAGGACCCAAACCGGGAGAAGGTAGATGTCTTCTCAGTCAGGAACACGATCCTCTTGAGGCCTCCTTTCTTTCATCCATTTTGCAACGAACCGTTGATCTTTCCACCCACCCACACCGTGGACGGTAGGTAAATGGGAAGAAAGAACACAGGAGTAGGGGTCCGAAGGAGGTCCCCCCCTGGTGAGGGTTGAGGAGAAGTTCCGAGACGTGGACCTGGCTTAAGTAAAGGTCTCCAGGTGCAATGAAGGACGAAGTCCTCGTCCGGACGCTCCGTCCAGACCGGTTAGTCTTGTAGGGGAAAGAGACCGGTGTCACTAACCGAGTCCTTACCCGTACACTGGACTCGAGTCGGTGAGTGTTAGAGAGGGAGTCCTGACAGTTAGAATACTTCTGAGAAAGTCACCGAGGATCCAGACCGCCACTTCTGACGGACGAAGGTTTCATCCCCCATGACTACACTATGGACCAACCCCTTTATTCTAGGGTGGACGACGGCCCGTGGCGGTTTTTTGACTTCTTTCTTTTTTTCTAAGGGAGTGCCTGGCTTCTTTACGGACTTCAATGAACAAAAACGACGACGTCGGACCCAGAAAGCCCGAACGGACCACCGAGTCTGTTATTTGCTGAGCGGACGTTACGTCCTCTGAGCCAATCTAGGGACCCACCCCTTCTAGGGGGACTCTTCCTTTACCGTGGGGTGAGGTCCTAAGAACGACCTATTACGGTACCTGTCTCTTCGGACCGCCCGATGTCAGGTACCCTGACGTTTCTCAACCTGTGCTGACTCACTGATTGTGAAGTAAAGGACACGAAAAATCGGTTTTAGAAATCGGAAGGACTGTTAAGTAGGGTTGACTTCTGGGGAGTGGTTGAGAAAACTCCCCTTCAACCCTTTAGTTTGTTATTATAGTAAAGAACATAGAGGACAGTTTAATGAGAAAGTCACTCTACATCATCGAAACAATGACTCATAAATAGACCTTTTACTCTGGATCACGTTCTTTTACGTCGACTGTTTTTTAGAAAATCACTAAGGAAATTTAGTTACTGAGAGATATGCACCAGGGGTCTAGTCGTGATAGTCGTAGTGGACCCTTGAACGATTTTAAGGGATAGATGACCGGTGTGGGGTCTGTATGTCACCTAATCCTTGAGACCCCCTCTCCGGTCGTCAGGTCCAAAAGTCTTCCAGGGAATCCACGGGTTGACCCACGCGCGATTCAACGAAGTCAGCACAGACTGAGAAACTTTGTGATATCTGTCATGGGTGGTCCGAGAAGACAGGCACCCTAAGAGGTCCGTTCTTATAACCTTACCCAACGGTACGGGAGAAGGTCTCCGAGAAGGGGTGGGTCCCTAGTTTAAGTGAGAAAATTCAGAGGACGTAACCGTCCGCTCAAGAAATGGTCATCACGGGGGACCCTTCGGGAGACTACGGGTGATCTCGAACTCTTGATGAAGAAGTTTGGTAACTCGTGTGAGGGCATATCTAAATGATTGTGTAAGTCTATACTTCTTTTTACTGCGAACTTTCAGTACAGAGTAAAGTCTGGTTTGAAACGTCCTAGTAAAATACAATGAGATCCCTCCACCTCTGTAGTCTGAATTCAAGATTAGACGAGAGTCGGTAGACGAGTGACACACTGAAACCCGGTCATTACGGTGGGGAATTCAAAGGCATAAGAGTACACTTAGTGAACCTCATTGTTGTAGAGGAAATATCCAATGGTACCTGTACTTCACTCTAGTACTGATATTTTACCGATCGTAGACTGTTCGAGACCTATTTAAAGTCGAGTAATAATAGTGTAAGTATCCCGAAGGGACCACCGAGTCTACCATTTCTTAGACGGACGTTAGTCCTCTGGGTCCAAATTAAGGACCCAACCTTTGTACGGGACCTCTTCCTTTACCGATGGGTGAGGGCATAAGAACGGACCTCTTAGGGTTCCTGTCTCCTCGGACCGTCCGACGTCAGGTATCCCAGTGTTTCTCGGTCTGTACGGCCTCGTTGATTGTGTGTGCATAGTAACAAATTACCTTGATTCCGATGATTAATGAATATACATTTGGGATTGAGGGATGTGCCCGACTCTTGTGTAAAGGGTACACAGACTTTAATTACAAACCGTTTTTCTTACTTTGTTCTTCTGGATTCACAATCCGTACCGTGACGGCTATTAAATGGTATACTGTACGTCACTCGGTCAAATATAGAGATTTGGAGTCAAAGGGGTACACAATTTATTCGACCAACCCTGATTTATCCGACGTTCCAGGAAGACCCGAGTCTGTTAGACTTTAAGATTCAGAATTCGGAACTTGTCTCAAATAAATTAACGAGTACCTTTCACGTCAGAAGTCGGTTTTAATAGACCTTCGTCGATAAAGAATCTTTGACACTTTCCTCCCGGTGGGGGATATATACCCGCAATCTCCCTTCGTTTAGAAGGGTGTCTCGTTTACAGAGATATCTAAATGAGTGAAGAGAACCCCTGGTGGGGTGGGAGACGCGACATAGTGGTTCCTCGGTGGAGGAGTGAGTTGGTTC
The DNA here is from genome assembly GCA_006410555.1 of Capra ibex. Lineage (NCBI taxonomy): Eukaryota > Metazoa > Chordata > Mammalia > Artiodactyla > Bovidae > Capra > Capra ibex. Next base: position 4,286,858 of record SJYO01033645.1, read on the forward strand.
TCTTTGTGAAAGGGAAAGAGACAGATGACCACTAACGAAGTAACGGACCGAACCCAACTCGTGAGTCTTGTGAGACCGGTTCCCGGGAGGGTTTTGTCTTTCGTCTCACCGGTGATCGGGCACTTGGACGGTTGTTCTTGTTCTTCAAGTCAGAGACGACCCAAAATTCGGTCTGAGGTCAAGTCGAATGTTTCAGGGTCCTGACGAATTCGGTTTTGCCGTCCTGTAGCTTAGTGGGGTAAAGTAAAAGAGGAGAAACGAATAGATGTAAAAGATACAAAAGGGGGGATGTGACCTACAAATCGCACAGACAAATTTGAAGTTTCGTCATTGAAGTTTGTTTCTGAGAGTAGTTCGCGTCCTTACTAAAAGGACCCACTATTGTCATGCCACGTACCCCCTCCGGGGTAAGGTCATGGTCCCTTGACCTACAGGACCCTTTCAGCAAATCGTGAGGTCCCAGACGAAACGTTTCAACTTTGCATCCCCCTCGTCCTGGTCGAGAACTCGATGTGATGAAGGGTTCTGCCATTGTCTGTGGGGAGTTCCAAACGACCGACCACTTTGGAGACGTCTCACCAGTGGGATGTCTATTTCAGAACTCAGACCAGGACACGGGAGGTGCTGGTGTCCGGTGACGGACCAAACCCCGTCGACAAACACCTACACTCAGTCATCCCTTTTACACTTGACTGACTCCGTTTAGATAGCTGCCATGATGGACCCACAGGACGGTTCCCTCCCCCCACCCCGCACTTACCCCTCCAGAGCCTTCCGAGTGTAACAGGGGGTCTGAGGGTTTGAGTGTTTCCTATTTAGCCCTTCTGTCACCGCCTTGCGACCTAAGTGGGTAGAGGAGGTCCAAAGTCTATTCCAGGGACCCCAGGTTGGACCCCTTCACTCGGAAATTCCGATGAGTCTCTCATCCACTGGGGTCCCGTGACGAGTCGGTTGTTGTCGGACTGAGACGAAAATACAGTACTTTCGATCATCCAAGGCCCTTTAAAAAAAGACGATGATTCAACTATCCGATCCACTTGGGAAATCGGGACGACCGCCCCAACGAACAGTTTCGACTTCTTGACGGAGACCGTGGGGATGGGAGAGTCGTCCTTGGTCTCTCCGCCAGGTCTGGGACCGACGTAAAAAGGGTCCGACAGAGTCTGTTTCCCGACCGGACCGGAGTGGAGCAATAGAGAGGGACAATTAGTCGGGGTGAGGTAAAAGATAGTACTAAATAGGTGTTTTCGGAGAAACCAACGGGTTGTCCTTTCGGTCCGATTCCAGGGTCCCAATCATACTTCCGGTCCGACCCAGACCAAACTACTCTTTTTTATGTTGCCCACACGGTCCGAACGTCCGACGTCCTGGAAGTCTTTCGGTGTAGAGACATCTTTCTCCGTCGTCTGTCCGGACCCAAGTTTGAGACCCCTGGAGGGTCGACGCACTGAAACTCATTCTATAAGTCGAAAGACTCGGAGTGAAAGGAGTAGATACTTTATTCCCACTCCGAAGGGACCACCGAGACACCATTTCTTAGGCGGACGGTCGCGTCTTCTGTGCCCAAGTTAGCTTCAGGTCCTCCTAGGGTGCTCGGCGTCTCGCGGATTCGGGCGCGTGGAGTTGAGCGAAATCTCGGGCCCTTGGTGTTGGGGACTCGGGTGTATGGTGTACGGGATGTCGGGGGCGAATCGTGGTTCTCTTCTCGACGGTGAGGGGCGTTGATCTCTTTTCGGACGCGTCGTTCCTTCTGGGTCGGGTCGGTTTTTATTATTTATGTGAAAATTTCATTTTATTTTGCTTAAAATATTTTATCTCTACTATGGTGACTGACGGGACCACCCAGTCTACCATTTCACAGACGGATGTTACGCCCTCTGGACCCAAGTTAGGGACGCAGCCCTTCTAGGAGACCTCTTCCTTTGCCGTTGGGTGAGGTCATAAGAACGGACCTCTTAGGGTACCTGTCTCCTCGGACCACCCGATGTCAGGTACCCTAGCGTTTCTCAGTCTGTGTTGACTCGTTGAAGTGAAGTGAAGTGACTGAAGTGACGACTGGGGTGTTGAACAATCTGACACATCCATTATAGTAATCGAGACCCGGACCTTTTACCCTGAGACCCGAACACACAAAGGGACTACGAGGAATACCTCAACACGATCACTTCTTAGTCTCCCAGTCGGGATTGGACACCTGTTCGGTGTCACACTGGCCGTCTCGGGCACGTATCCCAAACTCCTACTGAGTACAAATGGTCGACACCCTTTGGGGAGGAGAAGAGACTCTAAGTTAAAGGATCAGAGATTCACCTTTCAAATTACGGAAAGGACGTGGGTTCTAATACCAATACTTACACGAAGTATTTGATATACTTTCCGGTCACAATACGGAAGAATAATTGTGCATGGCCATGTATTAGCTTAGGAGGACTCTGGAGCCCGTTCAGTAATTTGGAGAGACCCACATAGTCAGTCCCAGGGTGGTCCGTTGTCTACCGTGTAGGTTTGACCCATTAGGCTAATCTCATATTATTGTCCCGATAAATGTTTCTTTACACGCACTTACTTCTCACCTATAGAGTTCCAATCACCGGGGTTCCTCCGAAATGAAGACGAACCGGTACTTTCTCGGTTTCCTCTTCGTCAGTGGTCCTAGTCTCCGTCGTCGACGTAACTCTCCGGTGGTCTACCCTCCGACACTGGGAGTCTCCTCCCCACGTCGGGTAAGTCCCGTGGGATCGTAACACCAGGTCACCGACTCTGAGATGTGAGGGTTACCTCCCCCGGACCCAAGCTAGGGACCAGTCCCTTGATCTAGGGTGTACGGCGTTGATCTCTCGGACGTAAGACGTTGATTCTGGACCACGTCGGTCTACTTATTTATCCTTTACAAAAAAAAATTATGGAAACGAAACTAAAGGAGGACGGGAACCTAGACACCCACGAAAGGAAACCGGATTAGTTTGGTCTCTGAACTCTTATTCCCTTGGGTCAGTATGGCATGTAGGTCCCGTCGGAGGGTCCTATGTCGTGTCTCGCCTTTTCCCACTTCTCTTCCAGACCTCCCCGTTAGCCGTCATAGGTCGCGTGACCCACAGTCACAGGAGTTGTCAATTTCTTTGCATACTTCCATCAAGTCGGCCATTTCTTAGGTGGACGTTACGTCCTCTGGGGTCAAGCTAAGGACCTAGCCTTTCAAGGGGACCTTTTTCTTATCCGGAGGGTGAGGTCATAAGAACCCGAAGGGACCACCGAGTCGACCATTTCTGAGACGGACGTTACGCCCTCTGGACCCAAGCTAGGGACCCAACCCTTCTACAGGATCTCCTCGCGTACCGTTGGGTGAGGTCATAAGAGCGGACCCCTTAGGGGTACCTGTCTCCTCGGACCGCCCGTTGTCTGGTACCCCAGTGTGCCTCAGGCTGTACTGATTCGCTGGTTCGTGTCGTGTCGTACTTCCTCCATCGGAGAGGACAGAGTGGGAGACTATCTAAGAGTCGTGAAAAAGATTCGAAGTCTAGGTCTAGATCTTTCCAATCTGGGATCTTCCCTTGGGTTCGGGAGAGGAGCCCTATAGAAATCAGAAGGGTTAATTAGTTCCCGTTTCCGTAGGAAAGGACCGTCGGGGGTTAAAGTTAATAGTGGAGACTCCGGGTATGAGTTTCGTCTCTCGTTCGGTCGGGTCTCCCTCAGTAAGGAATCTGATGATACAAAATTATGAATCAAAGGAGAAAATTGGTTTCCCTCGGTCCCCGTACAGAGTTTACGATTTGTCTACGGGAAGACGAAGGTAAATAACCTCCTTTACATTACGTCACTCCAGAGAAATCCGGAATAGAAATCTTTACTATTTAACGTATGTGCACTTGTGTGACCTCGTTAGATTAAAAAAGGTCGTGGAAGATCGACTGTCAGTCGTACCGAGGGTCCCCTCTTTAGTTTCTCGACTCATTAGAACTTCTCTGTTATCAAGGGCTTAGGGGAAAAAAGTGAGGTAGGGTAAGGTCTACCCACTATATTTAGTGCACGGATATTTTCTTTTCTATTCTCTCGAGAAGGGTCCTTTAGAGTTGTACCCATTAGACCCCGTTCTCAATTTGGGTACCCGAGATCTCAAAGATTTCATGTCTAAGTTCGGGAACGACACAGTGAGTGAGCAGAAGCACTGGAACCAGTTCACTGTATTGGAAGGTAGAGGAGTAGTCAGGTGAACTGTCTAATACGAGTGAATCCTGTTATTATTACGAAATGCTCGCAATAAAACTCTTAACTTGTTTTTATCATGTTTGTGAATCGTGTACATTCGGAAGTCGTTCTTCGTCACCTCTTCACCGCCCCGACGACTGCCTAGATACTGTGGCCTAGGTAGTATCACCGAAAGGGGACCGGTGTCTCGGGGTGGATACGAAGAAGATCCCGGGCGGAGTGAGAGGGAACGTAAAATCGGTAGGGACAATAGGGGGATGAGAGCCGACAACAGGTCAGCGAGTCAGCAGGAAACGCTGGGGTACCTGACGTCGTGCGGCTCCGAGGGGACAGGAAGTAATAATAGAGGGACTCAAACGAGTCTAAAGACTGGTAGTCCATCCACTACGAGAGATTGAAGGTGTTGACTCACAACAAAGGTGAAACCGGGTCGACGAAGGAAGAGTGACCTCGACAATCATCGACGGAAGACGAGAAGGGGTCATCGTTTGCTGTGGAAGACTGGAAGTCCCCCCGAGTAGGAGGTCGCAGCGTGGAAACATGGAGAAGTGTGACAAGTACCCCAAGAGGACCGTTCTTGTGACCTCGTCAAACGGTAAGGAAGGGGGTCACCCGGCGCAAAACAGTCTCGAGAAGTGAGACTGGGTAGCCAGAACCCACCGCGACGGGTCGTTCCGAGTATCGAAGTGACTCAATACGTTCGGGGGACCGGTGCAGTTCCGACACGAGGTGCTTCACCGGGGGACGAGACCTCTACAGTCAGTGTCACGAACGGTGTGCGTGTCAGGGAACGACACCTCGTGGCGGGAGGGGGAGGGGGTTGATTATGTTTAGTTCCTATGAAGAAAATCGAAGAGTTCGTTTAATAGTATTAGTTTATGACACAAAATCAATCAGGTGCCAATGTCTTGTGTTCCGTTTCCCTCCGACAGGGTCAAGACACTACCTCTACCATGGTCTTAGATGCCTAAATTAGTACTTTCGACATCCTTGGGATAGTTTGTTCGACACTGCTGCGTCTCTCACGGGCGCCCACCCGTCGGACAGTTGCGTTTCGCGCGGGCCTTTTCTGCCCCCTCTTTTTCCTTCCCTCCAAACTTTGTGTTAATGGAAATTACCCAATAAAAAGTATAAAAATAGATAAAATGGAAAATAAGCAACGACGACGATGACGATTCAGCGAAGTCAGCACAGGCTGAGATACGCTGGGGTATCTGTCGTCGGTGGTCCGAGGGGGTAGGGACCCTAAGAGGTCCGTTCTTGTGACCTCACCCAACGGTAAAGGAAGAGGTTACGTATTTTCACTTTTCACTTTCACTTCAGCGAGTCAGTACACGCCGAGAATCACTGGGGTACCTGACGTCGGATGGTCCGAGGAGGTAGGTACCCGAAAAGGTCCGTTCTCATGACCTCACCCCACGGTAACGGAAGAGGCAAAATAAGTAATCCTTGACCGTTTATCAAAAGGACACTCTAGTACTCCACTCCTAAGGGTAGGGTCCTTCCTTAAAATAGAAAGAAGAAGAAGAAAAAGAAAAAATTCCATTCATTTGACGTCGAGTCTCTCCCACTAAGTGGTCTCAGTGCGTCGATCCTTTTTTTCAAGATTAGAGTTGTGTGACCACACGCACGGAACACGGTGGGGAAAGTGTTTATAAACCGAGCGTGGGAGATATTTATCGAGGACTTCATACGCCTGCTTAGTTGTGGTGTCCGACAAAGAGTTCCAACCTTTCAACACAGTGCTAGGGACACGTAACCCTATCTTTAGACTGGAGTCTTCTAGCCAGTGGATTAGCCAACAGATTAGCGAAGGTAGGCAGAAAACACCACTACGGGACGACGGGACCTCCTCGGGAAGGTCCTCGACGTCATTCGCCGCGGAGGTCGTAACACGCACCGCGGGGGGAGGCGAGTCCGTCGGAAATCTTTCACCGTCTTAGAGTGCGGCTTTCGGACTTAGAAGAAAAACGTGTGAAACGAGGAGAGAGGTCGGTGTGACGTGAGCGACACACACACACGTACGAGTCAGCACAGGCTGAGAAACGCTGGGGTACCTGACACAGAGAACGCAGAGGACCCCATCCGTCCAAGAAGTGGTGACACGACGGACCCCCATTGAACAATGTTATTTGACAGTCACCGAGGAGGTGAACGTCGGAGAGTGACAAAGTTGGATAAAGTGAGTATAACGACTGACTAAATAGGTGTCGGGACGAGTATAGTATCATAGAAGGATAACGGATATCTTCCTTTTTTTACGGAGAGTAGGGGTGAAGTCTGTACCTACGAGAGAAAGGTGAGGCGGAAAGGTCACGACTGTGGGGACGCGGCCCCGAGGGGCCCCGAGAGTCACTTAGGACAACAAGTGATAACGGGGGGTGAGGGGCCTACAAGGGTTTTCCGACACAGGTTCTGCGTCAAGGAGAGAGAGAGACAGGGGGAAAGAGAGACAGAGATAAATAGACACAGATAGAGGATCGAGATGAAGGGGTCACTCCCAAGACAAGAGTCTTCAGAGAGGGGAGCACGGGCATTCTATCGGCGGTCCCAGAAGACTCTGGTGTGCGAAGGTACAGTGCAAACCGTCTCTTCTGCTTGTAGACAAAGGACCATCTAAAGTAACAAGCACTGTCCGGACTGAAAGAAGTAGGGGGGTAGGAAATTAGTTGCGAACACCGGTCCCAACCCCCTCCCTACCCCGCGTAAGTAACGTTCTTGAGGGACTTCAAGGTCAGTACTTCAAACCCCATGCTGACTGGGGACGGAAGTTCAGGTCCCTACTGGGGACTGACGGAACCCCATTGTCTGCGAGACCTCGGGGAAAGAGGGTACCTCGGAAAGGGACTGAGAGGATTGATCTTTCATCCAAGGAAGAGGAGACTGGAACATGTCGAGAAAGAGTCGTAAAGAAGATCATTACAACGTCACTGTGGTGACAGACGAGTAAGACACACGCGAATCAGTACAAGTTGAGAGACGTTGGGGCACCTGACATCGGGCGGTCCGAGGAGACAGGCACCCGAAAGGGTCCGTTCTCATGACCTCACCCAACGGCAAAGGAAGAGGTCCCCTAGAAGGGCTGGGTCCCTAGCTTGGGCTCAGAGGACGTGGAGAACGGAACTGTCCACCTAAGAAGAGGTGAGTCAGTGGGCCCTTCGGGACCGTGACAGATGGAACGAAATTTGAGAGACAGAGTGGAGACACAGGACCCGTAGTCAGTACCAGTGTAGTATGGGTGTTAGGAACCACTCTTACCGGCACAGGTGCAGGGACCGATTCGTCGGTTGGGGCTCAATGAAAGCCGTTGGCACAGATGGGACAGAGGGACGACCGGTACGACTGACCAGGACCCCACCCGTTGACTGGTTATCCGTCCGTTGGAGTCCGACAGACCGTCGAAGGTTTCACTTTTCAAGAAGGATCTCTGGGGTGATTAATCGGAATGTCGGGACTCACTTGACGTCACTACTCGTCTTTCGTCGAGACACATTGGTCTTCGGTCTTCCGTTCTTTTTTGATGTCTCATCTCTTACTTCTGTCAGTAGGAGTCCTTATTCCTTCACTTCGGAGTCTCTTTGGTTGATTGGACGGGTCGTCCAGCAGATTAAGAGTTCGGATGAGAGGGTCGGCCATTTGGTGTGAGAGTTTAGTGGTGGGTTTCGTTGACGTAACGTAAGCGACGTCTTTTTGGGAGTAAGATCTTCGATTTCTCCCTTTACAACTTTCCTTTGTTATCCCAGTAATCACCACCGAAGAAAGGGACCCCACCAGTGGGTCCCGGAGAGAAGAACGGGTAATCAGAAAGACTATTCTAACAGGTCCTTGAAAGGGGGTGTAGTATGGGACTTACGAAAAATAGGTGAGAGTCCTTACAAAGAGTAGAAGTGACTAGGTCGTACACTACTCGTTTTCCGTTTTGCGACCTTCTTCGGGTACCAGTGTCGGGGGAGACTCCCTCCGATGGGTCGGGTGCTGTTGGGGGTGTAGAGTCTTACAAAGAGGTGAGGGGGACCTCTTCCGTGGGGTCGTCGTGAACGACCCATGAAAATAAATGTCATTAAACAGAATAAGAGTGTTATCGGAACTCTGCATTTTGACTCTAATGCGTCTGCAAGGGACCACCATGTCACCTACTCTCAGGCGGACGGTTACGTCCCCTGTGTCCAAGTCAGGGACCGGACCCTTCGAAGGTGCACGGCTCCCCGTGGATTCGGACTCACAGTGTTGATGACTCGACCGCATGACGTTGATGACGTCGGGCGCACGGGATCCCAGACACGAGACGTTGTTCTCTGCGGCGACGTTACCTTTTGGGCGTGTGACGTTGATCTCCCCTCGGGTGCGTGTCGTTCTTTCTGGGTCACGTCGGTTTTTACTTATGTACTTAAGAAATTTTTTTTTTTGTTGACTCTAATTCATTTGGCGCGTTCTGGTGTTTTGATTGTACGACAGTAATACTAGAATTGTGTTCAGACCAATTGAGGTTTCGAGTGTGAGAAAGGTGGTAAGTGACAACGGAGGTTTTACCTTTCTGTTTGCCCTGATCCTTTACCGTTGGGTGAGGTCACAAGAACGGACCTCTTAGGGTCCCTACCACCTTCGGACCACCCGACGGTAGATACCCCAGCGTGTCTCAGCCTGCGTTGACTTCGCTGAATCGTCATCGTCGTCGTCGTATGTTGGCATTGTATGTTCGTAATTCCAAAAACGAAGTAAAAGAAAAATAACCGTAGTCATCATAAGTACTGTCTAACAATAGATCTCGGAAATAGAACCGTTACTGTACAGACATTGTGTGTCTTGCCTGGGGACAGAACGAATTGTTCGACCATAGTACTCAGACTCTTCAAACACGTCACCAGTATAGGTTGGTGCCCTATGTCACAGCTTTGATCACCGACAGAGACCCCATGAGTCTGTCCTAAGAGAACGCTACTTCTATAATGACTACTCTTTACAAATTTCCGGACTCCCTTTTGGGAGGGAACTAATACCTTGCGAAGGTTATATAGAGTCACGTCAACCTTTACACACAGATTATAAGACCACCCTCGAGAAGAGATGCACAGGTTTCAGTGAATCCGTTCGTCCAGGTCCTTGCGAGAGGTTTACATCGATTTGAGGTTTTAAATTTACCAAGGACTGGATCAAAGGTTAGTAAAGTGAAGTCCGAAGATAAACAGGTCCGATAAGTTTATGATAGTGTAACTAAACTTTCTTCCTTTATAAAATAGACAGAGTAAATATTTTAAGTATTTAATTAAGACTCACGGTTATACCCCGTCCATGATTTCTGACTTACTCCACAAAGACGTTAAGATATGATCATGTTTAATTACAAAGAAAGACGACTACGTAATCTCAAGTAAACTCGTAGTGTTATAAGGATCCCATCCGTCTCGACCAAAATGTTAGAGGCATAATGTTTATTCTTCAAACTTCTACTCTCTTCAATACACAAAAAGGGTTTCGTTGTATCGAACATTTATTATCTAGACTCTGAGTTCGGGTGAATTAGATGCCCAGGGAAAATACCTCAGTTACAACGAGAAACTGTAAAATGAAAAACTAGTATAAAATCTGAACTATAAAGAACTTCCCGAAGGGGCCACCGAGTCACCATTTCCGGGGTGAACGTTACGTCCTCTGCGGACCCAGTCCTTCTAGGGGACCTCTTCCTTTACCGTAGGGGTGAGGTCCTAAGAACGGACCCTTTAGGGTACCTGTCTCCCCGGACCGCCCAATGTCAGGCACCCCGACGTTTCCTCAGTCTGCACTGAATCACTGATTTACTGTTGTCTAAAGAACTTCCACGTCGACAAAACAGACACTATCAAACCTCATTCTCAATCGTTCGATACCAGGCACTCGGTTCGGACGACGGCGGACAAAATCCTTTCTGGCAAAGGGACCTCGTGCCGATGTGCGTAAGTGAACTAAAGTACGATGTTGTCGTCTCAACTTATTAACGTTGTCTCTGACATAGCGTGTGTCTCGAATTGTATTATAAAGACCGGAAAATATCTCCTTCGAACGATTTGGGACAGGTGTTATATTTAAATTGAACAGAAGGGGAACTAAAAATAGAAACCGGTCCCAGTACCCAGTCAGACTATGGTCCTAGGCCTAAGTCGGATGCCGATGGGTTCTACTACGACAACGACGACGACGACGACGACGACGACGACGACGACGACGACGACGACGACGATGATTCAGCGAAGTCAGTACAGGTTGAGACACGTTGGGGTATCTGCCGTCGGGTGGTCCGAGGGGGCAGGGACCCTAAGAGGTCCGTTCTTGTGACCTCACCCAACGGTAAAGGAAGAGGTTACGTACTTTCACTTTTCACTTTCACTTCAGTGAGTCAGTACAGGTTGAGAATCGCTGGGGTACCTGAAGTCGGATGGTCCCAGGAGGTAGGTACCCTAAAAGGTCCGTTCTCGAGACCTCACCCCACGGTAGCGGGAGAGGTATGGGTTCTACTGTTAAGACGTTTAAGAGGGTGACTATCCCCAAGAGAGGTAGAACAACAACGACAAATCAGTGGTCCAGTACAGGCTGAGATAACACTGGGGTATTTGACGTCGGGTGGTCCGAGGAGACAGACACCCTAAGAGGACGTTCTTATGACCTCACCCAATGTAAAGGAAGAGGTCCCCTAGAAAGGCTGGGCCCCTAGCTTGGGCACGGAGGACGAACCGTCCGCCTAAGAAATGGTGACTCGGTGGTCCCTTCGGGAAAGAAGTAGATGAACTGGAGTTTTAAACGGTTGACAGAGAAGGAGAAGACCATCTAAATCCCGGGGTCCTTTCGTGTACTGAAGTATAGGTTTCCTCCTTTATAACACGTATTTGTTCCTGAACTAAACGACCTTTTGACGGGAATAATTGAGATCGGATATCGGTACCGGGTAAGGTAAGAGACATACATTGTAGATTGAACTCTCCTCCGATAGGTTCTTACGTCAACCCACGTGACCTGGACTGGGGTTTCAGTTTGACTGAGAGATTCTGGTTGCGACATGGAAGGGTTGACACGGACTTAAACTTTACTCAAGAGGAATGAAAAGTCGAGATCACCTTCTGGTTCTTTTGCACGCGTAACTTACCAGTCCCAAAGGTAAGTGGGTCGGGAAAGGAGAGGTGGGTCACGTGGGAAAAACTGCAGGAGTACCGTTGAACTTAGGTGGTCGCACTCTGGGATACGGACCGTGGAAGTCGTACGTAGTCAAGCTATTTGTCCGGATCTCATCCGGGATTCAAGAGGGAAACTCCGATCCGTTCAACCCCCTCGTCTACTCTCGGTAGATTAGGTTTAGGGATGTGACTGTTTCTGAGTAAATGAAAACCGTAGTAGATGTTTTCTTGAATGTCCGAAGGGTGCACTGCAATCACCACTTCTTGGGTGGGTGGTTACGTCCTCTATATTCTCTGCGTCCAAGCTAGGGACCCAACCCTTCTAGGCGACCGTCTCCCGTACCCTCGGGTGAGGTCATAAGAACGGACCTCTTAGGGTACCTGTCTCCTCGGACCGTCCCCGTACAAGTACCCCAGCGTGTCTCGACCTGTACTGACTTCGTTGAATCGTGTGTTCGTGTGTGTTTTCTTGAATGTAAATCTTGATGACACGACGACGACGACGACGACGACTCAGCGAAGTCAGCACAGGCTGAGACACGTTGGGGTGTCTACCGTCGGGTTGTCCGAGGGGACGGGGACCCTAAGAGGTCCGCTCTTGTGACCTCACCCAACGGTAACGGAAGAGCCTGATGACACGATGTAGTCACCTTAATGTGAACTAAAACCCGACACCGTAAATCTCAGATGAAACTTAATTATAACGAAATCTTGAAGACGGTATTGAACACTTATTGTAATGTCAATGTAAAAGTCCCCAAGTCAAGTCAGGTCAGCAGGTCAGCAGAGGTTGAGAAACCCTAGGGTACCTGACGTCGTGTGGTCCGAAGGGATAGGTAGTGGTTGAGGGTCTCGAACGGGTTTGAGTACAGGTAGCTTGGTAGAGTAGGAGGCAGCAGGGGAAGAGGAGGACGGGAGTTAGAAAGGGTGGTAGTCCCTGAAAAGGTTACTCAGTCGAGAAACGTAGTCCACCGGTTTCATGACCTCAGAGTCGAAGTCGTAGTCAAGAAGGTCACTTATAAGTCCTGACTAAAGGAAATCCTAACTGCCCAAAGTAGAGGAACGTCAGGTTCCCTGTCCCCCCATTTTATAATTAAAAAGTTACATTTATAAAATGTATAATTTACATGGTGTCTCACATAATGTGAAGAAATATGACAGATGTATAAAAGTAAATAGTTCTCGATGTTTTTTTTTGTCTTCTTAGGACTTGAAAAAAACTGAAGGTCTCGGGACATACGGAGTCAGTTTAACTAGAGTAGTTATTTCTACTCGGTTTTCACCTGTGACTCGAAAGGATTCTGACAGGGGCTCAAACTGGTCTTAACCCATGTAAAGTGAAAGATGAGAGTACAAGGTGCAATAGACATGTAGAGTCCTAGGCACATCTACTTACTCCTCCTTGAGTACGTTAATATCTGTACTGGAAGTCGTGGAGAGAGGACCTTTTGGTCCCTTTCTAGTCGAATCCAGTCCCGAGTAAAAATTTAGAGTCTGTCCCCCGTTGAGGTCTTGACAGATGACATAGTTACTTTGGTTTTAAGTCTGAAGACTGTGTGTCGACATTGGATTATATATATGAGTTTATGGTAATCTCGTACTCGTTGGTCATCTTGACAGATGGTTAGTTGATAAATTGAACCGGGTCACGATGGGTGTTTCGACTATAATTATATGTGCACATCCATGTGTGTATATGTACGTATACTTCACTTCACTTCACTTTCAGCGAGTCAGCACAGGCTGAGAAACGTTGAGGTCCCTGATATGTCAGGTACCTTAAGAGGTCCGGTCTTATGACCTTGCCCATTGGAAAGGGAAGAGGTCTCCTAGAAGGGTAGGGTCTCTAACTTGGGTCCAGAGGACGTAAAGTCCGTCTAAGAAATGGTCGACTCGGTGTTCCCTTCGGGTTCTTATGACCTCACACATCGGATAGGGAAGAGGTCCCCGAGAAGGGCTGGATCCTTAGTTTGATCCCAGAGGACGTAACCTCCGTCTAAGAAATGGTTGATCTGATAGTCCCTTCGAGTATTTATGAATGTCCATTATATATGTATAAGTGTGTACATATATTAGTCAACTTAATTGTGCTTAAAGACTTTAAAAAGGAGGTCAAAGTCCACTATCCCTACTTTCGAGGGCATAAAAAATAAAAAAGTCGGCACGACGTACCGTACACCATAGAATCAAGGGTCTGGTCCCTAAGTTGGGTGTAGGAAAAACCCTCTTTGTGTCTTAGAATTGGTGACCTGGCGGTCCCGTCAGCTTTCGGAGACGTAGAAATACATTAGGTCACTTTGGGGTTCAGATTTCCCGGTGAAACCCCCACCCCACAAGGAAGTGAATTATTTGGGAGAAATACTACAGATCCTAGATCCTCGACTTATTCCATCGGAACGGATCCTCCCCGAGTGACCCATCACCCTCTGTGGGTCAGGCTACATTCTGGTGTCCTTCACGGCAAGAGCTATATTTGGTCCACGACAGCACAGAGGTTCCTCCTTACGTGACCTCGTTACTTGACTCCGACCTCCTTCTGGAGTGGATCTTCATTATAAGTCGTCCCGGAATTTCTTGCTCTTCTAATGTTCTCTGTCTCTACTCGTTTTTCCGAAAATTTTTTAATAAAATATATAAAAGAAAATCCAATACGACGCAGAAGGAACGGCGTTCCCGAAAAAGAGATCGTCGTCGTTCGTCCCCGATGAGAAGTGACGCCACGTGTCCGAAGCGCAACGCCTCCGAAGACAGCAACGTCTGGTGTCCGAGACCCGTGTACCCGAAGTCATCGACGTCGGGGACCCGAAAGCTCGTGTCCGAGTCATCACCGCGTGCCCGAAGCAACGAGACTCTGTGCACCCTAGAAGGACCTGGTCCCTAGATTGGACACAGAGGACGTAACCGTCCGGCTAAGAAATGGTGATTTGGTCCCTTTGGGGTTCTTCCGAAAATTAAGTTAATTGTTTGTGGTAAATTAGTGGATGAGAAATGGTTTTTGTGATTTAAGACACGGAAAGAACCTTCCACGGGTCGTATATGATTCAAAACGTTATGATGACACTACGCTAATTAGCCCCGTCTGTCCCGGTCGTTATCGGATGTCTCGTGGAATCAAGAATACTCTTTTTCGTAGACAGGAGATCTGCCAGTCTCCAGTTTTAGTCCCGAGCACTGGACCACCCAGACCGATCTAAAGTCTTAGTGTAAGTTGGGGTGAATGGGAGTGTGATTCGAGGAGACGTACCACTTACTGGACGAGTTGATATGCACCGTTGGAACCCTTGTCCCGTGTGTTTCTACTTATTCCGGACTAGAGACGGTATTCCTCGAGTAGACCAGTTCCCTTTTTTTTTAGTGTTCTCTATAGTATATTCACTGTATTGTTTCCTTACACGTTTATAATACCCTTCCTCGTCACTCTCCCTCTACACTAATTTCTACTATTTCGTACTTTGCTCCCTGGTAAAATCCCTTCTGACTTATGAGAACCCGTCCTTTCCTGTCCATCGAAATAAAGAGATGGGGTCACCTAGGGTTCGGACCTTCTAGTGGTCTTTGTGAACTCGTGTATTCTTTAATGCACGGGTCTCGTCGAGAGTCCACTTCGGTCCTTGAAGTAGTAGTGTTCAAGGGGGTCCGTTAAGTCAGTAAAAGACCCAATCCCTGGTGTCCACACTCGATTCGTAGGTCGGAGAGGAGGGGGTCCTGAGTCAAAGAGAACCACTTTATTATTACAAGTCTTGAAAGAGGGACGCCATTGTTCCTTTACTTTCAAGACACCAACGAGTTCGACTGACGGGTCCACTTTAAAGCCAAGACGAAATCTTTCTCTTTCCGGTAGACTCTTCATTCCACTGGCTGCGTAGAACCCCCACCCGGTGTGTGTCCCAACAGACTCATGAAGCCTAGGTCGACGCACCGACCTTTCCTTTCTCCGTCGGACTGACCCTCTCGCTGGGGGCCCGCCCTCAGGACGAGTGCTTGGGAGCCTCCTTTGACAACACCACAGAGACTGGGACTGTTGCTACGGGTGCGGGCGCGTTCTAAGAAGGAAGGACGAGAGGAACTAATACTGGAACTCGACACATGAACCCTTTAAGTCACGAACCCAATGGGTCGACCTTCTACTTCGTACGAGGATGTTATGGTCCTTCCGTCCGCGCGTGTGTGTGTGTGTGTTTTCTTAAGTCACCAAAAAATTTTTAGCTAGGGACCGGTCCCAAGTTAGGGTGTACGGAACCCCGTTGCTTCGGGGACATGGTGTCGATGACTCGGATGCGAGGGACCTCGGGTCCTTAGTGACGACTGCGGGCCCGTGGACCTCCGGGACTCGAGGGGTCGTTCTCTTCGGTGACGTTATTCGGTACGGAACGATGCTCTCGTCGGACCCGAGCGACGTCGATCTCTTTCTGGCGCGCGTCGTCCCTTTCGGGTCGCGCCGGCTTTCGTTCGTTTACGTTAAATTTTTATTCATTTTCTTAAGACCCCTCGGTGTTAAGGTGGAAGTATGGGTGATCCTCCTCGCAGGTGTGACGGCAGGGAGGAGAGGAAACGGGGACGATTGCTGTTGTACCTCTGAGTGAGATGATAAACTTTTGTTAAAAATGCATTAATTACATACGAAATGACAAATATTTACGGGCTAAAGTTTTTTTTTTTTAGCGAGACCTCTCGAGGGATCGCCGGATCATCAGTCCTAACGTCTGAGAGCGACCGCACCGGGTCCAAGTTAGGGACCAGTCCCTTGATTCTGGTGTTCAGCGTACCAAGCCGGTTTTTTTTCCTTACAAATTAATTTTTTTATTATTATTATTGTTTTTGGAGACTACGGTAGTATTCTTTTTCTATTATAAAGGGACTCCAAATAGTATATAACAAGAATCAAGTTTAATGAACATCCTCACCTCCATATGGTGTTAAAAAAAAAAAAAAACGAAAAATTTTTTACTTATTTGAAATGAAAAGTCTCGTCAAAATCCAAGTGTCAACTCACCTTTCGCGTCTCAAGGGTATACGGGGGGACAGGAGTGTGTTCGTGTTGGAACGGGTGGTAGTTGTGGGGATGTGCTCGACCCATGCAAACAATGTCAGTCAGTTGGACC
This sequence comes from Capra ibex, assembly GCA_006410555.1. Lineage (NCBI taxonomy): Eukaryota > Metazoa > Chordata > Mammalia > Artiodactyla > Bovidae > Capra > Capra ibex. The sequence continues at coordinate 4,303,308 of SJYO01033645.1, forward strand.
TGACTGGTAGTATCGGTGAATTTCGGGTGCCAAACGCAATCCCAAGTGAGAGCCACAACATATCCCAGTGTTTCTCAGTCTGCCTGTGCTGGCTCACTGAGAGTGAGTGAGTGGGCGAGCTCCAAAATATTAGATACCCAAACCTGTGTGTGTTACCGTATATACGTGGTGACGTCATATCGTGTCTTGTCAAAGTGACAGAGTCTTTCAAGAGACGGAAGACGGATAAGGAAGGAGAAGGACGGACGTTGGGGACCGTTAGGAAAATGACAGAGGTATCAGTACGGAAAAGGACTTACAGTATATCAACCTTGGTATGATACATTGGAAAAATCTGACCGACGAAAGTGAATCATGATACGTACACAAAGGAGGTACAGAAAGACACTAGAACGATATTAGTGAATGATCAAACTACTCAAAAAGCGAGTTAAGAAAGTCTAAAAGATGCATTAATACAGTCAAGTCAAGTCAAGTCAGCGAGTCAGCACAGGTTGAGAAACGCTGGGGCACTTGGCGTCGTACGGTCCGGAGGGACAGGTAGTGGTTGAGGGCCTCAGATGTGTTTGGGTACAGGTAGCTCAGCCACTACAGTAGGTCGGTAGAGTAGGAGACAGCAGGGGAAGAGGAGGACGGGGGTTAGGAAGGGTCGTAGTCCGAGAAAAGGTCACTCAGTCGAGAAGTGTAGTCCACCGGTTTCATAACCTCAAAGTCGAAAATTGTAGTCAGGGAGGTTACTTGTGGGTCCTGACTAGAGGAAATCTTACCTGACCAACCTAGAGGAACATTAGGTTCCCTGAGAGTTCTCAGAAGAGGTTGTGGTGTCAATTTTCGTAGTTAAGAAGACACGAGTCGAAAGAAATATCAGGTTGAGAGTGTAGGTATGTACTGATGACCTTTTTGGTATCGGAACTGATCTGCCTGGAAACAACTGTTTCATTATAGAGACGAAAACTTATACGATAGATCCAACCAGTATTGAAAGAAAGGTTCCTCATTCGTAGAAAATTAAAGTACCGACGTCAGTGGTAGACGTCACTAAAACCTCGGGTCTTTTTATTTCAGACTGTGACAAAGGTGACAAAGGGGTAGGTAAACGGTACTTCACTACCCTGACCTACGGTACTAGAATCAAAAGACTTACAACTCGAGATTCGGTTGAAAAAGTGAGAGGAGGAAGTGAAAGTTGTTCTCCGAAAAATCAAGGAGAAGTGAAAGACGGTGTTCCCACCACAGTAGACGTATAGACTCCACTAACTATAAAGAGGGTCGTTAGAACTAAGGTCGAACACGAAGAAGATCGGGTCGTAAAGAGTACTACATGAGACGTATATTCAAGTTATTCGTCCCACTTTTATACGTCGGAACTGCATGAGAAAAAGGGTAAACCTTGTTCAGACAACAAGGTACAGGTCAAGATTGACAACGAAGGACTGGAAGTATGTCCAAAGAGTCCTCCTCTTTGTCTGTCCTCTTTTGAGTCTGTCAAAATAAAGAAGGAAGGGTTCGACATACGGAAAATAAAGGAAAAAAAAAAAAAAAAAAAAAACAGAATGACTTAATTGATCCTGAATGTCATACTAAAACTTTTTATATCCACTTTCCCTGTAGGGGTAGAATAAGGACTAAAATCACCTTTAAGAAGATCAAAGATCGGTAAGTCATATGATCTACCTCCAAAAACATCTACAAGAAATAATTCAACTCCTTCAAGGAGAGACAAGGATCAACGGTTCTCAAAAATAACACTTGTTCACAACCTAAAATAGTTTCCGAAAAAGAGGTAGATAAGTATATTATTACACTAAAAAGAAGAAATCAGACAAGTGCTCTACCTAATGTAATTGACTAAAAGTTTATGACTTTGTTGGAACGTATGGACCATGTTTGGGGTGGACCGGCACCTGACTCTCGAAGTGGTTACGAAATTTGTGGGTGGGGAGAGGGGGTGGAATCAACCCGGTCTTATCAACCTCCCTGACCTCAATACATAAAGGAAAAGGGTGTACCTCCGATCTCCTCCGATCTCAATCCACAAAGGAAAGGGGTTCCATTCAATCCAAGACCATTTTGGGGTCATCAAATTTAAGACTACTTTATTAAAGAGGACTCTCGTCCAAAACGATTCTTGTCTTACGAGATCGTATAAAGTTTCACCAAGGAAAAGGGGGAGGTGGACGACCTGAAGGCTCATGAAAAGAGGTTATAAGTGACCCTCCTTGGAACCATACTTTCACGCCTCCGGGGGAATAGTGACCCAGGGGGACCTCGAGAATTGGGAGTCTGAATAGGTGTGACTGGAAGGTCGTTAAAAAGTCAATACCAAGTCCAGAAAGGTAATAACCCGAAGGGTCCAGAGAGTCACCATTTCTTAGGTGGACGGCTTCTTTCTCTGTGTCCTCTACGTCAAAGGTAAGGGCCCAACCCTTCTAGGGGCTCTCCTCCTTGACCGTTGGGCGGGGTCATAAGAACGGACCTCTTAGGGTACTTGTCTCGCCGGACCGCCCGATGCCCGGTACCCCAGCTCCTCAGCCTGTGCCGCCTCGCGCGTGCGCGTCGTCCCACCAAAGACGAGGGCCTTCAACACTAAGAGACATAGGGGAGTAGACAGACCACTGAACGGGACCCTGGAGCAAAGAGACTGTCTAGATTCTGTTCAAACAAAAAGAAGAAAAAGTCAAACAAGTCGAAAAATGAGCGACAATACTGTCTCGTCGTTGAAGATTCGAGGAATGCTCGGTCTGTCCTTTGACCTTCAGGAGGTGGTATTACAAAAGTCATGGTTCCTCAGAGATTTTCCAGAGTGAGACGGGATCTTCTTAAGTTAAAGTCAATTGCAAACAGTTCGTGGTAGATACTCAGTTTACAGACCATCGAAGCAAGTGTGAACAATAGAGAGAGTCGAGAGTCTTGTCGCCACTGTCCATCCATAATTTTAACAGGGGTAAAATGTCTACTCCTTCGACTATGAGCTTTTTACATTTACTGAACCGTTCTGATGTATTTATCTTTCGCTATCGTGATTCTAATTTTGGTCCAGAAGAAAATTGAGGTTCCGGCCCCTCTGTTAAAATCCTTTGATTTTCAGACCTCACTATTAAAATCTTTTAATCTTCAGAGTTCACTAAAGGCCGAGGGGGACGAGGAGACCCTGGAAGCGAACACAAACCCAACCGTACCTCCACCCCTGTAACTCCTTCGACTCAGGGTGGGAGACTTAGTTCCGACACCGTCTCCGAAGTCGTCGATACCGGTTACGATAAATCCAAATAAGACTGAAGGGTCTTATTTGACCCCTTGCAGGACGGTCTTAATTGTCTGTTGTCAGTGTTAGGTTAAAATTTTTCGCTAAGAAGGTAAAATAAGAACTGACATGTCTGGTATCCAAATATCGGTCCCAGATTCGAAGGAGCTCCTAGGGTCCCCGTAGTCCTTCAAACACTTAAAAAACTTTGACAACAACATGACGCATCCACGTTTTTTTACTTAAAGAGACTCTTCTCCCAAATAGAGAAAGTAATTTACAAACTTCTCAAGAGATTACGTTTGTTCCAATTTTTTATTAATCATGTCCGAAACGGGTTCCTCTCAAACAAAAATTTACAAGACTGAGGTCGGATCCCTCTCTTGGTCTATGATCATTTCTCACGTCGTCAAGTATAGTCCTTTATTATTAGTGTGATTATGAAGCCATTAATGAAAAAAGGAGACACGACTAGCTCTGTATCTAGACCGAAACCACTTTGGTTCTTTTTTTCTTTGGGGTTGTTAAACACGCCTCTGGTTCTCCTACGTAGACAAAGGACTTAGTTGGTCTAGTTTACTCGGGACTTAGTTTGTAACGGACACGACTCCGAGATAAAAGAAGGTTTCTCTCTACTTCGTCAACGAGAGTTTCCCCCTTTCTTTTTCTTTTTATGTTTCTCTCTTTTTCATTCAGATCCGTTTCATTCTTATATTAGAGATGAAGACCTTATTACGGTTACTTAAAGAAAGAAAGAAAGAAAAAGGGGGAATAAAAAAAAATTATATGAAAGAACAGACACGACGTGTCTTATACCTTAGAGTCATTGGGGTGGTCCCTATTTTGGACGTGGCGAACGTATCCTTCGCACCAGAATTGGTGACCTGGCGGCCCCCTCAAGGTTGGTTTCCTAAAAACTATGCGACGGTAGAGGTTTGAGTTCAAGGGAGGATTGTCCATAACAAAGATTTCACGGCCACTTCATTGAGGTCAGAGACTTCAGAATATGTCACTTCTGCAACCGAGCGGACGGGCCCCAATAAAGTCGTCCACGATGTAGCCCAGGACGCCCACAGCGGGCGTAGAAAGAACTAGCAGACGCATAGACGGCGGTAGCTCGGCACGGAGTAGGCAGCCACACGAAAGCCGACGGAGACGTGAACCGAAAAAAAGGGGAGACGGAGACGACAAGGGAGACTTACCTTGCGGGAAGGGAGGGAGCAGGGGGAGTGATAGAGGAGGAGTCGGGTGTCCTGAGGAGAAGGTCCACCAAAAAAGGGTCGGAGAAGCCTCCTTACAAGACAGGAACCGCAGAGACATCATGGGACGCCCGTGGGAATACGGTTGTGGGTCATATGGTGACGTGAGCTTCGGGGAACTCCCGTCCTTGATACAAAAAGTGGACCCTAGAGATCCACACAGACTGTGTATTCGAAAATGGTTTATGCACATTTTACTTACTCGTCAATCAAAGGGTAGGCGTGGATTATTCCTCATAATTCATTATCTACGAACACGTTTATAGAACGACAACTTTCAATAGTTTTATCAGAGACAAGGGGAACGAAGGGGGAGAGTCTTGGACCTCTAAAATCTTTATGACTGGAGAGTTATAGTTTTTCGAGTTAAATTGTGGGGGTGGGGGTATAGGTTCCTCGAGATTCTTTTTTTTATATTAGACTTAATAGTATTCTTTTGTCTAATATATTATGTAATTTTGTTTTCCCTTCAAAATCTAAAATCAGAGTTTTTATACTAAGGAAAAAGACACCTGTACTGACACTACAAGTCCCAATTATCGCTAGTAACTGGTAAAAAAATTTTTTAGACGACGCACACTGTGTATTTAAGGAAATTGATACAGAAAAAGGTTCTTCGACTTAGTCTGGAGAATAAATCAGTAGTGCTACGAGTTGAGAATTCAAACTCTTTACACCAGTGTTTTGTCTCTCTGATACATTTCGAAAATTGAAGGAAGGAGGTTCTTTCCGTTATGCACCTCTCCTTTTTCCTTTTGTCGGGTCTCTAGTCACTGAAGTGATTAATGTAGACTAACCCTTCTGGACTCGGACGAGAGACGAGTCACACGAATTCCGTTCACTTTAATTAACTTAGTGTATGTTCTTCTGTATAAATTTAGAGTCCTTACTCTGAACTTCATTTAGGTTTAAAAATTTCTTATCTTATCAAAGAGAGAATCCTGAAGGGACCGCCGAGTCTCCAATTTCGTAGACGGACATTACGCCCTCTGGACCCAAGTTAGGGACCCGACCCTTCTAGGGGACCTCTTCCTTTACCGTCGGGTGAGGTCATAAGAACGGACCTCTTAGGGGTACCTGTCTCCTCGAACCACCCGACGTCAGGTGACCCAGCGTTTCCCAGCCTGTACTGACTCTCTGAAGTGAAGGACTTTCGTCCATCAACGTATTTTATTGTTCGACTACGATCTTAAGAAAGAAAAAAACATAACTTTACCCTCTTTTCGTATACAAAAATCTAAAATTTCCCTGAAACTTCTAGTCAATGAGGTTCGAGAGTAAGAGTGAGTAAGACTAAACTGAGTAATATATTAGGGGGACAGTAACATAAGGACCCCTCGTGTCCGCCTTGGGATGGATTTTATCTGAAAGAGACTTCCTAAACCAGGAGCCTTACGAACGGGGTTGCTAGTAGATTTGTGGTAAAGGGAGTGTCCCTTCTACTACAGATTTATATCCGAGGGCTGGTCTACGTGGGTTCCGAAATACTATATGTTTCGGACAAGAATAGTGACATAGATTTAGTTATTTCTTTCTAAGTCTCCGAGAGGTCTCAGTGGGTCGAACAATTAATACCTTAGACCTGGTCCTGAGGACCACAGCACGGGAAAGAGGAAGTGGGACCATGAAGGACTTTTCATAGGTTTCACGACAAAACATACCAAGACTCGTCCTCTCAAACCGGTATAGGTCCCTATTATACCTCAATTTCTAAAGGCTACAAAACCCTGAAGGGACCACTAGGTCACCGATTCTGAGGCGTTCGGGTTACGTCCCCGGGTCCATGCTATGGACCAGTCCCTTGCTATAGGGTGTGTGGTGTCGATTTTTCTAGGACGCACGACGTCGTCTCTGAGGTTCACGACGTCGATGTTGGGTGAAGTCGGTTTGTTTATTTATTTACAAAAAAAATTTTCTTAGACTACCAAATGTTCTTTTACTTGTTTAGGGAAGTTCCCGTGTGACGTTTGTCGGGAACCCCTTTACACTCTGTAGAGTTTCGACTCCTCTTTGACCACAATACGAAGTAAAATTTCGAAAAGTGTCCTAATATCCTCTCCCACACAACATTCGTAGTGAAAGTTTGAAATACATACATATTCGTAGAGTCCTAGCACGTTTACGTCCAAGACTGAGTGTTTTAGAACCTATCCCGGACTGTTTTCTGACAGGTGACCTCCTATGAGGTCACAAGAACGGTTCTCTTAGGGTGCTTGTCATGCTTTTCCGTTTTTCTTTATCGTGGTCTTCTACTCGGAAGGTCCAGTCTTCCACGGGTCATACGATGACCCCTTCTCACCTCCCGTTAATGATTATCGACGTCTCTCTTACTTCGTCGACCCGGTTTCACCTCTACTGTGAGTCAACACCCGCACAGACCACCATTTTCATTTCAGGTTACGACATTTCTTGTTATAATGTATCCTTGGACCTTACAGTCCAGGTACTTAGTTCCATTTAACCTCCACCAGTTCGTCCTCTACCTTTCTCACTTGTAACTATAAAATCCTTAGTTACTTGATTTTATCTACCCTTATACACTTAAATTAAGTCTATGGTAAAATAGATGAAGACACCCGTTCTTAGGTAATTTTCTTTATCTCATCGGGACTATCAGTTGTTCTCAGACTTTACGTCATGAACCCACGTTAGAGTTTTTACTGCCTTACTAGAGGTAAGTAAAGTTCCGTTTGGTCAGTTGTAGTGTTATTAGGTTCATATACGGGGATGGTGATTACGACTTCTTCGATTTTTACTTATCAAGATACTTCTGCATACTCTGGAAGCTCTTGATTGTGGTTTTTTTTCTACAGGAAAAGTAGTATCCCCTGACCTTACGTTTTCATCTTTCAGTTCTCTATGGACCTTATCATCCGTTTAGACCGGAACCTCATATCTTACTTCGTCCCGTTTCCGATTATCTCAAAACAGTTCTCTTGCGTGACTATTATCGTTCGTGGGAGAAGGTTGTTGTGTTCTCTTCTGAGATGTGTACCTGTAGTGGTCTACCAGTTGTGGTTTAGTCCGACTAATATAAGAAACGTATGTTTCTACCTCTTCGAAATGTGTCAGTCGTTTTTGTTCTGACTCTCGACTGACACCGAGTCTAGTACTTGAGGAATAACGTTTTAAGTCTGAATTTACCTTCTTTCTTCCCTTTTGGTGATCCGGTAAGTCCACACTGGATTTAGTTTAGGGAATACTAATATGTCACCTCCACTACTTATCTAAGCTCTCTAATCCAGACGGACTTTTTGATACCTGACTCCAAGTATTGTAACATGTCCTCCGTCACTGGTCTTGGTGGGGTTTCTTTTTCTTTACGTCCCTCCGTTTCACCAACAGATACCTCCGGAATGTCTGTCGATTCTTTTCTTCTCTTCGTTTTCTGTTCCCTCTTTTCCCTTCTATATGGGTAAACTTACGTCTCAAGGTCTCTTATCGTTCCTCTCTGCTCTTTCGGAAGTCACTTGTTACGTTTCTCTATCTCCTTTTGTTATCTTACCCTTTCTGATCTCTAGAGAAGTTCTTTTAACGTCTGTGGTTCCCTTGTAAAGTACGATCCTACCCGTGGTATTTTCTGTCTTTGTCGTTCCTGGATTGTCTTCTTCTTTAAGTCATCTCTACCGTTCTTATGTGTCTTCTTGACATGTTTTTTCTAGAAGTACTGGGCCTTTTGGTGGTACCACACCAGTGAGTGGATCTCGATCTGCAGGACCTCACGTTTCAGTTAACCCGGAACCCTTCGTACTGGTGCTTGTTTCGATCGTCTACATTATCTTAAGGTCGACTCGAGACAGTTTAAGATTTTTCACTACGACAACTTCACGACGTGAGTCATACAGTCGTTTAATCCTTTTAAGTCGTTACCGGTGTCCTGACCTTTTCCAGTCAAAAGTAAGGTCAGGGTTTCTTTCCGTTACTATCACAAGTTTGATGGCGTGTTAATGTAAGTAAAGTGTACGATCGTTTCATTACGAGTTTTAGGAAGCTCGATCCGAAGTTGTCATGTACTTGGTTCTTGAAGGTCTACATGTTCGACCTAAATCTTTTCCGTCTTCTTGGTCTCTAATTTAACGGTTGTAGGTAACCTAGTATCCCTCTCGCTCCCTAAAGTTTTTGTGTAGAAGACGAAGGAACTGATACGATTTCGGAAACTGACACACCTAGTGTTGTTTGACACCTTTTAAGAATTTCTCTATCCTTATGGTCTGGTGGAATGGACAAACGTCCAGTTCTTCGTTGTCAATATTGACCTGTACCTTGTTGTCCTGACCAAATTTTAACCCTTTCCTCATGCAGTTCCGACGTATAACAGTGGGACGAATAAATTGAATGTACCTCTACGTAGTACGTTTTACGTTCCGGTCTACTTAGTGTTCGACCTTAGTTCTAACGACCCTCTTTATTGTTGGGGTCTATACGTCTACTATGGTGAGATTACCGTCTTTCATTTCTTCTTCATTTGTCGGAGAACTACTCCCACTTTCTCCTCTCACTTTTTCGACCGAATTTTAAGTCGTAAGTTTTTAGCTTCTAGTACCGTAGACCAGGGTAGTGAAGTACCGTACATCTATCCCTTTGTTACCTTTGTCATTGTCTGAAATAAAAGAACCCGAGGTTTTAGTGACTCTTGTCACTGACGTCGGTATTTTAATTTTCTGCGACCCAGGAACCTTCTTTTCGACACTGTTTGGATCTGTCGTATAATTTTTCGTCTTTGTAGTAAAACGACTGTTTCCAAATACACCAGTTTCGCTACCAAAAAGGTCATCAGTACATGTTTGTACTCTCGACCTGGTATTTCTTCCGACTCGTGGCTTCTTAACTACGAAAACTTGACACCGCGACCTCTTCTGAACACTCTCAGGGAAGTTGACGTTTCTCTAGGTTGGTCAGGTAGGATTTCCTTTAGTCAGGACTTATAAGTAACCTTCCTGACTACGACTTCGAGGTTATGAAACCGGTTGACTACCCTTCTCGACTGAGTGACCTTTTCTGGGACTACGACCCTTTCTAACTTCCGTTGTCCTCTTCTCCCACCGTCTCCTACGCCACCAATCTATCGTAGTGACTGAGGTACTTGGACTCAAACTCTTTTAAGGTCCTTTATCACTTCCTATTCCCTTCGGACCGCCCGACGTCAGGTACCCCAACGTCTCAGACTGTGGTGACTCCCTGCCTTGTTGTTGTGCTGGAAGAGGGGCTCAGACGGTTACGACGACGAGGTGTGATACTAATCGACCAACATTCCTTCTCGAAGCAGAACCTTCGTCTTGTAAACCTAGGTTCCGAGGTGACATGTAAATACTCGGTACACTTGGGCCCGTTCAGTGTGAGATTCTGACAAAGGCATGGACTTTCTACCCCCAATATTAGTACAGAGATACATGTGGCTCTGGGAATTCCGACAGTAGACGGTAGCGAAAAGGCCGTGAGACAGGATTACTCTCCTGTAAAACTGGTAGTCTCTACGAAGAGTGTTATGAACGATATTGCCGCTTTTTGTTCCTCTTTGGATTTATCGATTTTAATTCCTTTGTAAAATCTCATTCCTTCTTATCTAGGTAACGTAATTTATAATTCGTCGGCAGATTTTAGGACAAATTCCTCTTCTAAATTCTTATACCTCAACCCCGAAGGGACCACCGAGTCACCATTTTTTTTTTTTTTATGAGTGGACAGTTACGTCTTCTGTACCCAAGCTAGGGTGTAGGTCTTCCTAGAGTGTTCGGAGCCCTGATCGCGGGCACGAGGCGTAGTTCTCTTTGGTGACGTTCCCCTTCGGACGTGTCGTTACTTCCGGGTCGTGTCAGTTTTTATTCTTATTTATTTGTGTGTATATAAAAATTACTTATACTTGCCCCTGAAGGGATCACAGGTCACCAATTGTTGGGTGGAAAGTTCCGTCCCCTGTTTCCAAGTTAGGGACCAGACCCTTGAGTCTAGTATGATGATCCGGTCGAGTGGTGTTGGTGTATGTCTCGGGTCCACGAGGCCTCGGGCGGACGGTGTCGATCTCTTTTGGGTGTACGACGTTGATTCTGGGTTGTGTCGGCTTTTAATTTTATCCATTTAATTGTGTTTGTTTGCTTTTTTGTATATATATATATATGATGTGTTTTAGAGACGGGACCAACTGGGTGTCCCTGTGACTCTTAGTTTACCCTGTTGTTAACTATTACGTCATATATTGATACTCCATAATATATTAATAGTAGTTTATCGTAGTTCTTTTAGGTCCAGTCCTGAGTAAGGGACGAAACCGTCGGACGGGATCAAGACGTTGTATTGCAAAGGATCTTACCGGTCGAAGATAGACTTGTCAGAGAGAATCGTCCTTCTGAAGTAAGACTAACACTAATTTTTATACTTGGGTTCTTCGTTTCTTATACGTAAAGGATAAAGACAACACTGGGAACTCTTTCTCCTTCTTCTCCTACTAAAAAATTTGTAAAGACCCCGTTTGATGAATTTTCAACTCCACCTTTCCCGTCTTCCAAGAAAATTCTAATTTGGACTCAAACTTAGGGTCGAAACGGTACATAACCACCGTCCTCACACCCTCTCCTGGAACTTGTTCAGTTTTGGTTAAAGAAAATCGAAGTTAAAGGTTCAGAATTTTGTCGAAAGTATCATAAGTAGAGGATTCCACTAGACTCCTAATTTACTTGATTAATTACTTTTCACGGACCACATCAAAGACCATGTGTCGTCTGAGAGTAATGAGTGTAACGATTAACACCTCCTGTACGGGACCCATACCTATCCTGGACACTGTGCGAACATTGGTCATCTTGATTTTTGCACTAATCTCAATGTCAATACATGTACAAGGTGGGGCTTTCGTGCACGATCTCTCTGAGTGAGAGACATTGCCCGAACCTTTTTTATTCGACGGTATAAACTCTACCGTTGAACGTCCTGGCATCGAGGGGGTTGGTCCCCGACTTGGATCCAGGACCGTCACTTTCATGGTTCAGGATTGGTGACCGGGTGGTCCCTTAAGGGACACTCTCTCGAATACCCCTTTCAGTGTGTGATTCCTTAACACCCGTTGAAGATCATTTCTCATCCTTCCCTCCTTGCAGGTCCCTCCCCGTAAGTTCTCCCTCCCGTGTATTTATATGGATACCGACTAAGTACAACTACATACCGTCTTTGGTTATATTATAACATTTCGTTAATAGGAGGTTAATTTTTATTTTTAATTAAAACTATCTTTCTTTTTCCCATCGGGGTCAAATGTCGGTTGTTCCTTTGTCTTTGGACCTAGTACGTTAGTTTTCCTCTACTTAAAATGGTTGGTGGACTTACTAGAACCTTTAATTAAGAAGGGATTACCTCAGACGTCTAATCTGATACCTCTAGTTGATGGTACAACTAATGACTCTAGGACTCGTTTACTGGGTTTATTTGGTACGGTCTAAGGACTTTGTGTCCTGGTACTCTGTTATTTACATAACAAAATTCGGAGATCTAAACACCATCAAGTGATGTGTCGTTATGTTTCGATTATGTCTTATATTTCATCCATTGATTGGAAACAGAAAACGGGCGACGAACGTTACTTGTTCGAGTGGAAGCAAAGTGATTACAAATAACTCACGGGTGAGAAGACAACCCCGGTTTACTTTCTTGTCTTCTGTCTCGGACGGAAACTCCCCGATTTCCAGTCACCTCCTCTGTCCTTTCGTTTTTTAATTTTCGTTATTCACCACTTCTGAAACGGAAGGTTACGTCCCCCACGTCTAAGTTAGAGACCACTCCCTCGATCCTCTGGTGTACGGATTGGTGGTGGTTTTTTTTTTTTTTTTGTCTTCGTTATAAAATTGTTTAAGTTGTTTCTAAAATTTTTACCGGGTGTAGTTTTCTTAATTTTCTTCCTTTTTGTTCTTTACTCACAATACTAACTCTATCGTCTCGAAGTGTAAAGTCGATCTAGTACTTCTTAGACCGACTTAATCTTTAACCGGTCCGTCCTCTCTTCCTTTACATAAGGTCCGACTGCCTGACCATGTACAGTTTCGAGTCCCTCCTCCCCTATGTTTGATGTAGAGTGCTCTTGATTCACCAACTATGTCCTTTAAAAGGGACCTGTCTTCGTAAGATCCCCCTAATCTTATACTGTAGTCGTTCGGTCACTCAGAAAGAGAGTCTCTGATTACATACTTGTCACCCTCTTTCGGACAGAAGTTTCCGTAATCCTTCGACCTTAAGATATTCGGCCCTCGAAGGTAGTCAGTAAAAGGGTACCTACGTGTCCCTTTCTATCAACTGTCAGTCTCTCTTACTTGAGGTTTATATAGTCTTCCCTCGTCTCAACTTAATGCCTCTCTCCCTCTGTCTCTCCTGTAGTGAACTAGAACTAGTTACAACAAGTTATCTTTATGTTACATTCGGTATTTATGTTCGACACGACACGAGTCAGCACAGCCTGAGAAACACTGGGGTACCTGACGTCGTACGGTCTGAGGAGACAGGTACCTTGAAAGGTATGTTCTTATGACCTCACCCATCGGTAAGGGATGAGGTTTTATGTTCGACGGTATGCGTTTGAAGTCAAGGATCGTAGGTACAATCCTTTTCATTTTCCTTCGTTTCCTTTACTTAAAGGTTCGATACAAAATAAATTAAGTTATAAAGGTTTTAAAATGAAGTTACATTGTAGTTATATATTCTAGTGATTACTCTGCCAAAAGAAAAAATACGAGAAACTTTCGGTCGGACATGAAGTGTAGGGTAAAGCTAAGCCGATTGGTGTAAAACTTCACGAACGGTCAGTGTGCACCGATCACCGTCGAAACATCTGGTGTCGTGAGATCTAGGTAAGGAGGACTTCGGCCGAGAACAGGACACAAAAGAAGTCGAGTCAAGCCAAGTCAGTGAGTCAGTACTTAACGTCGTGCGGTCCGGAGGGACAGGTAGTGGTTGGGAGCCTCAAGTGGGTTTGAGTACACGTAGCTCAGCTACTACGGTAGGTCGGTAGAGTAGGAGACAGCAGGGGAAGAGGAGGACGGGGGTTAGGGAGGGTCGTAGTCTGAGAAAAGGTTACTCAGTTGAGAAGGGTACTCCACCGGTTTCATAACCTCAAAGTCGAAGTCGTAGTCAGGAAGGTTACTTGTGGGTCCTGACTAGAGGAAATCCTACCTGACCAACCTAGAGGAACGTCAGGTTCCCTGAGAGTTCTCAGAAGACCTTGTGGTGTCAAGTTTTCGTAGTTAAGAAGTCGCGAGTCGAAAGAAGTGTCAGGTTGAGAGTGTAGGTATGTACTGATGACCTTTTTGGTATCGGAACTGATCTGCCTGGAAACAACTGTTTCATTATAGAGACGAAAACTAATACGACAGATCCAACCAGTATTGAAAGGAAGGTTCCTCATTAGTAGAAAATTAAAGTACCGACGTTAGTGGTAGACGTCACTAAAACCTCGGGTCTTTTTATTTCAGTCGGTGACAAAGGTGACAAAGGGACAGATAAAGGGTACTTGACTATCCTGGTCTACGGTACTAGAATCAACAGACGTACAACTCGAGATTCGGTTGAAAAAGCGAGAGGAGAAAGTGAAAGTTGTTCTCCGAAAAATCAAGGAGAAGTGAAAGACGGTATTCCCATCACAGTAGACGTATAGACTCTACTAACTATAAAGAGGGTCGTTAGAACTAAGGTCGAACACGAAGAAGGTCGGGTCGCAAAGAGTACTCCATGAGACGTATATTCAATTTATTCGGCCCACTGTTATATGTCGGAACTACGTGAGGAAAAGGATAAACCTTGGTCAGACAAAAAGGTACAAGTTAAGATTGATAACGAAGGACTAGACGTATGACCAAAGAGTTCTCCGTCCAGTCCACCAGACCATAAGGGTAGAGAGAGTCTTAAAAGGTGTCAAATAACACTAGGTGTGTCGAAACCGTTTCAGTTATTTCGTCTTTATCTACAAAAAGACCTTGAGAGAACGAAAAAGGTACTTAGTTACCTACGACCGTTAAACTAGAGACCAAGGTGACGGAGAAGATTTTGGTCGAATTTGTAGACCTTCAAGTGCCAAGTACATAACGATTTCGGACCGAACCTCTTAAAACTCGTAATGAAATGATCACACACTCTACTCACGTTAACACGTCATCAAACTTGTAAGAAACCGTAACGGAAAGAAACCCTAACCTTACTTTTGACTGGAAAAGGTCAGGACACCGGTGACGACTCAAAAGGTTTAAACGACCGTATAACTCACATCGTGAAAAGAAGGTCCTAAACTTTATGGAGTTGACCTTAAGGTAGTGGAGGTGATCGAAACAAGCATCACTACGAAAGATTCCGGGTGAACTGAAATGTAAGGTCCTATAGACCGAGATCCACTCACTATCAGTGTGGTAACACTGATAGAACCAGAACTTCTAGAAAAAACATGACAAGAAGACACATAAATACGGTGGAGAAGAATTATAGAAGACGAAGACAATCCAGGTATGGTAAAGACAGGAAATAGCTCGGGTAGAAACGTACTTTACAAGGGAACCATAGACATTAAAAGAACTTCTCTCGAGAGTCAAGTCAAGTCAAGTCAGCGAGTCAGCACAGACTGAGAAACGCTGGGGTACTTAGCGTCGTGCGGTCCGGAGGGACAGGTAGTGGTTGAGGGCCTCAAGTGAGTTTAAGTGCAGGTAGCTCAGTCACTACGGTAGGTCGGTAGAGTAGGAGACAGCAGGCCGACTCTCCTCGATGGGCGCAGACTCCATTCTCCGCTGCCGGTTCTCCTCGGTGGGACGTAGGCTCCGGTCCCCGCCACCGGCCCTCCTCGTTGGGCTGTAGGTTCCTCGCCACCGACGCGACCGTGTCCTCCCGGATCTCTTCTCTGGAGATCAGAAAGGGTAAGACAACAAAAGGACAAAAGAATCTAAGATATAAACAGATAAACCGTAGGTAACCAATTTCGCAGACGGAGGTTACGTCCTCCGGACCGAAGCTAGGGACCCAGTCCTTCTAGGGGACCTCTTCCTTTACCGTTAGGTGAGGTCATAAGAACGGACCTCTTAGGGTACCTGTCTCCTCGGACCATCCGATGTCAGGTGCCCCAGCGTTTCTCAGCCTGTGCTGACTCGCTGAAGTGGAAGTGGAAGTCTGTCGACTTCAACAAATGTAGCGGAGACTCTAGATCTCGAGTATGAGACTTTAGTGGAGGAAATTGATTGAGTATGTGTGGTTCGGTAACAAAGGGACTGGGTCTAGTTGTGTCCCGGTCTTTAGTCTGTAGATCCTTCTCGACGACACGGGGTTTCGGGTCTTCTTAGTAAGTAGGATCGGTCAGGATTCGACAAATGAGATGGACGGAACGGAAAGGACGTTTTCGGGGTTAGTCCCGACACCAAGTGGAGAAGGACGGAGGACCGTTTCGAGCACGAAGGGATCCACCGGGACGTACCGTTCCCGGAAACGAGAGTCCTTTACATTCATTATTTGAGAAAGTTTCTGTGACTGGAGAGGTACGGCAGTAAGTTAGTACGGTTATCTAATTTTAGGGGGTCTATATTACCTCTATCAAAATAGGGGACTTGCGGGATCCTTTATTGCCTAAGGAAAAAACTGGATTTGATCAAACTCTACTGAAAAACAGTGAATGTTAGATTTCTTAAGTTCGATTGTAGATGTTTAAGGGTCCAGAATAGGGTTTGAAGTCTTTGATGTGGAATTTACACTAGTAAGACACTGACGGGACTACCAGACCACCAATTCTGATACGTACGAGAATTACATTCCCCGTACACAAGACAGAGACTAGCCCCTTCATCCTAGGTGTACGACGCACCGTGGTGGTTTTTCATTTTTTTTTTTTTTTTTTAAATTCTGATAAGAAAGTCAGTTGACACGTGTCCGGGTACGGAGCCGACCTGGAACTCTTACGAACGAAACCCGGTTTTCCGGCATCGTTCAAGAATTCATCTACCTTACTAGTCTAAACCCAAAGTCCTGTTAGTGCTACTGCCCGAAGGGACCGTCAAGTCAGCCACTTCTTAGACGGACGTTACGTCCTCTACGTCCACATTAGGAACTAAGCCCTTCTAGGGGACCTCTTCTACAGTTGGGTGCGGTCATAAGAACGGACCCTTTAGGGTACCTATCTCCTAGGACCTCTCGACGTCCGGCACCCCAACGGTCCTCAGTCTGTACTGAATCCTTGGTTTGGGGGAGCTACCAAACCTTCTGCCTGGTCCTCCCATTCTCTCCTCCTGCTCCGGTGAAGGTCCGGGTTTCCCCGATGTGTGTGGAAACACCACGCCTAAGGGGGTTGAGAACACGGTAAGACTCCGGTGACCCACATTTTCCTTTTCCTTCCCTACACCCGTAAACGACTGCGGCTCTCGAGGGAAACACGACGAGCGGGACCTCCCGCATAAAAACCCTTCCCCACACAAGACTTTCATCCCTCCTTCAGCGGTGGGGTAACCTTTCTTAGACGGTGGGACGGAAGGTCGACTTTATAGTCTATCTCAGACAGGAAGAGGTACCCGTCGTCCCTCACCTTACCGGTTTCCGAAAAAAGAAGAAGAAGAAAAAAAAAAAAACTCCCTAACATACTTTCTTGTACTACAGAATCCAAGTGTTTCCCTTTTTTCTATTCCCTTTTCACCGTTCAATCTTTCAGATAACACATGCAATAGAGACAATAAAATCTAATTCTTTTTCATTTATACCGTCTGACCCGAGTGTCACCTACGGTCAGACGAGGTTTTAGTAGCGAAAAAAAAAAAGGAGACCAAAAACGTAAAACCGTCTCCCAAAAGGGACCCGGAAAAGACCACGAGTCGTGACGCTACGGAGCGATTCCTTCTGTTATCCTCCGGGTGGTTCAGTTCGTTCTCTCACCCCACCCCCCCCTCCCCTTGTTTCCAGAGGGTCTCGCGACTTGCCTCAAGGGACACGACGTGTCGTCGAAGGGTGATCGAACGATAAACTACGCACCACCCGACGGCAGATACCCCAGCGTGTCTCAGTCTGTGCTCACCTCACTGAATCGTCGGCGTCGTCGTCACATATATACAGTTTCGATGAGAGGGTCAAGCGGGGTGGGAGGGGCGGGGGCTGACGGGGTGCACAGACAAGAAAGACAGACCCAGAGATAGGACGGGACGTTTATCCAAGTAGACTTCGTAAAAAGATCTGAGGTGTATACGGGACACTACTGGATGTCCCCACCCTACCCCCCACCCTCCTCCAGGTTTTCCCTTCTCTATATACATATGTTTATCGACTAAGTGAAACAACGTGGCGTGTTTGATTGTGTCGTAACATTTCGTTAATATGAGGTTGTCTTTTACTGTCATTACGAACGTCAACCCGACTAGTCGTCGGATTCCACACTTAAAAAGAAGTTTTTATTGCTTTCTTTTTCTAGAGGGGTTTGAGAACTCTGTCAATCTTTGGAAACTGTACATCCATGATGATACAAATTTTTGTGTAAGAAAAGACCAACCTTATATTTTTCGTTCCCACCGGAATCTTACGGTCTCAAAGTTTACCTTTTTGTTACCTCTCCAACCCGCATAGGTCCCTCCCGTCGTTCGACTGAAGGTTCTTCGGAGTACGGAAACCGCACACACAGGGTTCGGTTCCGACAGGAGGCGGAACAGCAAGGCTTAGGTCTCGAACAGTCGAAGGCGAAGTCGGGAATCCCAGTCTACATGAAATCGATTCAAACATTCTGACTACCTATTTTCATTTTACGGTTAAATGAGTTGTCATGCGAAACCAAAAAAAAAAAAAGTTCTAAATAAATAAATGAAAACAAAGAAAAAACACGTCCCAGAGGGGACGACGTGTGCCCGAAAGAGGTCAACGTCTCGCGCCCGAGATCCGGACACCCGAGTCATCAATCCCGAGTACCCGACATCCGCACACCCGAAGTCATCGACTATTCAACGAGGCGTCGTACACCCTAGAAGGGTCTGGACCCTAGCTTGGGCACAGGGGACGTAACCGTCCGTCTGAGAGTTGGTGATCCGGTGGTCCCTACGGGTAGTCATCTGAAATTTATCATCCGAGTCCGATCGACTCGATTCTGAGTTTGTGTTATATTGTCTTGAGAGGTTTCGTATTAGCATTGTCATTACTATTTTCGATTGTGAATAGGCCATGGATGATACACGATCGGTGATACGTTCCATGAAATATACTTAAAAGAGTGAATCAGACTTTGTCCACGACAAACAAACTGGTGTGGTGCGCCCAACATCTTAGAATCAAGGAGTTGGTCCCTAACTCGGACCCGTTACTTTCGTGGTTCAGGATCGGGGACCTGGTGGTCCCTTAAGGGACTTTATCCATGAAAGTAATAGAGGTATAAGGTCTCCTCCTTTAACTCCGTGTTCCTCCAATTCATTGCACGGTTTCCAGTATACAGCTGGAGGGTAGACCGGGAACTTGACCTTAACTTGTCCTGTCTTTCCTCTGTCTTTTGAACTTACCCTCTGAGATACTCGAGTCCGTAGCGACGAGGCCCCACACCGGTCGCGTGAGACGTGGAGTCATGGAGGTGGGTCTGGGTCGGGACGAGGAGTGGGCCTACTGGCCACCACGATCTTCGGACCCCGCTTCCGGGACCGTGTGTGCACCCATAAGAGTGTAAGTCTGGGAGATTGGAACCGGTAGTTGATCGGAGTGGTCGCCCCCTAAATCTGTTTACCTTCGGTCCTAGTTTCTCCTTCCTCTCCGTCTGACGTCTCCGTCCGACCAAACTCTCACACTCACTTCACGAAGAGACCCCAACAAACCCTGATGAAATCAACCCCTCCGAGTCAAGGATGAAATCCCACACCGGTCCTATGACACTCGTGTGTATCTACTGAGGTAAACGTATATTTACTGAGGTAAACGTATACGACCAAGATCTTCGGTCCACTACCTCGACCGTGTGTTGTTACTCTTTAAGGGTACCCCTGGGTTCACGGGTACGGTCGTCCCGGCCCCACAAGCGAAGGACTTCCGCCTGGGTGCCCCCTATACTTTACCAGCAGGTGAGCTCGAAGTGAAGGAGTCTCTACGGAGGAGGGACGGGCAGGAGTCCACGGTAGAACGACATTATCCGTGTGTGGTGGGAGGTGAACACAAAAATCGTGAATGGTTCAACTTCAACTTATTTAGACACCTGGCAGAGAGAAACGACCTGACAGTCAGTGGACTCCTGTCTTCGGGTATAGACAACCGAGGAGACGAAGTGGGACCGTAGAGTACTACAGTCTCGTGTCACTTGTAAGTTATTTGTTGTGAAGAGGGGAGAACTCGTGTCGGTTCGAAGAGTTCAGTAGAAAGAGGAAGTGGTGGGTAAGCGAGAAGATGGACGACCCCTGGGATGTCGTAAGACGTCGAAGGTGTACCGGTTTAGGTCACTGTGAGAGTCAAAACTGAATGATCTAGAGTGAATCTGTGACTCACATTTAATAGAAGACTGAATCAAGGACGCTTACATCTTACCCCAATTATTGTCTTTGGTGGAGTTTCCGAACAAAATTCCTAAACTACTACATTACACACCCAAGGGTCCAACACAATCACCAAGTCTGGGGCGGACGGTTACGTCATCCGTAGTCTCTGTGCCCCAGTTAGGGACCCAGCCCTTCTAGGAGACCTCCTCCCACACCGTTGGGTGAGGTCCTAAGAACGGACCTCGTAGGGTACCTGTCTCCTCGGACCACCCGATGTCGGGTACCCCAGCGTTTCTCAGTCTGGACTGACTTCTCTGAACCATGTTACATTACATGCGGATCGTGTGGGGTCCGTGTCTCCTCCCTGAGTCACTCGTCCGGTGGACCATGGAGGAATGGGTGAACGGGTTCTTTAGACTTCCTCAAGTATTTATAAGTTCAAGTCCGCTTTAGAACTGGATCGCATACCGTTATTCTGCATGTATGTGTCTGTAAGACTTTTACCCTTTCGGAGAGATCCCGGTAGAATGTACTGATGGACAATACTCCTAATTTAATTTACTCAATTATACATATTTACGAATCGTCGCCCAGGTCATGTATCATTCGTGGTGCAGTCATACCCGTTCACTATAATAATGCTGGTAGTATAGGAACTCCCACCATAATCAATAGACAGGAATATTCCGGAAGACACCACCGAGTCTACCGTTTCTTAGACGGACGTTACGTCCTCTGGACCCAAACTAGGGACCCAGTCCTTCTAGGAGACCTCTTCTCTTACCGGTGGGTGAGTTCATAAGAACGGACCTCTTAAGGTGCCTGTCTCCTCGGATATTCAGATGTGTAGGTACCCCAGCCTCTCTCAGTCTGTGTCGACTCGCCGATTGTGTCTCCGATACTCGTCGAGGTACATTTTATAATGGTACGCTGAGACAGAGGGAAGGGACTCTCTGAAGGACACATGTTCCATTGACCGCCAAAGCGACGCGGGTAGACACGTCAAAATCACTTCGACCCTTAACGGTCGGATAATTTCCCCTACACACGGTGGGACGTCGACTTGTTCCTTCGTGTTAGTGTGTCAAATAAACTCCTAAGGATTGACACGTCCGGAGAAAAGTTTTCAAGAGACATCTTAAAAGTCCTGTTTTTATCCACACTTGACACGCGGGAAATCCTTCCTTACTCAACCGGTGTCGTCGCGATTCTAACCATAACAAGTCTCTTACTTTAAGGACAAGTGACTACAACAAAACCCAACCCGACTGGAATACTTGACCTAAAGAAAAGTCTACCCACATAAAAAGGAATAACGTTTAAAGGAAGTTAAGTAGTCGTCTTTAAGATCGATGAAACGACCTTCGAACACTGGGACCAAACCTGCCGAAGACATGGGCGGAAAGCTGTTTACACCTAAATAAATAAACATAAAAAAGGATCGAAGACGGACCGTGAAGGGCGAAGGGAGACCCAGCGGTAGGAATCGGAAGACAGTGGTGACAGACAGAAGCAGGGGACACTTAGTGAAGGAACCCCAGTGAACTCAAAAGGGAGGACGTTTTCTTAGAGTAGAAAAAGTTGTTGGTTGAATTTTTTCTGTAAGAGAAGGATATAGGGACGAAAAGGTAAGTAAGTGACTGGGATCCGACATTAAGTATATAGCTACCAGTATAAATAGGTATGATATCCGTTACGGTACCACGACTTTCCCCGCAACTGAGAAAATTGTATTAGGTATGGTTTGACACCGTCAGGATTTAGGATAGTTCCAGACAACGGACTTTCTTGAGTAACAGAGACTTAAAAGGATGGGTGTTTACAAATAAAAGAATAATTAGACGTTGGATAAAAGAAGGTTCTTCTGAACTTCCGACGAATATTTTTACGTTTGTGATACTTTCACAATCAGTGAGTGAGCACAAGTTGAGAAACTCTTGGATGCCTGACATCGGGCGGTCCAAGGAGACAGGAGTCTTAAGAGGTCCGTTCTTATGACCTCACCCACCGGTAAGGGAAGACGTCCCCTAGAAGGACTGGGTCCCTAGCTTGGACCCAGAGGACGTAACGTCCGTTTAAGACACGATAGACTCGGTGGTCCCTTCGTTTGTGAATGTCCTTATAGTTTATTTAAACTTTATTCTTTGTACTCCCTTTCGTTTCCATATTAATTCTACGTTCTGTACCTCAGAAACGACAGTTACTCTGTTTTCAACCGAGTCTCGGAGGACCACAAGTTGTGTTCTCTCTTTTTACTACTTAATGTTTTATGTGCCCCAGGGACTTCCTATTTGTGTGGTTGACGTATCCGGGTCGTATTAACAAGATTTTGATACCTTATGGGGTACCTAGTAGGTTTCCTTAAATCACCTCTCATAGGATTATTGTAGAAAGAGTTTCGTATCACTTCCCACCGGACCTAGGAGGAATGTTGTGGTTTCGGGTTCTACCTTCGTGACTATTAAGATGGGCTCAGATGTTTTAACCCCATTGGAGGAGGCTGTGGTGGGTCCTCACTTCCTACCTACCTTACTGGAGGTCCTCCCGGACTCTCTTCTCTTTACTTATGGACCACGACCGGGAGTCCGAAAACCCTGGGACATTTTACGGTTTCTCCTACTCTGCCAATCCGTCGTACCAACTGAGTTACATGTGCTTAAACTCGTTTGAACCCCTCTATCACCCCCTGTCTCCTCGGACCGCACGACGGCGGGCACCCCATCGTTTCTCAACCTGTGCTGAATCACTGACTTGTTGTTGTCTTCACAGTCTGACGAGTCGTCGCTTCCGAATCTAGGTTAGATGAAGACCCCAACACTACTGGTGTCTTGGAAGACAAAGTAATTTGAGTCAGTAGACTTAAGGTGTCGGTCCTGAAGGGACGACCAGGTCACCAATTCTTAGGTGGAAGGCTCCGTCCCCTGTGTCCGAGTCAGGGACCGGACCCTTCTGACGTGCGCGGTTCCCGTTGATCCAGACACGCGTTGACGACTTCGGACGCGTGGGATCTCGGTCCGAGACGTTGCTCTCCGGCGACGTCACTCTTCGGACTCGCGACGTGGACCTCTTTCGGGTACCCGTCCCTGGGGCGTGTCAGTCCTTTTATCGTCTATTTAAGTTTTCCTTTGCTTTAAGTTACCGGTAGGGGCTGGGCTCGGAAACCGAAAACCCCCCGGAAAAACAAGGGTGTCTTCTTCTTACCCCTTCCTCCACCAGTCGGAACTCTTTCCGACCCCCCGTCCGTCCTCACACTTTCTCCCGGAACGAGTGTCCCCCGGTCTACTTGAAGGCGTCCAAGAACCCGGGTGTGACTGAAAGAAATGACCAAAAAGCAAAAATACTTTAAGTCAACTTAGGTGACACGTACGACTGTAACGGACCGTTTCTACCGTCATAATCGGGACTTTAAACCAAATAAGCGATAGTTTCAAACGTGTCATAGAAAAAGTGATTTTGGACTACATCGAGAAAGGATAGTCCCGGGTAACCAAATTTAGAGTACAGGTCCTCTACCTGTTTAATAAAAGTCAACCTTTTTTTTAAGAAAAAAATTAAATATAGTCATTTTGAGTCGAAAACACCGGTAAAGAATTAGTAACAATCACACTTCAATATCGCAAAAGTGAAACTTGGAGTTTCTTTAGTCGTACATTAACCGTGTACTAAAAGTGCTAACAGGACATCCGACATGCTCTTGGGTTTAAGTAAGTTCTTTCGTTCCGAGCATACACAGACATCTAATCCTCTTCTGCCTCTTCCCCTGTCCCATCCCTGTTCTTGACTTTGTGTCTTTATCACTTTTTGTAGTAGTTTCTAACTTTTAGGGAGTTTTACTTCCCACTCTTATCGAAAGAGACTTGGTGTGAGTCAGACGTGTCTCATAGTAGTGGTTATCCGTAGGACGTAAATGGTTTTTTTCCTTTCTCTTTCGTAAAAAAAGATTGAAGAACAATCATCTAATTACCGATTGAATTGGAGGTGAGATCATTAAGTTGTATTAGATCTCAACTATCTTTACGAGGACATGTCCGATCCCAAATAATCATTTAAAATATAAAAAAATACCTTTCTAAAAAAATTTCATACACAATGGTTTGAATCTTTAACTTTTTTTTTTTAAAAAAAATTCTGAAAGTTTTGATATACAATGATTTTTATTGTGACTGGGAACCATAAACAGACTCCTTCTTAGAGACCTCTCTTTTTCTAAAGTAGGGAACCTCTATTTACCCCGGTTGAGTAGACGTCAGAAACCAAATTAATCGATTTGAAAAGGTCTACCTTTCGTAAGTTTCGTTCCCTTATCAAGACTCGGGGGACCTTAACAAAAAAAAAAAAAAAAAAATTTCGCATTGTTATACAATGTACATTTTCTTTTATACACAGAAAATAGAAACGGAAATTTTCCGTTTGGTCCTTCATGAACCGTCGTAATGTCAAAGCTAAACTACTAACTTTCGCTTTACGAAATTAAAATAAGCTATAACTTGTTTGTTCGTGACTCGCAAACGAAAAGAGGACACGATTTGGGACCCCTTCCTCTTTAGTCTGTTCTGGGGACATGAATACCTTGGATATTAAGTCGACAATTATCTCCGACGTCAGAGCCCCGGGCCGTGTAGCATCCCCGACCTGCCGAAGCGACGTACTCACTCACTGCCTGTCTCTGTGAACTTATTCCTCAACGCCACTATGCCAAGACTTGTTTACTGACACCAGCCTCCCCTCGCATCCCCGGAGTTCGACAGTCTCCGGAGTGTTTCTGGTAAAGAATCCATCCTCGTGTTTTCTGAAGGTCTGGGTCTTTTGTCGTACACATTTCCGCTCGTCTCTTCTTTCTCACGGTACATAAATCCGTTGTCGGTCACACGGACCTCAATGTCTTGTGCCCCTATGCGCCCCTATGTCTTGTAAGGACCTTCTATCACTCCGGGTACTCTGCCTAATCCCGAGTAAACTTTTCCTGAGACTTTCGGATTCAAACCTGAACTAGGAAATCATACACGAAATCTTTCTACCGTTCTCTGTGTCATGCCTCGTGCGTGTCTTCCCCCTCTCCTTCATTGTCTGTGGGTGCCAATTCCCGGGACAAAGACTGATCGTGACCCTATCCAGGAGATGTGTCAAAGTGGTTTAGGGTAAGGTAGGAACGTTGTGTGCGTCACGCGAGCATTATAGCAGGGGGTCAAAGGTTCCCCCTCTGAGTCCCTCCAATTCGCGGAAGGAGGTTTAGTGTGTCGATTATGTTCTGCCTTGATCCGAAACTTTGGTCCCAAGATTTTTAGAACAACCTCTTATTTTATTTATGGTAGCCTGAGTATGTTTAATCTTTTTTTATGTGTCACCTTCGAACCTCTTTCAAATCACTTAGACTTCGTTCTGTCTTACGGAGCCTCTGTGTTCTTCTCGTACTGAGATGCTTTCCTATAAATGTCATTCCCTCTATGTAGTGTCCTTCACCCTTCTGCTAGTATCTCTTTGGTGTTGTACACAAAAATTTTACGTTTCGGGGTCCCTCCTCTTTCGTTGGGTCTGTTCTCGCGGTAAGTGAGACCATGAGACACGAGAAACGAGGAAAAGAAAAATAAAAAAATTGAAATTTGTTAAACAAGACTCTCATTGTTTCTATGTCGCGTACTAGAACGTTGAGACTACGGGATTTAGTCTTTGTCTACCACGGATCAAAGGATCTTTGACGTCTTAAAACTCCTGTTGTGGGAGATGCGTGACGTGGTAGTTAAAGTCAAGGAAGTGTCTATGACTATGTACTGATTTATTACACCAACGGCCCGTAACATAACCTTGTAGACAAAAAGAACGAGGTCCTAGAAAGACTTCCAAATTTGAAGAGAGGTAAAAAGCACCATACGAAGAAAGACTAAAGGTCTTTTTGAAGTAAAAATAGCAAATTTAAAACCCTTTATAACTTGTTCCGTCTTTTAAATTTAGGGGGATTAGGAAGGTGGGTCGTCATTGATTACTGGGACCAATTGTAAAACTGTTATCATCAGATTAGGAGATGGGTGTGTGCCCACACGTGTGAAATATTTTTATGTTACATATCACTGACGAAAATTGGATAAACAAGTGACTTAAATAGTGATCGTAAATAGGTGTAGTGGTTTGTGAATACTACTGACGATCCTAAGACAGAATAACGTATTTAAGTAAATAAATTTATCTAGAGAAGAGTAAGTTGGTTAAGCTGGACAACTTGACGCACAAGATACATGGTCTCGATAAGAACCGTGACCCACGTAACACCACTCACTTTGTACGTCTCAGGGACGGGAGTCCTTCTGATGTCAGGATAATAACTTTTCCAAATAATAATTTTTTATGGTACCACTCCCCTAAGGAACCGCTAGGCCACCAATCTGAGGTGTGAAAGTGACGTCTCCCCGACCGACCCAAGTTAGGGGCGAGGCCCTTGATTCTAGGGTGTACACCGTGTTGGTTTCGTTTTATCGCACCACTCTGGACCGTTATGGTGGACGATAGACTAGTTGTAGCAGCCATTTGCAATCCATCTGTCGACCATGGGGACTACTCTACATTCCGTCGAGTGTAGACCCTGGAAAGAGGGTCCTTTGAACCAGAGAAGTACTAAGAAGACAAAAATTATTTTAGTTTGGTTGGGTTTAGTTCTGTAAGATGCTTTGTCGACTGGCCGCGAGGAGTTTTGATTGTTCTAGTAGTTTTTAGTCCTTTTTAGTCTCTTAGAGGGTGGTAGAATCCCTTGGATCCCTCGACGCTGTTGACTTACAACACACCACAAGACCTGTCTTAGGACCTTGTCCTTTTTCGTTATTTCATTTTCGTCCCTTGATACCAATTTCCTACCTAAAAGTAATGATTACGTAGTCATAATCAAGTAATCAACACTAGTTACATAGGATCTATGATTACATTCAACGATTATCATTTCCTTTACCCGCTCCTCCTCATATACCCTTGAGAGACGTGATAGAACCTCTTCCTTTACCGTTGGGTCCGGTCATAGGAGCAGACCTCTTTGAGTACCTGTCTCCTTGGACCGCCCGATGTCAGGTAACCCGACGTTCCTCAGCCTTGTGCTGAATCACTGACTTTGTTGCTGACGTGCTGGACACGTTGAAGAGACAATTTAGATTTTGATAGGACTTTAATTTTGAGATAATTTGTTTGTTTGTTTGCGACACTATCAGTAAGAACATGGAACTTCGTGTGGAGACTAAGAAAGGAATCCTATTTCGGGGGTTTCACTTTGACGACTCAGTTTTACTTGTGCATAAAAATGAATGGTCTCTAATAAGAAAAAAAAGGGGGTCTCTAATAAGAAAATTTCACGAAAAATACACATCTACGAAACGGTCGAAGAATCTCTACAGAGGAATTGGAGTACAGAAGTAAAGTCGAAAAAGGATACACTGACTAACCTTTTCTGCGACTACGATCCTTTCCGACTCCCTTCCTCCTCTTCCCCCGCTGGCTCCCACCCTAACGACCTACCGCAGTAACTGAATAACATGTACTCAAACTCGTTTGAAGTCCTCTATCGTTTTCTGCCCCTTTGGACCGTACGACGGGTCCCCCAACGTTTCGCAGCCTGTACTGACTCGCTGACTCGTTGTTCCGAAGAACTTCGACTTTCCCTTGGTTTCCGAAGCACTTTGAGTCGACGGGACGAAATGACTACTCCTTTGACCCCAGGTCTCCGGACTTCACTGAACGGGTTCCAGTTCACCGTTCACTTGTCACCCTTCGTCTTGGCCAAAGAGACAACTGAGAATAGACACG
The DNA here is from genome assembly GCA_006410555.1 of Capra ibex. Taxonomy (NCBI): domain Eukaryota; kingdom Metazoa; phylum Chordata; class Mammalia; order Artiodactyla; family Bovidae; genus Capra; species Capra ibex. The sequence goes on from SJYO01033645.1 coordinate 4,331,012, forward strand.
ACCCGACAGGAACCCACACAGGTTTACTTTAATTTAAAAGACTGAGTACCACCTTAACCTCAGTTATGAGTCTGGACACAGAAAAAGACATTCATTCACAAACGAAGGAAACAGAACCTGCACCAACGACCTTCGACTTTCCTAAAAATTTATTTTAATTTCTTACCTGAGTCTGTGTTGATTGTCTTCACGAACTGATTCAGGAACCCGTATAGTCAAAAGGAAAGACTCGGTGACGAAGGACTAGTCTTTTTTTGTTTTGACCTTAAGGTCGTGGATGAAGAATCGCAGACTGTCCATGGAACATCTTTAATTCGTCGATTCACGCCTATATAGACGTCTTCGGATTCTTTGCAGTAAATTCCTTTTCCGTAAATTTACCCTTGTTTCCCGTGTAAGAGACGATTCACCAGACAGTACAGGGTTCTTTCAAGTAAAGGAACGGATATATCAGAGATCTGTTCCTTTTTTAGGGTCTGAACCGTACCCATTCCTACTTCTCCCGCTACCTCTCCTTCCCTCTCTTAACAATCTGAAGAACCGACCTCAAGTCTTTGTTTATCAAGGGCTCGGACCGTAACAACCCCCGGTCACAGTCCTGGTCTGGTTCTTCCGTCTGTTCCTTGAACTGGCAAGGACTGAACCGAGGCGTGTGGCAATGAGTTATCTTTGACTACGCATTCGTCCTAGGATCTCCTGCGTCCTCTTTATATTTGTCAGTGACCCACGCCACACCGACGGACATCTTCAAGACGGTCCGGGTTCTAATGTCGGTAGGTAAAGACTGAATAAATTAAAGGTCTGTAAGAACGTCCTAAACCCACTACTGTTTTCGATCAATTTTGTTATGAGTTCAGACCCTAAATCTTTTCGTGACCGGAGACTGGAGTTTGGTCTCGGAGATTAGTTTCAGGACTGGGATTGAGTTCAGTCACTCGCAGGAGGGAATCGCTATACCTTTACTGTAAAATAAACGGATATTCGCAGACAGTCGTGGACGTGGTCTAACTTTGAACCGTCCGTTTTACTCCTTCCCCAGTATGAAGAAGTTTGAGATAAAAATACCAAACTTGGAAAACTGAGAAATTTCCTTATCTTGTCCTCTAGCTCAATCTCTCGAGTGTCCTCCTCTACTCTCTTCTTTTTTAATTTGCCTGCCGTCACAGAAGACTACCAATAATCCACGGTAGTCGTAAAACATCACCTTCTCCGTTTCTGTGCCCCTCCAACCAACCGGGACGGACACTAGAGCCTCGTTGTCTTCTTCCCTGTCGGGACTCCAAAATCCCTTCCTGTCTTGCTCTTACGTCGTAGACTTCACCCACGTTGAAGCGTTCTTAGATCTAAGTTTATTCTTAGATATGAATCTTTAGACTTAGAGATCCAAGAATTAACACACGAAAATGTCCTTTTTCGTAGAGACCCGAAGTACATGTACGCTCATTTTGAGAAATGACCTAGTCGAAAAAAATTTTTTTTCTTAAACACATAAACCGATACAACCCAGAATCCACGTCGGGGGCACTAATACATAAACCGATACAACCCAGAATCAACGTCGGGGGCACTAATACATAAACCGATACAACCCAGAATCAACGTCGGGGTACTAAAGGTAACGAAGTACACCTCATGAGACATGCCGGGTACCTGAAGGATCAACATCGTGAACCCGAGGTCTCACTTGTCCAAGGTCATCAACACCGGACGTCCGAACGACCGAGGTGCCGTATACTCTAGAACCAAGGGTCTAGTCCCTAGCTTGCTTGGAACGTGCCGGACCGCTCAGGGATTGGGGAACTGGTGGTCCTTTCAGAGTAAATGACTTCGTCGAAACTAGGACCAGAACTTCGAATTATAATTTGTATAAAATGACTCTACTGATTTGACAGGGACAACTCGGACGGCTTTGTAGACGAAGGAATAACTACGGAGGTCAAGGTGGCAGGGAAACTTAATCTACCACTTAACTAATACATAGTGTACAGTTAGGGACAGTTGACCATCGTCGACAGACTTACTGGTACAGCTTTGTTGTCACTCCATCCTTTCCTGAGGGGGTTGACTAATCGTTCTACTCGTTCTCTCTTCTCACTGATGCGAGGCACCCAATTCCGTTACACGCAACGTCCTGGGTATGGAGACCCTTCCCGTTAAATAGTTCGAAAATATAGTAGTCGCAGAGTCCACTTAAGTATAGTCTAGTAAAGGTCGCGACCAAAGTTATCCGTGTCGTGTGAAGTATTTTCGTTTTCAGTCCTATCTACCAAGTTCGTTCCAAAACGAGTAAAACGGAAAAAAAGGACTAAAAACACTTAATTTATTAGATACGTTCGAGAATGTTTCTATATTTTGATTGTAAATTCATTCGTACATTACTTAGTGTTGTATGACTTTACATACCCCTTGTGAGATCCTTTCCACTTTTTTTTAGGTTCCGTATGTCAGAGGTTCCTACTTAGGTTTCGGGTCCTTCTAGTCCAGACCCACCCTTGAGCTTCGAAAGTGTCCGGTAGTCTTCCGGGACCGCAGACTTAGTCCCACCAAAGGATTGACCCATCTTTCTTTAGTACTTTTCCCTTCACTCTACAGTGGCTGTGTGAAGCGAATAAGGTGTTAAAACGAAAATTTTCTTTGAAGAGGACGTCCCGAGACGAGACCCCCAAAGGACCCCTCTTTAAGTTTTAAGATCTGTCGTACAACCCCGTTAATAATTCTTGAATGTAACAGTCGCACCGAAGGGGTACTCAATGTTTCGTATGTCACTACAGACGACACAAAGTTGTTTCGGGTGCTTCTGATTCAAAGAGATATGACCCTAGTCTAGTTGGAAAGTTTTTTTGAAAGAAAATTGATAAATGTTTTAAAACCAAACTCTCGGTTATTTTAATCATGTGGTTCAGATGTTGCTATTACATATTAATAGAATATATTACATATTGTTATGACATTTGCGGAGTCGTTCTTTCCTTTTCGAGAGCCTTTTCCAGGGGTCGGAAGAATGAGGTCAAGAGAGGTACGAAAAATTCTGAAAAACGGACCTTACGAGAAAGAGGAAAACCATGTATAGAGAAAATATAATTAATCGTATAAAATGACAGGAAAGAGGAAACAGATAATTTGGTAACAACAACAAGTCAACGATTCAGTACTGGTCTAAAAACACTGGGGCACCTGACGTCGTGCGGTCTGAAGGGACAGGAAGTGATAAAGGACCTCACACGAGTCTGAGTACAGGTAACTCAGTAACTACGATAGATTGGTAAAGTAGGAGACGGTGAAAGAAGAGGAAAACGTCAGTTAGAAAGTGTCGTAGTCCCAGAAAAGGTTACTCAACCGAGAAACAATAGTCCACCGGTTTCCTAACCTCGAAGTCGTAGTCAGGAAGGTTACTTATAAGTCCTAACTAAAGGAAAATCCCACCTGACCAACCTAGAGGAACGTCAGGCTCCCTGAGAGTTCTCAGAAGAGGTCGTTGTGTTTAACTTTCTTAGTTAAAAGACCGCGAGTCGGAAGAGATACCAAGTCGACAGTGTAAGCATGTACTGATAACCGTTTCGGTATCGAAACTGATATGTCTGGAACCAGTCGTTTCACTGCAGAGACGAAAAATTATACGACAGATCAATTATGCTACAGATCCAAACAGTATCGAAAAGAAGGTTCCTCACTCACAGAAAATTAAAGTACCGACGTCAGCCCTCTGAGAGTTTTCGTCTCACACACTTTCAAAATAAGACAGGTGTATATGAAGTGCTTGTGACTCCTTCACGACCAGTGGTACGGTCCGTGGTCACTATGTTGTCTTTTACTCCGTCTGTTCTGGGGACTGACGTGTTTCGACATGGGATTCCCTAGATTCGGGTCACTGATCGTCGTCATCGTCGCGTTAGTTCTGGCGTTCAGATTTATTTGTTTCCCATTTACTTCGATGACGGTCCTTAAACTTTAAATCAACGATACTAATTAAGTCGTTATGCATACACTTTCCATTAAAATTTTTTTTTTCTCGTCTTTATCTTTTACAGTTCAGTAAACGTAACACCAATATAGGGTTCAGTAAGACGATAGAGATTGTCGATAATAACCTTCGTACCCTCCTTTGCTGTAAGGATCTTGGGTTCATCTAAAACATTTTTCATCAGTTACACTTTACTACGATTATAGTTAATTTCTTTACTGATGGTCCGAAGGGACCACCGAGTAACCATTTCTTAGACGGATATTTAGGTCCTCTGTGTCCAAGCTAGGGAATAGACCCTTCTCGGGTGCCCGGTGTCTCGTGGATTGGGGTACCTGGTGTTGATAACTCGGACGCGAGATCTTGGACCCTCGGCGTTGAGGGCTCGGGTGCTCGGGGTCTCGGGCTCGACGTGTTCTCTTCTGGTGAGTGGTGTTGGTCTCTTTACGGTCGTTGTTTGTGGGTTGTGTCGGTTTTTACTTATTTCAATTAAAAAAATTTTTTCCTTTGGTCTTAACTTTCTCTGTGCACATGGGGTTACAAGTAGTGTCGTGACAAATATTATCGGTCTTATACCTTCGTTGGATCTACAGGTAGTCGTCTGCTTACCTATTCTTTCGACACCATGTATGTGTGCTACCTCATAATGAATCGGCAATTTTTCTTATGTAAACTTAGTCAAGATTACTCCACCTACTTTGACCTCGGATAATATGTCTCACTTCACTCGGTCTTTCTTTTTGTGGTTATGTCATATGATTGTGTATATATACCTTAAATCTTTCTACCATTACTATTGGGACATACGCTCTGTCGTTTTCTCTGTGTCTACATATCTTGTCAGAAAACCTGAGACTCCCTCTCCCACTCCCACCCTACTAAACCCTCTTACCGTAACTTTGTACATATAATAGTATACACTTTACTTAGCGGTCAGGTCCAAGTTACGTACTATGTCCTACGAGTCCCGACCACGTGACCCTACTGGGTCTCCTTACACGACCCCTCCCCCACCCTACCCCCAAGTCCTACCCCTTGTACACATGTGGACACCACCTAAGTACAGTTACATACCGTTTTGGTTATGTCATAGCATTTCATTAATCGGAGGTTAATTTTATTTATTTCAATATAAAATTTTTTAAAAAATTTCTTTAATAATGGTTTTTTAATTGATTCTAGGAATATTTACATTCCGTACTGATGACTGAAGAATGTTACACGGAACTTAAGTGACACAGATCTTGTACCTGTGCTTCCTGTTTTTTCCGAAACATCAGTCCTTCTGTTATACGTCATTATCCAACAAAAACCAAAAAAAATCTTGGAAAGAAAATAACTATTTTACATCATTTAATTAGAATCACTTAAAAGGGTATGGAATCATTCGGGTTTGTACGAAGGTATGTTTGTTCTTCAGGGGTACGGGTGGTGTTGTTTTACGTTTCAGACCTATAAAATTATATACTCCTTGTACTTTTATGTCGTCACGAAGGGGGTTAAAAAAGGGTATCTTGTTACCAGGTCACTCAACAAGGAACATTTCTCACAACGACAACAAATCGGTGATTCAGTACAGGCTGAGAAACGCTGGGGCACCCGACGTCGTGTGGTCCGAAGGGACCGGAAGCGACAGAGGGCCTCGAACGAGTTTGAGTACAGGTAACTCAGTCACTACGGTACGTTGGTGGAGTAAGTGACGGCGGGGGAAGAGGGGGACGGGAGTTAGAAAGGGTCCAAGTCGCAGAAAAGGTTACTCAGCCGAGAAGCGTAGTCCACCACTTTCCTAACCTCGAAGTCGAAGTCGTAGTCAGGAAGGTTACTTTTCTTGTGTCTCAGACCCTTTGCGTAGTGAGTATTCCGGGAGAACCTCGAAATGTTTCGTGTGGTAGTATAATTACAGGGACCTTTCAAGAAGTCCTTTCTTTACACAACTTGAAACAGTAGTAGAGGGTACGAATAAAGTTGGTGACTTAAGAAGAAACTTCATCATCGGAAAGCCAATCATATCCTTTTAGACGAAACTTCAAGTTAAATGTCATGAGAAGATGAATCACCACTGGACCGTTTAGTTCTGTAAGAGCTCCATTTCGTTCTATTATCACAGTTCGTTATCTTGATAAAAAGGATACTTTCATAAACATTTATTTTGTACGACGTGTTTGTCGTTAGAATCATTGTAAGACGTAAAATAAAGATTTACTTGGGCAGTGGAGTGGTGATCTACCGTTGCATTAAGGTAAATTCAATGAGACACACAACCCCCCCCACCCACAGCCCCCCACACACGCGCGCGCGTAAAATAAAGATTTACTTTACTAGTGGAGTGGTGATCTACCGCGGTATTAAGGTAAATTCAATGAGACACACCCCCACACACACCCCCCCCCCCCACACACACACGCGCGCGCGCGAGAGTAAAATAAAGATTTACTTTATTGGTGGAGTGGTGATCTACCGTGGTATTAAGGTAAATTCAATGAGACCCACCCACCCACACACCCACCCACACACACACCTCCCCACACACGCACGCACGCGCGCGTCAAATAAAGATTTACTTCAGTAGTGGAGTGGTGATCTACCGTTGTATTAAGGTAAATTCAATGATATACACACAGTCACACACGTATTAAGGCAAATTCAATCACACACACATACTTTCACTTTCTCCTCTCACTTTTTCAACCGAATTTCGAGTTGTAAGTCTTTTGATTCTAGTACCGTAGGCCAGGGTAGTGAATACCGTTTATCTACCCCTTTGTCACCTTTATCACAGTCTGAAATAAAACCCCCTCAAGGTTTTAGTGACGTCTACCACTAACGTCGGTACTTTAATTTTCTACCAATGAGGAACCTTCCTTTCAATACTGGTTTGATCTATCGTATAAGTTTTCGTCTCTGTAATGAAACGGTTGTTTCCAGTCAGATCAGTTCCGATACCAAAAAAGTCACCAGTACATGCCTACACTCTCAACCTGACACTTCTTCCGACTCGCTGCTTCTTAACTACGAAAACTTGACACCACAACCTCTTCTGAGAACTCTCAGGGAACCTGACGTTCCTCTAGGTTAGTCAGGTAGGATTTCCTCTAGTCAGGACCCACAAGAAACCTTCCTTACTACGATTTCGACTTCCAGGTCATGAAACCGGTGGAGTACGCTTCTCAACTGAGTGACCTTTTCTCAGACTACGACCCTCCCTAACCCCCGTCCTCCTCTTCCCCTGCTGTCTCCTACTCTACCGACCTACCGTAGTGGTTGAACTACCTATACTCAGACTCACTTGAGGCCCTCAACCACTACCTGTCCCTCCGGACCGCTCGACACTAAGTACCCCAGCGTTTCTCAGCCTGTGCTGACTCGCTGACTTGACTTGACTTGCTACACACACACGCACACACAAAAGGAAGCATAGAGTGCGAAACGTTGTGGTCCCTGACATCGGACGGTCCGAGGAGACAGGTATCTTAAAAGGTCTGTTCTTGTGACCTCGCCCAACGGTAAAGAAAGAGGCCCCTGAGAAGGACTGGGTCCATAGCTTAGGTACAGAGTACAAAGGACGTAACCGTCCGTTCAAGAAATGGTCGACTCGGCGGTCCCTTCGGGGCAAATACAATGTTGGTGTGGTTCTTCTTATAAGTTCAAAAGATTCTTACATGTACACGTAAATAAGTGAAAGTCAGTAAGAAAGTTTGTTGAATAATCCTTGAAAATTCAAGACTCTCGAGACTACTTACAACTTTTATCCTCCTTTTTACTCTGTCGAGTGACATTAAGCCTCCTGAGCGACACTATGCCCCAGAAAGAAGCCGTAGATACCTCTACTCTTCTCTCGACGTCCAACTTCAAATTTTCCTTGTTTGCCTCGAACCTTTACCCAATTTCTACAATCGACACCTGAAACTTTTCAATGTACTTTTGGTAGTAGGTTTCTACATTCTTAGAAGCACTACTTTAAACCTATTGGCCATGTCAGAGTCGGAGTCAAACTCCGGTCTTTCCTACGAGGTCCTCTGTGACCGTCGCCACGGACCAGTGACGGGGCCTGGGTCCCGCCTTAACGAGAACACACGGACGTCACACTCTCTGTCGACTTGACGATGTGGACTTAGTTCGTTTTGCTAAGGACAGGACAACACACATTCGACAAAGGTAGAATGCACGGGGTTTCTTCAGGGTGTTCGGAGACTACGACCATGCACTTGGGGCCGGGAACCGTCACTCTCTCCACTCAGGATTGGTGATCTCGCGGTCCCTTAAGGGGTTCGCCGTCCGAACTGAGGTAACACTCACGATTCAGCGAAGTCGGCACAGACTGTGAAACGTTGGTATACCTGACATCAGGGGGTCCGAGGAGACGGGTGCCCTAAGAGGTCCGTTCTTGTGACCTCACCCAACGGTCCGGGAGGAGGTCCCCAGAAGGACGTAACGTCCGCCTAAGGAATAACGACTTGGTGGTCCCTTCGGAGCTGAGGTCTCCCCCGACTTATATTTACGGGGGGCCGAGAAATGACGGCGAGAAATGACCGGCGAACGGTCTAAGACGAAGGAGTCTAGTGGCAGAGGGTTTTTTCTCTCGGCAGACCCTGGGACGGTCGGACAGGACTTAGTTAGAGGATACGGAAGGTGTGTGTGTCTGTGTGTGTTGCGTGTGTATCTCCGTGCTACTAACTAACGGATCTCACTCAAGGGGGTCCTAACGGAGAGTAGGAGCACAAAGAGATTTGAATTGGAAGCCAAAACTCAGTGACTCAACCGACAACGTAGTTTACTAAGAAATCAAAATGCTCCACAGAGGGTCCACCCTAGGCGTGTCTATGTCCACGGCCAACGATTAAAGATATTTTTATTGGTGGGGGTCTCCTCACAGTAAATTCTCAAGAAACGCCCCTCTTTTTCTCAAGAAACCTGAAGTAGAAGTTATCATCGGTTTCTTAAGTTCCCTGTCCAATTACGTCTTTTAGAAAACGTCAATTATACATTGATTCTTGTAAGCCTTACGTTGTGTGTCTCAAATCCACTAGACCCATGTCGCCACCCTCTCGTCACTAATATTTTAACTCTATAAATTGTGCATGTGACCCTAAGGGTCTACCGGGTCGCCATTTCTTGGATGGACAGTCACGTCCTCTGCGTTCTCTGAACCCAAGCTAGGGAGCCAGCCCTTCTTGGGGACCTCTTCCTCTACCGTTGGACGAGGTCATAAGAACGGACCTCTTAGGGTACACCGGTCTCGTCGGGCCACCCGATGTCAGGTCCCGCGGTGTTTCTCCACCTGAGCTGACTCGCGCGTACCGGCATTGTACGTGTGCGAGACAACCCCCTCTGACTCCCCTTTGTCCACAAGTCGGATCTTTTCGTAAAGAGTCACCTAAAGGATACTACAGTTACACCCAATTTGAAATTTTGTAAATTTTGGGCTGAATGTTCGTAAACACCTAAGGTCTAACTCTAGGTGTATTCTCGTTACAAAAGACGATTCTGAGTCTTGCAAGAAAGTATTTACTGTCAAACAAAGGGTGATTTAACTAGAAATGTGTCAACCGACCAAACCATTGATGTCTACACTACCCTTGTCCCTTTTTATTTTATACCTGCTTTTATCCCCTTTTGGGTTATTAGGGACCTAAGGACCCTTTACTCCTACAGGGTAGTTAAATTTTTGGTATAAAAAAATGACTTTAAAATGAAGTTGACGTGTTTACTTCTATCGCACATCCTTTAAATTTACTGTGTTATGCCATTTTTATCGTCTCTTGGTTTTTGAGATTTTTCCTTCATGTGGGTTTCGCATTCCTGAGTTGTAAGCACAAGTCAGAAGTCAAAACTCACTGTGAACGACGGACGTTTATTCCGTGTGTTATTGAGTTCGTATTTAGTGTGACTTCTCGGACCTTTGAAAGACTAAAGGATTTAAAAGTTTTTTTGAGATAGTAACGTCGTATATCCGCAAGAGGACAAAATTAGAATCTTCGAAGTTTTTCCCCGACCTAATGTATGTGTGTGGACTCGCGGGTGTGTCAGTGCGTACGTGTGTGTGTCCGTGTGTGTACCACTATTCGTCTCATAGGTCCAGGAAGAAGGATGGTGGATTCAGAGTGGAATGAATAATTTTCACACGTGTCGGGGAGTGACCAAAGGGAAATAGACTACTAAAGACAGTGGCATTAACGATAGTAGTAACAATGAAATGATCATAACGTTGAATTTTAAATTTTCGTCAAGACGTCCACAATCGGGTGATGTGTCGGGTACCTAGAGTAGACCAGACGGTGGACGAGAACTTTATTTCAAACTAACCTATATGAGAGTAAACGACATTTAACGGATACCGATAAAAACGCGATATTACCACCTCAATGTTTCCTCACCGTTTATAGATTTTGTCAATGATAGAACGGAAAATGTCATTTTCGAACGGTTGTGGACCAAAAATATCAAAACATGGTAAAAATTGGGATAAAAACCATTGACATGATACCAATACAATTTACAATTGTAATCCCTAATTATCTCATGTCTTTGGGAAATATATTGTGATAAAAACGTTGGTGAGATATCAGATTTTAGTCTTCTCGACGAATAACCTTTTCTGAGACTAGGACCCTTTTTGACTTCCCTTTTCCTCTTTCCTCTTTCGCCACCGTCTCCTACTCTACCAATCTACCGTAGTGGCTGAGTTGCCTGTACTTAAACTCGTTTGAGGCCCTCCATCACCTCCTGTCTTCTCGGACCGCACGACGTCAGGTGCCCCAGCGTTTCTCAGTCTGCACTGAATCGTTGATTGGTTGCTCTTCCGGAACTTTTCCAGTGATGTATAATCATACTGTACGTGATGCCACACGTTAAATTTTTCGATTTAAACACCACCAACATTAATGTCATATTTGTACAGGTGTAGACATTTAGATTTTTTCCAACTTTTGGATGTTACTTCGATGTTGTACGAAAAATTTGTGACATAAAGATAAATAAGACGACGTAGTCCAGGGGCAGCGTACTCCGCCCTAGAAAGCGACGTCACCATCCGAAGGATCAACTCCACGAGCCCAAGTTAGCAACGCTAAGTGTCCGAATCCACCCTAGAATCGAGGGTCTGGTCCCTAACTTTGGATCAGGGGACGTAACGTTCCGCTAATAATTGGTGACCTGGTCGTCCCTGGAGGGTTTAGATGTTATATAACAAAATGTAAACCGGTGACCAAGCATAGACATCCTCAGTATTAAACCACTTCGTAACATTATTAAATCCTTCCGTAGATTTAGAAAATTAAGACCTGCTTAAAGTACGAACTTAGATACTTTAACGTACTCCTGATTTGAACTCTCTGAAGGATAGTAAGATTTTAAGGAGTGAGACCTGTTTAGTAAAAATCCTGTGAAAGAATATTTATAGTGGGAGACTTTCGTATATGTCAAGGTGAATAAGACACAAAATACTAGAATTGGATGTATCCCGACTAGAGTTAATAATAGCGTTGTAGTTTATCCTGTCCCTCTGTTTGGACTTGGTGAATGTTATGTTGTCACATTGAACGCTTTAAGAAAAAATAAATCAATCAATAAATGAAGACCGACACGACCCATAAGCGACGGTACACACCCGAAAAGGGTCAACGTCGTTCACCCCCGATGAGAAGCAACACCAACCTTGAACGGTTTAAGAAGTGGTTACAAGAGACTTTTTTTGAAGAGTTCAGAAAGAGAAGAAAAAAATTTTATTAAAATACACAACAAAAACCGACACGACCCAGAGACAACGACGAGTTCGAAGACAGGTCGACGTCGCTCGTCCCAAATTGAGACCAACGACCCCGAAGGGCGTCGTCCCCAAAGAGAACAACGTCTCGTTCCCGACATCCCGTGAGCCCGAAGTTATCAACACCGTGTGCCCGAATCAACGAGGTGCCGTCGACCCTAGAAGGGTCTGGTCCCTAGCGTGGGCATAGAGGGCGTTCCCGTCCGTCTAAGAATCGGTGACTCGGCCGTCCCTTCGGGAGAGAAGAAATAAAATCGTTACCTAATACCTTTTACACGCTAAAAAAGAACTGTACTTTTATAAAGTGACGTGTCACTAGAATGGACTACCTAAAGCATAAAAGATGTATTGACTATCTCCTTGAGGATATGCTAACAGAAGGTACAGCGATATTTCCAGTCCCCCCTTTTTCGTCGTTTAACCCTCTCTTTGTCGGTCTCGTCGTTGTAGACTTCCGAAAGTTTCATACAACCAAAAGAGGGGAGAAAAGGTTGACAAACAGAGGTAGTAGAATGTCGAGTGTTTTACATTTCCAAAGTAACAACAACCACAAGAAACATCCAAAAAAAAAAAAAAAGAGAGGTCTAATTTCAGGATACGGAGGAATCAAACAAAGAGATCCGTTGTAGACTGAACGAGTGAAGACCGAACTAACGTAGTGACTCGAAAAGAAAACCGAATTAAGAAAAGAATAAAGTAGATTTTACAGGACGAAGTTAGACAGGATCAGGTCCGGGAGGCAGACCTGAGACGGCCGTGACGGGACACTGGTCCCACGTCTCAAACCAGACACATTACTCAGTGTCCCGGACACCAGTTTTTCTAGGCTAAAAAGAAGCCTCTTAGTGCAGACCTTTGTTGTCCACTGAACGACGGTAAGGAACATAAGCAAGAAAGGGTTCCAAAAGAACAGCCAAGTCCACATGCCAACTTCTCCGGAATCTTCAATGTCCGAGACTTAGAAGTAAAAACAGGGAAGAACAACAAAGATAACAACTAGGGAAAAGTCGTTAAGAAAAGGAGGACCGGTCGTCCCGTGAGTAAAGAAGGTGATTTAGTCATGGGAGATGTCCTTCCCCAGGTAAAGGTGCTGGCTATAGAGGAAATCTACTCCGGCTTAAGGATGGTTTGAAGGAGGTGAACCTTTCTCCGGAAGAGGTAGGTACTGTGAGACGATTCAAAGCCCGGTCGTTGACGTCGACGTTCAGGTCAATTTCTCGCTGACAGAAGTCGGCACTCAGGGTCCCGTCCCCCACCACCACCCCACCCCTAGGTCTACGTCCCTCGCCTCCTTGTCCTTCTCCCCACCTCCTCCTCCCCCACGAACTGATCCTTCTCCACCACCTCCTCCATCTCCGGGACTCCTACCTTCACCTCACCCACGTCCCCTGGGACCCCCTCCTCCCCCCGTCCTGGGACTACGGACCCGTCCTGGACCCCCCCATCACCTCCCCACCGACCCCACGTCCACCAGGGTACTGTTACGGGACTCGTCGACGGACGTTCGGGCCGAGGCTTCGTCTCCTCCCGGGGTCGTGTCTCAAGTCTCCTGAGAGGTGGCTCCGTCTCCGCCCCCGTAAACCATAAGAGACGAGAGCGCGGGCGAGATCGACGAGGACGAGGACGCGACAACGGTAGGGGAGTGGTCCAGGTCAGAGACTTCGGAGAGGGCGAGGTCACTGGGACCGCAAGGGCGGGGAGAGGTCGCCGGCGACAGGGTCAGCGAGGGAGGGACCGGAGCGGGAGAGGGAAGAGAGAGGTCGGAAAGGGTGCGGGCGAGGAAAGTGCCAACGACCCGAACATCGACGGAAGAAACTTAAAGGTTTAACACTACCCGGTAACACTTGAACCCGTCCATCAGCCCTTAAAACGGTAAAGGATACTTAAGTTGTGAAGATTCCGTACGTAGTTCCGTGAACACTTCTGTGACCGTAGAATAAACGACGGTCTCAACTCTGGGATGTGGACAGATCGCAGGGCGGGACCCACCTTCCAGACTCATCGAACTAACATAAAGTTGGGAAATCCTTGTTATGTTGAATAAGACTAGACTACTACCAGGACTTAGAAGGACGGGTGGCGAGGCTTACACAACGACGGACATACTACTATATATACTTGAGACTACTTGGGTCGTCTTGGCGGTCGACCGTGGGTGAAAAATGACCGTAGTAGAATTTGGGAATATCGTCGAGAACGGACTGCCTATAAGACGAATCAAAAATAAAATTTGTATAGTATAGTGAGGGAAGAGGAGACGTCAAAAACGACTTTTTGGTCGACTATTGGAATACCGGCAAGGGAACATACAATAGCCAACGAAAAGGGGACAACGAAAATTATAGAAGATGAAAGTTAACAACAGTAAAACTAATGTCATACAGTACCACATAAGAAGACACCCAAATAGGACAAACCTTGAGAGACACAAAGGACACCCACTGACAAAGGAAAGGGTCCAATCCCTTCAAAAGTCGATAAGAGAGAAGTTTATAAAAGAGTCCGGGAGAGAGAGAGAAGAGGAAGACTCTGGGGCTATTACACCTAGAATCCCACGGATGACAACCAGGTCTCCAAGAATTTGACAGGAGGAAAGAAAGAAAAAGACGAGTGTTGTCGCTCAAGGGGATGAGTCGGAAGGTCGAGCGACTAGACGACGAAGTAAATGAGATGATGACTAGGGAAGGTCACACAAAGTGAGGTCAGTGACATATAACAAGTTAACAAAACCAACAACAAATATGAAAGAGAAACAAGTTTTTAGGAAGATTGAATACCTAGAGACGTAGGTAAAAAGAGGGATCAAGAACCTAGTGGAAATGGTGACAATCAGACTTGAGGAGGCCATCTGACGGATAGAGGTGTAGTGAACCAAAAAGACCTCAAAATAGAACTAGGAAGTAGACTTTGTCTAAGGGGACGGTGGAGTAAAACCCAATTAACACAAAGAGTTGAAACCTCTTCGTCGGAAGTCATCCTCTGCAGGATACCCAGGGTCGTCACGGGAGGAGAGAGTAGTGGGTTCCCGGTCCCCGGTCGCCAGGGTCCCGTCACAGATCGGACGTAAACGTCTGATATCAGACGACCTAACATCGAAAGAAGGAAGATCAAAGACGGGGGACCACCCACTCTCCGACGAGATCTTCGGACACATCCGAAGGATCACCTCTCGACTACGGGCGACTACCCACCCACCTCGACCCAGGACCGGGAGACCATCCGTCCTACCACAGATCCACAGACAGTACAGGTCTCCACTGACACCCTAGTCCTTCAGAAAGTCGTTGGACAGACGATTGCCCGTCTCGGCACAAGGACGGACCAATCAACAGACCGGACTCCGTAGGTCGAGACTTCGGATGTCCGACGACTCACCTCGGTCCACAATGACGATTCCTGAGTTCGTTCTACGGACGGAGTTCCTCTCAAGTACGTCTTCTTATTGGGGGTTTTATAGACGGTGGTCGAAAACCTGGGGTCGTCCTCGGTGTCGACACGGGGTAGTGGGGTCCTCTGGAAGGTTCTGGTAGTCCATCCAGACGAGGTCCGAGGAGACTTTAGCAACGAAAACAGGAGCTAGGGTCACGTGCACTCTAAAACACGTTAGGGAAATTCTCAATTCAGACAGAGGGGGCCGGGACACCGCGAGGACGTTAATTCGGGACGACCGGAAGTTTAGGATTACGAGAAGGGCTACGGTCTGGGAGCCCAATCCTTCGGAGTGCACCCGGAGTCCTGAGTGAGGACACCCTCTCGCAGACATTATGTTAATAAGAGGTCACCCATCCCCACTGTTCCCCAACTAATAGAATGTCCATGTTAGGAGGATGGTAGAACAACGGTGAAGAAATACGGAAATCTACATCTGCTAGACGAAGCCGTCCGAGGCCGGAAAAAATAGCTACCGACAGGTCGTCAATCAACTCTAAAACCACACAGGTACTCTTCTCCGATTCGAGTTCCAAAAAGGTGAAGTGGTAAAACTTTCTTGATGAAAAAAACCTTTTTTTTATTTCTTTCTTTGTACTGATGTAATTTATCCGTACACCTAACATACTGTGTAAGAATAAAAAAAATTCATAAAATAATTAAAAAGACGAGTCGGTAAATGATACATTGTCTTAAAATTTAGAAAAAAATTAACAAAAAAATATGTAATTTTTTTAAATTCATATGTAGTATCCTCACTCTTTTACGTCACATACCTTTCGCGACACTATCTGTTCATGGATTCTTTAATAGTAACAGACAAGATTCACCGTGCTTCCAGTGTCCAACACACTGAGCCTTCAGTTAAGACTGAGTCCCTCCTGTACGGTCAGGAGTCTGGGACCCTCGCGGACCTCACCCGACAAGCTCGAACCTTTAATTCCTCTCTACTTCGACTTCTAGGTCGGAGACAGACTGAAAGTCTGGTGTCTACGATCTCGAAATCACGGTCCTTTCTCGGACTTCCAGTTACTCATGTTGTGGGAGAGGATTCATCGACTCTGTCTCTGGGACCCCGTGAGTTCACTGGACCCCCCTGAAGGGTCCACTGTTCTCCACTCGACCCTGTCTCGGTCTGGAACTTGGGGCCAGAAGATGACAGGTCGACTCCAAGAAAGGTCATAACGTAGTGGTTAAAACCTTAAATCTTTTCTAGGAGGGAATTGAAAAAGGGACGACCAAGGGTCGACCGACGAATAGAAGTCCGTTCTCGACTACACACTCACCTACAGAGGACGTCCCAAGGGTCTCCTCTGTGAGGCTCCGTCTCTAGGTGTACGTCCTGTAAACGGCCTCTCACGACAGTCTTGCTCGTGGAACTTCCCTGTCTCTGTCCGTCCTACCTGTCTTTCTCTTCGACCTCGGAGTCTATAAAGGTGAGCGACGGGACCTCACCTCTGCCAGGGAGTCCCAGTAAGGTCTAGGTTGGGTCCTCCACTCTGGAAGTGTGAGGGGTGTGACTGGTGAGTGACCTACGTCCCCCGTATTGGTGTCTGGTCCGTCGAGGGAAATCGACTCTCGTTTTGAGTCACTCGATTGTAGTCCCACACGTCCCAAAGTGAGGAAAGACCACTGAGCTCCCCTCTTAGACACAGACGAAAAACGTCGGGGACCTCTGACTGGTGTGAGTACCGGGGTAGAGGTGGAAATGCACGGTCAGTAAAGTTTATTGAGACTGGAAAGAAGCCAGGAGAGCAGAAAGGTTGGAGTCGTCCCTGCACAAGAGAAAAATTCCTGATACACTAATCTGTCCCGGGTGGACGTACTAGGTCCGAGTGGAACGGTAGAGATCTAGGAATGACATGAGTATGCATCATGTTTCAGGACGGTACATTCCAGTGTCCAAGGTCCCTATACCTTCATCTATATACCCCACCCCCCCACCCCCGTAATAAGACAGACGGTGTCACACTTAATTTATATAATATTCTTATGAGGTATACCAGTATCGTCGTAATAAGTATTATCGGTTTTTCACGTTTATTGGGTTTGCAGGTCGTTGACTATACACACACATATATTACAACAACAAGTCAACGGTTCAGACTGAAAAGTTCTGGGGTACGTCCCGTCGTGTGATCCGGAGGGACAGGGAATGGTAGAGGACCTCAAACGGGTTCAAGAACGGGTAAGTTAGTCACTACGGTAGGTTAGTAAAGTCGGAGACAACGGGAGGAGAGGTCGGAAATTAGAAAGGGTGGAAATCCCAGAAAAGGTTTCTCAGCAAAGAAGTATAGTCCACTGTTTTCCTAACCTCGAAGTCGAAGTGATAGTCAGGAAGGTTCCTCGTAAGTCCCAACTAAAGGAAATTCTAACTGAGCAAACTAGAAGAGGGACAGGTCCCATGAGTTCTCAGAAGAGGTTTTGGAGTCAAGTTTTCGTAGTTAAGAAGCCACGAGGCGGAAGAAATGTCAGGTCAAGAGTGTAGGCATGTACTGATGACCTTTCTGGTGTCGGAACTGATACTCTGTCATTGTCCGTCCTTCCGGTCCCCAAAGGATTACCCCCTCTATCCGACGTTCACAGTCTGTAAAGAATAGAGAGAATTCGTCGTCCTCCTTTGTTTGATCACAATGTAAAAAGGGGAAAAGACACAACGGTATTACTGTGGACCAAGATCGACTTGAATTGAAAAGAGTTTGGAACTCGATTGGTTACGTAAAAAGAATACCTTTACAAACAGAATTCGATACACTTACACGACACATAAATGGGGTCTGTAACAGAAGTTCAACCAAGGCCAAGGCGGATTTCCGAGTCTTGACTGAACTGTTTGGTCATACACTATGAGGACGTAACAAGAGGATTAGGTACAATTACTTTGATACATAAACATACCTTTAGACGGAAAGAAGTTCTAAGTACAGTTAGGAAAATACCGGCCCTACTGAGTGGACCACGGTTCCAATAGAGTTTTTAGTAGAACACCCATTCCCCGACCACGGCAAGAGACTCAAAACTCTGTAAAGGAAAGAAATTAATCGTCTGACGATCATCGATCTATTGTAGGTCGTTTTCTGATCGCCCCCCACCCCCCGGGAGAAAGATTGGGGGAAGACTACAGACACAGTCTTCGAAAGGGATAGAGAAAATATGAAGTTATTTTGAAATAATGTGGTTTCGAGACTCGCTACTTCGGAACAGAGACCGGGGCCTAACTTAAGAAGAGGAGGTCTCCGGTTCTTAGGACCGAAGAAAGCACCAAATCGTTGTTGGAACGTTGATATACCCGGAAACAACCGTTTCACTACAGAAACGAAAAGTTATGTAACAGATCCAAACAGTATCGAAAGGACGGTTCTTCGTTGACAGAAGATTAAGTCCCGACGTCGGTGGTAGGCGTCACTAAAATCTCGGGTTCTTCTCCCTGAGACAGTGATGAAGATAGAAAAGGGAAGACAGTACTTCACTACTCTGGGTTACGGTACTAGAAGCAAAAAAATTATAACTCAAAATTCGGTCAAAAAGTGAGAGTAAGAAGTGGGAATGGTTCTCCAAGAAATCTTCGTTATCAATCTTGGAACATACCTTGTTGACTGACTAAGTCCTAACTCCTTCCTCATACTGTTCCGACAAATGACAGTAGGACAAATAAATTGAATGTACGTCTCGTGTAGTAAACTTTACGACCCGACCTACTCAATGTTCGACCTTAGTTCTAACGGCCCTCTTTATATATTTACATCATATCGATTTAGATATCTTTGTATTCACCTAACCGTCAAAGGTTCCCGGCTCCTCCGCCTTTACCAGTTACTGAAAATCTCCACCATTTTTACAAGGGTCTACTCTAACACCGCTGACAATGTGTTGATATACTTATGGGGTTTCAGTGACTTACCGTGTTAAATCTCCGTCCCTAAAATGCCATACACTTCTGATACAATTCTTTCAACACCCCAAAGGTACCATCAAGTCTCCAATTCTCAGACGGAACGTCCCGTCCCCTGTGGTTAAACTAGGGGCAGACCCTTCTAGGATACACTGACTCTTGTTGATTCGGGTCCACGGTGTTGATGGGTCGGACGCGAGATGTCGACTCTTGGTGTCGATGACTTCGGCCACACGGGACCTCGGACACGAGACTTTGTTCTCTTTGGTGACGCTACTCTTCGGATTCGTGGTGTTGGTCTCTTTCGGGTGTGTCCTTGTCTGAGTCGTGTCGGCTTTTTATTTGTTTGTTTTTTGAATAAAATTTTCTTCAACAAATTTTGACGGAACGTCCTCTAAGGGACCACCAGGTCACCAATCCTGAGGTACGAAAGTGACGGCTCCCGGGTCCAAGTTAGGGACCAACCCCCCGATTTTAGGACGTTCGGACCCTCACGCCGGTTTTCTTGTTTTCTACGGAATCTCCATTACACAGAAAGTAAAATATAGTTCTGTCAATCCGTACTCGTTGTCCCCACCGGATCGGATCGGTTGTCCTACGTACGTTAGAGATTTGGGGTAGGGTCTGTGTGGGTCCTCTCGAGTGTCTGTACGATGTTTTTATTGGTGTCTCTGAAAAGGTTGAGGACGTATACGTGGGACCCGTGTGTCTCCGAAGGAGTGCATTTACATCCGTCGATCCTCGGGTGATTCCCCGGTGATTATAAGATATACATGTCTGTAGACTAATATTATCTGGCTTAATACCCTTCCACACGTGTTGTCTCGGATATCAATATATTGAACGTTGACAGTTGACCGGAAGTCGTATACGGGTAAAGTTAAGGAAAGAACTAACCACCACCCATGTTCGGGACAAAATGTGTCCCGTGTTGGTTCTCCTCCTCTACCTATTTTTTCCCCTTCGGTTCTCCCTACCCATCCTGTTAAAAGAATCCACATCTTTCATAATGTCCCATCCCCAGCAGGTACACCCGACCTCAACTCGGAAATCCCTGGGTGGAAAGGTTTGGGATCAATCATGAACTTAGGGACCCCGAATATCGTCGTCAGGGAGTCTCAGGAAGACCCAGGGCCAACTGTGGGAGGTTCGCGGAAAGAACAACCTTCATGGGTTACCGGTATCACATTCTAGTCTCCGAAACTCAGAGACCCAGATCTTTCTCCAGTGACTGTATTTGTTTTCCAGAGGGTATATTGTAGAGTCTTCCTCCGTGAAATGTAGACCAACAGGTATAATGACTCGTTGCGATTCTGACTTAAGGTCCAATTCCACTACAGTTACCTGCCTTTGATATAAAAATTGTTCGCGAAGTCTTTTCAGTAGATGGAATGTCCCTATTATGATGAAGTGTTTCCTTCACTACTCTTACTTTAATCTTGTGCTATATTAATCATTTTAGTATTTATTACAGGGGAGGGTTCTCTCTACAGGTGTGGGATTGGGGACCTTGGACACTAATACGATGGGCTGTACCGTTTTCCTTGGAACGTCTCTACTAAGTCAAATGCATAAATCTCTACGTCTCTAATGAAACCTAATAGACCCACTCGAGTCGGATTGGTGTACTCAGGAATCTACGTCTCTTGGGAAGAGCCTCTAGTCTCTGTCTCTACTGTAACGACCGAAACTTCTACTTTCTTCCCACAGCTGTCGGTTCCTTACACGACTAGAGATCTTCGACCTTTTCTGTTCTTTTCTCTAAGAGAAAAAACAGAGGTCTTTCTTATGTCGGGATGTCTGTAGTACTATAATCCAGGTACTCTGGGAACAACCTGAAGATATCTTGACACTCTAGTCTCATAACAAATTCGGTGATTTAGACGTCATTAAACAATTAGTCGTTATCTTTTAAGAATGGTTTGTCGTGTTTTGAGTTCAAAGGGGTAGGGTACCCATTTTTCGTGTCAGTGTAATTTTTTCACTTGTTTAAGATGACTGAAGACGGGGGTGGATGAGTCAGGGACGACTTCTCAGGGAATTTGAAGACTGTCAAGAGTCCCCTAGAGATAAAAGTACTTTATTAGACGAAGACTTTATTAGGTAAAGATTTGTCATGTTCATGAGATAGTTGACAAATTTTAACGATTATTTGTTGTTACAGAATGACATATCGTGCCCCTTGATATAAGTTATAGGATACTATTTGGCATTGTCTTTTCTTATTCTTACTCGAATATTATTTACTCGAAGGGACCACCAAGTCTGTCATTTCCTAGGCGGACGTTACGGTCTCTGGATCCAAGGTAAGGACCCAGTCCTTCTAGGAGACCTCTTTCCTTATCGATGGGTGAGGTCATAAGGACGGACCTCTTACGGTACCTGTCTCCTCGGACCACCCAATGTCAGGCACCCCAGCGTTTCTCAGTCTGTACTGACTCGTTGATTGTGAAAAAGTATACATATTGACTTAGTGAAACGACACATAGTCTTTAATCGTGTAATGTTTAGTTGATATGAAGTTATTAAAAAAAATTTTTTCCCTAATTTTATGAGGGGGGTTTTTTCTCCACGACATGATCTATCCGAACAGAGGAAACCCCTGGTGGATGTGTCGAGAACGGTCCATGAGTAAGGTGGGAAAACTAGTGGTCTAAAGACCTTTCGGAAATTTGCCCGTGTTGACGAGACCCCAGTAAATAAACCACCCCCGCCGTTACGACCGAGAGAGACACTCTCGTCAGAGTCACCTCGTAGACACTTGGGAGTTACCAAGTATCTTAACCATTACTTGAACCCGAGAAAGATAAGATCAGGGGGTAAGACGGAGGTGTCCGGAGTCTCAATTCAGGTCACCCTGACCCCTCCCTCTATTTGGTGTGGTGTGGGTCTTACGAGGGGGGCGGGGATGTCAATCCGGGGTACCGTAATCCACCATTGTCCAAGGAAGAGAGGGTTTCGTTTAAACAAAGGGTTCTGAGAAAAGTCAGGGGACCGTTTGTTCACACTTCTCGTTCTTCCCTTTCCGTCACTTTCCACTGTCCTTGTCCCGTGACGTCCACCCGACCTCCCGACGTGACGATCTCACCCACAGGACCACAATGACTTTCCCCAAACACCCCGGGCCGACGAGCGGCGAGTTTTCTGTTGTTTATCCGGTCCAACCACCTTTCCTTTCAAACGAAATAAAGTCTACGACCGTTGACACCCCCCTCCCACCGTCTGTAGACAGGTTTCCGACTGAGGGGAGTGGGGGAGGTGTTCTTGTCCCACTCTCGAAAATATCTGTCTCCCCCCGCCACCGATATACGTCTTTGTCGTGTCAGTGGAGGTTGTCAGTAGAAGTCTAACCGATAGTCACGAGACTGGTCGCAGTAGAACTAACAAAAGTCATGTCAAGTAGAAGTCCAGGTCCCAGGGAAACAAAAGTAAAGAAACACCGGTCAAGAACCTTAACACCGTTGAGCACAGGACCCATACCAGACCGGTAGTGCAGCGATTGAAAAGGTGGACCACAAAATCGTAGACATTCTGTCGAGGGTCCTATGCCGAGTCTTATCATAGATATCGGGAACTCTTTCTTGATTTCCAGGAACTGACACGAATTGCTGATGTAATAATAAATCAGAGAAAATTGACAAAAGGAAACAAAGACGTAAAGAGTTAAGAGACTAATTTGAATAAAAAACTGATTTCAAAAGGTGTCAGTTTTCCGTCCGTCCCCTGTATCACCACCACCCCCCGTCGCCGCATACCATTCCTCGTATCCCAGGACGAGGAAAAGTGATCGTCCTCACTCGACCTTTTTCACCTCTCGTTAATGTTATCTCCTTACTTTGTCTTACGGTCACTTCCCAACGCCAGTGACCATTATTGTTCTTTGTTATCTTCACGAATTGTTTACAATTCGTCATCACCCCCTTTTTATGGAAAAGGGGGACGTCTCCTGATAAAAGGAGGTTTTGACTTGTAGATGAGATGGGACACGACACAAGTCAACAGACTGAGAACACTGGGGTAGTCAAGTCGAGTCGACAGTACAGACTGAGAAACGCTGGAGTGCCTAATGTCGTGTGGTCCGAAGGGACTGGTAGTGGTTGAGGGCCTCGAACGACTTTGAGTACAGGTAACTTAGTCAGTACGGTAGGTTGGTAGAATAAGAGACAGTAGGGGAAGAGAAGGAAAGAAGTTAGAAAGGGTCGTAGTCCCAGAATAGGTCTCAGTTGAGAAGCGTACTCCACCGGTTTCATAACCTCAAAGTCGAAGTCGTAGTCAGGAAGGTTACTTATAAGTCCTGAGTAAAGGAAATCCTACCTGACCAACCTAGAGGAACGTCAGGTTCCCTGAGAGTTCTCAGAAGAGGTTGTGGTGGCAAGTTTACGTAGTTAAGAAGCCGTGAGTCGAAAGAAGTGTCAGGTTGAGAGTGTAGGTATGTACTGATGACCTTTTTGGTATCAGAACTGATCTACCTGAAAACAACCGTTTTATTACAGAGACGAAAGATTATACGATAGATTCAACCAGTATCGAAAAGAAGGTTCCTGATTCGCAGAAAATTAAAGTACCGACGTGAGTGGTAGACGTCACTAAAACCTCGGACGGTTTTATTTCAGACAGTGACAAAGGTAACAAAGGGGTAGATAAACGGTACTTCCCTACGCTGGCCTACGGTACTCGAAGTAAAAAAATTACAACTCAAAATTCGGTTGAAAAAGTGAGAGGAGAAATTGAAAGTAGTTCTCCGAGAAATCAAAAGGAAACGAAAGACGGTATTCCCACCACAGTAGACGTTTAGACTCCAATAACTATAAAGAGGGTCTTTAGAACTAAGATCGAACACGAAGTAGGTCGGGTCGTAAAGCGTACTACATGAGACATACATTCAATTTATTCGACCTACTGTTTTGTTTTGGAACTGGATAAGGAAAGGGTTAAAACTCGGTCAACAAACAAGGTACGGGCCAAGATTGACGACGAAGAACTGGACGTATGTCTAAAGAGTCCTCTGTCCATTCCACCTGGAATGGGGTACCTGAATCGGGTAACACTACGGTACTTGTTGGAATGGGGTAACACTGGGGTACCTGAATGGGGTGACACTGGGGTACCGGTTGGAATGGGGTAACACTGGGATACCTGACGTCGTTTAGTCCTAGAAGACAGGTATCTTAAGAGGTCCGTTCTTATGACCTCACCCAACGGTACAGGAGGAGGTTCCCTAGAAGGGTTGGGTCCCTACCTTGGGAATGGAGGAACATAACGTCCACCTAAGAAGGGACGACTCGGTGACCCATTCGGGGGATGAGACGGGATATATGTTGATTTCGGTCTCATAGAAGGTTTGTGGGCTTAGTGTTTACCTTCTTTACCGTTTAAGGAAAGTAGATACGTTCACACGTCGTAAATACATTAAGGTCGTCCGTCGTCGTGGTTACAAATGGACTTATGTAAGTCCAGTCAAGTCATCGAGTCAGTACAGGCTGAGAAACGCTGGGGTACTTAACGTCGTGCGGTCCGGAGGGACAGGTAGTGGTTGAGGGTCTCAAGTGAGTTTGAGTACAGGTAGCTCAGCCACTATGGTAGGTCGGTAGAGTAGGAGACAACGGGGGAAGAGGAGGACGGGGGTTAGGGAGGGTCGTAGTCTGAGAAAAGGTTACTCAGTTGAGAAACGTTCTCCACCGGTTTCATAACCTCAAAGTCGAAGTCGTGGTCAGGAAGGTTACTTGTGGGTCCTGACTAAGGAAATCTTACCTGACTAACCTAGAGGAACGTCAGGTTCCCTGAGAGTTCTCAGAAGAGGTTGTGGTGTCAAGTTTTCGTAGTTAAGAAGTCGTGAGTCGGAAGAAGTGTCAGGTTGAGAGTGTAGGTATGTACTGGTGACCTTTTTGGTATCGGAACTGATCTACCTGGAAACAGTCGTTCCATTATAGAGACGAAAACTTATACGATAGATCCAACCAGTATTGAAAAGAAGGTTCCTCATTCGCAGAAAATTAAAGTACCGACTTCACTGATAGACGTCACTAAAACCTCGGGGTTTTTATTTCAGACTGTGACAAAGGTGACAAAGGGGTAGATAAAGGGTACTTCACTGTCCTGGTCTACGATACTAGAATCAACAGACTTACAACTCGAAATTCGGTTGCAAAAGTGAGAGGAGAAAGTGAAAGTTGTTCTCCGAAAAATCAAGGAGAAGTGAAAGACGGTATTGCCACCACAGTAGACGTATAGACTCCACTAACTATAAAGAGGGTCGTTAGAACTAAGGTCGATCACGAAGAAGGCCGGGTCGCAAAGAGTACTACATGAGACGTATATTCAATTTATTCGTCCCACTGTTATATGTCGGAACTACGTGAGGAAAAGGATAAACCTTGGTCGGACAACAAGGTACTGGTCAAGATTGACAACGAAGGACTGGACGTGTATCCAAAGAGTTCTCCGTCCAGTCCACCAGATGATAAGGGTAGAGAAAGTCCTAAAAGGTGTCAAATAACACTAGGTGTGTCAGTTTCCGAAACCGTTTCAGTTATTTCGTCTTTATCTACAAAAAGACCTTGAGAGAACGAAAAAGGTACTAGGTCGTCTATAACCGTTAAACTAAAGACCAAGGAGAGGGAAAAATTTTTGGTCGAACTTGTAGACCTTCAAGTGTTAAGTGCATGACGACTTCGGACCGAACCTCTTAAAACTCGTAATGAAATGATCACACACTCTACTCATGTTAACACGTCATCAAACTTGTAAGAAACCGTAACGGAAAGAAACCCTAACCTTGCTTTTAACTGGAAAAGGTCAGGACACCGGTTACGACTCAAAAGGTTTAAACGACCGTATAACTCACGTCGTGAAAGTGTCGTAGTAGAAAGTCCTAAACTTTATCGAGTTGACCTTAAGGTAGTAGAAGTGATCGAAACAAGTATCACTACGAAAGATTCCGGGTGAACTGAAGTGGAAGGTCCTACAGACCGAGATCCACTCACCAGTGTGGTAGTACTAATAGACCCAGCACTTCGAGATAAAACATGTCAAGAAGACACATAAGAACGGGGGAGAAGAATTATAGAAGACGAATCAAGGTATGGTAAAGACAGGAAATAGTTCGGGTAGAAACGTACTTTACAAGGGAACCATAGAGATTAAAAGAACTTCTCTAGAGATCGGAAAAGGTAAGACAACGAAAGGAGAAAGAAACGTAACTAGCGACTCCTTCCGAAAGAATAGAGAGGAACGATAAGAAACCTTGAGACGTAAGTCTCCGAATATAGAAAGGACAAAAGGAAACGAAAAGCATAGAGAAGAAAGGTGTCCATAAACATTCCGTAGGAGTCCGTCGGTAAAACGAAAAAACGTAAAGAAAAGGTACCCCTACCAGAACTAGGGACAGAGGACATGTTACAGTACTTGGAGACAGGTCTCAAGTAGTCCGTGAGATAGTCTAGATCGGGGAATTTAGATAAAGAGTAAAGGTGACATATTAGTATTCCCTAAACTAAATCCAGTATGGACTTACCAGATCACCAAAAGAGGTGAAAGAAGTTAAATTCAGACTTAAACCGTTATTCCTCAAGTACTAGACTCGGTGTCAGTCGAGAGTCTGAACAAAAACGACTGACATATCTCCAAGAGGTGGAAACCGACGTTTCTCATATTAGTTTAGACTAAAGCCATAACTGGTAGACCACTACAGGTACACATCTCAGAACAGAACACAATAACCTTCTCCCACAAACGATACTGGTCACGTAAGAGAATCGTTTTGAGATAATCGGAAACGGGACGAAGTAAGGTATGAGGTTCGGGTTTAAACGGACAATGAGGTCCACAAAGAACTGAAGGATGAAAACGTAAGGTCAGGGGATATTATTTTTCCTGTAGAAAACGCTCACAATCAAGATTTTCCAGAACATCCAGAAGTGTCTTGGTAAGTTGAAGTCGAAGAAGTCGCAATGACCAACCCCGTATCCGAACCTAATGACACTATAACTTACCAAACGGAACCTCTACTTGTCTCTAGTAAGACAGCAAAAACTCTAACGTAGGTTCATGACGTAAAGCCTGAGAAAGCAATTGGTACTACCGATAAGGTAAAGAAGATTCCCTAAGGACGGGTCTCATCATCCATATTACCAGTAGACTCAATTTAAGTGGGTAAGGTCTACCCACTTATGGTCTTATGTAATGCCAAGTAATGTGTTTTTATGACCATATGTCAGAGAGCCTTTTTAAGGTTGTGTTTTCCTGTGAGACGGGAAGTGACGGGGGCGGGGGTAGTGGGTGGTAGGGTAGGGGTTCCGAGCGAATTCCCACTTATTTTCATCTGTCTCGCCTCTACGTGACTGTCTGTGGTGCTGAGTCCATCTCCACTGGCGTTCGAGCTTTGGGGCGTCTCCCGCGGGCAGACGGCCCGGAGGGTCCTGGAGCGGGGAGGGCCGTCCGACTCTGGACGCAGGGCGCGGCCGCAAAAGTTTTACCTTTGTTTGGGCCGGTGCGGGGGACGGGGCTCCGGCGACCCTTTATACCGCGGCGGGGAACCCCGCAGGATCGGCCGGTGCGTTTCCAAAGGAGTCCACCTCAGGCGTCCGAAGGGGATCGGGGAAGAGGGAGCCGAGGGAGGGACGCGTGGACCAGAGGTCGATTGAGCTACCTGTGGAGTTGCGTCCTAGGCCGGCGGGAGCTGGAGAGGCCCGAAGAGGTGGACAGGCGGACGGGGCGGGAGGCCTTCACTGCTGTGAGCGGGCCGGCACGACCACAGGGCAGCCCGGAGCGCCGCCGCGCCCTTCTACCGCCGCCGCCCTCGGCACCTTGCATCGAAGCACCTCGAGCAGCCCCGACTCGCGCTTTCCGGGTCCGTGAAAGCCCTCAAGTGGCAGACGCCGTAACCATGCCGCCGTAGGGTCGTCTCGCGCTAGGCTTGGAAGGGGAGCCCGGAGAGGACACCTAAAGAGGTAGGGTTGGGGGCGGGGGGGGCAATGGGAAGACTCGGGTGTACGGAAAATCGTGTCCTTAGTCTCGATGGAATCACAGGACGACGGAGGAGAAAGGAGGGGAAAGTAAGACATACCTGACAGTCAGGCAGGAGGAGACGAAAGAGTCGCTGGAGTCAGGCACAGTAGGGGTCTCTTAGTGCACACGTCCGACTGGTGAGTGGAAAATGTCCTTGACGTTTACGTCGCCGGCCTCGGCACTTTACGTCACTCTCGCGCCCTCCGAAGATGATACACCTTTCACCGTTCAACAAGAGGCAGTGGTCTTTGTCTAAGTAAGTGACCACTCACGACACAAACCGTTCGGGAGACCTTCCAGCCCAGCAAGCCGCCGACTTAAAAGGACAGACCGGGACTCTACAGTAAGTAAAAGGCTCACCAACATCTGTCCTTTTCTTTTTTTCTGACGAAAGATAAAGACAGAATTAGTCACCTCTTAATTCCTCTGGGTCTCAAGACCTTCTCAATGGGATAGTCCGTTGTGATTTTCGTCTTCTTTACATCGTATCCCCGATTTCGGGGTTTCTGGTCAAAAATTTGTACTCGGGTAATACATAAACATCACGAAATGTAAGTAAGATACTTACTTCGAAGAAAGTAAGATACACAAACTCGGAAATGAACAGTCCGTGACGATCCACAGGACCCCTGTTTTACTGATTGTTTTTGTTAGTGGCAAAAGTAGTACGTTCCACACCGTCACATTCTCTTCACCTGGATGGAAAGTGCCCCGTCAAAACTCTTCCTTTTTCCGTAATTCGATTACAAGTATGTATCCATATAGTTATGTCTAAAAAGTAAGAACGGAGTCTCCTCTTCTTATCCCAAAACTCTCCGGTTACCCTTCTGGTTCATAATAACTACCCCGACCTCTCCGGATTTCATTCAGTGTAAATTGGACTCTAACCTTCCCACTTTCCAATCGGTTCGTTCCACAACGCCCTCTCTCGTAAACTCGTTCACCCTAGTGATAGAGGTTTTAGGTACTCCACTTTTCTTAAACTGTCCAAACTCCTTGACTGATTTCTAGATACGCCGAATTGACGTTTACCCGTTTTACGTATTCCTACACTCGTTACGACTCTGATCATCGATCCGACCTGAGTAGTACTTCCTGGAGTCCGACACGAACCAGAGACGAAACCACGTGCCCGAAGAGTAATGCCGCCGAAGAGCAACGTCTCATGTCCGAGATCTCGCACCGGAATCGATAACGTATCGTGTACCTCAGAAGGATCCAGCCCCTAGCTCGACTACAGGGCTCTCGACCGTTCGTCTAAGAATTGGTGATCTGATGGTCCCTTCGGGGTTCTATACACTTAAAATAGGACTCATACAACTCGTCAGTGACTTTCAGATATTTGTACTAGTTTTAGTGTAAAATTTTATTAGTAAGACGAAACACATTTTATCTAAACCCTACCTACCCATTTTATGTTTTCTTGTCAAAAGACTACCTGGTTCATTCTGTAACTTTCCAACAACTTAGTGCGTTTCTGCGGTCCTAAGAACCGGGGGCCTCCTTTTCTTAAGTTAGGTCCCGGTCTCTGTTCCAAACTAACGAGTCTGGAAAACACATTATTTCAAAATAATATCATATTTCCTCTATCTCTTACGAAGACTGTATCCGTAGTCTTCCCACGTCTTTCTCATGGGGGGACAATCAGAAGTCGACTTACAATATATTGGGTGAGGTCATGAGAACGGACCTTTTAGGGTACCTACCTCCTCGGACCACCCGACGTCAGGTACCCCAGCGATCCTCAGTCTGTGCTGACTTGCTGAAGTGAAAGTGAAAAGTGAAAGTACGTAACCTCTTCCTTTACCGTTGGGTGAGGTCACAAGAACGGACCTCTTAGGGTCCCTGCCCCCTCGGACCACTCGACGGCAGACACCCCAGTGTGTCTCAACCTGTGCTGACTTCGCTGAATCGTCGTCGTCGTCGTCGTAAAATAATTACTTTCTTTCCTTACAGAATTTTGAGTCTTACCGTGGTCCGGGGAGTGGGTATTCTACGTAAAACCCTATTAGAACCGTGGTCTACCAAGTAGGACCCGGTATTTTACTAATTGAACTTAGAACTTCTTCGCGTCTAGTGGTATGTTTAACAAAGTAAAGGTATCTAATCTCCTTGTTATAGACTCATATTGTATGACCAAACAGTTCATCCAAGACTCGGTTCTCCGCCTTGGTTGAACTTCTATCTCAAACCCCATTTACGCATCATATAATCGTATCGAATTCTATTTGTAAAGGTATTCTTTTTCCGTAACCAATAGGAATCCAAACTCTTATCAATTGAAGAACACTTTGGTCCACAGTAATACCGTTGTGTCACAAAATTCCCTGTGGAGGAAAATTTACACATATTTCTTCCTTTTTTATAGCTATCAAACAAAGGAGGACGGCGAATTCTCTCTATTTTTACAGACTGTGAACGTCCGACAAAGGAGGCAAACCTCTGGGGACCGGAAGTACGGACAATGGGAGAGTTGTACAACCACTGAGTCGACACCTTCATCGATCTTTTTGTCTCTATCTACCTAAGCTCTATGTGAATCTCCCATCGAAGTAATCCTGGTCCACTATCTGACTGATACTCTATTTCCCACCATTCCCTTTTCCTCCCTCGTTCCTGTCCAAGGACAGAAAACCACACTGACTGGTCTATAGGACGTCTTCCTAACGGTAGAAGACTCTACATCTTCTACCCAAAACCTGCCCACAATTCATCAAGAAAATCTGCACGATAATTTCACAGACACATCAACGAGAAACTGCCACAGTTCATCCGTAATTTTAAATATCCAAGTCTTCTTTCTGGACACAATCTCCACGTTTAGAGTAACTAAAGTCTTTATAAAAACTCACGGATTATTCAAGGCTGTGGTCACGATTTCTTAGATGGACGGTCATGTCCCCTGTGTTCTTTACACTCAAGCTAGGGATCCAGTCCTTTTAGGGGATCTCCTCCCGTACCGTTGGGTTACGTCATAAGAACGGACCTCTTAGGGTACCTGTCTCCTAGGACCGTTCGACACATCCCGAAACCCAACGTTTCTCAGTCTGACTTCACTGAAACGTGTGTGTGTCACACAACGCCACTTACAAATCCCTGACCCTTGTATCGTCCCTTATTTCGTCTGTTAGGAACGAGAGTCGCCTTCGACTAGTTATTGTCATTGGGGTTTTTTGTCATCAAGTAGTCCACTATACACCTTACCTCTTGTCCCTTCCCTCTTCCCCTTAATAATACAAATTATAAAGTGTATCCCATCAACCCGTTCTGGGTCACTATTCAATTGTAAACTCGTCTCCTTTATTCCCATGGGTCCCCCACTCTAAAGTCCATCTCAGAAACTTCTTTTTCCCGTTTTTAGGGCTCTGTCCTCGAACACACAACAAAAGTTTCTTACCGTTTCCCGGTCTTCAGACGGAGAACTCTCTTACTTCCTATCTCCTTATTCCATCGGTTCCCCGTCTAATCCCGAAACAGTCAATAAAGTTCCGACACTGAAAATGAAACTCACTCTCCTCCCAAAATTCACTTCTTCATAATACTTATTGTCACAAAAATTTTCTAACGAACAGACGACACAACTCTTGTCTCACATCATCCTTCCCTACCCTCGTCCCTCTGGTTAATCTCCAACCACGGTGTTAGGTGTGTTTGCTGCTACCACCGAATTTTACTCAAACCATAACAATCTCCGACACTCTTTAGAAGATTATCACCTATACGAAATTTTACTAAAACAATCTTAAATCACAACCTAGTCTACATCCCATATATCTTTCCTTTTTAAGTTCCCACTTGGGGTACAAAAACCGTACTCGTTGACCTTCAATGTCTCTGCGGTAGGTACTCAACCCTTTTTTCACCTCCACTTCGTCTACAGAAAAGACCAAACGACCCAGGTCCTTAAGACAAAGCCTGTCCCCATCAAACTCTAGGAACTATATGTTCACGTTCAAACTCCATCATCAGTCCTCCACTCACCTCTCACACCCGACTTCTTCTATGTCTAAATCTTTAGTAGTAGTCAGTTTCGACAATTTGGTTTCCACTAGCGGGTATCGTCACCAGGCGTTCGAAGAACCGTGGTTCCTGGTCAAAGTGTCTTCTGTTAAAAGGGTGTCTAGACCCCACCCCCCTGACCAAAGTCCTGCTAAGTCCGTGTAATGTAGACGCCACGGGAACCAATAACACTGTAGTCGAGGTGGAGTCTAACTTCACAATCTAGGGCCTGCACCTTCGGTCGACTGTCCTCCTCTAAGCCCATCCCGTCATCTACTCTAGACCAATCCTGTGCCGGTCGTACCACGACAGACACCAAGACTTCGATGGCGTATCGTCTCCATATGCACTCGTCCTCAGAGAGGACGAAGGATCGTCCTCCTTCGAAATCTTCCCTTTGTGGGTGTAAATATTCTAGTGACATCAAACTACGATATCACTAATATACATCTCCGGTACAATGTGATATTCAACACTCACACACCACACTTAAAATTAGGATCACCTCAAATTAACTTAACTGATAACAAGATTTCCAAAGGGTCCACCACGATCACCATTTCTTGGGCAGACGGTTACCCCCTCTATTCTATCTGGACACAAGTCAGGGACCCAGCCCTTCTAGGGGGGACCTCGTCCCGTACCGTTGGGTGAAGTCATAAGAACGGACCTCTTAGGGAACCTGTCTCCTCGGACCTCCCGACGTCAGGTATCCCAACGTTTCTCAGACTTGATTGATTTCACTGAATTGTGAAAAAAGATTTGTATGACAGTTCAAACCTTTACAGAGGTAAATTGTCTCTTAGTATATTATTATCAACTTAACATATATTACGACACAAAACATCTGATATGTTACACCAAACCTTACAGTCTTAACTAAACTCAAACGAATAGGTTTTAAAAACTTAATCTCAAGTGGACTTTTGATAACAGTATGTAAAGGTACGTTGTTAGTCTTTCTTTTCGCATTTGAGAAAAAAAACAACAAAAAATGGTTACAGAGAAAAATTATCCTTTTGGAGACCTCTATGTAACCTCGACCACCTTCTCAGTGACCTGTATTTAGACAACTTATTACGTCAAGCGGAGTCTAAGGTTTTGACGCAGGAAGATGGGCCTCCTCAAGTGCAGAGACTCTGAGTCTTAGTACACTACTAGAACTATAATTGGTTAGTCTGGCACGTATCTAACGAAAATGGTGTGGGAAGGGCCTACATATCCTCACATTCAACCAATTCATATTACAGGAAATAAAGAGTTCAATGAACCAGCGTTTCAATCATAATCTCGTTACAGGAAACCTTGACTTCTTTCCTACCTAAGGAACGATCGGGATTGGTTCGTGTGAAAGTACGACCGCAACAACAAATCAGCGATTCAGTACTAGCCGAGTAAACGTTGGGATACCTTATATCGGACGGTCCGAGGAGACAGGCACCTTAACGGGTCCGAGGAGACAGACACCTTAACGGGTTCGAGGAGACAGGTACCTTAATGACCTCACCCAACGGTAAAGGTGCAGGTCCCCTAGAAGAGGTGGGTCCCTAGCTGGGGTGTAGAGGACTTAACGTCCGTCTAAGAAATGGTTCCTCGACGACCCCTCCGGAGTATGAAAGGATCAATGATAAATTTTACTAGTTTATGTAAGATTCAACGTTTTTATCAAAATAATTTTTCTTGTCGAAGAAAAAAGTTGAGTTGTTAAAAAATGAAATTTTTGTAACTATCGTTAACCCTCCTTGACTCGTTTTAAGCAAATAAAACAAAAATTGTCTAAAAAGAAAAAGTAAAGAGGTGTCCTCAACCGTTAGCTTTCAGTCTACGTCAGTTATAAGTGACTGTAACCTTTTCAACTAAAATCCCTAGGAACGTTGATAGTCAACTAGGGTAGTCACGGACCGGAGAGGGGACCAAGACGGCGGAGTCGTCGGACCGACTCGTTACTACCCCTCCGAGACAAACGAGACGGTAGACGGAGACCCCCCTAGAAACAAGAATTTGATGGAGGAATACTGCATGGACCATTCTTGCCCTTACGTTGTACCTAAATTAAAGTTTGTCTATGACCGCAATTCTGTCTACAATCTTCAGGTCCCGGTAATAGGTCACGTCCTTGACGAAGGTTTGGTAGGATTTAAGTAATAATGAAAGGATTACTCAGGGATTGTGAAGTGTCAAAAAGGGTTCTCCCACCCTAAAATATGTCACTTACTCCTTGACGTCGAATGACCTTATATCCTTTTGTCCACCGATGTTGCACCGGATAAGATTCTGGAAATCATCTCTACTCAACGGACTACAGATAAAAGTCAAACTCCACGACATTGATTTTATTCAAATTGACTTTGCTCCTGCGCGTCACGACGATGGTACGAGGTTCAATGGTGGAAGAGAATGGACCTGACAGCGTAAACGAAGGATTAATAGAAGGGTCTAGACAGGAATCGGGAGACGTCTTTGAAGAGTCCGTCTGCCTCTGTAAATTTTGGAGGCAACTCAGTACGGTAAGGTGACGAGTTTCGGGAGTCCCGCCCCGACAAGAAGTAGAGTGAGGTTATTTGCGGTAGTCGCAGGAATCCCGCTGCGGGACGACGGAGATTGACGTAGAAGAGTAAGAAAGAGGGGAGGAG
This sequence comes from Capra ibex, assembly GCA_006410555.1. NCBI lineage: Eukaryota > Metazoa > Chordata > Mammalia > Artiodactyla > Bovidae > Capra > Capra ibex. Next base: position 4,365,694 of record SJYO01033645.1, read on the forward strand.
GTTTGGACGGTGTACAGAAGACCGTCAAGGAACTTGTATGGTCCGTGTAGACGGAGTCCCGAAACCACCACAAGTCAGCGAGTCAACACAGGTTGAGAAACGTTGGGTTACCTGACGTCGTGTGGTCCGAAGGGCCAGGAAGTGGTAGAAGGTCACGAACGAGTGTGAGTAAAGGTAACTCAGTCACTACGGCAGGTTGGTAGAGCAGGAGACAACAGGGGAAGACGGAAGTTAGAAAGGGTCGCAGTCCCACAAAAGGTCACTCAGTCGAGAAGTATAGACCACCGGTTTCCTAACCTCGAAGTCAAACTCGTAGTCAGGAAGACTACTGATAAATCCTAACTAAAGGAAATCCTAACTGACCAAACTAGAGGAAACTAGTAGGTCCCCCGAGAGTTCTCAGAAGAGGTCGTGTCAATTTTTCGAAGTCAAGAAGGCACGAGACGGAAGAAATGCAAGGTAAGCGTTTAGGTGCCCACTGAGGACCTTCTTGACATCGAGACTGACATGTCTGGAAACAGTCGTGTCATTCCAGAGACGAAAAATTGGACGACAGATCCAACCAGTATCGAAAAGAAGGTTCCTCGTTCGCGGAAAATTGAAGTATCGAGGTCAGTGGCAGGAGTCACTAAAACCTCGGGTTCTTTTATTTCAGACAGTGACAAAGGTAACAAAGGGGTAGACAAAAGGTACTTCACTACCCTGGCCTACGGTACTAGAATCAAAAAACTTACAACTTAAAATTCGGTCCAAAAAGTGAGAGAAGAAAGTGGAAGTAGTTCTCCGACAAGAAGCGAAAGACGGTATTCCCACCACCGTACATGTATAGACTCCAACAACTATAAAGAGGGACGTCAGAACTAAGGTCCCGAAACCACCCTTATCAGACAGGGGTCGATGGTGACACCGAGTAAGAGAGTTAAGGAAATCCAGGAAAGAGTCACCCACTAGACTGGTGAAAAATTTTAACATTGTGTACGGTGGGGGAGGGGGGTAAGTGACATGGGAAAGACACAAAAGAAAAAGAGGTGAATTACGTAAGACAAATGAAACAATTGACAGACGAAGAGGGAAGGAGAGTCACCTTACAATTCAAGGTCCTCCTGTTCTGACAAAAGTGAACATAAAAGACGACATAGAGAGCGTAGATCTTGACGCGGATCGTGTCCTTTCCATGACTAACAACGAAAACCTTTCTTACTTCAGGACGAAGACTCGTCGGTGTACCCAATGGTAAACATTTACCGTTTTTAAAGGGGAGCCTTATATTTTGACGACAACGAGAACTAGGTCATTACTAAGTCTTATAAAATCAATCCTCTATAGATACCTTTTCCATGTCGGATTCTGAAGGAACCATATCTTTCGAGTGGGCAATATTTAAGGAACAAGTACCAACGTATGAGAACAGAAACCCAAAGCGGTTCATACCAGTGCCCCACGGAACCCATAGTGACCGGACAAAAGGCAGAACGTCCCCACCACAGTTAGCACCTCGACTTTGTTTCAAGTCACTACGTCGCGGACGAGTATCCGACCTACGGGTGTCGATAGTCCACTCACCAGAGATCGGCCACTTAGTCTCCCGGGTTCTCACACTCGGAAACAGGACCAGTCGCCGCTAATCACGAAGGTCAGACTGAGGTTCTGTTTATTTGCAATACGACCTTTCCTCTTCCCAGATGTGTTGTGGCGTGAGGCAGATGGTATCATTGGCCTGTGTTCAGTCTATCTTTCACACGACAGCGTGTGGTCGGACCTTTGAGAACGAGGAAGGCAATTCTCACATGTAAAATAAGACAGAGAATTTAACGTTTGAGATTACTAGCCCATTAACCGCGGTTATTTTGCGATTACGAGTCGGAAGGCAAAAGTCTCCCCTGGTCCCCGGAAGTCTAGCAGGGGACTCGGAACGACACGTAACACAGCTCGTGTTACGGAAGTAGAAACGAGACACAGTTCTAGTATTTGATGCTTACACCAGAATGTTCCATTTACGATGTAACTATCAACGACATTCAATGTTATCCTAACGCTTAACATCTCTTCAACTTTATTCAGAGCAAAGGAGCGCATTTTTACTAGTCTAGAGAATGAAACCTCTACTACCCGGCAAAGGTCTAAGTCTGTCAAAGGAAATTGAAATAAAAAGGATGCAAAGAGGGGACTTAAAAGCATAAAAATAAAACCCTCTAATTCAGGATGTCTTTCCAACTTCAGCATGTTTCATATGAGAAGTGAAGTCCTGTTTACGCCAAAATTTTGCGTTCAACTCTCCGAAGGTGACCCCCAGGTCACAGATCCTAGGACACGAGGGATACGTCCCCCACGTACAACCTAGGGACCAACCTCTTGACTCTAGGGTGTACGGTGTGTCACACCGGTTTTGGAAAAAAAAAAAAATTATTTTTGAATTTTTTTTTACGTTCAACCATTTTATGACAAGTTGGAAACTTATGTTTTATCGATTACTAAAATAGATAGTCTGGTTTCTTTACAAAAGTAGAGTCGGGAAATTTTTTTTGGTTTGAAATCCCGGGAAGTCGTCTATTTAATGTATGCCACGATCTATATTACCTATGCGTAAGAAATTTTTCCCTTCCTCAAAAAAAAGGTAGAACTTACACGAAATTATGGTGAATGATTTAGAAAAGAACTGTCCTGGTTTACACGGACTACCACCGACTGTACGACCTCAAACAGGGGCATTTATTTCTAGAGGCCGAGTGACGACCCTGACCTGTGTTTGACGCTGAACGAATAAGGGGAAGGTACCCTGAGATGGACCCTCATATGGACGTGCGTGGTTTCGCTCCTGTCCATACTCCGTCGACTCTGTACATAGCGCAATAAGACACACACGACCGCACCTCGTTTTCGTCGTCCGAGTAGCTCGGAGAAAAGTCGATGAGTGTAGTCGGAGATCTACATAGAACGTAACAAAGGTGTGTTTTTTTACAAAGGTAAAAAACACGATGACACACTTAACTTTCTAGACTTTCCTTTTAAGTCCTACTTTCCCTCATCTCTCAAATTTCCTTACACCCTCCTTTCACTTCACTTTCAGTGAGTCAGCACAGACTGAGAAACGTTGGGGCACCTGATATGTCAGGAACCTCAAGAGATCCGGTCTTATGATCTCACCCATTGAAAAGGGAAGAGGTTCCTAGCTCGGGTCCAGAGGGTGTAACGTCCACCTAAAAAATGGTCGACTCGGTGTTCCCTTCAGGCACTTTCCTTTCCAATTGGTTTTGATTTGTTCTTTCTCGATCAAACTTTCAGACTCATTTTTTTTACCTCAACACTTGTCTACATCCACATTCATCACGTAATTCAATTAAAATGCTTTACTAAAACGAATAGTAAGTTTGTAATCGACAACATACAGCTACTCCATAAATCCTATGTTATGTCACCATATTCCCAACGGGCTCCTCCGGAATGTTTCTCGACTCTTTTCTTCTCTTCGATTTCCGTTTCCTCTTTTCCTTTCTATATTGGTAAACTTACGTCTCAAGGTTTCTTATCGTTCCTCTCTATTCTTTCGGAAGAAGTCACTAGTTAACTTTCTTTATCTCCTTTTGTTATCTTACCCTTTCTAATCTCTAGAGAAGTTCTTCTAATCTCTACCCGTGTTATTTCCTGCCTCTACCATACCTGGATTATCTTCGTCTTCCATAATTCTTCTCCACCGTTCTTATGTGTCTTCTTAACATGTTTTTTCTATAAGTGCTGGGTCTATTAGTGCTACCACACTAGTGAGTGGATCTCGGTCTGTAGGACCTTCCACTTCAGTTCACCCGGAATCATAGTGATGCTTGTTTCGATCACTTCTACTACCTTAAGGTCAAATCGATAAAGTTTAGGATTTTCTACTACGACACTTTCACGACGTGAGTTATACGGTCGTTTAAACCTTTTGAGTCGTCACTGGTGTCCTGACCTTTTCCAGTCAAAAGCAAGGTTAGGGTTTCTTTCCGTTACGGTTTCTTACAAGTTTGATGACGTGTTAACGTGAGTAGAGTGTACGATCATTTCATTACGAATTTTAAGAGGTTCGGTCCGAAGTCGTCATGTACTTGGTACTTTAAGGTCTACAAGTTCGACCTAAATCTTTTTCGTCTCCTTGGTCTCTAGTTTAACGGTCGTAGGTGACTAAGTACCTTTTTCGTTCTCTCAAGGTCTTTTTGTAAATGAAGACGAAATAACTGATATGATTTCGGAAACTGACACATCTAGTGTTGTCTGACACCTTTTAAGAATTTTTCTACCCTTATGGTCCGGTGGACTGGACGGAGGACTCTCTAGACATACGTCCAGTCCTTCGTTGTCAATCTTGACCTGTACCTTGTTGTCAAGAAATAAGTAAACCTTGGCCAGGTCTACTTGGTTTAGCCCTTTCCACATACAGTTCCGACATATAACAGTGGGACGAATAAATTGAATATACGTCTCATGTAGTACTCTTTGTGACCCGACCTACTTCGGGTTCGACCTTAGTCCTAACGACCCTCTTTATAGTTAGTGGAGTCTATACGTCTACTGTGGTGGGAATACCGTCTTTCGTTGTTCTTGATTCGGGACACCGTGTCGGTTTATTTATTTATCTAACAACCTATAACACAAACCGTGCCACGGCCCGGGAAGTACATGTAATTGTCGTCTACGAACCTGACACACGAAGGAGACCTGAGTGTATGGTGTGTATGGTAGGTAAATTAGGATCACTGTAAGGTCGTTCCAACCCAGACAGGAGGAGGGAGGTACCTCGAGACTAAGGGGTACGATCGACGACTCGACAGACCCAGGGGAGGAGTCAGGACAACCCGAGACCATAGGGTCAGGTAGTCGTTTGAGGCCCTTTGTCACTTCCTGTCTCCTCGGGTCGCACGACGTCAGGCACACAGTCCGTGCTGACTCGCTGATTTCCTCTCGTCGGGGTGAGGTCCCACGGGAAAGTGTACCTACGGGAGGGGGCGGAACCCGAGACTGTGACGCGACCAGGTGGGGGCACGTCACCTGTGGGAGGAGCGGAGGAACCCGAGATCAGAGGTAACGCCCGACAGAGAGGTACACCTGGGAGGAGCGGGACGCACTCAAAGGTGGGACGGGGTCCGGAAGGTGTATCCACCTGCGGGGGAGCGGGACGAGTGCGAGTAGCGGGCTTCTGTCCGACGAGGGGCTATGCCTCTGAGAATAAGAATGGAGGAGCCCAAGAAAAAAACAAAACAAAGTAAAAAATGGAAAAACCGGTTTGACGGAGCGCACGCCTTAGAATCAAGGGACTGGTCCCTAGTCTGAGTGCGGGGGACGCAACCTTTGTCTCAGAGTTGGGACCTGGTGTTCTCTTCAGTAAACAGGAACCCAACAACTAAGTACGGGGGGCGAGGGACCCGAGTCATTAAACAAGCCTACCGGGTGTCTTGAGTCCCTTCGGGAGTGCCAATGACCAAATAATATGTCATTTACGACTTCTGCATCCACCCCGCTCCAGGTCTTCCCAGAACTCCGTGTGGTGGCAGGGCCGTGTGCCTACACAAGGGGTCGGACCCGCGAGGGGTGTGGGGTCTCCCTATCCCCAAGAATGCCTCCGGAGTAGTGTATCCGTACTATCTAATAACTCGGTCACCGGAAAGAAGGGAAAGATCTTTTATCCCCAGACCCGACTTTCAACGTTCTAAGATAAGTCCGAAGGAGAAAGACCACTGGTCAACGGTAGGACTTCGATAGGTCCTCAGTCGAGAACCTCGTTTTCCACAAGGACAGTGTCCCTTAAATCCTCAGACACGGCCTTTGGTCCCAGTTTCTGGTCGATGATATTGTTTTCTACACGGGTCGCGGAGACAGTGGTGAGTCTTCTACCGTCCCCAAATCCTCGAGCCACAGTCCTCGGTCTCTGGCTGTACATACAAATAACGATGAAGCGCCTGAGAACTATCTCTAAACCATTGAGATCTAGTATGACTTTTCGTAACGGTAGAATCGTCATAATTCCAAAGACGAAGTACTTGTGCCCTGCGAAAAGGTAAATTACAAAATATCAAAAGCACTATGTCCAAAATACCCCAAAAAAATTAGTTGAATAAGGATACATAAAATAAGGAAAACTATGATAACATTCACTTCAATAAAATTAAAGTAAAGACCAAGGAGTAACGTCCAAATATCTTTATATTAAGTGAAAAAATATAACTAAAATATATATGACTTGAGAAAAATCAAGACCATCACAATATCACCTTAGGAACCCTGAAGGATAAATATCCTGTCGTTGTGGACGTTTATTTCTATCAAAATAATGAAGGAAAGGTTAAACACACGGAATAGAAAAAAACAGAATTAAAGGAACTTGTCTAGGAGGTCATATTACAACTTATCTTCACTGTTCTCAACTGTGGGAGCAGAATAAAGGTCAAATTCTCTCTTTCGAAACCCACAAAGTGGTGACTCACACTACAATCGACACATAAAAACACAACTCCTTCAAGGACAGATAAGGATCGAACAACTCAAAAATAGTACTTTCTCACAAGTCCAACCACGGTGACACTGTAATCCCGTAGTCATCAAACTGGGTGACACCGAAAAAACGAAATAGGCACGTTTATAATTGTGTTACTTTTCCCGTTTATTACATCTTAATGACACTTCTCAAAACTGGAGTGACTGGGGGACTTTAATCAGAACCCCTGGAGATCCACAGACGCCTGGTGTAAAACTCTTGGACACGAGATTTCTAATGTGACTCTAACCTACACAATAAGATCCTAATCCCAGTTTAACTCGTCTCGATAATGGACGAAACCAAATTCGTAATTCCAAGATAATTACTTCGGATTTTAGTATATGTGAAGTAAAAATCGTTGGTACATTACGACCACACGGATAAGTCTCATATTACTCCAACTCCAGCAAAAACAAAAAAAAAAAAACAAAAAAGATTTGTTTTTGACGAGAAGTCTTACAAAAAAAGAGGGATTGGACGTGTAAACTTCAAACCAAAACAAAAAAGGTCTAAACAAATAACCAACACCACCCAGAAACAACGACGTGTTGTCGAAAGAAAATCAACCCCACTCAACCCCGGTGAGAACCAACGCTACACACCCGAAGAACAACGTTACCGCAGAAAATAACACCTCGTCAGAGGTAAGGAGACTCCGGAGATCCTAGAAGGACCTGGTCCCTAGCTCGGCCACAGGGAACGTAACGTTTCGTCTAAGAATTGGTGACCTGGTGGTGCCTTCGGGACAAACCGGAAAAATTAGAGACATCATCAAATGTAGGTAAGGACAATCAAAGTAAACAAAGAAGAACCAAAAGAAAACCAAGAAACCTGTGATTAAGACAATTCACGTAATTAAATTAGTGAGAGTCGTAGTACAGGAGTCACAATATAATACGGTATACATAAAGGTAGACCCGAAGGAGCCCGAGTTACGAATTCTTAGATGGACGTTACGTCCTCTGTACCCAAACTAGGAACCCAAACCTTCTACGGGACCTCCCTTTTTACCGTTGGGCGAGGTCATAAGAACGGACCCTTTAGGGTACCTGTCTCCTCGGACCACCTGATATCAGGTACCCCAGCTTTTTGTCAACGTGTCCCGAATCGGTGATGTGTCATTATTATTACCAAAGGTAGATCCTGTGATTATTTTTAGAGTTTGTCTTCACGGTACCTGGACACTACACCAGACACCTTACCAGAACCCGGTGTTTAACAATGATCAAATATTATTTTATTCATGTCTTTGACTCTCTTACCTTCGTATTCACTAAACTGCAACGGCGTCTGTACGCACCAAAGACATACAGTACTTTCTTAGTCAGACTCCCCGAAGAGATCGCCAGGTCGCTAAATTCTGGGGTACTAAGGTGACGTCTCATGCGTCCAAGTCAGGGGCGAACCCCCTAATCCTAAGGGTGTACGGTGGGTCACCTCGGGGGCGGGCACGGGGGGCAGGGGGGGGGTTTTTTTCTTATAATCAGACCTCGCCCAATTTTTCATTTTTTTTTTCGCAAGGAAACAAGGAAATGGCGTCCACCAAACTCTTCGCGACGTGACCTGGTCGCAAAAGGGTCGAAAAACCGACCTTCTTGTTGTCTATCAAATGTACCGGTAGACCTGTGGCAATACACCGCTACCTGTATATTGTCTTTTGTCAAAAGTACTTTGTATAAGTGGTGCCCACTACTCGACTATTCGAGAATTAGAAAAAAAAAAAGAATTTACGACCAACTCTGGATGATTCAACTAAGTACAGAGTGATCACGAAACTCTATACATCGACCATTTTACGTCGACCTCCTCCCTTACTTACACCGGTGATGTATAAAAAGACTATGAAACATGTCAGATAAAAAGAGAGTTTCCCTTAGTGACATATAAAAAAAATTTCGAAGAACACTTGTCAACGAATACAATGGTCTTATCTTAGTAGTGAGAATAATCAAATATCATATAAAAGAAACAGTTCTTTAATAAATTTTATTACAAGTAATTTATAATAAAAACTCAAACTGTAGAAAAAACAAAACCGTCATCTCAATTTATACTTTGTACTTAATAAAATATCCAAAAACAAACATCCCTTCTGACTGAGCTCAACTAAAGATAGCACACATACAAAATTTAATAAAAACCATTTTCGTAATTTTTATCCAAAGACTGGTATCTAAGGTGAAGTATGGGTTCCTATCGATGGTACCGCCCCCCTTTATCATTTATAGTTCACAATCCCTCCTACACCTCTGTAACTTTGGGAACATGCAATGACCACCCCTACATTTTACGATGTCGGTGATACCCCATGTCGAACCGTTGAGGAGTTAAAGGCATACTGGTTCGTTAAGGAGAAGACCTATATATGGGTCTTCTTAAGTTTGATCCCAGAACTATAAACACGTGGGTGTAAGAATCGTTGTTATAAGGGTTGTCGGTGTTTTACCTTCGTTGGATTCAGAGGTAGCTACTGACTTACCTATTTGTTCTACACCATAAATGTATTTTGCCTTACAATAAGTTGAAATTTTCCTTTCTTTAAGACTGTGTACGACGTTACACCCATTTGGAACTCCTATAACAGGATTCATTTTTATGTCGGGGATTTTCTGTCCATGGTAATACAACTCCTTAGTTCTAGGATCTCTATCTGTCATCCTACGACCAACGGTCCTCNCCCCCCCCCCCCCACCCTCACCCCCTAAATTACTTGTGTCCCAAAGACAAAACTTTTTGTTTTTTTTCAAAACCTCTAACCAACGTGTTCATATTTACATGAATTATGATGATTCGACATGTTAATTTTTATCAATTCTACCATTCACGATGTATATAAAATGGTGTGTATAAAAATTTTTTAACCAAAAACTTACGATTATTGAGAATGAACGAATCTTTTTACCGTACAACCAATAAAGTTCATAATTGAATCGTTGAACACAAAATAGTCAAGACGCAAAAGGTCAACCACTCGCGACTCTTATTGGCGATATCGGATCTAGTGTAGAGGAGTGACAAGTGAAGAGTCCATCCAACTTAGTACGAAACGTATAGTGTGTTCATGTCCTTTCTTCATAACCGATTGAATGGACAACATTACCCTAACATTAGAATTTCACCTAATAAATCACTTTGAACCAGTTTTGTTTTAGACTAAACCTAAAGTGGACCAAGTATACCGTGGTAGAAAACAAAGGTACAAAAATAGAGACGAATATACTCACATTGAATGGTATTCCATCATGGGAAAGACAGAATAAAATTGGACATAAACAAACAAAAGAGGGACGTAAAGGAAAGTCCTCTGCGACTAACTGAAACGGAATTGGAGATGCCTATAGACCCGGGACACCGTGCTACGGCTCTTGGTCTGCCGACACTTTATGTAGTTGAAACTTGTCACGCAGGGAGAGGAGACAGGAGGACGGAACGGGGTCCGTTTCAGTGCGAATCTCTTCCCTCGAGTAACACATCCGTTTTCAGTTTACACACGTAAATTTCTCAAGTCGGGATCCCAACGGACGGAAGACTGTCTGGAAGATAAAGTAAAACGCAAGAATGGATCGCCAAAATCCTGTCTTTTTCCTAAGAATCTCAACCTTACTGTGTGTCTTTATACGTATATATGGTAGAAATAGCCCTCTCTTTCGTGTATAGGTTTTTTGAAGAAAAAAACAAACAAAAAGTTTGTTCGAGACCGACCGAAATACTTTCTTTTCGACACGCACTAACTGAAAAATGGTCAGACGAGACCGTGCTGGACCTACGTGGGCACCGCCGGTCACACGTACGAGACCATAGAGGGTGCACGCAACGGTCAAGGCACAATTGTGGGGACGTCGCTACCTCCGGACAAGACCGATTATACAAGGCACAATTGTGGGGACGTCGCTACCTCCGGACAAGACCGAGTATGCCGGATTGTGACATGAAGTCTAAAGGGACTCCGACCCACGAACCGTTCCTACCGGCCAAAGCGAAACGAAACAGATAGCAACCGTCGCAAACGAACATGGGGTCGTGGGTGAAAGGTGAAAAGTACTGCCCAACCTCGGATCTCAACTCGTTGAGATCGCTGAAAAAGTACAAGTGGCACAAGACGGAATTCACACCCTACGGGGGTCGGTTCCCGTCGGAGGTTCTTCCGACCCCTCGCTCTTTCCAGAGTTTATGAACATTAGACGTGTAAAGGTAACAAAAATTCGTTTGAGGTAAAGACTATGGGTGTTGAAGGTTTTCAGTGACGTCGGGGAAACTCCAGAGTCACAGGAGTGGGATTCCATTTTTCATCTAAGATGTTGTTGTCGCGAAGAGTCTGAAGTAAAAAGCTAGCCCTTTGGGAAAATAAATGTATTATACGTAAAATTCTAAAAATTGTCAATGTTTTGTTTAAATTCTTGGTCAAAACTTAGTTTGTGAACACATTAAGGACTTTGCACACTTCCTAAGGGACCTAGTATAAAACTACGAGGACCTTGATGTCAACGGGGAACTTGTCGTACCTAAGATTTGACCCCCCAGGTGAATTATGTAGTTAAAAAGAGTATCGTCAATGAGATCATGACACCCTAGATGTCAAGGGACTTATTCGACATGGACCCAAAAGCTCCCAGCCGCGGACATTTGGGGCGTACAACAAGTTCTCAGTTGATATTTCATTAACATGGGTTCCCCAGGGAATACTTTGGGTATAAGATCTAATCTTAAGATCCTCACCAACGGGGGTCGAACTGGGACTTGGTGTGGAGTCTTTCGTCTCTCATGAGGAATATCTACCGTAGGTCCGTTCACCCAATTTTTTCGTTTCTTAGGTCACAACCCACTCAAACTTTGGACCAAGGGGTCGAATAATCGACACTCTATGGGATTTGGAGTGAAATCTGTAGAATTTTACTCCCGTCATATAGGAAGTTTCTTAACAGTATTCCATATTTACTTCACACCCTAAGAGACCATCGACTCGACTATTTCTTAAACGGAAGTTACGTCCTCTGGGGTCAAACTAAGGACTCAGCCCTTGCATGGGACCTCTTCCCTATCCGATGGGTGAGGTCATAAGAACATGAAGGGACCACCGAGTCTACCATTTCTTAGGTGGACGGTACGTCCTCTGGACCCAAGCTAGGGACCCAACCCTTCTAGGGGACCTCTTTCCTTTCCGATGGGAGAGGACATAGGACCGGACTTCTTAGGAGTACCTGTCTCCTCGGACCGTCCGATGTCAGGCACCCCAGTGTCTCTCAACCTGTCCTGACTCGTTGATTCGTGTGTGTACTTCATATAGGTCTTAATGTGTCTTCCACAGCACACACCATTTACATCTTACTCTCAATCGATAATAAACATCTAAACACAAATCTCAAAATTAAGTCCTTCTACGGGTAGTTTTCTTCATTCTCGTGAGGATATTAGGTCTGAGACGGTACTTATGCAAAGAAAAAAACCTTTGATAAAATTTATCTTAACTAGCTCCTGAAGGCACCAACAGGTCACCAATCCTAAAGTACGACAGTGACGTCCCACGTGCCCAAGTCAGGGACCAGTCCCTTTAAGGTGTACAACGGACTGCGTCGGTCTTTTTTTTATCTTAAGTAGTTCGTCATCAACGTCTCCAATCGTTACCCTGGGAAGGACGGGTCTATAACGATTGACGTATTCGAAGTGAAAATAAGCAGTAGAAATACATCTGACTACCTGAAAAAAGAGAGACATCATTACAACGTCCAGTCACCTCAGGTCAAAAATACGTCGGAGACGGTCTCCTTCTTTAGCAGTAGTCTCTACTAGTTCTGGGGTCTCATTCACTGCGACTTCAAAATATATTTCTCTACTAAATGGGACTATAGTCAAACTCTTCTTGGTCAACATAATCGTCTTGAGAAATTCGACGTCTACTTTCTTTGGGTGGAGTTTGACGGAATTCGACTTGCATAACCGAACACGACGGCTCTTCAAGTCTCAATGGACCAAAGTCGGTCCCGACCTTATTACGGAAAGCCCGAAGTAAAGAGGAAACAGAGATAAGACGAAAGGGAGGAAAAACCCAAATAACAACTTGTTCGTGTTCGAACAAGTCTTTTCTCGCGCGAAGACATGATCCAGCACCTCAACTGGGACCGGACCGTACCAGTGAACTAGTCTTACTATCTTATAAGACCGAACCGTACCCTTTGTACAAGTCGGACCTGGAAGAATAACACCTTCCACTTCAAGTCGACCCACACCCATCTCCTCCTCACTAAGAAGTCTCCTTCCATTCCCCAAACAATCATTTTCTTTCCCTTTACCTAAGACCCGTCCGTGTCTGGTACCCACAGGTGATAATGATTGGCACACTTATCTACGTATTTTTGATCTTTGTTTTATTTAAGACTGTCTCCATATATGATACTTCTTGTGTCGACATTTTCCGTTACGTCATCTCTTGTTTTGCCCGGTCCGAGGGACCAAAAGTCCCTGTAGGAGTTCCATTTGCCTTCTTTTTGAACTAAGAAATGACAATTTCAGTCGAATTTCTAATACCCGAGACCCAGATTCTGCAATTGACAAACATCCTAACCCTTTGGGTAAAACTCATAGACTATAACTTATAACGATATAAAAATTAGGGTTCTCAAATAACAGTAATTTGAAAGTGGATCTTAAGTTTTAGGGTACGACTAAAAATTTTTAAGAACAAAAAGAAGTAAAACCAGTAACATATTTACAGGGAGTCTTGGAGTCACCTTCCTTCCTTCCTTTGAACTTATTTCCAGTTGGTTCAAACGATGAATAACCGTTTAGACCAAATATTTTAAACTAGTTTTATTAATCATACTCTGAAAGGTACAACAAGAGGGATGAAGTAAAGGGGTGAATAATCTCGAATAACGTCAAAGCAAACAAACAAAAAATATATATATTACGGATAAGAATAACTAAGGAAAGGAAAAGTATACACTTGGTACTTACTCCGGAAAACACCTACCACTTTGGTCAAATTAACAAGAGAATGACCACAAATACTGATTATTGGACCTATCCTTGAGAAGTGAAAAGTCTAACCGCAAACTATTCGACTGGGTGACTTCACGAGGCACTCTTACATGATGTAAGAGTCACATCATGTAGGTCAACCAGGTCTTGTGATCTCCCAAGTGAGAGTCCCACTTTTAAGTACTGACGAGGTGGTGAGACGAGGTGCGTCTCCCGTCTTAAAGATGCAAGTGCATTATCTTTACGTCTGAAACCAAAATTACACAAACTACGAAGTAAGTTTAAAAAGGCTTAAAATAGAAAAAATCTTACTACGATTAAGAACGAAGTTACAAGATTGTCCTCTACATAGACGTCTCAGAAAAATGTGGTCCCGCTAAGTAATTACGTCGAAATACATTTCGAAATGTCCAGTCACTTTTTTATAAACGATAATAATATATCAATTACTAATGATAATTAAAAACAACAAAACGTACATGATTGGGGTTGTATCAAAACGTCAACATATATGCCTACAAATATTTACGACAACATTAAAAAAAATTACAAGAAAGGTATTCTTATGGTTCTCAGGGTTACACCTCTCTCCTAATTCCCGTGAAAGGGTGACTGATCACTTCGTACTGCGATCATTTCCTCTTTGACGTGGATGTGACAACATTTTTGTAGGGAATGATGTGACGTATATGAGAGATATGATCTTTCTTTAAAATTTACAAAAGAACCTATCCAAACTACCATGCCAAAAATGGGAAAGCAATCATGTCGTTTCCAGACTGAACCAAGTGCAAGTTCTTTTGAGATTTTTTTATTAGATTCGAAGTTTCAATGTCCCATATTCTCTACGTTCAGTGAATCTGAAACAATTTAACGGTGAATCGAAGTACTTAAACTTTATTAGTGAGTATCTTAATTTTTTAGGGAATCTTAGAGGACTAGACTGGAGGGTGTGTTTCGTCTTTATGGAAGACTCCGAAGGGACTGTCTGTCGATCAGTCGAAGATCAACAGAGACGGAGGTCCCTGTTCAATAGAGTCGAGGAGGACACACTGAATGGTGAGTCTTGACACGGTAGACTTTCAAATAGGGTCCCATAAGGGACCGTCAGGACACCAATCCTGAGCCGTGGAAGTGAGAACCCCGGGTCCAAGTTAGGGACAAACCCCTTGATTTCAGGGGGTTCGGCGCACCATGTCGGTTTCTTTTCAGGTAGGATCATAATCTAGTCTAAATTAGGATGTAGTAAATCCACCGTAGAAAGAAACCCTCGAAGGGTCTTGTGCCGACAAAAGATATTTCCTTGAGAAGTTCATAAAATTCGTAAAAGGCACAATAGAAAGAGGTCCGAGTCATGTGGGTCAGGGAATTGAAAGAGGGTCCACTACACCAAAGGTCTAGGAACTGAAAAGAAGACCTACGTAAGAACTTATAGACCGACGAGATACAAAAGAAAAAAGAGAGATTATTTTGAGGTCCTACTGTGTTAGTGAATGAAGATTCCGTAATAAAGAAAGTAGAGTAGTCGGGAAGAACAATTGTCATCAGTTTACATGTCAAAGAGTACCACAGAGAACGTCTGACTCTAGGACTTACTAGTCACTCCGCGGCTAGTGCTCGAAATGGAATCCTCTCAGAAAGGGTCATCTCACCGGATGGAGGTGGTGACGAGAGCGAGTGGAAACGCGGACAGTCCTACAGACATAAACCGTAGTAGAATGTAGAGGGAAGGTCGACTCGTCATCTACAATACAAAGCAAAATATTAAGAACGTCCGAGTACTCAAAAATATCAAATAGGACCTGATGTCTTTGATAAAGTAGAAGGACACTAGAGTGCCAATCTTCAATAAACGTGTTACAATTCTCATTGACGATAAAGTCCGGACAGGTCACAGATAACACAACAATATATAACGGAGTCGCAGAGGACCTCATAAAAAGTCAATCAAAAATCACAATACACCATGAGATTTCACAGAGAAACAAAGAGAGAAGTCTAAAAGACAGCTCCTTGACTCTCCTTAAATCTGGAAAGGACCTGCCTTGATTTCTTTCTTCAATGAAATCGACAACTTTCACTCCACTCCAAACCAATTTCTTTCTGTCAAAGAAAGTAGAGTGACACCCCGTCTAACCATGGTTCTTTAACAAGTTTAACAAGTAACCTGGAACAACGATTCTTTATATTTAAAGATTTGGAAAAGTAATTTCTTAATCTATGTTTAAATTGTCAGATACCATATATATGAAGGGATATCAAATTCCTTATAAGTGAAGGGATACCAAATTATTTTACTATGATGTGTAAATACAAACCACCTTCTTTTGTAGACTTTACCATAGTTCTCAAAGAAAAAAGAAAAAAAAAAAGAAACGGTCGAGGTTCCTTCACATTGTCTCATACTTAAAAGGGTCCTTCTCAAGGCTTTAAATGTCGTCCTTAAGACCACGTTCAAGATACGGACGACAGAAGTCATAGTTCTTCGGGAAAGAGTAGGAGAACGGGACGTAAACTTAGGTGTGTGTTTGTACCACACGGACAACTTCTTTCATTCTCTCGCCTTTGTGTGTCTTGAGGACATCCGACAAGTCACCCGGAAAGTCTTACGTTACAGACAACATATGACATCAATCGAAAATCCTGAAACCACCCAAAAGAGAACGTCCCGCCTCCCGTAGGAGTCTTAATATCAATTAAACACAAACTTATCAGAAGACGTGATAAATGGGAAAAGACGTAGAACAAGTGGAAAATGTAACTTCACTAAGGGATAAACTTTCAAGGCTCTTATCGTGTTTCGTAAAGATCTAGGGGAAGTGGGTCTAAGTGGTAAATAATTGAAAGTAAACGGAAAGAAGGACTCGGTGATCTCTCAATCAACATTTATAGCACGGGGAACTAGGACTGTGTAAAATCGCACATAGATTCGTGTCACCGTAAGAAAGTATTGACGTCGTTTTAAATTTCTAGTCCGTCAAACTATAACCAAATATAAGTCTAAAATGATCAACACGAATCTTAAAAAGAAGGAACTAGACCCTAGGTCAAGTTCTAGAACGTATACAACTCAACAGTACAAAGAAATGAATTGGAGGTCGACAACAACCGGAAAGAGACAGAAAGCACTGTGATTGAAAAATTTGACAAAGAAATAAACCGACGTAGACCAGAAGCCACGCAGGTCACCCCAGAAGGCAACGGCGTACGCATGAGGGATCAACACCACTCTCCCGAATCGACGAGGCCCGGTACACCCTAGAATCAAGGGGTGGGTACTTAGTTCGGGAGCACGGGACGTAGCGTTCCGTCCAAGAATTCCCTTCAGGACTGCAACGGGGAGAAACTTCCGATGTGGACAATAAACCATCTCACAGGAAGTCAAACCTAAACAGACCCCAGAGGAGTACTTTTCTAAGTCCAGAGTTGATAAAATATGGGAATTTGTGAGTGACTTTTTTGATTGTATTGACCTTCGAAACATAAACGTCCCCATGGACAGAAAGGAACACGGAAGAAGGAATCACCTAGTAAACATAGAGGAGGGACTACTCTCAGAAAACTGTCTCCTACTCTGTTGGTATAGACTACCATTCTCACTAATAATCCAGGTGTAAGTTCGAGGAAAGAGGAATTCAGGATACGAAAGTAAGTTTGTCTATGTTTTTTGTAACTACCGGTGACACTGGAAAGGACCAGTCACATGGAGTAACATGTAATTTTTTTTTGGACTCCTCCGGATTCGTAGAGGTTCTGAAGTCTATCGATAGACAGTAAATAATAATTATGAAAAAATCATATTATAATTGATCGTCGAGAAGTAACTGGACTCTGTACTTACAGTGGAAAGAGAATGAATGTCTGCACCTACAACGAGCCCTACAGTACACAGAATATTTTACGGAGGCCGACTAACCTCTCAGTCATTGACACCTATACAGTCATTACTACCTTTACTCGACAATGTTGGATGTCAGAGGTCTTTTCCGACGTCTTGTCTAAGACCTTCTAAACTAGTGATAACTACACATTCCTCTTAAATCCCATTTCAGGTAAAGGATTACCTTTAAATCGTTAAGAATCACAGTTACAGTCCAAACTTATATTAAGTCTATACATGTTTCATCACCGAATTTCACTCAACAGTACTAAGATTCATCGACAAAAGTCGAAAATTTGTCTTTTAGATTGTGTACTTAAGTTTAGACCTTTGTTCTGAGTACTTAATGTCAGACCGATAATTGATACTACACTTCAGTGAGTCAGCACAGGCTGAGAAACACTGGGGTACCTGACATCGGACGGTTCGAGGAGACAGGTACCCTAAAAGGTCCGTTCTCATGACTTCACCCAACGGTAAAGGAAAAGGTTCCTTAGAAGGGTTGGGTCCCTAGCTTGGGCCCAGAGGGTGTAACGTCCGTCTACGAAAATGGTAGACTCGGTGGTCCCTTGACTCGACATTTAAGATTTTACATTTACATAAAAGGAGATTATGTAAAACAGACAGTAAAGACCTTTTTTTACTTCCTTTGAAACGATGTACCGTACTTTCATAGAACATATGGTCTCACTAATGAAGTGAGGACACACTGTACCGACCAAAAGGACAAAGTATCTCGTAAATGGAATGTCCCCGTATTTGTCAGATAGTGCATGTAAGAGTCTTCATTACCAAAAGATTGAAGGAATATCTCTGTTACACTACCTCCTATAGACATCATTCGACGTCCTCTAATCCTTGGGTTAGGTACGGTAACCTGAAGATTATGCCCTCTACCTAATACTTTGCCTTCATCTTTACCTTTTCCCTAAGTTAGGTCCATTTACTGTTTCGTCGTTCACGTGGAAAACTAAATCTCTTTTGTCATTACGTCAATTTAAAAATTTAGTTAAGAATAAAAACTTAAATGTCGAGTCGGAAACTTATAAGCTCACTTAGAAAGAGTCGAGATGCCATCATCGTGTAGCCCCGTATAGCACACGGCTTCACACACATTTTAACGGTCGTGTGCGAAGGAGTAGACGGCTCTGGAAAACTAGAATGTCGTCGATGATTACTCCGATCCTCTACGACATTCATGACGAACTCCCTCTCGAACAGTTTAGACTTTAGACCTGAACTGGACGTCCGTGCACCGCCTCGTAGTCGGGGTCTCGTGTCTCTGCACACAGAAACAAGTGACGAGACAGGGTGCACGAACCGGGAAGCGCCCAGGAGACACTTACGTACGACTAAATTCTTACTCACTCGGATTTAACATCTAATTCTTACATATACTCCACCCCCCCCCCCTCTTACATATACTTCGTCCAACAAAAGGAGAATTGGAAACACATATAGTACCACTCTATTAAAAGATCCTACCGCGAGGGTTTTACACCATCATAATCATGTCGAGACCTACACTAGTGTCCCATGGTAAATCCTGCCTCCTCTCTCCTTCTTTCTCTTTTTCTTGAAGAGAGAAAGAGGTCACGTCCTAAACGGGCTTCGGCAAAACTTTAACGTCAACCAAAACCCCAGGGGGTCGGGGTATGAGACGGAGGGACAGGTAGGAGCGGAAAATCGGTGGTCGGAACACGACGGTCTGACGACAGGAACAGAGAGGGGGAGGAGGGGCGGAACTTGCAAAGTGTAAGGTCTCAATTGGACAGAAGGGTGGTAGTCAAGTCAAGTCAAGTCAAGTCAAGTCAGTGAGTCAGTACAGACTGAGAAGCGCTGGGGTACTTAGCGTCGTGCGGTTCGGAGGGACAGGTAGTGGCTGAGGGCCTCAAGTGAGTCTGAGCGCAAGTAGCTCAGTCACTACGGTAGGTCGGTAGAGTAGGAGACAGCAGGGGAAGAAGAGGACGGCGGTTAGGGAGGGTCGTAGTTTCAGAAAAGGTCACTCAGTCGAGAAGCGTACTCCGCCGGTTTCATGACCTCAAAGTCGAAATCGTAGTAAGGAAGGTTTGTGAGTAGACTCGGACTGTTCCTTCGTTAGACTAATTTGATTAAGTATAACTATATATTTATTTGACTTTCGGGAAACCTCGAGGGCCCCCACAAATATGAAAAATTTAGTCTTAAGTAATTGAGTTCATGTACCGATTACCGTCTTAAAGACCATTTTCTATTCCTCTTCTGTAAGGCCTTCTACTAACCAGATCCTGGTGGATCCTCTTCGTCCTGGGAAAGGACTTTCAACAGACAAACGGAGTGTCGAGTACCCTAGAATCAATGAACTAGTCCCTAACTTGCGTCCGAAACCGTCACTTTCGGGTTCAGGGTCGGTGACGTGGTGGTACCTTAAGGGAAACACCAAAACAAAAAACTCAAACATAACATAAAATTATAAATAAATAAACCGACGTAGGTCAGTATCGGCCATGGAAACCCCAGACAAGGGACCGGTCCCTAACTTGGGTACGGGGATTTCATCTTCGCACCTCAGAATTGGTGGTCTGGTTATCCCTCCAGGGCTTCGCTGTGTGTAAAAATTCCGATGACTATAAGAACAGTTCGAAAGGAGATTACGAGTATAAATAAAATGGGTTTTGGTCTTCTAATTCTTTACAGAATCTAAAAGGGACAAGGAGAAGAAGTCAGGACTTGGATGTTTAAACCACTTTCAATTCGTCAGACAATGGCAAAAGAAAAAGCGGTAGTCGAGGACACCGGACCACTCGACAAAAACAATAAAACGCGATTATTCACCCATCTAGGAAAACGACAGACGATGGGGTTTGTGTTATCCACACAGCGAAAATGCATGCGGGAAACATTGACACAATAAAGTGGCGGTGGACTTGGATTCCCAATAGGAATGATTTATGGTAAAGGACAGAGTGGGTGGGTGGGTACTGTATGTCCATTAGAACCCTCGACCGGTCGAGAAAGTTCGGGTCGTTCTGGATGACGTAGCTTGTCGAGGGGACGAGAATAGAATAATGGAGTAATTCACCCCTTCAGTCACGAACCGTTGACTACAAGGTCAACTGTGGAACACTCAAAGGCACAAGACTAATAAAATTTTTATTTAACACTCGAACTACTAAGAAAAGGTGACAGACTATCTTTTCGTCTAATTTATAACACGACGTCGTCCTATACGGACACTTCGAGTCTCGAAAGTCTATCGAGGTAAAAGATTTCCAATCTCCGTTCAATATTCTTGCTTTTACTATGTTCTTCTAACTTTCGTTATTTATACATAATAATAATATACACACGTACCTATTGCATTTCTGTCTAGGACACCTTTCGTTGCTTCTACTCCAGTGGAACGCCATACTGAGCCTCGAGTTGGACCACGAGACACTGTTGGACCCTCCCACCCTACCTCCCTCTTAGCCCTCCCTCCCCTGCAAAGACACGGACACCAACTAAGTACAACTGGACACCGTCTTTGGTCGTGTTATAACATTTCGTTAATAGGAAGTCAATTTTTATTTATCAAAAAAAAAAATTCAACTGCAGTGTCTCTTTCAATCCGGTGCATGCTTTTATACGATTAATAGTTCTCATCTGACTCTAAGAAATATTGGTTTCATTCTTTCTTTTAAATTGCACACGGATTGTCTGACTGTGAAGTCAATCTATTCGGTGAAATGAATTTTCCTGTCCCTTCCGAAAAGTACCGTACCTCCGGATTCTTTAAAAACGGGACCGAAGAGGAACTTCCTAGCGACCCACTATACTACCCTTTGTTAGATTCGGTGTCGAGTAAAAGGTCTATGAAAACACGAAAGTCACCGCGCAAGTACACATCAAATAATCACTTTGACTGTCGCAAAATTAGCCGATTGAACAACTTCATTACAATCGTATCCTTTTAAATAACTCGAAAAAACCAAAAAAAGGGGAAAGGAGTGTCCCTCAGATTAGAAGTTGTAAATAGTCATGACCTTGATTGACTGAGACCACGAAATTGCTGTTTATTCAAACCATTCCTAACCTGACACACACGTAAACTAAAATTCAAGCCGTAAATAACTCACGAGTAATTCCACCAGAAAACGGCGGAACGAAATCGTTTCCACGGAGCCGACACGAAAGTCAAACTCTCCCACACTCGTTCGACACAGGACTCTGGAGCGACCAACACTGTTCATCCTAGTCTAGTCTGTCTTTACTTCCCACAACGGACATATATACGCGTGCACACACGGGTCAGTACAGGTTGAGAGACACTGGGGGTCCGAGGAGACAGGTACCCTAAAGGGTCCGTTCTTATAATCCCATCCAACAGTAAGGGAAGAGGTCCCCTAGAAGGGTTGGGTTCCTCACTTAGGTAGAGAGACCATAACCGTCCGTCTAAGAGATGGTGACTCGGTGGACCCTTCGACACACACACACACACCCACACCCACACACACACACACGCGTACGCGTGTGGGGGTGCATATGTACACATGTTGACGAAAAGGCAACATATGACTATGAGGTCACCAATTAGTAAAAAAATTAAAGATTCAAGTATATCGAAAACATTAGAACAGAGGTAGTCGTTTATAAGTTTTCCTCAGGAGAGAGTACGAACTCTTGGTAAGACCTCTTAAATAAGACACAAAACCATATTTTAAATCTGAGAATCCTGATACAAATAACCTTTGTGAAACTCTCCTTACCGCACTGACAGTACAATTAAATCACCGAGAAAATAACATAAACATATCATGAAGTATCAAATGTCTAACGAAAATAAATATAACGGTAACTAATATGGTCACTACGTAAAATGTAAAAATTTATTACAAGAAACACTGTCCGCATTTTACTTAACCATCCGACAGAATTAACTTTTAATTATGATGACAGCGTTTAACCACTGACAATTTTGAAAAATAAAAATTCATAGATCGGGAGTCTGTTAACACCTTAATAAGAAGGTTCTTCAACGTTCTTTTGTGTAATATAGAGTAGACAAGAGAGTTGGTTTCCGCGGAGATTCGGTTTGACCTAACTTGACCGGTCTCTACTAGTGACGTCAATGGTTAATAAATAACGTCGAGAACATAGGAAAGTAAATTTTCGATTAACTCTCCCAAAAAAAAG
Organism: Capra ibex; assembly: GCA_006410555.1. Classification (NCBI taxonomy): domain Eukaryota; kingdom Metazoa; phylum Chordata; class Mammalia; order Artiodactyla; family Bovidae; genus Capra; species Capra ibex. Next base: position 4,388,208 of record SJYO01033645.1, read on the forward strand.
ATAGGTCTATCAGATTCTAAGTCCTTATAAGACGGACACATTACTTTTTAAAATTACTCCAACCTACAAATGGGGGGGGTAGGGTTATTCTTTACTATCAATAAAAGTCCATAGGGAAAAAAAAAAAAAAAAAAATTAAAAAAAAACGAGTCCCCAACTCGGTGTAAAATAACCACGTGTATATCAATTATGGATCCAACGAAAATTTCGTATGTAAATAGTTTATAAATAACTTACCGAAACATACGGTTCGGGACACAATCCATGACTCATAGGTAACCGGATCATACGAACCCGTTATAGGATCGATTTCAGTCTTCACTCGTGGTTCGCCACTCTATGTACGAAATCAAGAAACGGCCAACGTAAGATTACGTCCACTGATCCGAGGATCATATGTTGGAAAGGTGACACAAATTATAATTTCGACACATCAACACATCCTTCTTGTACACAACATGGTGGAAGATAAGTGGAAGAAAAATTTTTAATTCGGTAAAGTACCTCAAACCCACGAGTCACACGTATAAATTCGAAATGACTTTGTCATTTGTCAAGGGAATTGGTTACTGATCTACCGGATCGTTAGGACCAACAGAGAAAGATCTTACAAACTACCCTTTAACAGTCATACATGTTAACGTCCACTCATGGCAACTTGTAAAGTCCTGTCAATAAGAACATTTCTTCCCCTAAAGATCTTGAAAAAAGAAACATTCACAAAGAACGTAAAATTAACCCGACTATTCTGGGTGTCATTAAATGTGACCTAATGTACCTTTGTATGTGGTCTCTCTAAAAGAAATGAAGTAAGAACCGTCATAGTAAGGATTGTGTCACAAAATACTTCACGAAAAAACAATTAAGAGAGATAACCCAAGAGAAATATCTTTCTTTTGCATAGTAACAGAAGTATATTTAGGAAGTGACCTTAGATCAGTCAACTCGGTCATTTATGGTTTCCAACCTTCTAACGGTTCTACCTTTCACACAAACAAAAGTACACTATCACAATAATCTCAGGTCAAACGAAAGAATCGCACAGATTATTGAATAATTATTAAATTCTTATCTAATTGTCCCAAACCAAAATTGGAGGTCCACGAAAGACCTTTATGTCGAAAACACAACTTACTGGTGATAGAAGAGAGGGAGACTTCTTGTACCTTTACTTATAGAGGAATTCCCTATAAATAGGAGATTAGTCTTTGGTGGAAAAACGGAAATTCCTAATATAAGTCAACGACGTAGGGACCACAGTTCAGTTACAACCAAGGACGGCTAAATACGACCCCGCCACAATGGACCAATGCCCTCTCCCTGTCTTCCATTTGACGTAGGCTTTCTACTCGTCTGAAATCTCGTTCCTCCTGTGAGTCAAAGGCAGAGTCCCTCCCCTAACCTCCGGATCTTAGGAGGTCTATTCCCATTTCTTCTGATTGTCACGGTCGTTCCCCGTACTAGATGGGCACCCCTGGCAAATCGAAGTACATGAAATGTCTAACAAATCCTGTGTCCTTTTATACTTCTTCTTATGAAATTTTGTGAGGACGGGGACACGTCACGAATATCCCTATGTAAAAACACTGCTTTTATAAAGAGTCTATGTAACAAAAATATCGTACAAAAGAATACGACAAAAAAAAAGGGGTAATACCATCAAATGTAAAGATTAAAAAAAGGGACTGTAGGACAATACATTTGAAAGTCTGTATTTTCAGGTTTCTGAAAGTATGATTTAGGGGGTGAGTCTAAGATGTTTTTAATTGTACCACGATATCAACGACATAGTGTCCATAGGTAGTTCATAGGAGAATTTCAAATGAAACTTTAATCGTTGTAAGTTAATTTTTCAATCTATTTAATTTTATAATTTATTACGTAGTCTCTTAAATCTATGTTGTTTGTCATTTACGTCAGTAAATGAATGAATTTATTAAAAGAAAGAAAAAAAGCCGAAAAGAGCCATATTCTTGAGAACCGAGTATAATAGACCTTCACCTTGTTAGATAATATTCAGTAAAATACAGGAAGATAAGGAAGTCCGAGACCTCACAAAGACGGTCCGTCGTAGGCTTCACCCGTTTCTCCTTAAGAATCTAGCGAACTAGGCAAGTCTCCTACCTCTCTAACACAGGTGGGGGGCCGACGTTATAATACTGTTCCAAGACCGTACCAAACCAGGAAGAATGTGGTGTGACCCATTTGTACATTGTCCCCGTCCCTCCGTCTATTTACTCAAACCCCAATCGTATATGTGAACTATATATTCGATCCATCTGCTCCTGGATGAGACGTCGTGCTCCTCGACGTGAGTCGCAGAACGTCAAGGCTGGGGCGGCCCAGAGATCGACGAGCGCCCGCGAGGTCGACGCAGCTCGTCCCCGGGGACACGAACGCCACGAGCCCGAAGGGTGGCGTCGCCGAGGAGAACATCGTCGCGCGTCCGGCGTCCCCGCGCCCGACACCAACACGGAGTCACCGAATCGACGTACACCCCAGAAGGACCCGGTCCCTAGCTCAGACAGAAGACGCAACCGCTCACCTGAGAATCCGTGACCGAGGGGTGCCTTCGGTTTTGTACTTTATTTCACTTAACATAGGTTGGACTTCACGGGAGTGTAAAGAGGCATCCAGAACGCAGACGACCTACAGCATCCAAACGGACTTGACCAATAAGTCAACCGGTGCAGTCGTTATTGACTTCGTCCACTACTGACCTTCTCGGTCCACTCCTGATTGACACAGGACAAATAATGGGACCTCGAAGGAGTACCCATACCACAAGACTAAAGACAAGAAAAAAGGGACTGTAAACTATGAATCCGGTGGAATTCCTGCACGTAGAAGTTTGTAGTAAACCTAAATCCCGTGTTATCGGTTCGGATACTTCGCAACTGGGTTTAAGGACTAAGGTCGTCCATTAGTTTGGGTGTCAGAATGAATCTCCTCCGTAAAATGGTCGGGACACATTAGGTGTTCCTTTCACATGTGAGCATAGGGAAAGAAAGGAAGATCCGTCAACCTAACAGACGCCGTCGACCACCATCAAGAAACACTTGCAAGGGTTGAGGTCCTAGAGCACCTCAAAGGGATACACTTAGACGTATTACTCCAGTAGAATAAATGGGTGACTACCGACCTACACCAAGACCACCAACAGCGCTGCCGATTGCAACTATAGACTGACGAAGGGGAGGAAATCCACCACCCTTATTAACTTAGTGCCCGTTCTCGACACCTGGAATACTGAGTGTTAATGATACTCGAAGACATACGGAAAGTGTAGATAGCAGTGTTAATGGCCTTCCCACTCGTGAACTTCGTACAGCAGAAACACCCTCCGTCGGTTTAGTCAACAAAGTACGAAATGTTTTTACATAATAGACAAACTGAATGCATTAAAAATGGAATAAAAATGGTCGCCTGTTCACAAGAGATGTTCGTAAACCCCTTGAATACAAATTCAAGTTCTAAAAGAAGTGGAGAAACATCTAATGGACAATTAGAATTTCTATCTGTGAAGAGACGGTCTTAAGGGACCGCCAGGTCACCAATAATCCTGAGGTACGAAAATGACGTTTCCAGGGGCCAAGTTAGGGACCAGTCCCTTGATTCTAGGGGTATTCGACCAGCCACGTCGGTTTTTTTTTTCTATAAAGAGGGTAAAATCTTTCAAGAACTTCGTAAAGGTAACTCTACCGCAAGATACACATAGAAAGAAGATTAAAACTTTCTTTAAAATAAAGTGATTTCCGTGCAACTTAAAAACACCGACCAAAAATTCAATGACATGTTAAAACAGAAACCGGAAAGAAAGACGAAAGAAAAACAACAACAACTAAATGATTAAATAAATAAAAAACGACACGACTCGGGAGGCTAAAAGATGTTAATGCCACTCGTCGTCTATGTGAGACCGACGCCACAAACCCGAGGAGAGCGACACCTCGTGCCGATCTCGCGTCCGAGTCATCGACACCGCGTGCCCGAAGTTTGACGAGGCACCGAACACCCTAGAAGGGTCTGGTCTCTAGTTTGGACACAGAGGAAGTAACCGTCCGTCCAAGAGATCGCTACTCGGTGTTCCCTTCAGAAACCGGAAAGAAAAGAGAAGGAACACGACTGGGAAATCTCTCATTCAACACCTGTAGTACTGAGTTACGTATTTGTGAAGTCTACGAAAAGTTCCTGCAAAAGAATATATTAACGTTTGACTCTTTTATTGACTAAAACACTCGACTTACATCTACATCACGAGAAGAGGCTGCACGACAAGTACAAATTTATAGCGGTTTGTGCCGATCATGTAAAAGGAGTATCACAGGAGTGGAGGACTAGACCCTACTACAGAACCTAAATTAACAGGACAGCCAAATCAGAGGAAAGTAGGTCTCGTAAGATAGTCGGGATGAAACGGAAACTACTGTGACTGTTCAAACTTCTCCTGTCCGGTTAGTCAAAACATCTTACAAAGACTTAAACCTAAATAAACCACTGTTACTCTAGAAATAGTCCAGTCGATTTTAATTTCCTAATGTACCGACAAAATTCTAGTATTAAAATGTTCTATTAGTAACACCAATGGGAAACCTTGGTGATTGCAAAAATATGATAAAAGAGAGTCCCTAAAAAAAAAATTAAAGAATAACTAAAAGTAACCTTTCTTATCTACCTTTATCAAGTATCCGGACAAGAATTATAAGGATTACCATTTTGCACAAACGCACAAGTAACTGATTATGTTCTTTCCGCCATATCTGCTCAGTTCTAGACAGTGACGAAAGTGTTACTGTCGTAGGTAATGTAGGTGGGCTAATTCTGGTCAAATCGACCTGATTACAGGTCTAGAAAGACCTCGTTCCGACAAAAAGACTGTTTTTGCAGAATGTATAAGGTCCGTGAGTTTTCATAAACAACCCTACTTTCTGTCAGACTAAACCAAACTTTTGACTTTCTCTTAAAATGTTAGACAAATCAAAGACCTCAGGGTACGACAGAGTTTTGTTACTACTCTCATACTAGAACCCCCAGAAGTTACCGTTAGGTCACCAATTCTGAGGCTCGAAGGTTGTGTCCCTGCGTACAAGTTAGGGACCAGCCCCTCGTTTCTAGGGTGCACGACATACTGAGCCGGTCCTTTTTTTTTTTTTCTCGAATACTGGAACTTGTCTGTGAGTCTAGGACCCACCACTATCCACTGGTGTCTCAACTTTGATCAAGAGGTTCGATCACAAGACACGATGGACCCACACACCATAGATTTGAACTTTTCATTGTGAAATCTACAAAAGTCTTGAAAAAAAAAAAGGACGGAAAGAACCCCTAACATTTCATGTATATTATCTTTGATGATAGAATTGACAAATTGTACAAATCATCACGATTCGTGGAAGTGTACTGGCACATCGGTCAGAGGTCTTAAGAAAAGTGGAACGGTTTGCCTTTGATATGAGGAATTTGTAGTTGAAGAGTAAGGGAGGAAGGGGTAGAGGACCGTTGGTGGTAAGGTGAGAGACAGTTGTCTAAACCGATGGTCTTAGGAGATCGTAAACTGAAAAGTACTGACCGGATAAAGTGAATCGTATTGTAGAAGTCTAAGTAGGTAGGACATCGCAGGTAGTCTTAAATGTTATGAGATAACATACCTACATAACTATTGTTAAAACTACCTTGGAACCTACAAAGGTAGAAAACAAACAATACTTATTGTGAGGTTACTTGTCTCTACATGTTTAGAAATTCTGAGACGAAAGTCAACCAAAAAAATCCCCCTCCCCCACCAAATATGTGGGTTTTCATCTTAACCACTTAATATTTGATTAAGACTAAAAAACTTCTTGACAAAAGGAATCACCGATATGGTTAAATATAAGGGAGGTCGTGTTGTGTTCCCAAGGTTAAACAGGTGTAAGAATCGTTGTACACAACAAAACAAGAAAATTACATTTGAACTAAAAAAAAAAATTTAAAATTGTAAACCATTTACACTGTCTAAAAGAGACACAGAGATTTCTCTGTGTAAAAACTTTAGGAGTATAGACAATAACGGAGTATCGACCGTGTCACTACAAACTCATACCTTACGCAGAACCGTCTCTCCAAGCTTGATAGGCCCCTGAACTCTTCGTTCCGTTGACAATAGACCGACGATAATTAACGAATGCTGAATAAGCGGGTCTTATGCGCACCTAACAAGTCGGTCGTAGACCACGTCACCATACTTTTGAAACATACGACCTTCAACCCCTATTAAATTGAATAAAACAAACCAGAAAACTTTTATGGAGTGAAACGAAGTAAAGTAAATTTTGAAGGTGACCCTATAAACACTTGAATTAGATAAAAACGTCACTAAGTAAACAGAATACAATGATTGGGGAAACCAAAGGTTCAAGTCTTAATGACATCCTTATTCATACCAACAAATCAACGATTCACTACAACCTGAGAAACGTTAGGGTACCTGACGTCTTACGGACCGAGGAGACAGGAAATGACAGAGGGCCTCGAACGAGTTTGAGTACAGGTAACTCAGCCACTACAGTAGGATGGTAGAGTAGGAGATAGCAGGGGAAGAGGAGAGTGGAAGTTAGAAAGGGTCGTAGTCCCAGAAAAGTCACTCAGCCGAGAAACGTAGTCCACCGGTTTCATAACCTCGAAGTTGAAGTGGTAGTCAGGAAGGTCACTTATAAGTCCCAACTAAAGGAAATCCTAACTGACCAAACTAGAGGAACATCAGGTTCCCTGAGAGTTCTCAGAAGTGGTTGTGGCGTCAAGTTTTAGTAGTCTATTAGACTTATTCATAATGTCTCACCAAAACCTTAATCTGTTGGACTGAAGTCCGTTTAATGACATAGAAAATAACAGGTCAATCGGAGAACGTATTTTATCCTTCCTACTACTATTACTATAGATGGAATGTCCTAATAAACCCATAATTTACTCTATTGGGTACATTCTAACGCATCTTATCACTGTCACGGACCGGACGTCTTTCACGAGTCATTTACGATCGACAAAAGTAAAGTAAGTAAAAACAATTAAATTACATAACAATGACAAAATTTCCTCCACCTGCAACTCAAAAAGAATAGTACGACTACCCCATGAGGGTCAATGAACACATCAAGGACGTATATCAAGGACGTATCAAGACAAAAGGTCCCAATACTCACTTCTTACATTAAAACATTTGGCTTCTTCCAGTCTACCAAATAGACCTGTAGTTTAGTCACAGAAACCTGAGTCATGTTAAAATCGATTCACTCGGCGCAAAGAAACAGATCTCCAAGGTCATTGAAACACTCTTCTCGACACGATCAACTTTATCTGTATTAAATGCGACCCTTTTAAATTCGTACTTTCGGGACCTAGTGTCAATTACTACAATTTTATTTTATGACTAAAAAGTGTCAATTTAGAGAACGAAACAGAAAAGTCATACTAGCGGGACCTCGTAGGGGATTTTCCTTAGTACTACCTCTTACGTGTCGACGGGGTTCACTCGGCCCCTAGAGTCCGACTGAAAGTGACTTACTGCGAATTAACGATGTGATCAACATAAATATAAATGAACAAAAAATATGTCACGAATAATATCATACTTGTTAGTATCATATCATATGACATATACATACCATCAATGAAACAATTGTATACCACTTTAAAGAATAGTCATAACACAGACCAACGGGAAGCTTTTGAAGCATACGGACACACACTGTACTTTTAGGAATTTCTTCCCACACACATACAAACAACGAACAGCACAAGTTCAGTCGAATCATATGAAAAAATTTAATCCAAGGAAATCACAGAGATATCTCCGTACTAAAGGGAAGAGAAAAAAAGGAAAAGAGGCACTACCACGGAACTCCGTTCATCAGAGGCTCAAAAGGTTGGTCCCCAACTTGGGGGTAAGGGTCGTCACCCTCGCGTCTCAGAACCTGGTACTAAGGGAAGGAATTTCTCGGGTCCGAGATCTCGACCTGTGCGAGCCGAAATTAAGACGGAGAGTGAAACCCGTACAGGGAATGACTATTTCTACTGTCATAAAGTGTCAACATTCTCAATTAAGGAACGTTCGCGGAGGGACTTCGACAATAATCCTACGAAACTGAACTGAGCCGAGATCTCACTTCGTCCCAACAAACAAAATAACTCGGGGAACAAAAGTGGCCTAGAAGGATTTTAACTTGCCTGTCACTGAATCACAAATCACCTTCGACTGCCCAGCGCAAGCAGATTGCCCGCGAAGGAAACACGAGACCCTTGACTGTCACAAAAAGCCGAATATCGCTTATCTGTCTAACTTTAGGACCTTGACCTGCTAGACCTCTTCCTCACGAGGAACCGGGCGTAAGCGGAGCGGGACCGAGTCGTGCTGGGGAGCCGCCGGCGACAGCGTCCACCCGTGAGCCGTGGTTGTCGCGCAACGTCCGGGCCCGTCGTCTGCATCACACGGTGCACCCACACCTCACACAGCAGCAATAAGACCCGTAAGTGGTTCCCGTGCCAGAAACCCAAGTCAAGTGACCGTACAGGGTCACCAACGTTATTTATCGAGCAAAGGTGAAGGCGTCCTTCAAGTAGGCGTCTCCTCTACCAGTGAGAGAACCAAGTCCGACCGGAAAAACTGTGACGGCATAGTGACACAGTCTGAAAGTTCGAAGGGAATTGCGGTCAGAAACTTCCTGAACGAAAGTTCATACATATTTTAACGAAAAGACATCAGAATTGAAGGATTGTATCAGACTAAAGGATCAGAATTTAAAGATTTTATAAGAATTAAAAGATAAATGAAGTGACAACGAATCATACTTCGTCACTAGTGTGTTCGGTTGAATATTCGGTTGAGATTTCTTCAAAAACACAGCAGACCTAAAAAAAAACCATCAACTGACACTCCAAAAACAGACCCGCTCCCCACAATTAGAACCAAATATCGCAGAAAACTCTTTAGTTTAGACCGTAACGGTTCGGGCGTACTGTCATCCATCGGACACACAGGTGAATCTGTTCTGCACACAAGAGAAGTCAGGAAATCCCGTAGAGAACCGGGTGTGTAACAAATTTTCACGAAGAATGACTACAATGCAGTATCGATTTATAACCAGTTCAACAGACACTCAATTTTTATTTGAAAGTCTTAACAAGTAGTAGTCAAAAGAGAACATTCATTTACTAGAGAATTGTGAAGAATTACCGGAATGTCCAGTAGGTCAATGCACTGACACTCCTCTCCCTTTCGGTTATAGGGTCGTCCCTTAAGTCATTATCTAACCTCGATTTCAACAGTAGGATAGAGGTCCAAATCATCGTTGTATTACACGTAAAGTCGTTTAACTAAATGACACACACCTTGGTAAGAGGAAAGTCTACGTAGTTTAACGTCAAACCTCCTCTCCGTCGCGTTCGTCTTCGGACCCGGACCGATCGTCGGTTGGTCGAAAGCAGTCAGTAGTGGTGATTTCTCAGATCCATATCGGGATGGTCGGGACGTTCCCGAGTGGAGGTGTAGGAAGGGGCCACGTGGGTTATTCACCGACGGACTCACACGAGGTTCACAGAAACCTTAGGAAGAGATTGTTGGGAGTCGTGGGAAGGGAAGGGGCTTAACGTAAATATTAAACATAATACGTCGAATCGTGCAATCTTAATATCGTAAAATGTTAATGCTACAGGAAAAAATCTTAATATCGTAAAATGTCACTACTTCAGGAAACTGTAATAAAAAGTCGGGGATTTAAGTGTGGTCTTAATGATAGTTCTATGTCTAATGTTTTGTAGTGGGATTAGAAGATTTAGTCTTGAAGATGTACTAAGATTACGAACCAGTCCCAACCTTTGCTCAGACTCGGTTAAAGTAACAAAATCTTGAGACCTTGTTTATTCATTTCATTTAACAACTCAATTATACACCAACAACCCTTTATGTTTTTAGGTTCAGTAGATAAAAAATTACGGTGGAGATTCAGTGTAACCGGGACTATTACAATCAATAGCAAATCGATATAACAGCTAAGCAATACAGATTCCTAACAAAAGGAACATTTATGTACAAAACTTACCATGATATTAATGGATAATTCTTAGACCTTGAGTATTCAGGAGAGAAAAGTAGTTCACGATGTCTACTTCGGACCGCCGATAATAGTCGAATGGACCTTTCCATGTTTCAGGTCTTATTGAATGTAGTGGTGACACATTATTTGTTCGAGAATAGAGTACCTCAAGGAGACGGATTGACCGATTATTTGTCAATGTTCCATTCACCATGGAATCGAACATCTCTCATCCTTGGACCAGAAATAGCAGGTCTTATTGAAATACTCTACTAATTTTTCTTTTTCTCACTACTAAATACCTTTATATGACTGTCTATGAATATCGAAGAATTAGAATCGATTTTTGAAATTGTGTCGAACGAAGTCAGGGAAACTTCATGACCCACACTCTAAATTTCAAGAGACCCAACCACTGATTCAATCATACACGACCACACGGGTCACTTGTTACTCATAGATAAAATCTTGTTCCTCAATTACACCCTGTGACATAAATGATAAGTAATGAGTTCTTTAGTGTCGTCACCCACCTTATCAAAAGTTTATGACGTTGTCCCAAAGAGAGTCCAAAACAGTTTTGACCCAAGAGCCCGGCGGACGTAATTTAATAAACCTACCATCCGAAGAAACTTTATAAACTAAGAACCCAAGATAGGTTCTGAAGGTCTTAGTTTAACGGACCTCAATTCTAGGTCCTATACGTACAAATTGTTCCATGATTAAACTAAACTACGTACGGATTTAAACTCCTGCTGACAAAGACTTTATGTAACCCTTCTTATCCCTTTTTTCTTATGTTTCGAATTTTAGTTCTTTCAATTAGACAAAAGAATTCAATCTTTCATCTCTTCCGTCGATTCAACCATTACCAATTCTACCACTAGCTTAGTCTTACATCTTTCGTATTATCCCCATTAATCCTCTTGGAAGGATTCACTCCGACATAAGTAAAGAGAGAGTGGGACTCAAATGATGTTTATATTAAGTTCGCAACTTTCAACCACTAAGAAGTACATAAAGAATCTTAATTACACTGACACAACAGAGACCATGAGTCGTAAAGACCCTTCGAGACAACTGAAAATGGCGACAGTTTTGTTTCATCCTTTCTTACTTTTACACAAAATCTAGTTTCTTGTCCACTTCTTCCCGGAGCGTTCCACGGGCCTCCATTGATCCGAGAACCCTTAGGTCGGGAGTACGGTTCTATTCGTTTGGTACCACAAACAGATAAATATTTCTTTTGGTAGTCACGGTCCCTTAGCCTGTGAGTGGTAGGAAACCTGTCACGGGCCAATCTACCTTTGGCGATGCACCAAAACTGGTGACTGAAAAATGTCTTTCAACTACGTCGACTCAACGAGGCAGACATGAATTTGATACTGGAAAATCTTCTTCGACACCTCAACCAAAGTCTTATACACCTGCGACATGACCCTTTTCCTGTAGTCATGAAACCCTAACTCCATCCGAACAGAGGTGCAAAGGAAATTAAGACATAATAGTGTGAACGAAAAAGGTATCCAAAAAGGTCTATTGAACTTAAATTTAAAGTCTGACCTTTGTCATAGTAAGTAATTGTTAAATCTCTTTTCAAAACAACTCACACAAATAGGAATTAACCGGAATCCGGAAGAAATTCTATTTTCTACGTCGACGACGACTCAGCGAAGTCAGCATAGGCTGGGACACGCTGGGGTATCTGCCGTCGGGTGGTCCGAGGGGGCAGGGACCCTAAGAGGTCCGTTCTTGTGACCTCACCCAACGGTAAAGGAAGAGGGTCACGTACTTTCACTTTTCACTTTCACTTCAGCGAGTCAGCATAGGTTGACAAGTGCTGGGGTACCTGACGTCGGGTGGTCCGAGGAGGTAGGTACCCTAAAAGGTCCGGTCTCATGACCTCACCCCACGGTAACGGAAGAGGTCTATTTTCTACTGTACTTAAATTTTTATATGTAAACTAAATTGATTCTTTTCGTGATCAAGGGGTCAACTTCTCAACCCCTCCTCCCCGGGTCAGTCCATGGATACACGTGTGCACACACACACGTACCTACGTGAACGTACGTATGTGTGTGTTAAGGAACGACACTTTTTATTTTTCGTAAGTACAATAACTTAGGACACCTTCATTGACGGGTCCTCTTTCCCAGGTGAAAAGTCTGAAAGAAGTTTGCTAGGCATAAAAGGGAAAGTCAAGGGCGACAGGCGGTGTCGAGGTCGCCACACCGACGGCATGAGGCGGTAGCTAGTCGAGGAGGTCCGAGACCCTCTCTTGTGACGGTTGTCAGTGTCGTAGCGCCACTCGCCGGGAGAGGACTCCGTGGGAGCTAAGGTATTCAGGAACGCGCTCGTCAACGTTTCGGACGAGAAGACCAAGAGTCCCTAATTCTCTCCCCGGCTTCGGTACGTAACGGGAAGTGGACGACGGGTCGGGGAGATACTTTTTCACTTTCACTTCAGCGAGTCGGCACAGACTGAGAAACGTTGGGGTACCTGACATCGGAAGGTCCGAGGAGGTAGGTACCCTAAAAGATCCGTTCTTATGACCTCGTCCAACGGTAAAGGAAGAGGTCCCCTAGAAGGGTTGAGTCCCTAGTTTGGACCCAGAGGGTTTAACGTCCGTCTGAGAGGTGGCAGACTCGGTGGTCCCTTAAGATGGGGAAATGCTTTACTAATCAATTTAGTGTATCTTCAAAAGACCAGGACCCTGTTCTCGATTATTTCGAAAATAATTTTTATGACCACACTAAACGTATCAATCTTTAAGTAATCCTTTTGTCCAAACCTCATAACATACATTATCTTTTCAGGTCAAGATCGCCACCTCGGTGCCTCGTCTGAGGACGTGACTCACCACTAATGTACTCCGTGTCACCGACTGTCGAAATAGTCCCCTGTAGACCAACCACTGTAGTCTCACTGTTGAAATCAGAAAGAGTTAGGAACTGGATAAGAGATTGTTAAGGGAAGGAAAGAGGATGTCGACAGGGTCTTTTATGAACTGTTTAACCTCCTGATGGTCGTTTTTCAACTATTCCGTTGTGCCCTAAACAACATAGCAGCCTTGAACACTGGACCTGCCAACGGGTCCGAAACATTGGCGAACCACGGAGAAGTCCGAACTCTGAAATGGGATGTCCTTTGGACATGAGGCCCGACCGAAAATGTGGATATTTACTGTACATGTTGTCAGGCCGGACGTAAGACGTGTTCTCTCTTTTCAGCTACTTCTACTCAGTGTCCTGGACACGAACGACCACCACGATTGTGTGTCTAAAGACCCAAAGTTGGAACCAGAGTCTGTCGACGAAAAAATATACTAAGTGTTCGAAAAAATCTCAAATATAAAAAAATTTGATGGCTTCTGTGAGAAATAGACGTTTAATTTGGGGTGGAAGTGAAAGGTTTTATCGACTCCCAACAACCAAACGACATCGACTGGTGGTTTTCGTCAGTCACTTTTAGGAAGGTAAGAAGGGATAGCGAAAAACATAAAGTTACTTTAATAAAACCAGGTCTTAACTGTACATAAAAGACATAACGTCTGTCTCCGATTACTAAAACGTATGAGAAAAGTAATAAATAACACCTTAAAAAAAAAAAATACTAGAAGTTATTTCATCATTTATTAAAAGGATCTAATTGGGATTGTACTACTGGTCGACAACTCCTTCTACAGAACTTAGACTAAGACTCCGATTTCACCTTATTTGAGAATCGATTCTTTTTTAAACTTTTAAATAGTAGATACTTTTATTATAAAAGGTCCATTTAAGGTAATTGGCGATACTAAATACTATTAGTTCGGCCTGAACTAGGATGTTCATCAGATTATTACATAACCTGGTTTTATATTTGAGAGGACCAGTCTAAATCTCCGTAAGTACCGGTGGTTAACCCCCTTTACACTTTTTTATTTGAGAACTTAAAATAAGACATATAATTTTACATAGAAAATTCCTTTGATAGACATATCATGAACGAATATACGGGAAACTGGAAGGAACTCAAAAAGTATTCGTAAATGGAAAATATGACAGTTATAGTATAAATGTAATATATAAAATTTATTGTTGCACCCAAAGGGACACCATGACAATAACATCTATAACGCCACAGACCAAGAAAAAAGTGAAGTAGAGACGGTACTAATTACGCTTCACAAACTACGTCAAATACGTCGAGGTATTTGTACACCGACGGTCAACATCGTTTCGTATACAAAACTGGACATATCTGTATGCACTGACTCTCTTTCGAAAGAGTGAATGATATAAAAGTACTCACTGATTACCTACTATTGGACGTCAGACTTTTGATAGTTTGGGATAACATCGGTAAAGACCTCTTCATCGAGTTCTGACCGGGGTAAGGTCTTTCGACGATTAAACGTATCTTCTCGTTTCGTCACCAAAGGTACCATCGTCAAGTATTCTGTGACTGGTCGAGAAGACAGGTAAAAGAAGGTAGAAGGAGTGAAACTAAAGGTTGGTCTCGTCTCTCTTCCACGTGCGTAAGAAAGTAAAGTGAAGAGTGTAGTGAAACTCAGACGTCAAAACATAAGACCTGGTACACTACATAATGATCGCAGTAGAGAGGAACAAAGAAGGTTGAGACTGTCAAAAGACTAATATTTAACAAAAATTTTCCTGAGGGAAGAGAAAATCATGAAGTCAAGTCAAGTCAAGTCAAGTCAACGAGTCAGTACAGACTGAGAAACGTTGGGGTACTTACCGTCGTGCGGTCCGGAGGGACAGGTAGTGGCTGAGGGCCTCAAGTGAGTCTGAGTGTAGGTAGCTCAACCACTACGGTAGGTCGATAGAGTAGGAGACAGCAGGGGAAGAGGACGGGGGTCAGGGAGGGTCGTAGTCTGAGAAGGTTACTCAGTCGAGAAGCGTACTCCACCGGTTTCATGAGTTCAAAGTCGAAATCGTAGTAAGGAAGGTTTCTTGTGGGTCCTGACTAGAGGAAATCCTACCTGACCAACCTAGAGGAACGTCAGGTTTCCTGAGAGTTCTCAGAAGAGGTTGTGGTGTCAAGTTTACGTAGTTAAGAAGCCACGAGTCGAAAGAAGTGTCAGGTTGAGAGCGTAGGTATGTACTGGTGACCTTTTTGGTATCGGAACTGATCTGTCTGGAAACAACCGTTTCATTACAGAGACGAAAAATTATACGATGGATCCAACGAGTATTGAAAGGAAGGTTCCTCATTCGGAGAATTAAAGTACCGACGTCAGTGGTAGACGTCACTAAAACCTCAGGGTTTTTTAATTCAGACTGTGATAAAGGGGTAGATAAACGGTACTTTACTACCCTGGTCTACGGTACTAGAATCAAAAGACTTACAACTCGAAATTCGGTTGAAAAAGTGAGAGGAGAAAGTGAAAGTAGTTCTCCGAAAAATCAAGGAGAAGTGAAAGACGGTAATCCCACCACAGTAGACGTATAGACTCCACTAACTATGAAGAGGGTCGTTAGAACTAAGGTCGAACATAAAGAAGGTCAGGTCGTAAAGAGTACTACATGAGACGTATATTCAATTTATTCGTCCCACCGTTATATGTCGGCACTGTATTAGGAAAAGGATAAACCTTGGTCGGACAACAAGGTACAGGTTAAGATTGACAACGAAGGACTGGACATATATCCAAAGATTTCTCTGAATTGATGGTAATTTATGGTCCCCATTTCTTGGGTGGAAAGTTACGTCCTCTGTATTCTCTACATCCAAGTTACGGAGTCAGTCCTTCTAGGGGACCTCTTTCTGTACGTTGGGAGAGGTCATAAGAACGGACCTCTTAGGGTATCTGTCTCCTCGGACCACCCGATGTCAAGTATCCCAGCGTTTCTCAGTTGTACCGACTTCGGTGAATCATATCATACGTGGTAATTTGTACACTGAGAACTTTCTTTTGAAGTATTAAGAATTTTTTAAAATTGTTTTACACTGTTCCAATGTGAAAAGACCGGACACTGTTATCTTCGTTCGTAGCAAAAAAAAAAATCGTAGTAAAGATAATTATTATCTTATATATATATCGTGTGTCAAAGTATGATTGGTAAGAAAAACACGAGATTGTTTCGAGTAAACAAGATGTTTGACAGGTAGTCACTTGTGTAAGATCCATTGTTGGATTAAATGGAGTTGGACTAATTATGAAGAAAAAAAGACGATCTTGTGTCATATATAATATCTTTCAAGATTTCAAATAAAATGAGAAATCTCGAGAAACATGGACTTTTGTTTCTATCAGGAGATAATGAAAATTATATTAGTCATCGAGTAGTAATTGGGATTCGGTGTTCTTATATGGACATAGACGAATCTTACGGTAGTAGTTTTCTAGTTAAATAACGAGTGTACTGGATATGGTAAAAGATATCTGATTTTCCATAAAGAAGCTCATTTACTCCGAAACACTAAATTTACTTGAAGGTACCTTGTGTATTCCAGTTTATTACACTATATTGTTTTTTATATAAACCACAAACAGGGGTAAGGACCGTTTATCGAGTGTTTAGGAACACTTTGGGACTCACTTTCTTTAGAAACAATACGATTATTCCACTGAGACTTACCCCGGGGAATGTATCGAAGTTCTATCCCTATCAGGGACCCCTCTAGGTAGGACACTACCACTTATATCCCAATTTTGAAACCCGGTCGGGTTGGAGGACGGAAAGTCGGGTTGTTGGTCGGAAAGTCGCATCCACCACTACCTCGTGCAATAAATAAAAGACTTCGACAATGTCACTTAGGGGTCAGTAAATGACTGGGTACCTAAGACATTCCATCGGAGCGTAGAAGAGATGTTTATGACCGGGGTGAGACCGGTCAGGGGGAGCGAAACAGAGACACACTTACAAGAAACCGATGGAACCACCTTTGTGTCTGGCCAAAGGAGGAGTAGGAGACTTAGGTTCACTTTCATTCTAATAAATGAAAGATCCACATACGTCAATTTTACGGGTCAAGTCTGTACACTTTGTAGTCACGTACGATCACTGAAAACTCTCCTCAGTACAAACTTACGGTCAACTACCCCCATCCCACTTTAGTCTGTACGTCTATGTTGAGTCCAAAGGTCCCCTTGGTCCGTCTCTCTTTTTGTTCAGAATGTATATACTCAACTTAACGTGTTAAATCAAAACGGTACCTTTGTTAAAGGTATTTCATCGTTTTCATCTTTCAATTCCAATAATATCCCTAGTAAGTCCTCTCCTTTCACATAAAAAAACCTTCGTCTTTTTACAAGTTTTGAGAAGGAGTGAAACCTACAAATCGTCTACGAGGTCACATTAGTGTCCGAAACCTCAGACCCCTTCTCCATACCCTTTACCGAGTCCACTGGGGACTGACGTATGAAACGAGGAAGTAGGAAGGGAGGGAAGAGAGAAGGTCGTTTTATCTATGAATTTCGGTCGCAGTCTCAACGAGTCACGTAGAGTTACCACACGAGATAAAGACTCCAACGGAGGTTGTCTCTCGTCAGTGGAAACGATCCACTCTGGTTTTACTTTCGGTTTGTGAAAGGTACCCGAAAACTTTCTACTACGAACAAACTACTACAAGTCATCGGATTTTTGACAAAGAGCAAAGAAAGTTGTTTCAGATCAAAAAGGAAGTTACTAAAACGTGTTTTTTATTTTAAAAGAACTTTTACAAAACTGGTTCTATTTTCCTAGAGAAATCAAAAGAAAGATGACGGTGTGTGTTCCAAGGTAGTTTCGATCCGTGTTTCTCATCGAACCCACCAAAGATTTGAAGGATGTATAGGGGAGGAGACTAAGATCGGTCGAGACGTAAGTAAAACGAGTAATAGGGGTGATCGAAGGACGAATAAATCTTGAACTTTTCTGAAGACACAAAGTATATGAGAATTGTGATTTCATTCGCATATTATCCATGGTAAGTGGCTTCCGGACGACTCACGGCAGACACGGGTCAAAATCCTGTAAACGTTTGTAGAGTAAATTAGAACGGCCGTAGGAAACTCTATCCGTGCTAGCGTACAAATATTTGTTTCGCTCTCACTCGTCTGATTTCGGAGAACGAGACCGAAGACGACGGTTACGTGTCACATCTATCCCGAACTTACGTCCAAAGGACTGAGACGAGGATCTACAACTGATGGACTCAGGACAGGGTTCGTTGTGTCCAGAGACTCGGGGAGTCCGAACGATTATAAAGGTTCACCGGAGTAGGTCTTACCGCCCCAAGTGAGACCACTGTAGGCGGAGACATACTCTCACAAGGAAAGGGAAAAAGGGAAAACGAATTCGTTTCCTTCGACGATCTCCTCTCAGTCGGGAACTAGTAGACATTGGCGAGTCAAGTCAAGTCAAGTCAGCGAGTCAGGACAGGCTGAGAAACGTTGAGGTACCTGACTTCGTACGGTCCGGAGGGACAGGTAGTGGTTGAGGGGCCTCGAATGAGTTTGAGTACAGGTAACTCAGCCACTACGGTGGGTTGGTAGAGTAGGAGACAGTAGAAGAAGAGGGGGGGTGGAAGTTAGAAAGGGTCGTAGTCCCAGAAAAGTTTACTCAGTCAAGAAGCGTAGTCCATCGGTTTCATAACCTCAAAGTCGAAGGCGTAGTCAGGAAGGTTACTTATAAGTCTTGACTAGAGGAAATCCTACCTGACCAACATAGAGGAACGACAGGTTCCCTGAGAGGTCTCAGAAGAGGTTGTGGTGTCAAGTTTTCGTAGTTAAGAAACCGCGAGTCGAAAGAAATATCAGGTTGAGAGTGTAGGTATGTGCTGATGACCTTTATCATTAGTATCGAAACTGATCTGTCTGGAAACAGCCGTTTCATGACAGGGACGGAAAATTATATGACAGATCCAACCAGTATCGAAAAGACGGTTCCTCGTTCGCAGAAAACTAAAGTACCGACGTGAGTGGTAGACGTCACTAAACCCTCGGGGGTTTAATTTTCAGAGAGTGACAAAAGTGACAGAGGGGTAGATAAACGGTACTTCACTACCCTGGTCTGCGGTATTAGAATCAAAAGACTTACAACTCAAAATTCGGTTGACAAAGTGAGAGGAGAAAGTGGAAGTAGTTCTCCGAGAAATCAAGAAGAAGTGAATTGAAGAGTGAACATTCATTTTACTCCCGAAGGGACCACCGAGTCGACCATTTCTTAGACGGAGGTTACACCCAATGGACCCAACCTTTCTAGGGGATTTCTTCCCTTGTCGATGGGTGAGGTCATAAAACCGAACCTCTTAAGGTACCTGACATATCAGGTACCCCAGTGTTTCTCAACCTGTGCTGACTTACTGTAAGTGAAAGTGTTGGAGGACCCTTCTGACCTGGTCTCCCGACCTCTAATTCAACTCGGTGTCACCGGTCATTCGGCTAGTTGGTGCGGACACATTAGTTCAGTTTTGACCTGTCGTTCTGTTATCTTGCAGGACCTGACTCTTCTGCTACGCGAGTCTCCCTCTGCACGACTGAAGTGTCTCGCCGTCACACCCTTGAGACACGAGGGAGGGTCTGGAACGGAACATAGGAGACATCATTTTGACTTTAATATTCATCTCACGAAAGGACTCAAGGTACTTACCAAGACCTCTTAATATTTTAAATTCCACCAATACCTTTGGAGTAATACATCGGTTGGTCTTCACACTCACCGTACCCCCAGAGGGAACTTCGACTGGAGATTACATTTCCGTCGAGACCCCTGTGGTTCCGAAGGGAGCACCGAGTCTGCCATTTCTTAGACGGACGTTACGTTCTCTGGGCCCAAACCAGGGACCCAGCCCTTCTAGGAGACCTCCTCCCGTCCCTTTGGGTGAGGTCATAAGAACGGACCTCTTAGGGTGCCTGTCTCCTTGGGACGCCCGATGTCAGGTACCCCAACGTTTCTCAACCTGTGCTGACTTACTGACTGTAACGAAAGACCCTCGGACTCGGGAACCCGGACACCACAGACTACGGTCGAGGATCCCGATTAGGAGTCTTGACTTAACGAGTTCTGTACGGGTCATCCTTAACTAGCAACTGGATTTTGTTTATAAGACGGGACAATAAAGAGGTCGTTTCTACTCAAATAAGACTTCGTAGTCTCTTAACCGTTAAGTCCTATAATGTTGAAACCGTTCAGTACACGTTCAAGGGAGTCCCGTTCCCTTCAGCGGTGAAAAAAACTCCCCCACCCCGACACGACCCAGAATCAACGTTGTGTCCCCTAGAATTCAACGCGGTGCATCCTAGATCAAGGGACTGCTCCCTACCTTGTAAACGGGTGATGTAACCCTCTCGTCTCAGAATTGGTGACCTGGTGGTCCTTCTGAGGCATCGACGAAAAGGTTTCTTCAACCCTCTTGATATCATTTATTTCTCGTGTCCCGAAAAGTAACCGACTCAAGAATGGTCCTTTCTTCTCCTTAGAAGAAGGATAACCCTATAGTAGTGTCCCACACTTTCGAAGGGGAAGACCAGAGATAAATTATTTCTAAAGATAAATATTTTTAAAAAATATATTATTTTGAATCTACTTATTTGTATGTGTTGGGATTTTGAAATAAGATACGAAGACTTTGACCCGACCGACTTCGTGTTCGACCTAAGTTCTAACGACTCTCTTTATAGTTATTGGAGTCTATACGTCTACTGTGGTGGGAATACCGTCTTTCACTTCTTGATTTCTCGGAGAACTACTTTCACTTTCTCCTCTCACTTTTTCAACCGAATTTCGAGTTGTAAGTCTTTTGATTCTAATACCGTAGACTAGGGTAGTGAAGTACCTTTTATCTACCCCTTTGTTACCTTTGTCACTGTCTGAAATAAAACCCCCCGAGGTTTTAGTGACGTCTACCACTGACGTCGGTAGTTTAATTATCTACGAACGAGGAATCTTCTTTTCGATACTGGTTGGATCTGTCGTATAATTTTTCGTCTTTGTAATAAAACGGTTGTTTCTAGGTAGATCAGTTTCGATACCAAAAAGGTCATCAGTACATACACTCTTAACCTGATTTTTCTTTCGACTCACGGTTTCCTAACTACAAAAACTTGACACCACAACCTCTTCTGAGAACTCTCAGGAAACCTGACGTTCCTCTAGGTTGGTCAGGTAGGATTTCCTCTAGTCAGGACCCACAAGTAGCCTTCCTGACTACACGTTCGACTTTGAGGTTATAAAACCGATGGACTATGCTTCTCGACTGAGTAAACTTTTCTGGGACTACGACCCTTTCTAACTTCCACCCTCATCTTCCCCTACTGTCTCCTACTCTACCAACCTACCGTAGTGGTTCAGTTACCTGTACTCAAACGCATGCGAGGCCCTCGACCATTACCTGTGGACCACACGATGTCCGGTACCCCAGCGTTTCTCAGTCTGTGCTGACTCGCTGACTTGACTTGACTTTACTTGACTTCGACCCTGAAGACACCTGTCAGGGAAAGACGTCGTATGGAGAACAACTTCAAGGTTTTCGATCTCAAAATTACACCTAATCCGTCCAGTCGAAAGTTTTAATTTAGCAAAGGGACCACCGTGTCACCTTTCTTAGATGGTTACGTCCCCGGTACCCAAACTAGGGACAAGGTCCTTCTAGGGTGTCCGGTGCCTCGTTAATTCGGACACGTGGTATTGATGGCTCGGTGTTGACGACTTCGGACACACGGGATCGCGGGCACGAGACGTCGTTCTCTTCGGTGACCTTACTTTTGAGGTGTTACTTCTCATCGGGGACGAGTGTCGTTGCTTTCGGGTGGACGTCGTCACTTCTGGGTCACGTCTGGTTTAAAAAAATTTAATAATTATTTTTTCTTTATTGTAGTCTATATCTCATTCCGTAGCGGGTGGTTAACACTAATATTGATTTATATAAAATTTTACCCATAAAATGAACAGTTTACATTGAGGAGTATTAAACTAAAATGACTTTGTTATAGTAGTGGTGTTGGTTTTGTCGGAGTCATAAAGCACTCCACCAATCCGGGAACCTCTAGTTCCTAGTCCGGACTAAAAAGAAATTTTCCTCATCGAGATACAAATAAGTGAGACAAACCTCTGTATCAGTTTGGAAGGGCATTTTTCGGTCTATTATTCATAAAATCCCAAACAACAGATGTGTCCAGAGAAAAATGTATAATAACAAACAAATTGGGAAATTTTTCATTTGGACTAAATTGGTACCAAACGGGTAGGGATAAAGTCTAGGACTATGGAAGTGCTCACGGACGCATGATTCAGCGAAGTCAGCGCAGGGTGAGGAACGTTGGGATAGCCGATATCAGGTGGTCCGAGGAGACAGGTACCCTAAGAGGTCCGTTCTTATGACCTCACAGAAGAAGGACTGGTTTCGGAACTTAGGTTTAGAGAGTAACCGTCCACCCGAAAAATACGGTGATCCCTTTGGTATGGAGGGGGGGAAGGCTTATGGAAGAGACTCCGGGTTTTGTCGTTTTATACAGAGATTTTAGTCACCAAGAGTTGGGACCGATTCGTAATTTTAATAGATTTCTCGGAAATTTTTCTTTTGACTATATTCGGGACGTAAAGGTGGTGACTAAGTCTAAGAATACAACGAAATCACAAGAGACCTAGTCCCTAGGGGTTGGAGATCCAGTGTCTGGACAGACCCAGACACCTGACACTCCTTGGCCCGGCATGTCGGTCTCCACTCACCGGTCACTCATTTTCTTCGAAGTAGACATAAAAGTCGGTGCCGAAGGACACCAATAATGGTGGACTCGAGACGAAGGACAGTCTAGTCACCGTCGTAAGTCTAAGAGTATCTTTACGTTTTGTATGACGTAAACTTAGTAGGATTTGGTAGGGGTAGTGGGAGAAGGAACTTTTTTAACGACGACAAGGTCTACCAAGAGACCTGTCTGTCGTAACTCTTGGGATCAATTTTTGTCATTGTCGGTGGAGGTCTTAACCCTTAAAGGGGGTTCCTTTTGTCGGAAAGTGTAAAGATACGTAACACCAAATCAAGTATTAGAGTTGAACCAAGATCGATCAAAACATTGTCCTAGACCTAAAAACATATTTGTTTTACGAGTAATTGTAATCGTTATCGATGGTCTCCCGGAGGGACAACCAGGTCACCACCCCTCAAACGGACGGGTGTGTCCCCTGCTCCTAAGTTAGGAAACAGACCCTCCTAGGGTGTGCGGTTCCCCGTTGGCCCGGACGGACAGGTGTTGGTGACTTCGGGTGTTCTTCCGTAACGATACTCTTCGGGTACGTGCCGTTGGTCTTTCATTGGGGGGTGAGCAGTGTCGATTTCTTTCGGGCGTACGTCGTACCTTCTGGGTCCCGTCGGTCTTAATTAATTAATTATTATTATAGATGATATATTATTAACGAATAAAACAAGGACCGGGTTACGTTTCTCGAATTTTAATACTAATTGTTGGGATACCCATGACAATGATTGTGTAAAATTGTCAACGTTTTTGTTCAAATCCCTACAATTCTCTTCAGATCGTTAATATAGACCTTCCACAATATAGGTTTACAAACTGAAGTTTTGAGGAATACATGTTGATAGTATAAAGTTACAAAGAGGATTCTTTATTTACTCTTTTTTTCTTTCTTTGGTCTCTTAACCACTGTCCCTGAAGGGGCCGTCAGGTCGTCTATTTCAAGGTATGAGAGTTAAGTCCCCCGTGTCCAAGTTAACGACCAGTCCCTTGATTTTAAGGTGTATGGTGTTGATTCGGGAGTGAGGAGTTACTTCTCGGAAAATCCACGTTGCTTGTAGGTCACGTCGGTTTTATTATTATTTGAAACTACTGTGGAAGTTTTGTCTTATATGTGGACGAAGATCAACAATTAAAAAGTCTTCAAAACCCTCAGATTGGAGTTCTGTGAGATTAGGTCAATAAGGAGGGTGTCCATTCCCTTTTTGTTTGTTTGTTTATAACGATGAATACAGCAAACGTATATAAGTACACGATATAAGTAAGTTTTTGACTCACGAATACAAGGTCTTTCATGTAAAGTTGGCTCCCTTGTTTTGTGTGTTCAGTGACGAAAGTTCCGAAAACATGAGTTGTTCGTTAGGTTCCCAAGTAGATATTTACTCCTTATACTAGATTTTTAATCTTTATTGGTATATCCATAGATAGAATATATCAATAACACTTTTAGTTTACATTAAGATGTGTATTTGACGAATGTACCATACAGTGTGTATCATTCACAAGTTGCAATGTTTAATAATCACATACGAGTCCGTTCTTAACTCGCCCGGAATCCCTATATTTTTGTATATGGTGACCTTAAGAAGTCAACACAACCTGAGAAACACTGGGGTACCTGACATCGTGTGGTCCGAAGGTACTGGTTAGGGTCTCGAACGAGTTTGAGTGCGGGTAGTTCAGACACTACGGTAGGTTGGTAGAGTAGGTCAGTAGGGGAAGAGGCGGACGGAAGTTAGAACTGGTCGTAGTCCCCGAAAAGGTTACTCAGTCAAAAGGTGTAGTTCACTGGTTTCACAAGGTCGAAGTTGAAGTCGTAGTCGGGAAGGTTACTGATAAGTCACAACTAAAGGAAATCCTGACTGACCAAACTAGAGGAACGACAGGTTCCCTGAGAGCTCTCAGAGGAAACTAGAGGAACGACAGGTTTCCCGAGAGTTCTCAGAAGAGATTAAACAATGTGACTCGTAAATAATACACACTCCATGGTATATTCGTTAAGTATATATCTTGACGTAAACTAAAAGTGTTGTTGGAATATCCTATCTATAGATATGGCAATAAAGATTAAATATCTAGTATAAGGAGAAAATATCTACTTGGGGCCTAAAGAATTTGAGTTACCATCCAATTCACGACCACTTCTTGGGTCGTAACTCTATTTTTCTAAGTCTCTACATTGGGGACGTTACCCAGAACTCCTTCCTTTTGTTAAAACGGTGTATTACGTCATCAATAAGGTCGATCAGACTTTCTTATTTCCACTCTCTTTACGACACACACCGACGGAGACTTTGTCCCGTCCCCTCTTCTCTGACGATTTCTTTCTAATTTGGATTATTTCGCTGATCTAACCCTACCAAGGACCCGGGGTAGCGTTTTTAAATCCGACAAAGGAGGATACGTCATGCAGTTCACTAAAAAAAAAAAAAAAGTCGACTATTCGTTGTTATACTCCGTAGTAGAAACACCAGGTTCTTTTTTAAATGTTTTGGTACTCTGGGGGATAAGATAAATCACAAGCTACGATCTGGGTTTAATTTGGGGTATTTGTTCCGCTTTGATTCCCTTTCTGGTCCTTTCGTCGTGTCGTAAGATCTACTGTTTGGTATTCTGTGTATCGGCTTTTGCCCGAGTTTTACCTCCTGTCTCGCCGTCTCTTCTCTGAGGCGTTTTTTGCGTCCCCACCTCGCACTGCATTAAAGCTTCCATCAGATTTGAGTGTGAGAAGCCACGATAACCGAATTGCGATTGGGAAAATGTAAAAGGTAACCGAAGGCCGAGGCAGTTACACAGTTTTAAAGGTTAGCGGATCGGGGTACTCATTTCAGGCGGGAGGGAAGGACCCCCGCCCCGGTCTTCTCGTGTGGTCCGGGTCACGCGAACGCGCTCGCGAGAGAGGCGGCCAATTTTCGCCTAGGAACGTCCTCCGCCACAGCGTCGCATACTTATAACTAATGCGTAGCGGCGCGGCTCGCGGGCGGGGAGAGCCGACAGGCTGCGAGCGCCGAGCGCGAGCCCGAGCGCTACCCCTTCTTCAGGGCCCGCCATGGGCCGGCCTCCGGGTAGGACGTCGAGAGAGGCGGTCCAGGGGCCTCGTCGTGCGGCTCGTCCCTGGGCCTCGGCCTTGGGCTGCGGCTTGGCCTGAGCTGCCGCCGCCGCCGCGGGTCGGTCGGCCGGGGCCGTCGCCACAGCTGCTGCTGTTGTTGGCGCCACTGACGGTGGCGCCGCCGGAGCCTCCTGAGCGGGAGTCTTCCATTTCGCACGCGCTCCCGGGACCGCGGCTCCACCCGGGTCAGGCTTTGAGCTCGAGCCCCCGACGCCGGATCCAGACAGTCTGACCCGGACGCTCCTTGCTCTTCGGGCCCGCCCGCCGCAGGCGGAGGCTCCGGACGACGCGCCCCGGACGCCCGTCCTGCCGACACCCGGGCCTCCCCGCCTTCCCCGGCCCCTCGGCACACGCGAGCCGGCCTCGGCCGGGTCTCCGCGGTAGAGCCCACGTCCCGAACCGGGCCCGGCGGGTCAGAGGAAGGAGTGGCAGACGAGAGCCAAAACTTATTGAAGTGCCCCATCTACCTCTGCCACGCAAAGGAGCAGAATCGGAGTCACTGGCACCTTGAACGGCAAAGGATGTGCAGTACACGAAAAGCAAAGCAAAAACAACTTTAACTCTCTCTCCGACATCTTCATTGGTATGAACGCAATGCGGTCGAGTTCACATTCAGGTAGGATCAACCGTCCAAAGGCGTTGTAAAGACCTCTCCACCTCGAGCACCCAAGGGTTAGTGAACACAAATAGGGGTCTTACCATGAACCTAATTCTACTTGGTCTGTCGTAATGAAATCCTCGGTATACGGCCTTTTCGGGGCTGCAAAAGTCCACGATTTTATTATTATTAATATTATTTCTAGTGAAACCCCTTTTTTACGAGATCAATACGAATATCATTTTCGGCATACCAATTCGACCTCTCTTAAATTGCACACGCACATACACAAAATTGAAACCTAATAAAGTCTATTAAAAATACATACCACAAGTGTAAGAATTACAACTGCGGTGATCCGTCTCACTTCTAAGGTCGACACGAACAAAGAGCGGAGAGTCAATAAACCTAGTCACTACCCAATATCGGTGAAACAAAACTTTAACTCCTTTAGATCTGAACTCTCCAGTTCAGTCTCTAACAAAACAGTGGACACATCGAAAAAAGAGACAAGCCAGTAGACCGACAAACGAAAACAAGCGACAAAATCTAGGTCTACTTGTCCTCCACCACCACCTCCAAGGGTCTCAACAAGTCTTAGGAGGGTTTGGTCAGTACTGGTGGTCCGGGTGACGACAATTTCGTTGTCCATATCAACACACACAAACAAAAAAAAAAATTAAGTAACAGATGGTATAGAAAGAAATCCTAGTTTAACACAAATATATACCACAAAACTACTTACAAAGCCGTTTAAATATGAGGGCAATTTACCTTTAAATTGTAGAAACACTCCCCAACATCAACATGGATGCATGCTCACATTTTAAACGAAAAACAGACATGGGTTTAATTAAGGACCATGAAAAAGATTACGATATAAAATTATATAAAAAATAACTTCCTATTAACGAAATGTCAACAAACGACAAAAGACAGTTTGGAGTTGTACTTAGTCGGTATCCATATGTATATAAGGGAGGGAAAACTTGGAGGGAGGGTAGACGGAGGGGTAGGGTGGGGAGATCCAACTATGTCTCGGGGACAAACTTAAAGGACTCGGTATGTCGTTTAAGGGTAACCGATAGATAACATGTATACCATTACATTCAAAGGTACAATGAGAAAGGTATGTAGAGTGGGAGAGGAGGGGAGAGAGGGGGTGGTACAGGTATTCAGAAAAGACATACAGAAAAAGAGGTGACAACGGGACATTTAAGATGCCATGGTAAAAAGATCTAAGGTATATATATACACAATCTTATGACATAAATAGAAAGAAAAAGACTGAGTGAAGTGAGACATATTATCCAAGATCCAAGTAGGTGGAGTAATCTTGGGTGAGTTTACGTAAAGAAAAATACTGACTCATTGTAAGGTAACACAGATATATGGTGTTGAAATAAGACGATCACGATAAAACATTGAACAAAAGACCGAAGGGGTCAAATCCCTTACGATTGTTACAGAAGAACAGAAAAAGAAATTCTTTGACGAGACTAACCATGGATCGTTTACAACGTGTCGACTTTTAACGAGAATGAGTCATAAAAAATTCGTACTTTCTTATAAACGTCGTCACCAAAACATCTGTCTGGACCCAAGTTTAGTGGTGAGATCGTAAGTACGATTCTGGAGTACTGTAGTAAGTAGACATTTTGTCTAGAAAGTCGGGACTCAACAAAACTACTAATTTAACTTATTGTATATATTTAAAGATTGGGCGTTCACGACTTTTACAAGCAAAAGAGATGAGAAAGATATAGAATTCTCTAATTTCACACAAAATATGATTTATAAGATATTAACCATTATTGAAACTAGAAGACTTAAACTCCCTGAAAAACATGATACATGGACTTCATTGTCTACGTACAAGGAGGGGTATGGGGTAAATGGTGAATTTTTTTTGACACTTAATCTTTTCCATTGGACCTCTTCCCTTACCGTTGGGTGAGGTCATAACAACGGACCTCTTAGGACACCTGCCTCCTCGGACCACCCGATGTCAGGTACCCCAGCGTTTCTCCGCCTGTGCCGACTCACTGATTGTGTGTGTACCCTTTCCATTTTGTGTACTTTCTTTAAAGTCTTGATCCTTTATCGTAATACAAAAGTTCTCAAACCTTCCCTAAAATACATATATCATACTTTTAGAGACTTAACTTCTCTTTTTCTGATCTACCTCGGAGAGACTCGGACCCATTAATTAGGACGGCCCCTTAAAACATTAGGTTTAAGGGGAGTCGAGTGGACCGGCCTTGGAAAATGGTTTCATATATCGTGATTTCGGTTACAAATAATAACAGAGATTTGATTCTTCCCAAAGACACATTTTTATATTTAAAGGATAGGAGGCGAAAGGGGGTCTTTGGGTAGTCACGACTTAAGATTCCACGTCTAAAAAAGACATGTCTTTACAGAATGCATCAAGAACGGAAATGGACGACAAGTCCTTTACACCTTTTAACTGACCATAGATGCCGCGGGGAGGGGGTTGGTGGTTTACTCTATATAAATCTTTGACCTTTCCCCTCTATGACAGATTATTTATAGGTGAAATTTTATAAGGATTAGTCAAATTTTATTATAAAACCCTTAACCATCACATTGTGGAATCGATATATGATTTTTTATTACTTCCGTACTAAATACACTTATTTCATAACCTACACTTGAAGACATATATTTACTTCGTTAAATACAAGTGTGGATCCACTTCGATACTTAAACAATACCTTAATATTGTTTCTTTTGATCTAAAATGGAGGACTATTTAGAAGTCAAAGGTGCTGTGACCTTTTCAATCAGGACAATAATTTAC
The DNA here is from genome assembly GCA_006410555.1 of Capra ibex. Lineage (NCBI taxonomy): Eukaryota > Metazoa > Chordata > Mammalia > Artiodactyla > Bovidae > Capra > Capra ibex. Next base: position 4,417,485 of record SJYO01033645.1, read on the forward strand.
TTTTCAGTTCAATCCGAATCTATCAAGTACACGGATAACACTATTTTATACATTTCTCTCATATATACGAGTGAATTAACATTGTAATCTCATTATTTGTAGCCAGTTGATTATTTGTCGAAGTCCACAAAAATTCTTCCACTGGCGTAACGTCGCAATGTCTCCGGCACGAATCATAAAAGTCGAAATCGACACTGAGAACAAAGGAAACAAGACCAGCATCGCAGAATACAAGACAAAATTAAGTAGTGAACAAACTCCCCTTTAATAACTTTTCTCGAAACAAAGGGTGAAACTTTTTAGAGGAACAAAGTAAATGATTTGAGGTCAACCAAATGAACAAACTCTATCTCTGGATTTAGTCTAAGATTTTAGTCCTATGTATAATGCACAATAAAACTGTCTCCCTCATACACCAACTTATTAACTCGTGTATAAAACTTTTCCTACAGTTTAACGATACGTCTAACTAAAATAATCAAGATTCACGTATTAATAAAATGTGGAGAGAACCAATCGACATCTAAAGAACTCCAAGATATTCACTTGATTTACCGATTTCTTAGTATAAAAGATAACCTATGAAGGATCCTGAAACCGTAACAATCTTTACAACAAAATGGAAAAACAAGGGTCCTCCAGACACGAACGAACCACGTATACGACTGTCACTACTACTTCTCTGACTATAAAGTCTTTTTGGTCGTGTCAGATTCCTTCGTTTACCTTTGGTCAGTTGGCTATAACTGTCATGTAACCGGTTGAAGGATCGCCAATCTTCACAAAAACACAAACCCAAAAATCAATAACTTCGGTGAAACCCTAAACTTAAAGTTCACCAATCGGGTGAACAGTCAGACATAGAGGAGATAAAAAGAGGGAATCAGTGAGGGGTAGTGAGAGTTAAAGAGGAAAACACGGTCAACATTCCTGTTTTTACCCCTTCTCATCTCAAAACTGAACTCTTCGTCTCTGAGTTCGAAGAATTCAGTTTTGGGACATGTCACCTCCCAACCAACCAACCAAAAGTAATAACGACAAAAACCCCAAAGTGGAGTCATTACGAACAACAAAAGTGGGACTTCCTTTAACTACGTTATTGTCGAGGAGTCGGACGCCGAGGGCCTCGTCGAAGACGAGGTGGGGGTTGAGGTGGGGCCGGTCTCGGTTTCCTTAGCCGTGGACGGGAAAGAAGGTGATGAGGATTACCCTGCCTGAGTTGGGTCTGGCGTCCCACCGTTATACTATGAGTCACAAGTGACCGTCCTCCATTCGAACTCAGAAACTCAAAATTTCTTTGGATTTTACACCAAGAATTTCAACAAGATCCGTAACTCCAAGGGTTTCAACTTTCGGATATATGGAATCGGGGTCTGAAATCTTAAGACCGAAAAATTTATGTCATGAACCTTTTATTGATTGACGAGCCAATATAAAAATAGTCTTCTACTAACAAACGGAAAATTGGTCACCGTCTAATACGAGTCATTTATTATTTTCGGTAATAAAAATTTTCAGAAAACTCCAAACGTTATATAGAAAGTTGATAGTTTGACGAAAAATTTGGTACAAACGTTTCTGTCGAGTCCTCCCTCCTCAACGGGGGGGTCCCCTGCAACTTGTCACAGACCTCTCCCAAACTGACAGTGTCGCCTCTCCCTCCCCCTCGGGACGACGTAGACCACCCGTCACCGGTCCTACGACGATTGTGACGAGTCCTAACAGGGGGTGTCGTGTCTCACAGGATGGGTCATTGTCTCGATTCCAACTCTTTGGGACCCAATCTACCAACACTGAACTCTATGTTCCAGTCTTAACACGTCTTTATGTGCGACGAATTTTAAACCAAGTAAAAGAAGATCAACCTTAACTCTACCCTCTAACCGTCCTCCAGACCCTACTCTTGTGTCCTACGATAATAATAACCTTGTGTGTTTGTTTACTTCACTGAACCCTTAATGGGGTCATAGAACGGTGAGTCCATGTTCCTAATGTCGTAATGGTCGGGTCCATTCTTGTCTGAACTTTTTCTTTGATTGGATCTTCCTTTAGTCTCAGAATAGAAAACGACTATAAACCGAAGACAACGAAAACGATTATCCATGTAAAAAAAAAATCAACACATTGTCCACGACTTCGATCAAAGTACCACTTATGACTGTACATGCGATTCCTCTTTTTACGAAGACAAAGATCATCATTTTCACCCGGGCGGCATCGGTTCGCTCTTCAATTTTTCCAGTCACAATGACGAGTGGAGAAGACGAATGAGAATCTAGATTTCTCGAACTTACGACGAGACAGTGTTCACATAACGGGAAGACGATTATGAAACGTCGTATCTACATTTTACCCTATGTAAGACAAAGAACTGGAAAATTAGACAAAGACCAATAACACACCGTAAATATCGTCAAGGGATCAAGTCACCAAGAAGACCTCGAAATCCCACGGTATCTCCAGGGAACCCAGTAACACTTCCTTTACCCTCGTCGATTCGTTCACCCCTTCGTCCTTCCCGAAGTCCCGAAACCACTAAGGTGAAGTAAAAAAAAAAAAAAAATGGAAATTACGTTTCTAATCGATGGAATTTTTAATGACTATCACTTTGTTCGTAAAATATCGGAGTAGTTATTCTTTTCATTCAACATGAGATGACTCTCTTACACACACCCACTTAAAATTAAAAAGAACTTAAAAATTTACTACCCTCCACATAGGTTTTTTACGAAAACAGTTTATTAGACATGTTGAGATTCTCCCTGTATCTCATTTATAGGGTCACCTCCTTCATCTGTGAACTTATATTAGTGTGTAAAGTAAAAGCTTTATAAAGTGAATGGAGTTAGTGGAAGTGTCGTATAAATACTTCAATAGAGTAGTATGTCTTCTCCTTCTACTTCTAAATAGGTGAATACAACAACTTGACTGTTTTAATCCTAAAATAAAATTAGACGGAGACAAAGAATGATCAGAAAACTGTATGTCTCCTCTTTTCTATTCAAACTCAAGGTGGGTCTTGTTATTATGACGGAAGGATTTCATTGTAATAAATGTAATGTGTACATTCCTTTTACCACGTTTGTACATGATTAAACTACCCTCAGTCACCAAAACTTCTTATAGGTCACTGACTTTTAAGACCAGTAAAAATGTACTTGTCAATTTGACATATAAGTCCACTTTAAAGAAACTTTCAATTCGTTCTAATAAAATAAGAAATATCCTTCATTTACTTCCTTAAGTCCGAGAGAGTTTATTACTCCTCCTCTTCTTTCCCCATCGTCGTAGTGACGAACGAGGAGACGACGGACTCCCTTATTTTCTCCTTCTTCTCTCTACCTCTTCTTTTCATTAAACATTTCTTCATCTCGGTCAAAGCCTTCTCTTCCTTGGTCCACGTGGTCTTCGCCGCGGCCGTCATTTCGGCGTCCTGCAAGACAACCTGCCACACCTGCTGGGGTGAGTCCTCCTGGAAACGTCACAACAAGTCAGCCCTCTTTCACTTCTCCTTCTTCTTGTTCTATGGGAACTCGACCTCGACCAAAACCTTTCCTTTTTTCATTCAAAAACAATTTATATAAAAGAAGGAAGTCTTGACAGTATGAGACCCTAGTAACACGAGGTAAATGCGGTAACCGTCCCCTCCCCCCGACAAAAAGAATAGGAAAGTACATCTATACAAATTCGGATACATTATTTTTGGACTTGAGACCTCAACTAGATGACTATGGGACTCACACTTCGTCTCAGAGTTGTCCACAACATTGTCATTATGTTGAAGTTTCGAAGGGGGAAAACTTTTTAAACTTCGAAACTTCTCACCGACCCGAAGGGTCCACCGGGTCACCATTTCTTAGACGGACGGTCAAGTCCTCTGAGTCCAAACTAGGGACCCAACCCTCATCCTATACCGTTGGGTGAGGTCGTAACGGACCTTTTACGGTACCTGTCTCCTCGTTTTCTTACACCTCGAATTACAAGTCAGGACTACCTCTCTATATAATTTATGAAAAACAGGAGTTCTATGAATTTAAGGTTTTTGTGTACCGACAGTAAGAACGACGAGTGTCTATTCACAACCATTTGTCAAGTACTGTGAGACAAAAGGACAAACAACATCCGTCTTAACGCTCGGAACCTCCTTCCTCTACCATCACACAGTCCCAGATCAGGCACAAGACTATAGTCGGTCGGTCGTAGAGTCCTACCTTACGCATCTGAATACAGATTTTCTCCTTTTACCTTCTACAAACAAGCGCGTTGGTCAGGCCTCAGATGGTCGGCTTCAAGATCGTTTTGACCTGCTCTCTGAGGTCTTTTACCTCTTTGACCATTGACCACGAAAGTAATTTGAACTCTCAACTCTCTAATCTCCTCGTTAGGAATGGGGACGAAACAAGGAAGACCTCGTTTATCTTGCCATAATGTGAAGATGGGAAAATCCCTTTATGCCCCTTCCTTAGAAGATGGAAAAGGACGAGGTGGAGATTACCTCGTCATCCTTAAGTTCTCCGACCTTAGGTAAAACACGTCAGCGATGACTAACCTCTATTGAAGAGGGAGTTTTTGTTTTTTTTTTATTCTAACCCAGGGAGGAAGGGAAAACAAAATTAGCGAACGATTGCCAATAGAACATTAGACGTACTTCTGGTACCCAAGAGGAATAGAGAGATAAAGGTCGACCATTCGTTTCGTCCGTCCCTGGTGGAGACCGTTAGGGTCGGAGTAGTAGAGAGACACACATGTTCAGCGAGTCAGAAAAAAAAAAGACTGACGAAGTCCAAAGACAACACAGTACTCCCTAGAAAGGAACACCGCGCACCCGACAGATCAACGTCGGACTCCCGAACCGGCGAGACCCGGTATACTCTAGGGTCAAGGGACTGGTCCCTAGCTTGGACGTGGGGTGTGTGTGGGGGCGGGGCGGGGACGTAACGTTCCGTCTAAGAGTTGGTGACCTGTTGACCCCTACAGGGGTTCAACCGGTCAGAAACCAACCTACACATCTGTCAAACCATGATAGCACTCCTAGGGTCAATAGAAGTCCCATTATAACTTCTCTTGGACGACGTAAGAAGGTTAGACAATGGTCTTGACTGATCAAAATTAGTGGTTTTAGAATCAACTCACATGGTTCGTCTTCTATGGAATATCCAATACTAAAATTTTATTATTCATTTGTTTTTATATCCATTACTTATTTACGTTTATAGGAACAAACTTAAAAAGAAAGGTTACTTGTTATGTCTTTTTATATTTTATGTTAAGGTTTCCGGGGGAGAGGAAGGAAACAGAAAAGTGATAAGAGTAAGGGATGAGACTCCAGGTAAAAGACATAAAAAACAGATGTATATAAGATCTGAAACACAAAATAAAAAATACACACAAACACTTCACCCGTATACATTTAAAATTGTATCCACTCCAATTGGTATATTTAACAATTTGTTGTACTAACAAAAAGTGATGACTCACAATGTCTACAGAAGTACATTGAGAAGGGAGTAACCAGTGGTAAACATAGGAGTAAGGTGACAATTTTCATTATGACGTAAATATAATAGGGTTTTTTCATGTTCGATAAGTTTACAGATGGATTTCTTATCACCTATTTAACACTACACAAAAACTTTAACTTATGTCTTATCGTCACTTTTCACTTACCAGGTAACAATGTACGTAGTTGTACTTAATAGTGATCTTTATTATTACAAACTCAAAGTTTTCGGTGTCTTCTTACGTATACAATCTTAAGGTAAATACACTTAACCTTTTGTTCGTTTTGACGACACGGAGTCCTAGACAGGTACTACTTCCACGTCCGCGAAGAATTGTAGTGGTCCTACACGGACCACACTCGTACTACCCTCTCTCCGCGTCCCTCGAAATTCCACAATGATTACCAGAAGACAATTCGACTCAACATGAATGACCTCCCGAGTACAAGAAATACATAATATGAGCAATCAATACTATGAAGTGTTAATTTTACTTCGAATCGTTTGTAGAACCCTGTAGACAGAAATACGTCCAAAATCATCTCATATCTGAAGATCACCATATAACGATCCAATTCCCCATACACGTAAAATTAAACTATTTAGGACGGATTAACGGGAGGTTTTATTAGTATAGAATCTCGAGATCGTCAAGAAACTTTAACAACTTAAAAATTTGGACAGTAATTTACATTCTACAGACTATATATTTATTTGATCTTTGATCAGTTACCCTCTCATCTTTCTGAATCAAAATCTGTCAGACTTTTAAGTCTTCCTTACATTTACTAGTTTATTTTTCTTGTTCCGGTAGCATACTATTCCAAATCATGAATTATGATTTAAAGTCTGAAAAATACTTTCGACAACTCTGACCACAATTTCAGTGTAAAGAAGAAATCTAGTTTCTAATTGACTTCAATTCTTTCTCATGAGTTTAAACAAGAAAAAGAAAAATAGATACTAGGAGTACTCTCACTAAATATGACCTATATACCTAATCAAACTATTCGTCCACAATTGGTTTATATTGTTTCTGAAGTATAGAGAATACTTGAAAATCAGGTAAATTTATACACCATTTGGACAAGAGAATACCTCTAAGAGTGATGGTTGTCTATCGTGATTGGTCTCCTTATTCATCCAGGTTATTTCCAACAGATGTCCACAATCGGTTCTTCCCTCAATAAACCAAATTGAGGGTCAAATTATACGACAAGACTAATACCTTCGGAAAAATAGTTTTGGGGGAAGTGTTTCTTAGGAGTGTATAAGGTCCAAACTATAGATCGGAAGTATTCATTAACTTCGGTACCCAAAAACTTTCTCTAGTCTTTTCCTCGAAGGGACCACCAGGTCACCAATCCTGAGACGTGAAGGTGACGTCCCCTGGTGTGCAAACTAAGAACAAGTCCTTTGATTGTAGGGTGTTCGGTGATTCACACTGGTTTTTTTTCTAGTCTTTTCTAATTATCTACCTCTTTCCTTTTCGTCTTTGAAAACCCATCACACTAATTTTGTTCATTTAGGATATACATCTATGTAAAATTCTTTACACTAATATTTCGTCAGAGGGGTTGAAGAAACCGTGGTCCCTGGCAAAACACCTTCTGTTAAAAAGGAACCTGGATCAACCCCCGCCCCTCCTACTTCCTACCAAAGACCCACTAAGTTCGTTCAATACAAATAACACATGAAATAAAGATAATGAAAATTGTAGTGGAGGTAGAGTCTAGTAGTCCGTAATCTGGGAGTTCTATCCCCTGGGGACAATATTTCTTTATTAAAAAAAAAAAAACGAAATATTTCTGTCATCCAACCATTCAGTAATCTCGAAGGAATTGTACACCTTTTATCCGTTTCCTCTCGTGATTATTGGAAGTCTATGGAGACGAGATCCCTATTCTTGCATATAAACCCCGAGATAGTCATGACCAGACTAAATAAAAAAATTGTAAAAAAAACTTTATATCAACTAAATATCAAAACACAGTCGGAGAGGATACGTCCTCTCACTGAGTCAATATATGTATATCTGTAAGACCAAAAAAAAGAATTATAAAAGGTAATACCAAATAGTGTCCTATACCTCATATTAGGGGACGTGACATCTCATTCTGGAAAAACAAATATCAGGAAAACTAAATTAAAGAGTATAAAAGAGAACGTCGTCAACCACGACTTTTAAGTCTTTTTTACCTACTTTTGAGTCTATTTCTCTACCTTCGTCTTCTTAGAGGTCTTTTTAATTTTCATGTCTGTCATGGATTTCATCTTCTTCTCGTCCTGAACTTTCATACATGTAATAAATTACGTTGAACTGTTCATTATCAAAATTTAACCGGTTGGTAAAATTTATCCGACTGATGAAAAAAAAAGATCTTTCATCATTTGAATAAGAAGACCTATCATCATTTTTTCATTAGAAACGACAGAAATATTATATTTAGTAAACCAACTCACTTTTTCTATATAAATTCCGACTTTATTCCTCTGACTGAACTACATCCCTTTAGATTTTTATTTAAGATTTACGAATTGATGAACATTCATTCAGAGGTAACCTTTCGTCATCGAATAGTTTATATCCGGAGAGATCAAACCTTCGTAATTTTCTTTGATTTCAGTGTTTAAATTTATTGTTCTCAATTGAACGTACTTGATAACCCAATCGGTTTTTCAAGTAAGTCTAAAAAGACATTGTCGAATGCCTTTTTGGTCTTGCTTGAAACACAGGTTGGGTTATGAACGGGAATGTGTTTCCGTACGAACCAAGGTATAAATAAAGACAACGATTACAGTACTCTTCTTAACCTGGTTCATTCATACACCGAGAAATTCGCACCAGACAATTCTTTTGGTGAAGCGGATAACAAAGCTGAAATTTTTCAGGTAGGTCAGTCGTCCATCATGTCGACACGCCCACCTTAACCCTCTTAGGTAAAACAAATCACACACCGACCGTATTCGTTAATCACTACCTACGCACCACCAAGCCTGTTATAACTCCTCAGCACAGTAAATCCTAGAGAAAAGTTTAAGGTATAACAAAATTGCATCCATGACGTAGGTCAAAGAGATCTGGAACGGAGTAATAAATAAGAAAGAAGTGTATTAAAAATACACTTAATAAAATGATGCAATCCTAAAATAGAAGATGTATTGATCCACGTCATATACCTAGACGGAAAATCCGTCTAGGTAAAAAGATCATAGACATTACTTTTTACTTTCTGAAATGAATTTTATAAGACTGAGAATTAAAAAGGAAAAAAAGAAAGGACGTAATGTCAAAGTCTAACCTCTTGACCGTTTATGGGACTGTTCATTTAAACTCAAAAATCCGTAATTATCTGTCAGGTAGAGGTTGAAAGTACACGACGAAAATGTTTGACTCCATTAATTCGGTAAAAATTATATGTGTCAGTCACAAACTTGTTTTACGAAAAACACACTCCTTAGACAGAATAAATACAAAGTTAGGATTCACACTTGAGCGAGTCAGCACAGGCTGAGACGCTGGGGCACCCGACATCGGACGGTCCGAGGAGACAGGTACCCTAAGAGGTCCGTTCTTATGACCTCACCCAAACGGTAAAGGAAGAGGAATTATATTTGTCAGTCACAAACTTGTTTTACGAAAAACACACTCCTTAGAATAAATACAAAGTTAGGATTTAAATTTAATAATTAGAACTATATATAGACTTGTTGGTTGCGTCCTTTGTTTTGACACAGAACCGGTTTCGTTTTGTATTAGTATCTTTATTTATTGACTTCTCAAACACACATTCCTACTATGAACTGAGGGAAGTTATCCGTATATAAAATTGTAAAAAAAAAACATTCTTTGATTTTAAGACAAGTATTACTATTCTGGGGTTATTATAACTTACATGAAAAATTCATAATATCATAATATCTAAAAAAAAATTAGACCAGAGAGGGACTCCGGACACCCTAGAATCAAGGGACAGGTCCCTAGTTTGGGTCCGGGAGTCGTCACATTTCCTCCTCAGTATGATGATTTAGCGGTCCGTTAAGGGTCTCTGAATAAATTTTTCTCTTCAAGACTTAGGACACTCATTGGACAGAAATGTCATTCATCGTCTCATCCTAATCCATTCCTTAAGGACATCCTTCAACTGACTAAACGGATTCTTGATTTGGAAATTAGAACTAATTAGTATGGGAGTCAACACAGACTGAGACACTGGGTTGCCTGACATCGGGAGGTGTTGAGAAGAGACAGGTACCCTAAGAGGTCTGCTCCTGTGACGTCACCCGACGGTCAAGGGAGAGGTCCCCTAGAAAGGTTGGGTCCCTACTTTGGACGCAAAAAATTTAGAGGACGCAAGGGGACGTTTTGAAAAATAAAAAAGTGGTGGTTGTGGTGGACCCTTCGGGTTGAATAAATAAATAATGTACTGAATTAACTTAGTTCACAGATGGCTTTTACATCAATGACCCCTTGGTAGGATTATATCAAGTGTCCCATTTTGTTTTGATATGACGATGAGTAAAAGTGTCCACAACCTCGAAACCGTCATAACCCAAGGTCAGAGTAAAAAGTCTTGAGATGTCTCGTTTGTTCTGAAAAATTCTTTAATCCTACCCTAAAGAGAAGGAGAAACTAGACAAGAGGACGGTCTCATATATCAGTACCTGGTCTTTTGAATCCAGGCAAAAGGAGAAGGACAACTGTATTCTTATTCAGAGATTGCATTCGACGAGAAACTAAATCTGAGCCTAACGTCTGACCGCCCTTCCCCGAGAGTTACCTTTGATGGAATTTGCTTTTGATGTCCTACGGCGTCTTGTCGATTTTGTTATACTTTATTTGCGGTGAGGGTTTCCGACCAGGACGGTGACCCTGTCCATGCGTGAGAAGAGGGGAAAAGTGGAAAGTGGAAACTGTAGAGTCTGAACTAAACACTAGCGGTGGCGGACTGCTGGATTGTCGGACAGACCTCTGACTCCCGTCGCCGGACTCACCACGACCCGCCCGTGTCGTGGCGCTCGTGAGTCTCGAACCCGGTCGGTGTGCCGCCTCCTCGGTCTTCGTCACAAATGTCACAAGGTACATTGCCTAAAAAAGGGTTCTAACCTGGTTCGACCAAAAATGAGGTCTCGCAACAACGTGCCTCATCCCGCCCGAACCCCCAATTCGCGTACGCTCTCGAGACACGCGAAATGTCCTGGAGACCTTCGTTGATGAGGACTAATTGGAGCCACTTCAATTCCTTTCGAAGCACCGACTTCTACACTTACTTCTTGTTCTAATGATAGAAGACGGTCGTCCAGTCTACTTTTGTAAAGAAAAATATAAACCGAAAAGAACTAAAAAAAAAAAGCAATAAACTTTAGAAACGAGAAAATAAAAAGTCGAGGGTCTAGGAGAGGGAGAGAAATCGAAAGTGACACAAACTATAGTTCTCATACTTTACACTTAAGGTGCCAAGTTCTCCCCTTCTCAGTGGAAAGCGTTTGAAGCAACAAGAGAAGACACCTTCCCTTGAATCACAAGATCCTCTAACTCAGGGAAGTGATTACTTTGAACTTTTGGGACAATTCGTAACCCTTTTTTTTTTTTTCGTATACTCTCCACAAAAAGATTCAGTAGACAACCTCATTCTCCCGCGTCCCGACATAAGTGTCTCGACGACCGTCGCGTTTATCGAAACTTAATAGGAACCAAGAGGTAGGAGTCAACAGTTTCGAGAAACAACGGAAACACTTATCGTCAGGTAATTCTTCGCCAAGCAGGGACACTCTCGTCTGACGACAGGACCCTGTCCTGGTTCACCTTCACAGAAACATCCTTTTACCCAGAATTTTGTACACAAAAGAAAGAACATTAAATCCCTAGTATCTGCTATAAAGATACATTTGCTTGTCAGCCCGCTCAGAGTCACCCTCAAGGGTCTACCACTCCTCCTTCTCCTTCTTTCGGTTCGGGTTCTTTCATCTCTGCTCTGAGAAGGATTCGTCTCGAACTTTCTGTTTAGACCGTGACTAAGTTTAAGACGTCTTAGAAGACTCTTAAGGTGTCCACCCTGTTAAATGGACCATAATTAACCTCTCTCTACTAAAATCTCCCCCCTTTTTTTTCTGAACATAATTGTATATTTTCTTCTTTTATATCAGTACTTAAAGATTGATTTTTTTAATTACGTCCTAAATATGACTCTCTTTGATTTCAATCACAATCAGTCTTTATTGGTACAACAACTATGGTCTGACGATTTTTTATTTTTATACTCGGTCACATAACACCGAAATTTTAAGATAGGACATTGATAAGACAGTGCGGTGTCTGCCGACACTCAAAGGTTATTGTCCTTAAGATTAATTACCATTCCTTATCCTATAAATTCAACAGTCACAAAATCAGAGGATCAATGTTTGGTTTTATTACACTTATTTGGGACACTTTGATCCTGGTACGAACAAAGTCTCTTCGTCTTATTAGTTAGCAACGTCTAGTAGGTAAGATCATATTTTATCAGTTCTACCGAGTCAGGTCAATTTCACGAGGATTCTTTGAAGTCAAACCAATATGTTTAAAATTTTTCTTTCCGAAAACATCAAAGAGCCAATGAGACTCTTATACTCCTCGGTAGTGTACTAAATGTGTAATACCCTCTTCTGTGAAAAAATAAAAAAGAGATGGAGGTAGAAAGAACCTTACTGTTTTTATTCATCTTTTACTCTGTACCAGTTCTGACCATTTGTTGGTTGGAAAACTAGACTTTTTGAAGGTATAAACAAATTTACGACAGTATAATTCCATTCTCACATACCTTACCAAAGATTTCAGTATTTGAAATCCCTTGATATAAACTATAAAACATTATTGGATACTACTTTTTCTTATAGTTTTTATACATATATTGACTTATTTAGAATTTGGAACTCCTAATTTTTCTTTAAAAAACATTCCACCCCTCATTTGTCGATATAAAAGTACAGGAGACGGATAATTTTTGCTACAAAAATATCAGACGACCGATGGGTCAGGGTCATCTTTTCAAGACTAACATACGGTCTACTTTGACCCGTACATGGTCACCAAAACAATTCAAGAATTTATTGGATTCTTAGGACTCTTAGGTATCAGTGAGTTTTCTGTACATACTGTCGTCACTATTAAAATTTTGTATCCCTTTTTTCACCATAAGATGAAGTATGAAGTCCCCTTTTTTGATGGGACAATGTTCCGAACGGAAAAGTCCTTCTCCAAAGGAAATCTAGCGGAGAAGTAAGAAACCCGTCGTCACTACCTAGGTAGATCATTGAGCTAAACGAAAAAATGAAAAATCGTCAATCACTGACGTCTCCAACCTACCACAAAGACCAGACCACTAGGAAGAGGACCGGTGACAGATTACGGGGAAACACACAGAGGTTTCGACCCAGAAGACCTGAACGGCCACGGCTCACAGCACGTGGAGTCTCAGTTTGGGGCCGAAGAGGGACGCAACGACTGTGTGTGTCAACCGGCGACAGACCAGCTCCTTCTGCGGTGCACTTTGTCGAATATAATAAGACAACTTATGTGAGAGTTTTGGTGTACTTTTCGTACTATATTTAGTTTAGATTCAGAACATGACTTAGAAACCTTACCCTCTCGTTACTGTTAGTGACAAAATTCGGTTATTTGTTTCAAATATTACACACGAAAGACAGTTGGGTTGTTACCAATTTTAGTAGAAAATTTCATCTTTTTGATGTGACTCCTCATTCCTCCAAAGTGTCAAGACGAGTAAAAATTAGGAACAAGTAACAAGGTACAAACTTCAATTGTAATATAGAGACTCTATTCGGTTGAAGTCCCGTAGGTCGTATAAACTCACAACCCGAAAACAGTCCAATTTCGTCCAAAGACGACGAATTGGTTTTTCAGAGGTACCTGGATAATAAACACATTATCGAAGAACTAAATTTGACTATTTGACGGGAGAACGAAGTTTTATGATTCGTTATTATGAAAACTCCCCTTATATCCTTTTGTTATTTCCTTCGGACGGAAATATTCTTTCTTTCGAACGAAAGACAAATATATCTTTACTTCTACGTATCCTTTTGTATACAAGAACCCCTTAATTTTTAAACATAGGGGTGTCCTAAGACAGAAAATCGAATTATGAAATCTTCAAATCACTTCACTTCACAATCAACGAGTCAGAACAGGATGAGAAACGCTGGGGTACCTAATATAGGGTGGTCCGAAGAGACAGGTACCTGAAGAGGTCCGTTCTTATGACCTCACCCAACGGTAAGGGAAGAGGTCCCATGAAGGACTGGGTCACTAGCCTGGACCCAGAGGATGTAACGTCCGCCTAAGAAATGGTATACTCGGTAGTCCCTTCGGATTTTCGATACATATATGGTATAATTAGAGAGGAACCTGAAGACAAGAGCATTTACCGTTTCATGTTGTTGACCCAATTTAAATCTTTACTTCTCTTCGTAAGACATTATACTGTAGGTACCTATAAGTTTGATCGTAAAGAACCTTCAAATATAAATTCGATTTCCTCTATTAATAGTTACAATTCTGTCAAAAATACAAAACTCATTTGAATCCTAAATTTGTAATTGACATTTTCACGATGAACACACTAGATTTAAATAGCTCAGATCACACAAAGTACAAATGTGTCTCAAGTCAATGACGACTAATTTTGAAACAACTTCCAACATTTGCCGCAACAATTTGTACGGCACAACGGAACTAAAGGAGACGCATCGTGAAAGTGGCAGTATTTTCGTAGTGACGACGTAACACGAAGATCTACTCTTTGGATGATTATGTATTTAGACTGCGTAAATAAATGGATGGTGCATGACACCAACCAAATCATTTTCCTCCGAATTATTCGATATTAGGGGTCACAAATAATGGAATCAAGAATGCATTAGAACTACATGAGATTACATCATCTGACGAACGGGTATGAGTCTGACAGAATTCAAACACATTTTTAAACACAATCTATACCGTGTTACATTTCCAATTATTCTGTAAACTTCAGAAAATCGATCTTTTGACGTCAGAACAAAAGACCACTTAAAAAAGTCAAGGGAAAAGGAACTATCATTCGTTAAAGAGTCATTAATCTTATCAGTGCACTTAGGACTAGAAAATGTATCACATAGACAGGGTATTTTCGACTTCGACGAGAGTTTCGGATCACCGAGTATCACGAAAGCAAAATGTAACAACTCAGGGTCACATCACATAAAACACGTTTCATTCCACTTTCCGGAATAGAAACAAGAGCTCAGAAAGCTATCTCAGGAATAAATTAGATGACGAAACGGGCACTGTAAACTGTCCACCTCCGAAGACCTGGAGACGAGACGCTCTCGTCATCCCCTCAAGGGACCACCGGGTCTCAAATCCCATGACCCAAGAATTGGCGACACCGGACCCAAATCAAGGACCACCTCTTTGACTAGGGCGTGCATTCGGTATGTCGCAATCGTTATTTTCATTGTGATCTGATCCCCGGTCTGCACCGGTGTCTCTCTACCTAAGACCCCGTTCAGTAAAGGGAGGACCCAAAGTCATGGAAATTTTTCTCTCCCAATTTGATCTACCAAAGAGTACAGAGAAGATGAGGATTTAAGATACTAAAAATCCCTCTTTTAGGGGAAGTCGTAAGGACCCTATATATAGATTATCAGGGTTCATTACACTTTGAAGGGATAACTGCTATTTCTCCCTACCCCTTCCGATGTTCATTCATATAGAAGGATAAAAGAGATTGGAAATTTCGAAAAGGGCCGTCTCTTCCCTGTCATTAAGGGACACTAAACGTAGAAGACTCCTTTCGTTTGGAACGTCGGGGAGTCGAGACTAAAGAAGTCGTCACTAAAGGTTCAGGGGTATCGACGTCTGTTGAGAAAGGACCCGATATCAGTTATAATTAGTAGTAAATGGAACTTCTGAGTAAGATTAGGGGAATTGTAGTGATTTTATTTTTTAATGGGAGGGCCCAAACAACGACACTAAATCGTTTACTCATCAAGTGTGTTTCCATACTTCCTTACTATCCCAACTGTTATAGTGGAACGTTCACCTAAAAAAATTTAAATCATTGGGTCCAATTAACTTTACCCATCTTAAACACACTCACAAAACTTACCCACGAAGAGATCCATTAGGATTAGTGAATGGATCGAGTGATTTTTTATTTTATGCACCTTAATTATAACGTTTACGTGTAGTAAGTGAGTGAAAAAGTGAAAACTCTATTTCTTCTGGGGTCTTATAATGAAAGAGATCAACATATAGAAACCCCCTTTTTTTTTTTGTTGAAGGCCAAGTCTACTAAACTCAAAGAGAAACTCAATTACACTACACGAAGTAAATGGTCGGTATTTAGACCTGGGTCTTTTGTTCTGAATAATGTCGACCCCGTTCACGATTGACATTTAATACACTTAAATAGAAAGGAACCTTCAGTAAAACCTTCACTCAAATTATAAAGTCACTGTAGTCATATCTTATCTACAGAACCCCTGTACACAGTCGTCAGTCAAGTACCCTCAGAATCAGAACGACAAGGGGACTAACGCCAAACAAAAGTATCCAAGAGAAACATTTCTCGGGAAAAGGCCGGTTCATAGAAGAAGCAGTGAGTACGGCGAGTGAGGCAAGACCTGACAGGAAGTCAGTTTACACGGACACGACGTCGGAGGCGATGGAGACCTCTACGGCGGGGGAGGCGGAGGTGGGGGGCTCAGGGGAGGAGGGGGGGGCGGAGGGGGAGGAGGCGGGCACCTTCTACCACTCTAGGTCCTCCACCTCTACCTTCTACTCCCCTCACTCCTCGGCGGACGAGGTCCTTGCCTCCTCCTGTGAGGTGACTTTGGGCGGCGTGTTTGGTGTCAACAGTGATCGGTCCACTCTTGGCGGCGAACCGTGTCAAACCTCGTGACTCCGCACCAACCATGCCAAAGAAAATCTTCTCCTATGAATTGGTCCCGGAAGTCGGTGACTGATCTTAGAGAAGTAAAGTCTCAAGTCGGCTAAGATGGTAGAGATCGAGAGGAAGGTGATTTCGCTATTTCTCTTTTCGGTGGCTCTACTCGTGACGTCACCAGGTTGCTAGTCGGTGGTAGCCGTCAAGAGGTCAGGAGATGTCGGTCAGTCGACGTCGATGTCCAGTCGTGACACCAGTTTCACACAAAAATAGTCACACAAAAGAAACAAAGGTCTTGATCTACAGTATTTAATTTCTGAAGAACAACGTTTCTGACAAATATACGGCAATGACTTTTGGTGATAATTGTCAAACTGTATGTAGGAAGGTCTCAGAAGACACGTAACTGTATTACCACTAAAACTACAATTCATGGAATTACGTTTTTGTAAGTCTTTAAGTATAAAACGGTGGTCTTTTACACGGACCAAAAACAAAACCAAAAAGATTTCCCCCTTCTATGCAATCTTAGCGAAACATCTATTAGATATTGAGGGTGAAACGAAAAGGAAGAAAAAGAACAAAAACCGAAACAGTGTCACAGGAAAAATATCAACAAAGTGAAATATAAAAGACACAATCCAGTTGTCCGCCGTCCCCGACCTGTGGTCTGACGTCCTCAACCTGTGGTCCGTTATCGTCGATCGGTAGGTCGTTGTCCCTACCCGGTAGTCCGGTCTCCTTACTCGGACGTCGGCTTAATGGAGCCGGACCGCAGCCGAGGACGCGAGTACCCGATACGACTTACAAGACACGGCTACCGTCACTGGCGAGGGTGCGACGTCGGTCAGGTCCGGGCTCGACGACACGGGTGGTGACGGTAATAACTTGGAGGAGGAGGAGGAGGAGGGGGAGGAGGAGGAGGTGGTGGTGGTCGAGGGTTTTACGGTGGTGGACTCTTCTGTTTTTTTCCTTTCTTTCTATTCCATCTCATGTATCGAGAAGTTTAAACATAAATCTTGAACACAACACAACTCCACTATAAATTTCAAATTTAAGTCATCGTAAATCATATAAGTGTAACACGTAAATCATATAAGTGTAACACCGCGTTGGTGGGCGGGACCGACCAAGGTATTGTAAAAGTAATGAGGTGTCCTCTCGTCGACACGGGTAGTGCGTCGGTGTGGAGTTATGGAGAAGGGGACCGGAGTCCCCGGGTGGTCACTCGAAAGGTCGAGGTGGTCCAACGGGTGAGACGTCACCACCTAGACACTCGAAGTCGTGGACCGAAGAAAGTGAATCGTGTCACAAAAGACCCAAGTAGGGACAACATCGAAAGTAGTTATGAACCGAGAAAAACACCGACTTATTGGAGGACAACACACATACGTGGTGTCAACCGAATGGTAGGCAGGTAACTGCCTGTAAACTCACCAAAATATGGAGAAACGACAAAACTCGTCACAGATATATTTATACACATACCCATGTACGTACAACTCATGAACAAAGGCAAAGAAAACCCCCACACACACACACACACACATAAATCATCTTCACTTTAACGATCTCGTATACCATTAAGATGACTATTGAAACCTCCTTGGTAAAAGGACGTCACTTACTCGGTAAAAGGTAATGGTGGTCGTCACAACTCCCGTGATTATGGAGGTTCCCGAGTGGTCGTGATCAATGAACGGTAAAAGACTTTCAATGGTATAGTCAGGACCGTCCATACTTCACCATAGAGTAACACCAAAGTTAAACAAAGAGACTACTCATTCATACAAGTCGTAGAAAGTAAACGTAGGAAGTAGTTATGAGGGTCGTACTTCCATGGTCTAGAAAAGTCCCGAAAAGATCCGTATATACAAGGGACCTGTACCTGAACATACACCAACCAAAAAAAGGGGAGGAAAGGAGAACATACAATTAAAAGGACTCCTAAAGTGTGAAGGAGACACTCGAAAAATACAAGACAACATAAGGAGACGTGTCTTCGTAAACGGGGGTTGACAGGTCCACTGAAGACAGGGGGCCACCAAAAGTGTCCGGCGAAAGTATCGAAGATTGGGTTCTAGGTTGTATATGGTGGTAAGGACCGACTGGAACTTGAGTCTGTTGTGACTTGGTCAGGGCTTCCGTTGGCGTCAGACCTTGTAAAGTCTGTGGGTTGAGTAAAAGAAGGTAGACCTCGCTCCCCTGACTCGTAACCCGGTAAAACAACGTCGGTGTGACCCCCCTCACACCTTACTCCCGTACGTTTGGACGGTATGTTAGAGGACGACAAGAACCACGTCCAAAAAGAGCTAACCGACAAGAGAATCAACGACGTCTAGGAACTGACCAGAGATCTCAAGGGCGTTTTGGTAGAATCAGACAAAGAATAAACAAATATATTATAAAGGTACCCTAGTCGTTCTCGAACCTCGAAGTATCAGACGGTCGAAAGACTGAAGTGGGAGCACCTGGGAAACTTGAGGGATTTAGCGGACTTCTCTGAACGAGTAGCCGAAAAGGGAAGGAGTACGATGACGCGGTAACGGAGTCGACGGTAGAAAACGAGGTCCCCAGTCGCCCCGTTTAACAAACGAAATGTACCAAGTTCCCTGGAAGAACTTCAAACTCAATGTGTTTTTTATCTCAAAAGACCTAACTGGGTGAACAGGTTCGACCATGGTACCAAGGTCTTTAATAGACCTTTACTTCACAAGACTTTCGAGTCGTCACTG
This sequence comes from Capra ibex, assembly GCA_006410555.1. Classification (NCBI taxonomy): domain Eukaryota; kingdom Metazoa; phylum Chordata; class Mammalia; order Artiodactyla; family Bovidae; genus Capra; species Capra ibex. The sequence continues at coordinate 4,436,655 of SJYO01033645.1, forward strand.
TCCTACCGCAGAACTTACCTAACGACAGGGTGAGCGACACGGCACACGTCGAGAGGGCTCGGTCGCGTGACAGCCGGTGGATGTGCGGAGCAGACGCAAATGACCAGACCGATGACAAGTAAGAAAGACCTTGGTTCCAATCCTACAAGTCACGAGTCCTTAGTAAAGAGAATACTTCGGAAGGAACGGCGAGAAGGAAGTCAGAAGGTTCTCTCTATTAGTAGAGGTGGAGGTAAGCAAATTCATTAAAAAAATCTATCAGTATGAGAATGCTAGTATATTTATTATCAAATAATTTTTTATATAAATGGATAAATAAACCGACACAACCCAGAGTCAACGCCGTGTACTCTAGAGGTAACACCGCGTACTCTAGTCATCAACCCCGTGCACCCGGGTCAACGAGGTGTCGTACACCCTAGTTTAGACACATAGGACGCAACGTGTCGTCTAACGGTCGGTGACCCGACAGTCCCTTCAGGGACTTATTATCAAGGCTTTTAGATCATAAGATGCCATTGTACACTAAAAATACCTGAATAAACTTTCGTCACTAAGTAGAGATACCACAATGTCCGGCAAAAAATTTTACGTTCTATACATGAATGAACTTTAGTGGACTAAAGTTCTTATAGACTCTGGATATATAAAAAAGTTAGAAAAACGAGTCCAAAACATACGTCAAATGATCTCTTTTTCCTTAAGATCGGTAAATTAGAAAAGGAGACTGACGTTCCAAGGGGATAAATTTTACACAAGTTTGTCGGTCACGTTGAGACCTAGGTAGCAAAACTTACACTGTTTGTTACGGATAGGTTACGGATTTTGTATTGAATGAAAGGGTACTGTCTATCCTTAGTTTATGTGAAGCTTAAATGTTTTAACATACCTTCAGTTTTACTTTGGTGTCTCTGAGATGCATCTAAATACAACAAAGATTAGTATAAACGTCTTTATACCACTGTCCAACATGACGTCACTCGGGAGACACGTATGACTGGCAATGATGTTGCTAAGAATGATGAAAAATGAGTCAACCAACGTAAGATTGGGTCTTATCCAACACAAACCTCGAATGCCCTTCCCACACATACGTCACCCAGTCTAACTTGGTGTCCACTTTCTTACCTTACACCCTTCCACACACCTCGTCTTCCGAATTAGTAAAATGTGCCCGTAAAGGGGTCTTCCAATTTTTGGACAATAACTGTCAATCTTATCCCGTAACTCGGTCCCTCGGTTCATTAAAATTTTCTGACTTTTCTAATTCGAACAAAAGAGTTGAGAAAACCCACCAATTAGTGCTTTACACAAATTGACGTCCGAACCTTTTGTCAACCCGGTGATATGTGTCTGGAGTATTCTCGTGTCGTGAGGAAGTATGGACGGTGAACTCCCGGACGAACAATATAAATCTCACATTAAACCGGTCCTAGAAGGGACCACCGGTTCAGAAGTTTTTGTGTCCCCACTTTTAATGAAAAACAGTCACTGATTATATTATAAAGAGACTTAAGTTTCTTGATTAGTGTTTATAATCTTCCAAATAAAACTTATGTATGATAGACAGTTCACAAGAAGTATAAGTCATTGATTTTTTTAGAGACGAAAACATCTCGAGAAAACCACCCGAACCTCTCCCATCCCCCGTTGACCCAACGTCTTTGTCTATTCGTTTATGTACAAGTTGCAAATTTTTATGTTACTTCTTTTTTCACAGTCTCCTGACTTTCACTCACCCGAAACCCTCCGCCATGACAAAGTATATCACACCAGTCTCTTCCGTAGAAACGATCTCACGGTAACCAGTCTTGAGATTTCCATCACTATCTCGTTCGGTATAACATATATATCGTTTATAGCGTTCCAAAAAGGAATTGACACTCTAAGACACAGATAATATCCGTTAAATCTTTGACTTCCATTCGATTATCCTGTCTTAACGTAACATTCATCACAGAAGAGAATCTTGACTAGAATATGAATTACGAAATTATAAGGAGAAACGAAAAAAAATATAAATCATCAGTGCAAACTAAGACAACAAGAAAGGTCTTTTCGACTAGTAAACAAAAAGTCGTGACAAAGTGAACTACGTTTGTGATGTAGGTAAATTTAAGTATTTTCCCATGTAACATTAAGACTCCTCTATTCCCGTTCTCAAAACTTAAAGTATCTTATTCCGATTTCCTTTAAAAAGACTGGACTGAAATATTTTATGGGGTAAATGTCTGTCTCCCCTGTGTACATACGGACACCGACCAAGTACAACAGTATACCGTCTTTGGTAGTGTTACGACATTAATCGGAGGTTGATTTTATCAAAAAACAAAGAAAGAAAAAATTTTTTCTTTTTTATAGGGTAAATGTCAAAAATCCAAAAATTGGTTCGAACCATCTTTAAAAACCGTTTTTTAAATCTTACCACGAACACAAGCCAACTAAAACTTCAAGTGAATGAGGAATCTTGATTCCTTCTCTAGAACTAGAGTACACTTCTTGAACAAGAGAACAAAACAAAAGACATAGGATAAGGAAGACTGGAAATTGGAAACAATGTCCCTTTCTTTTCATTTTGGTTTTACGGCAGAGACCATTTCTTCACCGTCTCATAGGTCGCACTCAATCTACTCCTCCTTTTGAGCTCAAGGTCGCTTCTCCTGGCTCTCAGCTGGCGTGTCTTCGCGTAACTTCTCACCTTCGTCGTCGTCGACCAGTCCATTCCTCCTCCCCAGAGTCTGCCCGTCCGACACGACCAACGTCGACACGAAAATCTTGGCAACATAAGACCTTCACAAACAAAAATAAAATAAAACAAAGAAATGCCGACACGACCCAGAGCGACGACGCACTCGCAAAGAGATCAACGTCTCACGTCCCCCGACGGCAGACCAACGTCACATGCCCGTCGAGGAGCACCACCGAAGAGAGGAACGTCTCGTGCCCGATGTCGAGGGCCCAAGATCTCGCGTCGAGTTATCACGCCACGTGTCAGGATCAACGAAACGTCGTACACCCTAGAAGGGTCTAGTCCCTAAACTTGAGTATAGAAGACGTAATCGCCCGCCTAAGAAAAAGTGACTCGTTGGTACCTTCGGGGATACAAGAATTTCAGTATCGGGACTAAAGAAATATCTGAATTGGGTTCGTCGAAAATTAAGTATCTTTACAAAAAAAGGATATCTTTAATGTCAAATCGAAAAAACTTTCTGTAGTCTCAACATTATGAAGGGTGATTAACAAGTAGAATCCGTTTCTTGACAGAATTGGGACTCGTATGTCCCCTTTTATCAGTAGGGGTAAATGGTACATCGAGGTTCTCTGGTTAAAAATTAAATTATTCTACATGTATATGGATTTGATTCAAAAATAAGAAATAAAAGTACTAAAAACTCCCCTGTGTATGACTTTACTGGTAGTAAGGAAAGAAATCACATTGGTCAACGACCCAACACCACGTAATGGACCTTGTATGACTACCACTGCGGTCCAAAGTCCAAGTAGAGGTCATCCAAGGTCGCATAGTAAAAGACGAAGACCGTGAACGTTGTAGGTATTTACGTCATGAGTACCTTTACAAACTTCCTTAAGGGACCGTCAGGTCACCAGTCCGAAAAAGTGAAAGTGACGACTCCCGGGTTCAAGTCAGGGACCAGTACCTTTCTAGAGCGTACCACACCATCTTTTCTTTTTAACTCTCTCCTATCGGTAGAAACGAAGCATTAACTTTTGTAAAAGTAAAAATTTAGGTATTTGTGGTTAACCTTATCAGTAAGGTTACTTTAGAAACAAGGATTTTATACAAAGAGAGATCGGAGACGTGTGGACAAAAATCGTAAACAGGGTGAATGCTTGACCTAGTGTATTCAAAATCGTATGTCGTCGTATTTTACCCTTTTGTACGTTTATGACATAAAGGAAAAACTGGATATATAACAAGTGAGTAATTAGAACTTAAATTCTTTTAAGCAGATCTAATACCAGAAGAATTGGGAGCATCGGACTCTCAAAGGAATAGGTCAAAGTGGTAGTGTTAAACTGACATGTCACGACGACATAGAAACATAAGTAGACTTAATACATTATGACCCCCGAAAGGTCCTCCTCTGACACTTCTACAACAGAGGTCTGAAGTGAAGGAACTTTCTACTAAGTACCCTAAACCCCGTTGTGTCCTTCCTTTGACGTCCTACCATAATTACTATTAAAGCAAAATGAACACATAGTAGGAACATCGTCTCTTCCGCTACCGTGGGGTGAGGTCACGAGAACGGACCTTTTAGGGTACCTGCCTCCTCGGACCACCCGACGTCAGGTACCCCAGCGATTCTCAGCTCGTGCTGATTCGCTGAAGTGAAAGTGAAAAGTGAAAGTACGGAACCTCTTCCTTTACCGTTGGGTGAGGTGACAAGAACGGACCTCTTAGGGTCCCTACCCCCTCGGACCACTCGACGGCAGATACCCCAGCGTGTCTCAACCTGTGCTGACTTCACTGAAGGGTCGTCGTCGTCGGAACATCTACTAAGGTAATAAGAGTTCAAAAGAATGATAAATCAGGAAAAATCACAACGACCCTTAACTAATTACTAATTAAGGATGTCACTACTTTATCATTTGAGAAAGTTCTACTACCCTTCAGTGTTTCTAGAACATTAAATAGAATAAAATCTAAATATTTTCCCAGAGTACGTGAGTAAAACCAATAACGTTCTATCTTAGACTCAAAAACAAAACAGAAACGACACGGTGTGTCGACCACCCGAGAACCAAGGGACTGGCCCGGGAGGTGTCACTCTCGCGCTCTCAGGACTGATGACATGTCGGTCCTCTAAGGGTTCTTAGAACTCAAACAAAAGAACCACCACCAAAAAAATTTAGTATCGTATGATATACCAAATGGATACTTGTCTATCGTATAACAACAACAACTTAGGGATTCAACAAAGGCTGAGAATGATGGAGTATCTGACATCGGGCGGTCCACTTAGAACTCAAAATTAGTCAAAAAAATTTATTGACTTAAACTTATTCGGCACTCTCTAGTTACGATCAATCTTGATTACTTTTCTCTTAGAGTCTTTGTAATCCAGACGGGTAGGGACCACCATACAACTCCTAATTTATATAGAAGAATCTCCAATTCATTTATTTAGATCCTATTCCTGAGGAGATTGAGGAACCTCGGTTCTTTATGAAGACGTCCGTACGCGATAAAGGGAAGTCACGTCGAAATTACCCATGACCCCTCTGTACTTTTGTGTGTACGTGAGTGTATACTTACGTCGACATCTCGTCTCATGAAACGTACACGAACCAACCGGATAGTCAATTCTTTAAACTACTTTTGATAAGACCATGAAACGACTCTTTAAACTTTGAAACAGTACTTCTGTCTACACCGGCTAGCAAAAGTCCAAACCAATCAAAAATAAACGATCCCTCACTTGTCGAGGTAAGAGAAAAGAGTCTCCTCAGTAGACAGACAACAAAGGTGTCACCGTACCGTCTCTCTTTACGATTAAAACTTCGGGAAGGACTTCTAACCGCTCGTTCTGACTTCTCTGCTTTTTACCGAGGTTTGTGCATCAAAAAATGAAAAAACAATGACACACGACCTAAAAGAAAAAAATACAAGTCAAGTCTCAGAATTGGTCAAAATGACAACGGTTATTTGATATTTACAATACTCCCTCTCGTATATTTAAACGACCCGTTCTCGTATGTTTTAAGGGTGTAAACACTTTACATCAAAAAAGACAAAACGGTTTTCCACACTCCACCGACTTGGTAAACTGGACCGACGGAAATAAGAGTGTGACCGTTTGAGTCGTACAATCCATGTAATAAGAGTAGTCAGACCTGCACACCGAGTACTGTGAAGATATCTCCTGAGTGGCTGCTTTTCCCTTCCTAAAAAGACGGATTATCTCCGACAACATCAAGGATCACACCGCGCGAGTGAGAGCAATTGTAGAAGTCTTGTTCACGTTAATTCTTCCGTCGAGATATGAGATGGAACGAATTGACCCTAATATCCTTACAGGAAGACTGGAGAAGGAGAATCAGACGGTGGGGACTTCACGACTCCATATGTTTGAGTAAGTACAACTCGATTGTCCACCGGTGTGAGATATTTAAATATCTCATAAAGAGTGTTTAAGATCTTGACTATTTCTATCGAGTCAGTAACGTGTATGATCCACTGTCTATATTTAAAGTCACATACCGCCGTCGTCGTTGACAAGTGCAGAAACTCTGAAAGGGGAGTGTGCACCCTCATTTACATTACTCGGTGACATACATAACGATACAGAGGTACCAGCATGGAACCAGGTTTCAAGTGGAGGGTAAATCTACACTTACATAAGAGGTATTTTAAGGTCATAAATTTTTTCGTCAAATGACAAGACATGAAAGATAACATAGTGTTAGTCCATTTTCAGTGAAATTTGACTTCTTTTTCGTTTAACACAAAATTTCGACAAACATAAAGAGGTCAAAGACTGGAACATTTAAACATATATACGTGATTATTTCGGAAAAAATATGAAGACTAACCAATAGGAAAACGAGGACAAAACGGACAACGAGGGACTTCTACAGTGGTTCTGAATGAAATTCAGTCAGCAAAAAAGATTAGTTCATGCCATATTCCGTTTGTAACTTCGAGAGTCTTCTTTCTCCTCACAGTCCTAGAACTCGGGCAACGTCCCACCCTCTTACCCCAATCTTTTTGTCCCGAGACCATGGTCTTTTATACCACACTCAATTCATAACCTCGAACACCAGATATTATAATCGAACATAAATCGGATGAATTTAGCACCTTTACTGTTTTACACCAATTATAAGATCTTTTTTTTCCCCCGAAATACATCAATGTTCTCAATATGTATGAGTATCAGTACATTTCAATGGGTTTCTGCTGTCATCAATTTTAAAATAAGATCATATAAATATACGTCGACAGATTAGTCACAGTACACACGAACACACAACCAAAAATAAATATGTTTTTAGCCCCACTGGTAAAACATATATTTAACAAAAAGAACAGTAGACGTATCTCGTGTAACTGTAACTTCGACGAGTCAGCACAGGTTGAGAAACGCTGGTGTACCTGACATCGGATGGTCCGAGGAGGCAGGTACCTTAAAAGGTCCGTTCTCATGACCTCACCCAACGGTAAAGGAAGAGGTCCTCTATAAGGGTTGGGTCCCTACTTTGGGTCCTGAGGGCGTAACATCCGTCTACGAAATGACCGACTCGATGGTGGTTCTAGGATATAAAGACCCTTTTTCCCGATAACTGATCAGTAATTTCGAAAACGAAAATTGACGGATTGTCAATTGGTCTAAAGATCCTTAACAACTGTCCCTGATTCACTGAAACAGGGATAGGACGGTCTGGTCTTTGTAAAAAAACTGACTGTCAAACTATCAGTTTCACACCCAAAATGAAACAAAGAACATAAAAGGTTGCGTCTTCCATTAAAAAGTTAAGATCGATACCCTACCTCCCTTGTATTCCACTTCCTCCTCTTCGTCGAGGGAAACTCATTATGGGGTATTAAAAGAATTTCGACAAGTCAAGTCAAGTCAGCGAGTCAGAACAGCCTGAGAAACGCTGGGGTACTTAGTGTCGTGCGGTCCGGAGGGACAGGTAGTGGTAGAGGGCCTCAAGTGAGTCTGAGTTGGAGGTAACTCAGGCACTACGGTAGGTCGGTAGAGTAGGAGACAGCAGGGGAAGAGGAGGACGGGGGTTAGGGAGGGTCGTAGTCAGAAAAGGTCACTCAGTTGAGACGAGTACTCCACCGGTTTCATGATCTCGAAGTCGAAATCGTAGTAGGGAATGTTTCTTTAGGGTCCCAGCTAGAGGAAGTCTTACCTGACCAACCTAGAGGAACGTCAAAACCGACGGGGTACCTCGTACGGAATCGATGGGTGGTCCCTAGGGTGGACACGGGACGTTACATTCGCGCCAGAGAATAGTTTAGTGACCTGGTCGTTCCTTTCCTTGTCACCTTCACAATCAGCGAGTCAGCACAGAACTGAGAACTCTGGAGCACCTGACGTCGGACGGTCGGAGACAGGTACCTTAAGATATCCGTTCTTACGACCTTACCCAACGGTAAAGGAAGGGTCCTGGCCGTTCCTTCGGGGGTAGTTACGTTAAAGCTTAGGGGACTTAGGCCCGACGTTATGACATTACTTTTCTCATTGTTGTTTCGGAACCATGACGTCAGCAGGTGAAAGGGGGCCAAGGGGCGAGGGGGAGCCTCCACCCCGGAGCGAGGGCCTTCGAAGTTCGGCGGGGCGGAAGGGAGAAGGCCGAGCGCCAACGATCCGATGGCCGCGGGGTCGGCTTTCGACATCGAACCGCTCTCGAGTCGCTCGCGCTGGAGCCGGCCCATGCGCCGCCCCGGATACGGACGCCCACCACTGGGGGGCGGAGTGAGTGCGAGGAGACAGTGCCGGCCGAGGCGCGGGTTGGGGACGACGGGGCCTGTCAGGCCCCTCGGTTCCGCTATCGTGGGAAGGGAGACCGGAGGGTCCTTTAGAGATGCGGGGTAGGGAGCTGAGAGACCCTTTGGCGGGAGGCGGTGGAAGGGGACTGGCCCTTTGGGTCTTGGGGACTTAAGGCAAAAGCCTCGGAGATTTGAAAGAAAAGGGTGGGCGGAGCTCTGCTGAGGCGGCCTGAGGGGAGGGGAAAAGAAAGTGACAGGTCGCCGCAGGACCACCACCCGTAGGGGGGGAGTTGGGCCTCTTCTTTCGTACCTCGGCCGTCCCCGGGACCGCGGAGCCCTCCTCCTCCAGCCTTCTGATCGGCGGGAGGGTCTAAGGAGTCCACGGGTGGGCCCGGAGTACCGCCCGGGACCAAATCTCCCTCGCCACGGCGCACCCTCGACGCCTCGCCTCCCTCCCCTGCCCTCACTTACAGCCGTCCACTGAAGTCAACGGACGAGACCAAATAAAATCGAGGAGGATACATTGTTTGGCGGGAAAACCTTTAACCCGTCCCCGACAACGACCTACGCCTACAGTGACTGACCAGAAGTCGTATCGTACGTCTTCATTGTACAAGGGTCGTAACCTTTGTCTCGATTTCGTCCTCCAGCCATGGGTGGGGAGAGGTCTTTGGGTCATGACATAAGGCCACCGTGGAAAAAGACCGATCTCTAGAACTAGGCTTTCTATCTTAGCAAACGTGTTTACAGAAAGTGTACCAAACAAAAATCTTCAAGAGTCCATACCGCAGGAGACGCTGGTACGAACACACGGAAACAATTTTCAGTCATAATGAGAAAATTGTCCAACAATATTATTACTAATAATACTTTTGCAAAAGGACTAACTCTACCAGACAGGAAAGTGTCTGAGAAGGACTAGGGATACTTCTGAAATACGTGATAGTGGAGGTCATGATACCGATGATATTTCCATTATAGAGTAAGACTGGGTCGTAGTGGAAAGGACCCAATAACTTCATTCAACAACCTAGTTGACTCTCTCAACACGAACCTATTTGATTACTGCTTAAAAAACTCGTCGTAATTACTCTTCATGAAGGAAAGGAGTGACTATACGAGACAGTGAAGACAACTCACAGGTAAATATGTCTCCAGACAGACAGGAACTTGGTCGTGGTGGGAAAGAATTACTGTACTGTACCGTAATTTTATCAGAACTATAGACCTTTCTTTACAGGAGGGTATAACAGTATAAGTCTTCACAGAACCGATTGGAATGGAAAAATATATTAAAATCTTAACCGTACACTACGAAATTTTTTTTTACCCTAACGTAAATTAGATATCTAGTATGAACTGTTCTTTACTCTTAAAAGGTTATGGTGTAAAAGGTTGGACAATTATCATAAAAGATTAAGAGATTAAACGAAGTCAGGAGGAATTACAGAAGGTTATTCTAAATATTTAACAAAAGTCCCTTGACGAATAAATATACGAACATATTCACCATAGAATTTTAAAACTACAAGATTGAAACAAGAACCATAAATCTTTATTTTAAATTCAAAAACATAACTAAAATAAAGATAGAACAATTTGAAAGAATAATTGACAAAGTAAAACATTCACTAGTGAGTGAACAACTTTTGACTTAAGGGTCAAACGGTCTAAGTCGTCTCGGGAGTCCTGTTTCGTGGAGAGTGAGACTCACGAGATGAAGGTGAGAACTCATGAATGGGACTGAACCAATATATTGACGACTAAAAAAAAGACGGTTGGGTCGGGAAGGAAAGATGTAATGGTATACGGAGACTTCAGAAGAGTTACACCTTGCCTCTTTTAATACAAATTTAACAAGTGTATTTAACCTTGCACTTTCGAGAAACCTTTTACCCAATATAACCAACATTTCCGGATACCACACCGTCCACCACTGACGTTCCGTCAAACGATCAACATTAACAAACCCACAACTGGAGTCACAACCTACACTACTTGATCGGAAGTTGTAGAAAGTGATTTGACGGACAAGAATCGAGTCTCTTCGTCAAACGGTTTAAGACGATGCGTGGTCGTACAAACCTTCTTATTAGGAGCTATGGACAACTCACCGAGAAAACCTTTTTCTCTCCTAAACTATGGTCTGGCGAACGTTTTCCTCTTCGCAGATACACTCATCATTAGTCACAGTATACAGGGATCTTGGGAATCACGGAACTCGTTGACGAGGGCCGCAACTCCTCTTGTACCGGATTACACCCTCTTCGGACCCCTTGTCGGAACCTGTGACAAAGACCGTAGTGAGTCTTTACAAGACAGAAAATTTTTTTTCTTTTAAAAATTTACTTTTCTTTTTATTGTTTTTTTATAAGACATCTAGACGAAACCTAACATCCAAATTTCATGGTACGCAAGACGTACCAGAAAGAGGTTTAACAACCTTTTAAACAACTTTGAGAAACCAGTTCCCATTGTGCAACTAAAAAAAAGTACGCCAAAACTACCTATATGAACAATTCCGAGAAACGTATCCTCACCACCTTTGGTTAGGTTCGATTGAATTCGTTTTTGGTGAAAAAATGTCCCTAAGGTGTTCAAAAAAGTTCTTAGGTTCCCATCCTTGCGTCAACTTAAAGACGGAGTTATGTATAGGTTGGTTTGTAGTTAAGTGCAGGGAAATGACGTGCTGGAAGGAGGGTACGGGGGAGGGGATGGGGTCGACGGTAGTAGAGTGATAACTTTGTCGGAGTAGTAACCAAAGACCAAGGTACTACGGGGGAAGGTTAGGCGAAAGGTGTGTCGTCACAACAAAAAAAAAAAAAGAAAAATACACGTTTAGACTAACATAGGGAAAAGACCAATTTTTAGAAACTTACTATGTTCTGGGTTTTCGATATTTTACATTGTGACTATTAAAAATGTCGTTTTGAAATACAAATCTTTTGTCAAGGTAATCATTTCTTTTTATTGACTTTTTTTTAAAAACACCCTTTATGCAGTTTCCTAATTAAAGGAATTGTTTCATTGTATGTTTAGTTATTCGTTTTCTACTGGTTTCTCGTTTTACCTGTTTCTCGAACTCGTTCCTCAACCATCTTTTCGTCTGTGTGTTACGTTGCACGTTGCACCCGAGGCGACCACCGCGTCACGCCACGTCCTCTGAGTCCTCTACGCCCAAGCTAGGGACCTAGTCTAGAGGATCTCCTCCTTCGCCGTCGGGTGACGTCGTACGAACGGACCCCTTAGGGCACCTGTGTCCCCAGACCACCCGACGTCAGGACCCGTGCTGCCTCGTGTGTCCGCGCAGGCTCCTGATTGAAGGATTGTTTTATTGAGAATGCCTGGTTGCGCACCCGCCACTGGCCTATCTTTTCTGCCTGTTTCCTGTACTCGTTCCTCAAGTATCTTTGCGTTTGTGTGAGTCCTTCGGAAGACTTTTCTACGAGTTAAAGTGGGGATTGATTTCTATGTTTAGTCATACAGTAACATGGTAAAACATTTAATACTCCGCACCCGTCTTTATAAAAGTACTAATATGGATCATCTCCAGCCCTCTACCATCTTGTGGGAGGGTGCGACGACAATCCTCACACTCATCTCTCTGAAATTTAAGAAATAAATAATCATAATTACAAAACTGACACGACCTAGAAACGACGACGCGCCCGAAACGAGCTCGCCCCCGAGGAGAGATCAACGCCGCGCCCCCGAAGAGCAACACCCCCAAAGAGAACAAAACCTCGCACCCGAGATCCCGCGCTCCCGAATTCAGCGACACCGAGAGCCCGAGATCTCGGGACCGAGTTATCAACACCACGAGTCCGCACGAGCAAGACGTCGCACACCCCAGAAGGGTCTAGTCCCTGCCTTCGGCTCAGAGGACGGAGCGGTCCGTCTGGGAAACGGCGACTCGGTGGTCTCCTCGCGGATCTGCCTGATAACATCTTACCGTCAAATCGTTGTCCTCCCTTTCCACTGCCATGAATCGGAAGCTACATCGTCGAGGTAAAAGTACAAGTTTATACACGGAATGTAAAAACGAGTAGGAGCACGAGCCTTCCGAGAAGGTAAGACACAGGGTCTCGAGGACCGTCCCTCACCTTTCCGGTTCCAACTCGTTTCTTCTGACAGTTCCACCCCACCGCGTCCTCGGTCGGCTGGGGGGCGGAAGTCAGGGGAGGACAGGGTCAAGGACTACGAACTTTATTGTAATTATTCAACGGACAGAAGTATATCATTTTTTGGGTATTTTACGTTTCAGTCGATGTCTTCATTGTGTTGTTACGTTTGGTTAAAATCAACCTGATATTAACCATTGGACTGTGGAAGGGTGGGGGGTTGTGGGGGGGGAGGGTAAAACCAGTAACCTCACTTCTTCTATAAAAAGAAATAGAAACATCGTTTCGTAAATAACACAACAAAAAATTTGGTCTTTTCATGTTTCTTTCATTTTTTCCTTAATCAATGTTATATGAACAAAGTTTTTCCCTTTTTCTTCCCTTCTTTCCTTTCTCTCCTCCCCCCTTCTCTCTCTCTCTTTCTTTCTTTTATATGTATATTCCAATCCTTTAAGTTTACCATCTTTTTTGTGTTTTCCTTTAATTCTCGAGAGGGTCGGGGTGGGAATTATATCGGTGATGACATTAGTAAAAAAAAATTAAAAAATTTAAAATTTTAGAAATTAAGAATGTACGCAAGGGTTTGTACTTGGGGGGAGGGTGGAGGGAGGGGTGTTGTAGAGAGACCCAGTAGGGGTACATGGTCGGGGTTCGTACGACGTGGGATGCAGTCTGTACCTGACCGCTAAGTTAAGAATGTGCTGTCATATGTACAATCTTAAGGGTAATATGGGAGTTCATAGACATATAAAAAAGAAAGACTAACGAGTAGCTCCTAGGAGATGTGTTAGGAGAAATGTAACCGAAAAAAGCAAATTATTATCTGCGAAAGGGATACTCGTGTTTTTTATAGATGGAGTAAGAAAAATTCTCGTGGACACCCGACGGCAGATACCTCAGCGTGTCTCAGCCTGTGCTGACTTCGTTGAATCGTCGTCGTCGTTGGATAATTAATTATGGGTAATTACTCAGAAGGTAGAGCAATTATACAGTACCAATAAAATTGCAGGGAAAACTACCTACGAAACCAACAAACATGTAAAAGTGTTAAACTCGTAGTGACGTCCCTCGTAGAGATGTGCACATGCGACTACTCGGAAACATTCTTCTAGATATACCATTAAGGATCGTCACCCCGACGACTTAATTCCCAACCACACGAGACTCAGAACGGCCTGTGACGGTTTAAACGAAAGGTCTTTCTAAGGCGTCTAAACGGAAAAACAGGAGTCCAAGACTCCCATCAACGAATGAATTTGGGAGCAGTCCGACTCACATTTGTCCAGTCACAAAAAGGAGAGACAATCGATTTTTTGACTATAGAAGTACAGCAAAACTAAATGTAAAGAAACTCACTCTAACTCATCGAAATGGTAGAAAAGTTTACAAACAACGGAGGGGGATGACGGGGGTAATTTGTCACCCTTTACAAGTCTGTATCTTTAAGTCCCTGGGTTTCCACCCCCCTACCTTTCCCTACCCCCTTTTCTATCTCCTTTCTTTCTAGGCGTCCTGTTTGGTCCGGAGAAGGAGAAAGATCCCGGATCGACAGATGGAAGGTGACCCACGTCTGTCTGGCCTCGAGACTCGTCTCCATAACGCAGGAAGGTCCGGTCTTTTACGTTTGAGGAAACACCCTTACACAGACGAGGGACGAGGGGTGGTCGCGACCCTCCACGGTGGGAACTCGTAAAGGAAGGAGGACGGGAAAGAGAAGTAAGAAGGAGGGTAAAGGAAGGGGACGGGAAAGAGGAACTTGGGAAAGAAAAGGAGGGAAAAAGGAGAATAAAGGATTCTCGAGAAGAGAAAGAAGATGGGGAAGAGTGAAGAGACGGAGATGAGAGAGGTAGGACAAAATTCAGAGAGAGACAGGAAACTTACCAATATCGTTTTTGAACTTGAAATTAAACATCTAACAATGTAACATCAATTATTTCAAAATACAGGGAAAAAAGATTTTACGACCCCCAGCTTAACTTTCAACACACCAAAAACAAAAAAAAAAAACGGAGAGAGATCTGTTTTTATTATATGTAATTCATTGAAAATAAAGATTGGGTGATAACTTTACAGAAGTTGGGTAATTGGAACTAAATTTTTTGTTTTGTCAAAGAAGACTGAATGAGATTTCGACATGTACATTCATGAAATATCTAATCTCGTCTTCAAATCGAATTCACAATCTTCGACAACCAGCGAGTCAGCACGGACTGAGAAACACTGGGGTACCTGACGTCGGGTGGTCCGAGGAGACAGGTACTCTAAAAGGTCCGTTCCCATGACCTCACCCAACGGTAAAGGAGGAGGTCCTCTAGAAGGGTTGGGTCCCTAGTTTGCGCCCAGAGGACGTTACGTTTGTCTAAGAAATGGCTGACTCGATGTTCCCTTAAAATCGAATTGCAAAATATTACAGCTACAACAGTCGGACCTGATTTAGAGAGACTTCCTCTTTCTACAGTATCCTAACGTATAGACACTATTATAAAATAAAATAAAAATAAAAATAAATAAAAATAAAAAAAATTTAAAAATAAAAATACACTATTATAAAATTATGTCACGAATTTTAAGGAATTAACAATGTCAACTCGTCACTTCAAGGAGTTTTCCTTTTCCTTTGACGAGTGAGGAATGGAAAGGGAAACCGTCTAAGAGAATACGACTCAAGCGGCAAACAATTCTCGTCTGTCGAAGAAATACTACTGTAACCGCTTCATTTGGGCGCAGAGTCTCTTGGGGCTCTGGAGAAACGAAAAAAGAGACTGTCACGCGACGATGTCCGAGGTTCCACCGGTTATCTTACACTCCAGTAGTTCCTCGCGTAAGTAGTATAACCATTACACTGAATGCACAGTACCGGAACGACAAGACTATCAGACATGCTATCGAAGTCCAAGATGCGTATGATTTCAGGTTCCGTCCTACCTAAGTGATAGACAATCGAGTGAACTCTTACAAATTCGAGACCCTTTGACTGTGTGTGAGGGGTTTCAGTTTTAAATGTGATGACAAATTTAAATAAGTATCCATAAAATGAGAAAAACTACGTCAACATTTACTCTTACAACAGAATTAAAAAGAAAGTAATAAACAAATATCTTTACCTTGTCTTAAAACACATAACTAAAACATAAAACGTTTTATGTTTTAAACAGTCAAGATTGTTCAAAAGACTTAAACAATGATCAAGATTGTCAAAAGACTACCTCACAAATCCCAAAAGACATATATTATACACAGTCACCATCAAAATGAAGAAAGAAACGTTAAATTTCTCGAAAATAAAGAAAAAGACCGGACTAACGAGACCGATCCCCAAGGTCATGATACAACTTATTTCACCAGTCTCATCCGTGTGAACACGAGAACTAGAATTTCCCTTTCGAAAGTCGGAAAAACAGTATTTCCTACAACCTAAAACAAGTCTACGAAAAAGAAGTACACAACTTTATTAGTATACTAAAAATAGGAAGTAAAACAATGACAGTACATAGTGTAACCGACTCAACACTTACAACTTGGTAGGAACGTTGGGACCTTATTTAGGGTGAACTAGTACCACATATTAAGAAAATACATAACAACTTAAGTTCAACACAAAAGGATACGGGAACCGAAAGTAGTCACCGAGGACATGAATTTTACCATCCTTCAATCGGTTCAGGGTATACTCTTTAGAAAGTCTTGACTCACAATTACTTTTTTGGAACAAAGGAGACTTCTTTAACCATATGAACAAGGAAATGTCATTATTCTTTTTACATCGACTAGCATGACAGGACTGAACCTTCGAGTTACTGTGTAAAACATCTCAACAACGTGGTTGAAAGACCGAGTAAAAATTCAGAATACGAAGACAACATATACGAAAAACAATTTTTAAAGAGGTATCAGAAATATCTTTCTTCGTTCTATATTAATTAAATGTTTGTGTGACCTTTGAATTCTAACCTTAAACTAAACTAAGTTGGTCTGATCGGTAAACTTATTAGTAGTAATAATAAAATATAGTCAGGATTATTTCATGGAAAATATAATAAAGAATAAAACATGAAAAAGTTACAGAAGAAAGTCTCACCCAAGGTGGAGTTGGTCTTATAAAGATAGTTGGGTGTCCTTTACTTTTCTATGGTCTTTAACATCCTCTTCTTTTTCCGTGTTAACAGAAAGTCAATCTAAGTCCATAACAATAGTGTGGTTTGTCACTCATTAACTAGTACTGGTTTAATGTTATTTGTATAAAAAATATTATTTTTAATAAAAGTTTTTAGGTATCAAATCACCATTTGACTCACCATCGGGACTTTAAGTATTGACTAGTCAAAATTTATAAATTAGTGAAATTTTTTTACTATCATGGAAAAGAAAAAAAAAAAAAACTATCATGGAAAAGAATTATCAAGACTCAGAGAAAGTATAGAAGAAGGAAGAACAAGAAGGACTTTCGGTCTGCAGCCGAGAAACCCCTCAACGAGCAGAAAAGAGACGGACGAAACGACGTCACGCACGAAACATCATACACACATACGGACCGTAAATACGACATCAACGGACGTAATTAAACGTCGGTAGGATAACCATATTAAGTACAGAAAATATTTTTACACGACCTGTCACATGGGTTCTTGTTTCATGTATAAGAAAAGTTCCCATGTACCATTTAAGGGGTCTAATATGGTACATATTCCAATATTTCGTTCAGAATTATACAACTTTTCCTAACTTCAGTATGTTTTATATAAGAGACTGGTGTCGTTTTAATTTAATCTTTAGTTATCGTTTTACTTTAGAACCTTTATATGTTTATAAGTGTTTAACTTATCGTGTAAAGAGAATTCATTGGGTGTCCGATTTCTTTTGTATTCGCAAGTTTTTATAAAACTTGACTAACTTTTATTTTGGTGTATAGTCTTAAATACTCTACATCGATTTCGTGACGTTCCAGTGAAATACTGAAATTTACGGACATAAATTTTCCTTCTTTCTAAAGTTTAGTTAATGGATTTGAAGGTGGTATTATTTAGTCCTTTTATTCTCGTTTGATGCAGGTTTCACTCGTTTCCCTGAAGGGACCACTAGGCCACCAATTCTCAGACGGATGGTTACGTCCCGTGTACCCAAACTGCCAGGCCCTTCTAGGGTGCACGGTGTCCTATTGATTCGGACACTCGGCGCTGACGACTCGGACACCAGAGCTCGGGTCCGTGGCGTTACTCTCGTCGGGGACGTCACTCTTCGTGCGTGGCGTCACTTCTCGTCGGGGACCACTGGCGTTGACCTCTTCCGGACACACATCGTTGTTTCCAGGTCGTGTCGGTCTTCATTTGCTTATTAAAAAAAATTCACCCGTTTTCCTTCCTTTATTTTCTTTTTACCTTCAGTCACTTTACCCTTTCACTATGTCCTTTGGTTCGGTTCCCGACCAAGAAACCTTTGTAGTTGTTTTGACTGTTTTGTAATCGGTTTGGTTGGTTTCTTTGTCCTCTCCTCTTGTGTTTACTAGTTTTAATCCTCACTTTCCCCTGTGTCGGTAGTTGAGATGTCTTTAGTTTTGTTAATTTTCCATTACGATAATGGTCGAAATACGATCGTTTAATCCTTGTGTCTGCTTGTCCTTTTCAACGACCTTTTTTGTGCATGATAGTTTTGACTGAGTCCTTCTTTATTTTTCAGACTTATCTAATATTGTTTCTTTAACTTAATCATTAACTGTTAGAAGGACCCTTCTTTAAGGACCGCGTCTACCGAATTGTCCTAAATAAACTTAACATGGCTTGTAGATTTCTACTTTATCGGGATTAAGAAGTTTTTGAAACTTTGGTCTTCTCCTTTGTGAAGGATGGAGAAGAAAACTTCGGTCATAAGTTTCGGTCTGTTTCCGCAGCTTTCTTTTGATATCCAATCATAAGGAGTACTTATATTTGCGTTTTTAGAAGTTGGTTTATGGTCGTTTGGTTTAAGTCGTCGTATAACTTTCCTAACATGTGGCAGTGGTCCCCTCCGAACAATGTCCTTCGGTTCCCACCAAGTCGTATTCCTTCGACGACACTGTTCGGTGTAATTATCTTGTTTCTCCTTTTTTTGATGTGTCAGTAGAGTCAGTCACGTCGTTTTTGTAGACTATTTTAGGTCGGAAAGTACTATCGTAAGACTTTTGACCTTGGGCTCTTCAAGGAGACAAGTTATAGGAAATAACTATAGTCTATTAACAACTATTTTCCTACGAATACCTTTCCTTCTTAGTTGAAGTTTGAGTGACTTTGTCGGCATTGTTGTCGTCTCTGTCATTGTTCCCGACGCCTCCTACACTTCGTCTGCCATTGTCATCGGGACTTCCGTCTTCCCTCTCCAGGACGATTTCTCGACACTTAGTTATCTATCTCTGCCAGTCTCCTCTTCAGTCAAAACAATCTCCTCCTTATACATGGTTCATATTAATCATCTTTACCTTACATACAATTATTTTAGTACTCCCCCTTCCAATTCTTTGTCGTTCTCTGTCCTTTCTCCTTCGACGTCGCCCAAATGTAAGGATGGTGCTCTTTTTGTTTTACTCGCCTAAAATCGTCTCTCCCAGGTAGACTCTATACCAATATGTGCGAGATGAGGGTCAACGGAACCAAAACCTGAGAGTAGAGTGACAAAACCGTTTTGAATGACATAAGTCACTCCATCTTTTCTACTTTATTGATGGATCGAGGTGGAATGCCTTACGGACTCCTCCTCAAACCTTCTGAAATTTTCGATTGTAGTCCCCCGAAGGGTCCGTCAGGTCCTAACTCTGAAAGGAAAGTTGCATCCCATACGTCAAAGTTAGATACCAACCCCTCGATTCGAGAATATACGAAGTGTCGGTTTTGTCTTTTGTCTTTTTTTATAACATTTTTTAAGTTATTCCTGAAATTTTTACCAGGTGCATTTTTTTTAAAAAAATTATTTTAGACTCTAACATTCAGTCAACTGAACTCCCCTGCATAGCGAGGATCCTGGAGTTCTTTAAGAGCCATAGTATTCGGACAAAATGGACAGCTACTGGAACACCAGTAAAAGTCATTTGGTCTACTGGTACTTAGGGGTGACGGAGTAGCCAAGATAAGTCTGTATAAAGATGTCTCCCTCTTTGGGACCCCGACTCTCGAGCAAAAGGACTATGCTGTCGAAAACACTTAACAGGAGAATTATGTTTAAACACCGTCGACAGAACTAGAACGGAAACCTAAGTAGTTCGCCTCAATTCGGGTGGGAGGACCTCCTTACTTCTTTTGCTTTTGACTCTTCTACCCCGAGGTTCCTCTTAGACCCTCAAACAATTCAATCCTCAGGATCTCGTTGGTGTACGATATTCTTACGACACCCAATTTATTCTTTCTTCAAAACAAAGACTCTATACAATGACACCCGATACTTAACCTAGTAAAAATTACAATGGATTCTCTGAGCTCTTTTACAACTTTAAGGAAATAATCGCTGTAGGCCAACGACCAGACATGTAACTAATACCAAGGAACTTTTCTAACTTGTTGTACCCTAAGGTCGAGAATTTACCTAATATGCATGAAAACGACGACAGAGACGAAAAGGAGGGTAAAGGGTGAGTGAAAGAGGAAACGAAAGTAAATAGGTTTAATGAATGAGAGATTCAGAGGTGTCACTGTTCCAACGTATATCTTCGTTTTCAGTATTACACTTAGACAGATGATTACTTCATGGATGAATTTTTCCGTCCGGGACATGTACAAAGATAAACAAATTACGTACATAGATAGGACGGGGCACCAGTCCTAGAAACAACTACAGTCAGTAAACAACTAACCATCTATAACGATTGTAGACTGTTGTATTACGTTCATATCATTTTTTATTAACGTTTCACTTTAATAGGTATATTCACTACATTCTAATATACTTCAGTCACTTACAATTTATTAATGAACGAAGTGAACGGTTCGGTAACTGATGACTCTTATATCTTTAAAGAATAAATTTATGGGGAACAACAATTTGATCTTATCACGACTTGTGTCTCCCCGAATTATTTGTATATGATCTATTTACCTAAGACTCACCTTGAACCTGATTTATATAGATAGAGTAGGTGTCACGGGTGACTTCTAACGATAAAATGGTCAAGGTCTCACCCTCCGTTTGCCCCTTAATAGTTCCTTGAAAGACAGAGGAATGTTCCTGGTCTTCTATTATGAGACAACAAACTTAGTTCCAAACTCTCACCCTTGGACGTCTTTCGACAGTCTCACACTCATTGTCTCTCCTTAAAGGGTTTCCCTACTACTGACTTTACTGACTCTTCACAGAAGTCCTTAGTACAATTCCTCAGTCCTCACAAAAACATTTTCTCTTTTCACTACTCTCTACTAACACTCCTGTTACTTCTTCTTACTTTATTAACACTGAGTATAAAAGGAGGTCTTTTTTTTTTTTTAATAGGTTTGACAAAAAAGATGAAGATTTTCTTTAATCACGTGTAAACTTTAAACGAAACACCTGGACTTTATGTGACAATCTATAAAGAGGTCGTTTGTACGGGAAATAGTTCTAGCTGTCTTAACGTCAAGTCCCAGACGTCTGTGTCCCTCGGAGCCTTCAGGACATTACGTTCCCTCCCTCTTGTGAAATTGACTCTCCTCTCCTTCTACCCTCCGAAATCATTTGTTTTCCAAGCATCGAAAAGTAACCGCCGTAGGAATGGTCCTTCCTTTCTCAAGAAGGACAACCCGAGGTGATAGCAACGTCCCGAACTCTCGAGGGGGAAGACCAGAGGGTTAAGATAAATTAATCCCAAGGACAAGTAATTGAAAATGTTAGAATTATTTTTACAACGACAAATCAACGATCGGGCGGTCCGAGGAGACAGCTACCCTAAGAGGTCAGTTCCTCTGACTTCACCCAACGGTAAAGGAAGAAGTCCCTAGAAGGGTTGGGTCCCTAGTTTGGGTGTAGAGAGTACAATGACGACTTGGTGGTTCCTTCGAGGAATTATGGATTGTATTTTTCAACTTCAGGATATTAGTATGCAGGGTCTACGTCGTTGACAAGTACAGATAATTAAAGACACATATGCGTAGCGGAAAAAAAGAGACCTATCTCCATTATATATGTCTAATGTACAAAAATTTTTTATCATGTGTATGACCCACAAAAAAATCGTGTGTGACAAAACGTACAACGAAAAAAGGTGAATTATTTAAAATCTACAAAAGAATACCGGTATGGTGTCCACGTAGAGGAATAAAAATTATCGAGTACAACAGGATAGTATACCTATGAGATATAGAAAAAGTGGAAAAAGGGGTTCATTACCCTTTACGTCTACAAATGTTACAAACCGAATTACTTACTTATGGCAATACGTAAGAATAAAAATTCATACCACCACAATACTCTGTTTAGGATCTGTCTTTTAACAGTCCAGTCCCAAACTAGTGAAGTCATTACGACCAAAAACAGGTCAACAGGAGGGCTGTACTGAAGTCAGGGGTAGTCGGCACACACTCTCACGGACAAAGGGTCGAGACCTTACGGCCACTTTACCTCCGCCTTCCCTGTAGGACCAATCAGGTACGAAGGACTCAGTACGAACACCTACTCGTAGAAAGGTACTTGAGACCGTAAACATAAAACAGAAGACGTTCAAGTTGTTCCACTTGCGAAAAGTCTTTACAGGGGAGTAGAAGTTTATTCACTCCTAGTCTATAGTTCTATCGTGTCTCCCGAATGTCGAGAGAAGATGTCTCTACTATAGGTCTTACACCGAGTGTAGGTCGTGACCGAGACCTGACAAATCACATAAAGTCTCTCTCCACGACTTCATCAATCTTTGACGACAACCTATGAGAACTTTCTATGGTTCCTCGAGTGCCGCGAGGGGTGGTACGACACGCCGTCACAGTCAAAACTCCAAGAAGGACAGGTGAGACTTATTCAAAAGAAAGGGGCTCAAGGACGACCGGACTATGTACCTAACCCTTTGATCCCTTTTATCTTTTATTTACAAACTATATCGTCCGAAAAGACAACATCATTCTAGACAAAGATCGTCCTCTTTTGTCACAAACAAAAAACTCCCCGCTCACCTCAATGTCTCTATAGGAAGACACAAGAGACAATGTCTTTGTGGAAACTCATACTTGAGTGGAACGCTTGACTGGAGATGTGTTTATTCGTGTGAGTCACCAAAATAAAAGCTCAAGTCTTGTGGTCTTTTCTACAGTGGATAGCGAAGTGGTAGCAGTTGAACGATTTTGGGTTCTCGGAGATATGATATCCCTACTTCGGCGAGTACATGAGGGTCGACCTACGGTCGTGGGTGTCGTAACCGACCTCCTCTCTTCCTTTACTTTAGTTCATGATGTCCTTGTTGCGCCTACTGCCTGTCGTCGGGAAAGTGACAGAGTGTACCTGGTAAGTCAAAGGTATGCTGGCCCTGTGAACAAAGAAACGTGTGAAGATGGGTATGTGCATATGACTGAACGTTGTGAAGGAGGACAGCCACCGTTTGTCGGGGCAGTTTAGAGTCAAGACGTTTGAGGTCTGAAATACATCCTCGGATCGTCCTTTGTGGCAGATGGACGAGTGGTAGTGGTTGGGTCGGGCCTGGGGAGTTCTCCGTCGAGACTTCTTTCGACACCAGAACTGACGGGCGCACGTGGGGCCTCTTTCATTACCGAGGACCTAATACTTTCCGAAAAACCTGAAGTAGGATTCGTTGAGGGGTCTACGAGTCGAGGAGTCTCTATAGAAATAGAAGTTTCACCAGGGGTACAATTTAGGTCTGCCTCACTAGCACCCCTTAATAGCAACAAGCGACCGACCTTCCCTGAACTTGGCCGTAATATTCTGGTAAGACTTCCTCAGAAAGGGGACGTAGACCGTGTGGTCCTTATACTAGTTCTCCACTCCGAAGACAGGCAACCAGAATTGCGACAGTCGAGTCAGACTACACACTCGAGAAAGGGTAACCGTATCCGCAGTCCTTGCCAAAACCCCTGTCAGATTACAAGAGAAACGTCGGTACACCCAAACAATCAGAAGTGTTAAAATTTAGTACAGAATAGAGACCTAACTTTGATTTATACGTCATAAAGTGATCTCCACAAAATGAATATTCACTTTACTAACTTACATTTTCCAGTTTTCAGTCCCTCAAGTATCCAGAAGCACTATTCTGAACACATTATTATTATTATGATGGATTGGTAAGAAGTCAAGAACACCTGTTGTCCGTCATAAGAGGCACGAAGGGTGTACGGGGTAACTCAGAGTGTAAGCGGGACACTCCACCCGTGTCAGCTACAGGGGTAAAATATATCCTACTCCTTTAATTCCGGGTCTCGTCAATTCTCTGAACGGGTTCCAGCATGTCGATCAAGAGACCAACATCTCAGACTTAAGGAACAATAGGAGAATATTCCTTTCTTATTATTTAGTCAAACGGAAAAGATTCGGTCACATTTTCGTCAACTTCTGATCACTGTAGTGTCGTGGGTGGAATTTCCTCGAAGGCAAAGTGACTGGGCTTTAACGGCGTGTACTTACACACCTGAGCACGTGGAAGAGTGGTATAGACACACTTACCGACTCTCGTCGAGACCCGACCATCCGTCTTACCGAGGCTCACATATGACCGCAACCCGTCCGGACCCAGACTCTGGACCAAAATGATGACTGACGAAGACACTGGTACCTTCGGAGTCAAAAGAGTAGACATCTCACCCCTATTATTATGGACGGAACCCACCAATGACACTCCGAATTTACTCTATTAGGTACAATAGATGAATCGTGCCAGGGGACGTACAACATTTCCACACCGTAACAATGGTAGTAGTGTCTCTTCCACTGACACAAACCTTCTAACTTATCCACAGGACCAGTAGGTCTCTGTTCTCGACTCAGAATCTCCTTGATTCGGACCTTACAGTCTTTGGTTCCGACAGAAACCAAGAAAGGGGAGAGACGGACAGACGGAGAAAGGTGTCCAGACGTCGTCCCACCCGAAAGAAAGTCACCTAAAAGAGGAGAGGAAGGTGTTCCGGATGGGAAGAGACGAAAGGCACCGACCGTCCCGTTTCTCACGACCTCTGTGCAAAGGTAGTCCCTACTCCGACCCCCAGGAAACTTCTAGTAATCCCCGACTTTAAAAGAATCCTCCCTTTCATAGTTGTCTGTACGAATTCCTTCTCTGAGGTCCCCTAGGAACTGATAAGAGTACGGAAACATATGGGTGACTCAGGATACAAACGTGGGGGGTATCTGAAGAACTTCTTTCCCTCCAAGAGAACATAACACTAAAGGTGCCGGTGTCGGCCTTCTTATTGTAGAAGCACATACCAACGTTATTGTGGTTAGCGGTCAAGACCGAAGTACTCGCTCAGAAAGGAAATTACAATTCGTTTTTGCGTGGTCTGTTCCATTCGTGCTTGCCATTAAAGGACAGGTGACTGATTCCTTCTTCCTATTGAGTAGGTAAGGACATACGCCACAGACTAAACGGTGAAACAGCGAGAAGTAATAGAACCCATTTAGGGTCTTTCGACCTGAAGTTCGGAATTCCTTTTACACCGAAACTCTTATTGTGACACAAGTAGTTGGTTACTTTTCTATTATCTTGACATCATATAGGTGTGTTACCTTACAATAAACCGTCATTTTTCTTGACGGGAGGGACGGATGCAAGAAACAAAAGAAAAAAATTAGAAGATAAAAAAGGCCCTGAGAGAAAGAAAGAAGTTTACTTTAGTGTAGGTCTTGGGTCATAGATTTTGAACTTGTTTGAGGAACCGGTTGGGTTATATACAAATGTTTAAGGTTTACTCCTTTCTCAACCCCTACTAGTACTTTATGCTACCTCCGATAACTTGAGGTTCGGTCCTGGTGTAATCACAATCCTCCACCCTCTCAGACCCGTCTCCAGTATCCCCATTCCCTATGTGTTTAGTATCTATCTCCTATTCCCAAGATCTAGGTTCCCAAGTTCCACCCCTCCCCATCTTTTATTTAGAGTCCGACCGACCATGGATCTTATGATTTCATTCGGTCGTAAGGGTTTGTCAACAACTTCCTTGGGATCAGGAGGTCTTACAGGGACCCTTCCACCCTTTCCTTCCCTTCTCAAGTGTCCGTTACTTTTAGTCTTAGATGAGAGAGGGGATCACTCTCAGTGTCAGGTGTTATTGTGTAATTTACTCTCCAGGACGTCTCCAGGACATGTCTTCCGGACAAATTAACCCAATTTGGAAGTAGAGGGACTGGTTGTTCTGACGTCTTGAGTAAAAAAGGAAACATTATAGATACTGTGGGGGAACCATAAAATACCTCGCATACAATCTTTGATTATCTATGAAGGTAAAAAAAATTTTGGTATAATCACTTAAAATCTGTAGAATTTAAATGGTCAAATACTAATTGTCTTCCAAACCCAAAGAGAAGTCAAGAGAAAAGTGTCAACATTGAAATTTCAGGTTTTTACGTTTCTTCCTTGTCCTGCGCACCACTACACCGCCTACCCCTAGGAGTTGTCGATGTGGTACCTCAGATGCAAACCGCCCAGGTGGGACCCATTCGACAGAAAGTATGTAGTACCCGGTGATACCGTTCTCCTTCGGTTCGGTTCGTGACCGTTCCACTTCAGGGAAACTTACAACCCCTCTATCAACTGGATCTTCTAAAAGAACAGACACGAAATTACGATTTAAACTCTTGGGTTTTATACTCACACTTTATAGTATGACTACCCCGTCATGTCGTGTCACCAACGAGTCCCGGACCTTTATGTCGTCCAGACTCAAACCCAAAGGAAACGCACGTACGAGTTAGTGAGTTCAGTACGGACTGAGAAACGCTGCCGTATCAGACATCGGACGGTCCGAGGAAACAGGTACCCTAAGAGGTCTGTTCTTATGATCTCACCCAACGGTAAAGGAGGAGGTCCCCTAGAAGGAGTGTATCCCTAGTTCCGGTGCAGAGGACACCGAGACGTAACCGTCCGTCCAAGAAATGGTGACTCGGTGTACCCTTCGGGAAACTTAAAGGAAATTGATCGTTATTACAATCGTGAACTTAATGTCCATGATGGACTACTCTATCACACGTATTTCGTAAACCGGATCACAAATAGTGTTTCATTTTGGAGTCATTAAGTCCGTAGTACTAACATTTGAACTAGTGACAGTTTCTAAGAGGACTTTACCTGATTCTCTCTCTGGGACAGGTCTTCGTATTATAAGACCTTAGTCTCCACCACAAAAATTACTCTATAATAAGTATTTAATCCAAACGTAAACGAGTACTTCTGAATCATTCTTCAGGATACCTAAAAAAAAAAACAGGGGTCCGTTATTTTCTCTGTGAGTAAAATGGTGACTCCTAGACTTCAGGGACCCAATAGTGCAGACACTGTGGGAAGAGCTAAAGACACTAGGACTGGCTTGGTTCCATTTATACCCGAAAGTTCTGTCCGCCACTACAGTGACCCTAGTGACAGTGTGCCCAGGCTTCAGTCGGGTCACGCCACTATCCACTAGAAATAAAAGGAGGAGTATAAAAAGACTTCAAAAATATTAGTTTCTGTCATTCCTTTGGAGTCAGACGTGTGAGGGCCGGCTGCCATTCGGGAGCGCGAAGGGGCCCTCACCCCCGGCGCCGTGGGGTGGGCACGTCGGCGGAGAGGGAGCGAGGACCCGGAGGGACACCGTCGAGGTCACGAGTGAGGGGAGGGAGGACAGAGTCTTTTGGTCCGCAGGAAAGAGAAAAAGCTTCGTGAAAGACGGGAGCCACGTGAACGGTCGTGGGGGTGGGGGTGGGGGCCCCAGAGGGACTCCAGAACGGAATAGCTAGTGGAGAAGAGAAAAGACCCGGACAAAAACAAAAAGGAAAAGAAGAAGGAGAGTTGACGTTTACAAGAGTTCGACAGGGGTAGGATTTAGTGTTTACCTCCGAAGGAAACCGGAACAAAAAGACCCTCGAATAAAGATAAAGGGAAATAACAAGTGGAAGAATTTTCCCTCGGACCTGAGTACCAAGGATTGAGTAGAGAGTACGGCGGAGACTTTACAGGTGGGACCCTTGTGCACTGTACGTGGTGAGACCTACGTTGACATGGTATTTTTTTTATGAATTTCCTCTTAAACTGGAGTCGTGTCCCGGGGAATTTAGTCTAAACGGTCTCCGGTTTTAGACTTGGTGGGGTAAGATTGAAAAGGAAGAAACGATGAGTTTTTATACTTCGTTTAGGCTGGAAACGTAACAAGTTCTTCAAATAATTGATATTGGTTCCCTTACCGATTTCGTCATAAGTAACTGTAAGAAGGGATTTTTGCGAAAACGGACAAGGGTGTCGAGTACATTGAATAACAATTGTACGGAAATCATCGTCTCCAATGTCAAATGAGTAGGAATACAAGGGTCGTTATTTGTTTCACGGAAAGTCGTATAAATCATATACTTATTTATTTACTTATTAGTTCTTATCGAAAAAAAAAAGTTAAGGTATCAAGTACGTCACAGACCGTCTCGAATTTCTCGAGAATGTTGTCCTTTAGGTATTCTTTAAGTTCCTTGAACCTGTTCTATACCTAAATCTTTCTTCGACCTCACTGTAGAGAAACAGACTGCAACTTAGGTCCATTGTTTGAAGTAAAGTTTCATTTTGGTCTCTCCAAGACAAAAAAAATTAATAACAGAAAGAACGAGACAAAACAACCAAAACTTGGAGCCTACGATTCATAACTGATTTTAGTACCGTGTGAACCTATGTGCAACAAGAAAGTTGTTGATCTATAATTCACGGACCAGGAACAGTCGGGGAGGAGAACCGAGACCTTTCCCAATCCCTCGGGACTAAACACTAGGATTTCATCAAGACGACTGAGTCGGAGGCTTTTCAGAGAGATCCTTGGAATTGTTGGTCTGGTAGTCCGGTCCCTCCCGCAGCGTGAGTAGTACAGTGGAGAAGGTGAGAGGGTCTTCGGAGACGGCTTGAGTGTTCCTGGTGACGTGGTTCCGGAAAAGTGAACGTCAGAGTTTTTGTTTTGCGGAGGACGTATAGTTGAGGACGTGTAGCCCGGGTCACCCCTGACTGAGTTTTCGTAGGACTTACGTAGGGCTGTCCGAGTCGTCCCTATGGGACTACCTAAATCACTTCTCAATAACTTAGGTCAGACAGTCGGAGTCGTGGTCGGAGGTACCCCGAGACAGGTAAGTGTCGTAGTGTGTCTTGGCGTCCGACGCACACAAGCCCGGGTCACACTCGATACAGAGTCACACGTGTATGCACCAAAATCTGTAGAAGACCCCGCATGGTGTAGAGTGCGAAAATAAGGGAAACAATTGCAAAACACAATAGAGGTTTCCCTGAAGTCTCCGATAATAGCCCGTCGGAGTTTCCGACGACGAGTCTGACCTTTTCGGAACACTCTTGTCCCTCGACCCTTAATACTCTCTTCGCTCTCGAGGGAAGGGCGACGAAACGACGGCCCGAGGAGTGACACGCGACTACCCTCCCTCTCCTCGTGCTTGTCCTACTTTCCCGGCTCGTTTTCTCGCCGACCTCTACGGCAGGAGAGGGTCCTCTAGACGCAAAACACGGATTCTGCGAAAAGTATATGCCTCCTGCACAGTGTCCGCGTCGAAAGTCAAGAGCGGTTGGTGTGGGGTCCTTTCCCCTTTCACCTTGCGCCGGGTCTTTGGCTCCTGTACTCCTTCCCTCTCTCCTACGTAATAGACTCAGGAGTAAGTAGGGTCGGACACTTCTTTCCCCCTCTGCTACCAAACGCCCCCCGAAGTCTAGTCGGATCTGCAAGTAGGTCTCGAAAGGTTCCCCCTAAACCCCACAATTTTCATTACGAGGATTAGACACTGGATGTCTAGAAAACAATAATTTATATAGATAAACATAAAAGTTGCATAAGAATTTTTCATTGATTAGTGTAGGAACGAGACTCGACCATGACTGATCTGTCCGTAACGTGCGCCCTTTTTCGGGGACGAAAGTCTGTTTGGTGTCTGGGGACGACAAGAGAGCCCGACGAGGAATTCTTAGGGTGTCGGAGAGTTTTAGTGACGGTTCCCGTCGAAACAGGTAGACCGGTCATAAATAAAACGGTGTGCCCAGTAGAGACAAAAGGCAAGGACCACGTGACGGACCGTACGACCTCCACAAGAGTTACTTACTTACCTACACGAACAGAACTAAAGAATCATTAACTTTATGTGTAACACCCGTTTATCGTCTGGTCCACAGGATTGGGGTACGGTGATAAGACCAGTCACAATATGTAGGACCTTTAATTACTGTCCAGAAAGGGAAAAGGAAAGGAAGACCTTTGTCGTGGTCGCCAAGACTGTCGAGGGAGAGTCTACCGGAGGGACAAGTGGATGACTTGTATCGTCTACTCCACTCTAATATCTCTGAGACTGTGGGTCCTTCATCGTCGGATTTTTTTCGGACTGTGATGACTTATCAAACCTCCTTAAAAGTTGACAGGATTCTGGGCGTCTTTTATCTCACTATCGTAGGATCGACCAATGGGTCGGGACCTCAGGAAGAAAGACAGGAAACGTTGAAAGAAGAAATTTTGGATCTCTCCTTTCTACACTCCTGAGGCGTATCTAAGGTTTTAATTGTTTTTCACTCCCCCTTTACAAATTGAATTTCACTTTTGGTGTAATTCTCCACCTCCAACAATTTTTGCTGGGTGTGTAAAATTTTTTATAACCTTTCACAAAAACAACTGTACCAGAGTCCATCAAAAGGTACAAAGACATAATAATTCACTGTAAAAGCGGGACAGATAAGTGTCTGTCCGAAAAAAAAGTGTATCTGTAATATTCTCGCAACCTCTGTCGTTTTATAAACACACCGAGTGATTCGTGAACTTAAGGATCAATGTAATTCTTTATAGAAGTAAGAACCCACTCAAATTCAGATACAGTCTACTCGGTCGGTATAGTCTGATCTGGGATGTTAAAGAAGTCGATCTAAATTGTCGTCGTAGTCTTATTCGAAGTGGTGTGGCACCCATTGACCTTTTAATCATGGTTCGAAGTAAACGAATTAATAATTTCGATGGAACACTAGTGTTTGTTTGACATAGTCAACTAGTGTGGCGATCATTAGTCATAGCAGACACGAACGGTTGTAACGGAATTCATTACACGAAAGTGTAAAGTATAGTGTCTATAAACCAATAACCATATCCACGGAGAAACCGTCATATAGATATTATCCCCCTAAATCCGCACAATTCACCCCTCCCCAGGGATCATTACTCCATTGACTTGACAAAAAACCAAGAGGTTTGGTTGTTGTTGAGTTGTGTGACACTCCCGGGCGTAGGACCCAATCGTTACCACAAAACTCGTAACACACTTTTCTCACGAGGGATACCCACCCACAGAGAGACCTTGGGAGTTACCGATTAAAGAGACACGAAAGACTTTATCAACGTAGTCTTCTTCTGCTACATATTCTTCTTTTTTTTCGGTGAATTTAGCTCTTTTGTCGCTTTGTTTGTCATAGTGTCTTTATGAAACTACGACCTCAGTTTCAACTGACTTCTATGGGGTCATTCTTCCGGGTGTAGATGACAGACCAATCTCACAGGGTGCGACCCACGTTCTGTCTCAGCTCCAAATGAGATTTGGTCTTTCCCCTACCCTTTACCCTGTCCCCCCGCAAAAGATACACCTAAAGTCTCGAGAATGGGCCCAGGAGTTTTCGTTTTCGAAAACTTGACACCACAACCTCTTCTGAGAACTCTCAGAGAACCTGACGTTCCTCTAGGTTGGTCAGGTCGGATTACCTCTAGTCAGGACTTTTAAGTAACCTTCCTGACTACGCTTCGATTTTGGGGTTATGAAACCGGTGGACTACGTTTCTTGGCTGAGTAACCTTTTCTGGGACTACGACCCTTTCTAACTTCCGTCCTCTTCCCCTACTGTCTCCTACTCTGCCAACCTACCGTAGTGGCTGAGTTACCTGTACTCAAACTCATTTGAGACCCTCAACCACTACCTGTCCCTCCGGACCGCACGACGTCAGGTACCCCAGAGTTTCTCAGCCTGTGTTGACTGGACCCAGGAGACCTGTAGGGACTCGTATAAAGTCGAACCGGGAAGGTGATCTGAGATCGTGTCGTTCAGGTCCTCAGATGGTTCAGACCTAAAGGTCTCCTTCCTCCATCACTGCCTTTTCACCACGGTTCTCGGTCAGGTCGTACCACCCACCACTCTCGAGTCGGACCACGTCCGGTTCCGGTGAACCCGTGGAGGAAGGAGTGCCGGTGTGGGTGCGGTGTGGGGGACGAGAGATTTCCACTTCTACGGAAGTCTCCGCCCTCTAAACGAGAACCCACTTAGCCCAGACAACACTCATCTAATTAATATTGTCTCGTTGACTTTTGACAAGAGAAACGTTAGGAAGATCCTTTCCCGTCCTAAAGGAAGATGAGACGTTTTCGTAGGACGGAAAAAGTCTTGAAGTCTCTTACAGGCAAGAAGTCACTACTTTATACTTTTTAGTTCTAACTTATTCCATAACAAAAGCGGACTGATAAAAAAAAATTGAGTGAGTATCTTTTCAATAATTTTTTAAAAACCATTATATAAATTTCACATGTCACACTAAAATATGTGAGTACGTGTGTGTGTGTGTGTTGTGTGTATATATGTGACTCTTTGCTAACGGTGGTAAATCAAGTAATTGTGTAGGTAGTGGAGGTTATAAATGAAAAAAAGGACTTTTGAGAATTCAAACCCCGACAGATAAGACGAGGCAAAAATCAGAAACAGTGCGTCAACGGGACTAAAAAGGTCAATCGCGTAGAGGGGGAGCGGGGGACAGTGGGACTGTCACGTCGGCCCTCGTCCCCCTGTAGTCGCAACCACCTGTGACTGTGACGAAACCTACCCTGTGGTGACTTCAGACTATGGTGCGGAACCACTTGACACTACAAATATGGGTTTAGTATTCTCATCGACGACCTACGAGGGACGTAGGTGAGTCGTCTGACATGACAGTCGGTGACGGACGTCCGGTGGATGACTTCCGGCCCTCCCGTCGTAGCTTGCTTCGTGGGAGGGACGGAGTCCCTGGGACCGCAGACGACCCCCAAATTGTTCATTCGTCCTTCAGCCTACGCCGTCCTGTGTCTTCCCTGTCTAGGTCCGCCGCAACGTCACGAAACCCCGCGCCGGTACTTTAGGCGCTGAGAAGGCACATATTTCATCTACACTCACACCGTCATCCGTTTGGCGCACGTACTCCGGATGGAGCGCGTCTCACGACGGGGTACCCACTCCTGCTGTCTTGCTCCGGGGGGTCGCGATGTCGCGTCTCGCGCTCGTCTCGCGTCGGCAGAAGTAAGTCATAGCTCCCGGTGAGCCGTAGGTCACACTATCGCCGTCCTCACGTGCGACACCTCCGGCGGAGTCAAGTTTAGGGTCGGGGTGACACAGTAGAAGACACTCAAAGAAGTGGGGGGTCCCCGAGGCAAGGACGTAGATTTTACGACCCGAACATCATAGAACTCCAAGAACTCTTATAAGATGCACTTTGGTACACACTTCACGGGTGTGCATCATCCGTAAGTCATTCGTAATCAAAGGAAACTTAATAACATAAACGTAAGACGGACAGAAAAGTTTCACTCTCATGGTATTACTCAGTTGTACGTACTTATTTTTCAGGAGACACACAAAATACGTTGGTGTGTGAACAGGTTCACCTTTTAAATCACTCTTATACAAGGAAATAAAATCAGGGTCAATTTACCTTCTCCGTTTTCGTGGAGGGACCTGGGTTGTCTATACTGGTGGTACTAAAACTGGTTCTTATTTCTGTCTTATGTCCATAAAGTGGATTATATACATATACACACACACATACGGGTGTCAACTAAAACAAAAAGTTTACATAATATACTAAGTTCCCCACCACTAGGTGTCAGGTGTGTCACAGGAGGGACACCTAAACAAGACAATTCCGCCTGTAGAGTCCACCAAACGGAGGAGTCCGACGTTTGTGGACTGGTCGGACCTCGTGTCGGGCGTTCCGTGGAGTCCTGACCCCTTCGAGTGGGCCCCGACTTGTGAACGGTACCGCTTAAAGTAAAACAAAGTCACTCGTAAACAATCCGTCGATAACAAAACATTGGATCACGTACGTCACTGAGAGTTCGGTCCTCTGCGATTGTTGTTAGCCCCTCGGTGGTGGTCCACGCTCCCCGTAGAGTATAGGCCAATGTCACTGGCAAGTCATGTCTTCAAACACTTACTAGAGGAAAAAATTTTCTTATTCAAACTTACTTAAGTATAAGTAGGGATATTATTGTAGAGAGCAAGTAAACATGGACGCATAAGAAAGGAACAACAAATCGGCGATTCAACATGGGTTGAGAAAACACTGGGGTACCTGACATTGGGAGCTCCGACGAGACAGGTACCCTACAGGGTCCGTTTTTATGACCTCACCCAACGATAAAGGAAGAGGTCCCCTAGAAGGACTGGGTCCCTGGTTTGGACACAGAGGATATAACCGTCCACCCAAGAAATGGCGACTCGGTGGTCCCTTTGGGGTAAGAAGGAATCTTCCTCCTCTTTTTTTATCTC
The DNA here is from genome assembly GCA_006410555.1 of Capra ibex. NCBI lineage: Eukaryota > Metazoa > Chordata > Mammalia > Artiodactyla > Bovidae > Capra > Capra ibex. The sequence goes on from SJYO01033645.1 coordinate 4,470,867, forward strand.
TTTGTTGAGCACTTGGTCGACCGTTACGGTTTCTTATAAGTTTGATGACGTGTTAACGCGAGTAGAGTGTGTGATCGTTTCATTACGAGTTTTAAGAGGTTTGGTCCGAAGTTGTCATGCACTTGGTACTTGAAGGTCTGCAAGTTCAACCTAAATCTTTTCCGTCTCCTTGGTCCTTTTGTGCACCAAAGTTTATGGGGACCGATACAGAGACCCTTTCACGACGAGTGCACACAGGTCCACCTCGTTTTTAACTCCTGGTGACCTAATGACATCAATCTACCGCGACCACCATTTCTTAGGCAGACGGTTGCGTTCTCTGTATTCTCTACTTTCAAGCTAGGGACCCAGTCCTTCTAGGGGACCTCCTCCGGTACCATTGGGTGAGGTTATAAGAACGGACCTCTTAGGGTACCTGTCTCCTCGGACCGCCCGATCTATTTCAGGTATCACAGCGTTTCTCAGTCTGTGCTGACTTCCCTGAATCATACGTGTGCACGCCATCCATCTCTAACCTACCAAATAGAGTTCTAGTCTAGGGACGGTAGAAGAGTTCAGACGACGAACCCCTAAGACTCTTACTACGAGAGTAAATGGGTAGTCATAGAATACTTCTAGGCTGGTACACCCCGGGAGACTCCCGACATATTGTACTCGGGAGGGAATTCCGGTACTAGGAGATCCTCCCCATTGTTCCATCTATGAGGTTGGTGGTACTAGAGTGTCTTTGTCTCGTCACTTTTCTCTCCACTTCTAGTTCAGTTCAGTTTCTCCTAAGACAGGACTGTGTCCCGATTCACCACTGACAGGGGAAAGGAGGACGCCGAAGGTGCCACTCTACAGGTGTCCACCGATTGCGGTACGGGTGGTGACTTTGCACGACCAATCCGACACTGGACATTTACCCCTAAGTAAATTTGGGTCGTCTCATCGACTTACGGTAGGTCCGGAAATGAAGACGAAGTAAAAAGAAATTTAAAGATCAAGTTACAAAGACATTGTCTCTACATCCGTAAACTGAAGGTGTCATACAGTCTCTTCTCAAATTTTTGAGACCCGGCAGAGGTTGGAACATTTAGTTCCAGAGAAAGAAACACACTACAAAGATTTGTCGAATATTTTACGTTAGGGACTCGAAGAGCCTTGTTAATTCTAGAGCGGACACCTGAAAAGAAACCGGTAGAGTCCTGATCCCGTTTACGAGCTAAGTGGGGAGGGACGGGACATTGTCACAGCCGACGAAACCATAAACTCCTCTTTACGCTGATGGAGAGAGATTGAGGAACACTGTCGTCGGGGTCAGGATCGATATCGAAATCCTTAATGTCGTGTTTCACTAAGTTGAGAAGACAGAACAAACGTGTCTTTCTCTTCGGTCCTAAATGTCATAGAACGCTAGGTTTCTCTTCGCGGTTGGGGTCGGTTCTCGGTCGAGGTGGTCACTTCGGTTCGACCAGGTCCTTGTCTATAGGACCGTGTTTCCCTTCGGTGTCCTGGCGGCACCGTATGGGTAGGAACGTATATATGTGGATGGGCATCTCACGGGCCCGGTGCGGTGTGTCCGTGAAGGAACGACACAAAACCCGATCCGGGCAAAACATTGCTTCCCTAAACATACGAGCCCTCGAGATAGGCGTACAACATAAGGCACGACACGTACGTAGTGCGTGGTGGGAGTGGGGTCCTCGAATGTGACGCACGTCCTAGAGTCCTGTGTATGGAGGGCTGAATTTAATAAAAAAGTACTTTGCTTTAAAATAACACTACATAGGTTTTCGAAGGGAATGGTCTTTAACTTCACACACGAGTACTTTGATGTTGTGTCTATATGGAGTCAAATATATAAGAGAGATTTTAATACACGTTTCTTCGAAATTTTCTCGTCTGATAAAATTTGTATGAGACCCTCAAACGATATAATTTATTTTTCAGGACACGGTCTCGAAGGATCACTGCTTACTAGTCAGTCCGACGTCATATAGTCCAAACAAATCCCACTCCACAAGGGTGTGTCTCCTTCTTTGAGTACAATAATGGACCTTCAGTCACAACGTATATAATACGAGTCGTACCAATACATTCAAAAAATTGGGTAACTAATTTTAAGAAAGAGAGGGTGTTCAATAAGGGAAACTAACCAATTGACGCATTAGAGTACACTTATCTATGTAATCTAAAAGACAGGAACCGTCCGTGGTCCGGGGTAGACGGCTGAAGCCGGACAGTACAGTTGCACGACCTCAGCACAATTCTTCCCAGTGAGGCCAAGTACGGTCCGAAGGACAAAACTGAAATGGACAAAGGAAAATACAACCCAACTTTCAAAGGATCACACAGAACACAATAGTGAAACTTTAGGAAAGTCGGTGGTGGTGGACCCACTGATCTCTACTCTTGGTGTACCGTCGTATAAGACAATCTTAGGGTCACGGTCACAGGGAGAAAAAAACTAGTCGGCTGAGAATCCAGTACACAGACAGACACATTACAACCGCCACGACCCGGAGACAACGGCGGACACCCGACAGAGGTCAACGTCTCTCGGCCCCGACGAGAGGGCACCCCCGTGTACCCGAAGAGCGGTGCGCCCGCGGAGAGTGACACCTCGCACCCGAGACCCCACGCGCCCGAGTCATCAACACCGTGAACCCGCATCAACAGGGTGCCGGGCACCTCTACAGGGTCTGGTCCCTAGCTCGGGTGCAGCGGACGTAACCGTCCGCCTAAGAACCGGTGACCTGGTGGTCCCTTCCGGCCCACTGGAATAAAACTCTTCGCAAGATCCAAATGTCTCTTTAACTTTTAAAAATCACATCTTTCAAGGGTATATGACGGGTGGAGGGGCTTTGGGGAGTGTGTATGACACACACACAAAAATCCCCCTTATAGACGGGAACGAAAAATGTATCCTCAAACGTTTACCGGAAGAAGATCAGGTGTGGAATGGGGGACTTTGAAATCAGTTGATCAGTTGTAAGATAGATCTTTAGTGGGGTGGTTTTGGGGAAAACAAGGATTTTCCTATAACAATTTCCTGTTCAGGGTATTGTTCCAAACGGGACTCGTTTCAACAAGTCTTTATGAACAAAAACAAGGTTTATTAAAACCTCTTTTAATTAAAATTTTTAATGAAAGATCTACTGAGATGTGTACCTGTAGTGGTCTACCAGTTATGGTTTTAGTCTAACTAATATAAGAAACGTCGGTTTCTATCTCTTAGAGATATGTCAGTCGTTTTTGTTCTGACCATCGATTGACACCGAGTCTAGTACTTGTGGAATAACGGTTTAAGTCTGAATTTAACTTGTTTCATCCCTTTCGGTGATCTGGTAAGGTTCATACTGGATTCAGTTTAGAGAATGTTAATATGACACCTTCACTGTCTAAGTTCCCTAATCCAGACTATCTCACGGACTTCTTGATACCTGTCTCCAAGTACTGTAACATGTCCTCTGTCCCTAGTTCTGGTCGGGGTTCTTTTTCTTTACGTTTTTCCGTTTTACCAGCAGCCTCCTCCGGAATGTTTGTCGACTCTTTTCTTCTCATCGCTTTCCGTTTCCTCTTTTCCCTTCTATATGGGTAAACTTACGTCTCAAGGTTTCTTGTCGTTCCTTTCTATTCTTTTGGAAGGAGTCACTAGTTACGTTTCTTTATCTCCTTTTGTTCTCTTACCCTTTCTGATCTCTAGAGAAGTTCTTTTAATTCTCTATGGTTCCCTTGTAAAGTACGTTTCGACCCGAGTTAATTCCCGTGTTTACCATACCTGGATTGTCTTCATCTTCTATAATTCTTCTCCACCGTTCTTATGTGTCTTCTTGACATGTTTTTTCTAGAAGTCCTGGGTCTATTGGTGCTACCACACTAGTGAGTGGATCTCAGTCTGTAGGACCTTACGTTTCAGTTCACCCTGAATCCTTTGTAGTGATGTTTGTTTCGATCACCTCCACCTACCTTACTGTCGACTCGATAAAGTTTAGGATTTTCTACTACGACACTTTCCCGACGTGAGTTATACGGTCTTTTAAACCCTTTGAGTCGTCACCGGTGTCCTGACCTTATCCAGTCAAAAGTAAGGTTAGCATTTCCGTTGTGGTTTCTTACAAGTTTGATGACGTGTTAACGTGTAGAGTGTGTGATCGTTTCATTACGAGTTTGAAGAGGTTCGGTCCGAAGTTGTCATACACTTGGTACTTGAAGGTCTACAAGTTCGACCTAAATCTTTTCCGTCTCCTTGGTCTCTAGTTTAACGGTTGTAGACGACCTAGTACCTTTTTCGTTCTCTCAAGGTCTTTTTGTAGATGAAGACGAAATAACTGATGTCTTTTCGGAAACACACCCAGTGTTGTTTGACACCTTTTAAGAAGTTCTCTACCCTTATGGTCTGGTGGAATGGACGGAGGATCCTTTAGACATACGTTCAGTTATTCGTTGTCAATCTTGACCTGTACCTTGTTGTCTGACCAAGGTTTAACCCCTTATTTATACAGTTCCGACATATAACAGTGGGACAAATAAATTAAAAATACGTCTCATGTAGTACTCTTTACGGTCCGACCTACTTCGTGTTCGACCTTAGTCTAACGGTCCTCTTTATAGTTATTGGAGTCTATACGTCTACTGTGGTAGGAATACCGTCTTTCACTTCTTCTTGATTTCTCGGAGAACTACTTTCACTTTCTCCTCTCACTTTTTCAACAGAATTTTGAGTTGTAAGTCTTTTGATTCCAGTACCGTAGGTCAAGGTAGTGAAGTACCGTTTATCTACCCCTCTGTCACTTTTGTCACTCTCTGAAATAAACCCCCCGAGGTTTTAGTGACGTCTACCACTGACGTCGGTACTTTAATTTTCTGCGAACGAGGAACCTTCTTTTCGATACTGGGTTGGATCTGTCGTATAATTTTTCGTCTCTATGATGAAACTATTGTTTATCAGTTCCGATACCAAAAAGGTAATCAGTACATACCTATACTCTCAACCCGATATTTCTTTCAACTCGTGACTTCTTAACTACGAAAACTTAACACCACAACCTCTTTTGAGGCTCTCAGGGAACCTGATGTTCTAGTTTGGTCAGTTAGGACTTCCTTTAGTCAGGACTTATAAGTAACCTTCCTGACTGCGACTTCGACTTCGAGGTTATGAAACCGGTGGACTACGCGTCTTGACTGAGTAACCTTTTCTGGGACTACGACCCTTTCTAACTTCCGTCCTCCTCCTCTTCCCCTCTGTCTCCTACTCTGCCAACCTACCGTAGTGGTTGAGCTACGTGTACTCAAACCCGTTCGAGACCCTCAACCACTACCCGTCCCTCCGGACAGAGACGTCGTATACGTAGGGGACACCCCGTACGACCGCACGACGTCAGGTACCTCAGCGTTTCTCAGCCTGTGCTGACTCGCTGACTTGACTTGACTGACTTAAAAATTTTTCGTGGGGGTATATTATAAAAACCTTATTTTTAGTCTTATATACTAGTCTAAAAATCTTCACAAAAAACTCTCACTTTCGAAGGACTCTCGACACCAAACCGACGATTCTATGGTTTCCTCGTTTTTCCTCTCTTAGGGTACAGTAGGTCCGTGTCGGAGGTGTAGGTTATTAACAGCTTTCCGGTTCCGTTACCAAGTCACGACCCGGGGCGGGTCGGGTGTCAGTCGAGGTCTTTCCTCAGTGATGAACAAAAGAAATCTTTTCTCCCCGGTTAGAAGGACGAATCTAATTCCTTTTCACGGGGTGTCCCTTACATGCGTGACGTCGTCGATTCGGTGGCACGGACGGTAAAGAGGAAGACGAAAACTATCCTTCGACCCTCTCTCCTGGGACCCGTCTTCGACACTTTACTGTTTGTCCATTAATTAAGACACACTTATACTATTCAGAGGCCCACGTCCCCTTTGTCGTGTTTCGCAGAACTGGAGATTCTCACTTGGAACTCTTACTTTACTCTCTTTTCAGTTTTGTATCACAAAGTCAACCCAGTCTCTTGTTCTAGCTGAAATGACTTGTATTTCGTCACTAGGAGGTTAAATTTTTTTGTCCTCTTTTTTTTTCGGATGTGACCTGTCAACACTTGTTTCCACTTCCTATACCCCCTTTTATTATTACACGAAATATGAACCAAAAAAAAAAATCAATAAAGTACGAAAAACTCATATGAAAAAGAAATATTTGACTTACGTATCAACCATTGTTCATCAAAAGAATTCTAAAGTTTACCCAAAGTCCACTTGTCCAAAAGAAATCTTCGCAGTGAAAAACCTGGTGTACCAGTCTTGACTCGAGGACAATGGTAGACTACCGTCGTACGGGGAGAAGACAAAGACTCTACACTGATGTAACCATCTTCAGAGTGCTCCATTCCACTAGTACCATTGGTAATGAGATGAGAAATCTTCAAAGAACTACTTGGTAATTTGTGACGTTGAGACATATCTGTATTCTCAAAGGAATTTTCGTTCTTAAGATCCACAAAAAAAGGTAAACAGTAAAAATTTTATGTTCCTAAACCCTTAAGGATCACCGAGTCACCAATCCTGACCCTCAAAAGTGACGACCCCAGGTTCACGTTAGGGAGTACCCCCTTGACACTAGGACGTTCGACACACCACACCGGGTTTATTTCACGTTCTTAAACCCTTTAGACCGTGGGTCGGTGAGACCTTGATGGGAACGAGTGACCAAATGGCTACAACAGTGGTTCAAAAAAATAAAAAGCAGACACGTCGTACACCTTAGAATCAAGGGGTTGGTCCCTAACTTGGGTCCGGGGAACGTCACCTCCGTGTCTCGTGTCTCGAGGAATCGGGGACCTCGCGGTCCCCTCAGGGCGGACAGTGGTCTGACTGAGGGTCGACAACTGTTTTTGCAGTGCGTTTTCCGAGACGAAACGCCTTGATCTTGACGATGGAAGACCAAAAGGCGCGACGAGAGTCTGATCGAGAAGAATTAACGGCTCTTATCGTCGCTACAAGGGTCCCGTGTCTCTGAACCGGGAAGACGTGTCCTACAGAAACTTCGACGTTTCGGATGGGACAGGAAACATTTGTTTCTATTTAGACACACCGGACCGAGCTGAAACAACTTGATGTAGGGTGGTCACTGTGGAGACAGGTAAGGATCGTCTGAGAAGGACCTCTTCTACTCGAGTAGAGACTTACGGAGGGCTCCAGACTGTCAAAATGGGGAAAAGGAGTGAGACTACGGTGGACTAGCCGATTTTTCTTCGAACCTTAAATAAAAGGGGAAATTCACACAAAGTCGAACTGAGACACGTCGACTCAGTACACCAGAGACTCTTTGTTTGAAAAACACTTTAATCTAAGTCTTTCCGTCATAAATGAATCATACAAATATCTGCTTCGGGATGACTGTTTCACACGTGGTGTACAGGTCTCATCAAGAACCAATCCTTCCCAGTTTTCTTTCTTCTGGGAGTCTTATACCTTTCTTTATTGCGAGGTACTTTTAAGGTCGAAGGACAACCGTGAGGGTGGGACACCGTATCAGAGAAGGGGGTCTGAGACTAGTCTTTCTTACGTCACTCGTCACTGATTCCTTGGTGTCCCTCCCGTCACTACACAGTCTGAGGTAAGGACACGGGGTTCGGGTCCACCCTTGTCTGGTCACTCGGGTTTGTTCGGGCGGTCATTCTGTAAGACGACGTCGAGCTCTTGTAACAGTATCCAATCTCTCTTGGTGATTGACTTTACAGTCTATGGACCCAAACTCAGGGTGGGTCCGAGCCCCGACTCCCTCACGTCAACGAATTGTTGTCGAGACCTGGAAGCAAGAGACTGGACTCTTCACTTCACTACTAGGTTCACTTTACTAGGGATTCCAGGGAAGTAAAAAGTGTTTTAGTGTTTCCAAACTTATGAAGAGGGTCGACAACTAGTCCCTAACGTTGTTCCATGGATTTTGTTGTAGGGAGAAACCGGACCCGGTCGATCTGGGAGAGAGTGCCGGAGAGCAGGAACCCCTTTGTTTCTGTGGAGCCAACGAGATTCATCTAGGGGAGGGTAGGACAGGGGTGGTTCAGACCGTGTTCGGCAGAGAGGGTGTTCAGGGGACTCGGTAGCCTAAACCACTGGTCTTCAGTCATTTGTCGAAGAGTCGACTCGAGTTTGAGGTCGGTGAGGGGAAGGACAGAGAGGGAGGGAGAGAGAAAGAGACGAAGAGAAGGAGGGGGTACGTCGGGTCTCGGGTCCCACGTAACGCAGTTGGTGAGAGAACGGTCGCGTGGTCTGAGGAGTGGGAGGTAGGAAGACGTGTAGGTGGACCATGAAGGGGTCGAAACCTAGGAAGGTCGGAGTGGAGGGGCGGGGGTGGCTGGTAGACAGGAGATGAGGATGTGGGTCCGACGGTTTTACCGACGTCCTTCTGGCGTAGTTCACGTGGTCCCGGGGACGAGCACACAGAGGAGGTCGGAGCCTTTACATAGGAGACGAAGACTTTGACTTCTCGAGAGAGGGAAGGAGGAGGCACCGATAAAGCGTGGAGGAGGGAAAGGAGTTCACGGGACGGGTGAAGGTTGTTTGTCAGAAAAAAAAAAAATTCATTAAAAAATTTCATTAAAATTTTAAATAAATAAACTGACGCGACCCAGAAACGACGAGACGTCCGCAAAGAGGTCGACGTCTCTCGCCCCGGATGAGAGATCGACGTCGCGTACCAACAGAACACCACCAAAGGGAACACCTCGAGTCCGAGCTCCCACGAGCCCGAAGCCATCAATACCGAGGGCCCGATTCAACGAGGCGTCGGACACCCGTGAAGGGCCTAGTCGCTAGGTTAAGAAAAGAGGACGTAACCGTCCGTCTAAGGAATGATGAATCGGTGGTCCCTTCGGGGTACCGTTTGTTAGAACGATCTTTCTTCACCAATTCTGCGATTCACGACCACCCGACCCCCATCCCTCTTTTGACGTTTCTTTAACACTTACGAAAAACGTCCAAACAGATACATGAACATAACCGTTTTACCAAGACTTTGATAAAAACTATATAATACACTAACCTGTTTAGTTATTTACACAACTACGAAATTCTCGGTCTCACAAATGAGACCTTCTTCTTTGTATGTTTATAAATTGCCTTCCTTTGTCTAATTTTTTTTTTGTTGGAGCACCTTTACCTAACCTTAACCTCTATAGTCACACGTCAGTACTAAAGATCTGATACATACCCGTACATATAAGTATACACATATATAAGTCGACGCAGACGATCCTTCTTCCCAGATTTTGGTTTGTGTGGAGTAATCGTTATTCGTATAAAACGTGACTCTAAGCAAGAAGGTATGGTAAAGCGTGAATTTCCTTAGTCCCAAGTAATCTCTTTACCGACTAAGGTCCCCGATCATGTAGTGTTTATGCTCTACTCGTCGGACCTTGTAAAACAATACGGTTTTGCATTCCTTCGTGAATTTTTTAATCATTATAATCCTTCGTAAAGTGTTCTCTTTCCTCCGTCGAACTTCTCCGAAGGTGGTCGGTTTAGACCCTATAATTCACCACCGTCACCACAAGTCAGCGAGTCAGCACAGGTTGAGACGTTAGGGTACCTGACGTCGTACGGTCCGAAGGGACAAGAAGTGATAGAGGGTCTCAAACGAGTTTAAGTACCGGTGACTTAGTCACTACGATAGATTGGTAGAGTAGGAGACGACGGGAGAAGAGGAAAACGGGGATTAGAAAGGGTTGTAGTGCCAAAAAAGGTCACTCAGTCGAGAAGTGTAGTCCACCGATTTCATAATCTCGAAGTTGAAGTCCTAGTCAGGAAGGTTACTTATAAGTCCTGACTAAAGGAAATCCTAACTGATCGACCTAGAGGAACGTCAGGTTCCCTGAGGTTCTCAGAAGAGGTCGGGGTGTTAAACTTTTGTAGTTAAGAAGCCGTGAATTTGAAGGAATACCAGGTTGAGAGGTATGTATCGAAACTGAAATTCCTGGAAACAACCGTTTTACTATAGAAACAAAAAATTATACGACAGATCCAAACAGTATCAAAAAGAAGGTTCCTTGTTCTCAGAATTAAATTACCGACGTAAGTGACAGACGTCACTAAAACCTCAGGTTCTTTCAGACAGTGACAAAGGTAAAAAAAGGGGTAGATAAACGGTACTTCACTACCCTGGTCTACGGTACTAGAATCGAAAAAACTTACAACTCAAAATTCGGTCGAAAAAGTGAGAGGAGAAAGTGGGAGTAGTTCTCCGAGAAATCAAGGAGAAGTGAAAGACGGCAATCTCACCACAGTAGACGTATAGACTCCAACAATTATAAAGAGGGTCGTTAGAACTAAGATCGAGTTCTAAGTGGATCGGACCGTAAAGTGAACTACACGAGACGTATATTCAATTTATTTATCCCACTGTTATATGATGGAACCGTTTGAGAAAAACGTTAAAACTTGGTCAGGTTTCCAAGATTGAACGAAGAACTGGACGTATGTCCAAAGAGTCCTCCGTCCATCCCACCAGACCATAAGGGTAGAGAAATTCTTAAAAGGTGTCAAACAACATACCCTATAATCCATGGTTTTACTAATTCTTGTAAATATTTATTATTGGGTAATCTTTTTAGTCCTTAGTTACTGAAGTATAATTACTTTTTCCCTCCCTCTCTCTCTTTTTTTCATAACCCAACGGTTTTTGAAACTAGTTCAAAAAGATATAGAATGCCTTTTTGGACTTACTGGAAAAACTAGTTGGGTCGTCTCACTTACGACTCTCAGTTGGTCACTCACGTTTACCTCAAGACCTCTACCCTGGTTGCGAAGTGTTGGTGGTGTCATTTTACCTGGTCCGTTCTTGGCAGTCACCCCGGATTTAAATCTTTCTTTACACGCCTCGTCCTATATGCGTACTCAAGTTTCACAGAGGAGACCGTTTAGACCAGAGGGTAGGTTTGAAACCGTCTCGTCGGTACTACTCGCGTAATGTTCCGGTAGACTAGTACAACCAGGAGAACGTCTCCGGGTAGAGACTGCACCGGGAAGATGGGGAGTCGGAGGGACACTCAGAGCTCCTTGTAATTGGCGGGGAGCGTCTAGGGACGTATGGCGGGACAGTGGAGTAATGAATCGTTTGTGGACAGTGGAAAGTTCTGGTTCAGTTTATCATTGAATGGGACGCTTTGACAAAACTAGGACACACGTCCGTCTTGAACGGTCAGGAAGGAAGTGGAGGACCTCTGAGACTGGAGACGCGGACTTTGTGAAGTGGCATAGTCAAACAAATGAGTCGACGGAAAGGGTTGATGTTATTAAAGTTGGTGTCGGGTGTCCTCCTTTTTGTTTAAAGTTTGTTTTGTCAATAATGAAGTATGTTAGTCAGATCTACAGTCCGTCGAGGTCCTCACGAATTAACTAAATCGTCGAGTGACCGTGGCAGTTTCTAGGTCCGGAGTGGCAGAGGGTAGACAGTGGAAACTACGGTTGAAACAAGAGTTCAATTGAGACGGGATATCAACATACCGATATCGTTTAGGTCCGTTTGGTGGTCTAGGTTTTTGTGGGTCACTTTCTTGGAGACAGGGACCTACAGAAAGAAAGAGAAATTTTTTTAAAAAATAAATGGATAAATAAAAACCGACACAGTTGAGTCGCTGTTTATTAACTACGAAAACTTGACACCACGATCTCTGCTGAGAACTCTCAGGGAACCTGTTGTTCCTCTAGGTTGGTCAGGTAGGATTTTCTTTAGTCAGGACTTATAAATAACCTTCCTGACTATTACTTCGACTTTGAGGTTATGAAACCGGTGGACTACGTTTCTCGACTGAGCAACCTTTTCTGGGACTACGACCCTTTCTAACTTCCGCCCTCCTCTTCCCCTACTGTCTCCTGCTCTACCGACCTACCGTAGAGGTTGAGCTGCCCGTACTCAAACTCACTCGAGGCCCCTCAACCACTACCTGTCCCTCCGGACCGTACGACGTCAGGTACCCCTACGTCTCAGCCTGTGCTGACTCGTCGACTTGACTTCATTTGACTCCAGAGACAACGACGTACGCCCGAAGAGACCGACACCGGACTCCCGAGATAGCGCACCTGAGTCATCAACCCTACACGTCCCGAACCAACGGAGTATCGTACACCTTAGAAGGATCGGGGCCCCAACTTTGATCCAGGGACGTAACCGTCCGTCTAGGAATTGTGACCCGGTGGTCCCTTCAGGATTTTATTGGTAAAATGAAACCTGATTAAAAATTAAATGTCCTTTCAGCGTTGACGTCTCGAGGGGATGTGGGGAGCGAGCCGAAGTGAAAGGGACGCACGATGGTATGTAGCGTCGGTTGTTTCATAGCCCTGCAACGATACTGGACTTGAGGTCTGAGGTGACCTTGAAGTGGTCAAAGGGGAGATTACAGGAGAAAGATAAGGTCCCATGTTAGGTCTGTAATGCAACGAAAAGAGACGGGATAGAGGTGTCAGCGGAGACCAGTCACCGGGAAAGGGTCAGAAAGGAATAAAAAGTACTAAAACTGTCAAAACTTCTTATGGTCAATCCACAAAACATCTTACTAAGAAGGACAACCCGACCAGATTTCAAAAAGAATATTAAACTAACCCCAATATCCAAAAACCCAAGGGACCATCGAGTGTACCATTTCTTAGGCGGACGTCACGTCCTCCAGGACCAAGCTAAGAACCCAGCCTTCTACGGGACCTCTTCCCTATCCGATGGGTGAGGTCACAAGACGAGACCTCTTAAGACCTCTGATATGTCAGGTACCCCAGTGTCTCTCAGCCTGTCCTGACTCTCTGAAAGTGAAAGTGTCCAAAAATCTTTCTTTCGGTATCTCCGCTTCACGGGAAGAGTAGTAAAATACAGTCCCTGTGAACGACGGTTGCACTGTAGTGGCCACTACCTATCCTTTCGGAAGGGTTTTCGGGACCTCTCCTAAAGGGAAGTACGGAAAAAAATTCTTTTTACAAATAAATAACTCGACGACCTCCAGAATCAACGTCGTATACCCTAGAAGTGACACCGGACACCCCAGATCAGTGGACTGGTCCCTAGTTTGGGACCGGAGGACGTAACCCTCCCGTCTCAGGATCGGTGACCTAGTGCTCCCGTCCGGGGAAGTACGGAAAATAATGACATTTTTATATATATCCAAGTAATGTCTTTTGATTCCTTAGTCAATCGTTTATTCCTTTATTTTTGTGTTATAGCGACAGTGGGTCTTTGCTAGTATCAATTTAATAAAAATTAGAAAAGTTCAGAAAACATTTTTACCAAAAGACAATTTATTCTAGTTTAAGATGTGTGACGAAATATTGGATGAAAGTTTTGTATCAAAATTTAATAAAAATTTTTCTATATTAAGTTAGTTAGATGGTCATAATTTTTTGGACGTATCACTTTCTAGTGTGGAAGAGAGTCTTTTTAATTGCTGTTGTTGTTTTTATTCTGTACGGAATCACTGCAATAACTTTAAGTTGCACTTTCATTCCATAGGTCCGTCTTTGTAATTTTAAAATTATACGTATATAAATTATACATATATAACATTTATATATATTATATAAAAGGTATGAGGAAAAAACTTTTTAGATGATCTTTTACTTGAACTCAGTTGGTTCTCTACTTATCTCTGTTGAAGTGGTTTTCTTGAGTATCTCTTATATTTTCGGTAAAATAAAATAAGATCAGAACCCTGAAATTTTTTACACTTACGGAAAATAATATTTTACCTTACTTTTATAATATTTGGATCGTTATACAAAAACCGGTTTGTCGAACACCTTAGAATCAGGGGGTAGATCCCCGACTTTGACACGGGGTTCCTCACTCTCACGTCACAGGATTGATGACCCGATAGTCCCTTAAGGGTTTGGATCGTTATACAATTAATATAAATATCGTTATCAACTCTTTCTTCCTCCTCATTTCCACTTTTCATAACACTACTACGACTAAAGTATTTTTCTTTACATTTCAACTATTTAGTTCACCATTCATATAAATTTCTGTATTTATACTTGCGATACCCATTGTACATACTTGTGACACTTTATGTTCTTAAGTTGACACACCCTGGACCTTCCTTCCGTCTACTACCTTTACCCCTTCCCTTTGTTACTTATATTTAAATAAAGTATACGTTTGTTGTCTTGGAAAGTTTACATGGATACGAGTGAGTTTATCAAGGATCTCATTTTCAAATAAAACTTCGATAGGTGTTTTTAGATAAAAATTTCAACATTTGTGAAAAAATTATAACTTTTTTTAATATTTTGGATTATTATATTGATACTGGTTTTCATAAACAGTATAGTTCTTTACATTTAACTGATTGAAACAGATAACTTTCTTTTAAAGTCAGGCACTTAAACTAGACGGTAAGTCGATAGTTTTTCGGGTGAGTTCGTTTAGAAAACAGTTTTTTCTCAGTTTTGGTTTTAAAGATTGACGACTTCCTGCATAATCTTATACACTCGATTTCGTCACAAGCTTTCCTTTAAGTACGAATTTAAGAAAACCATTACTTGTGCTTTCCCATTGTTACTTACTTCATTCCCATTGTTCTTATCATTCGTCTTAAGATTTCCAGAGGCACCATGAAGGAACCGTCAAGTCGACAATTCTGAGACACGAAGGTAAGGTCCGCCGTGTCCAAACTAGGGACCATCTTCCTTGGTTCTAGGGTGTACGGTACACCGGGTTTCATTTTCAGAGGGGGTCCTAGTGGTAGAAGACCAATAAATTAGTTTGTGATTAGATCCATGACGATATTTTCCCAAAACGTCTACCTTAATTCCAATAATTAGCCGACTGTAATTTTATCCCTCTAATAAGACCTAATAGGTCCATCCAGTTCATATCAGTGTACTTTAGAATTTAATCTTCTCCTTTTGTCTTCTGAAGTAGTCTCTCCACCCCATCTTATTCTCCGTCTTCTCTAATCATCTGTCTTTCACCTTCACAATCAGTGAGTCCACAGGCTGAGAAACGCTGGGGTAGTCGACGTCGGGGTGTCCGAGGAGACAGGTACCTTAAGAGGTCCATTCTTATGACCTCACCCAACGGTAAGCGAAGAGGTCCCTTAACAGGTCTGAGTCCCTACCTGGGGTTCAGAGGACGCGACGCCCGTTTAAGAAATGATAGACTCGGTACTCCCTTCGGATCGTCTGTCCTCTGCTCTCTAAAAACTTCCTACTCTTTCCAACCTAGGTAGTAACGGTCAAATACTTCTACTTCAGTCCCTTACGGTCGTCAGAGGTCTTCGACTCTGTTTGGGAGCCGGTTGTCGTTTGTTCCTTACACTTGGAGTCAGGACACTGGTGCACCTTGGCTTAAACTTAAGGCGGTTGTGGGACTTACTCGGGCCTCCATTGAAGAGGGGCTCTCGAAGATCTATTCCTGGGCCACCCAGTTACTGAACTGAAGTTGGAACACCCCGGGTCTCGACTATAGGCGGTGAGGGTGACCTGAAGACTCGACGTCTTGACGGTCTATCATTTGACAACAAAATTCGGTGGTTTAGACACCGTCAAGCAATACCGTCGTTATCTGTTACTTATGTCGTACATTGACCTCCTTAATCTTGTTGATTTGCTTCAGCTCCTTCCGTCTACCTTCCTCAATGACGTCAATCATTATCTGTACTAATTAACCCTCTGGTTGTCTTTCGTCAGTTACTCAGACTCTCGACCAACTTGACATTACTTGGGAGTATTAGACCGTCCCTCAAGTTGCACAAAGGAGTTAAAGTACTCGGAAATGACGTGGTCACCGGTTCCTACCCGTTTTGTCATTTCCTGTTTTTCGTATAAGAATTTGTTCTTTTCGGAAATATTTTGTCCGTTCGAACCGAGATTTTTATCGGTGCAACCATTAGCGATTTCATTTGGGTTGATCATCCATCCGACGTCCTTATAAAAAAGAGAGAAACGGCACCCTTCTTAAATTCACGGTGAGTGAGACGATATACCCGAAGACAGAAAGACTCGACGCTCATACCCGAGACCAAGATCGTTCAACTAAATTAAGAGAAGAACGACCGAAAAGACAGAGGACATAATTTTGAAAGCAACAACCTGAAGGGACCACTAGACCACCGACTCTGAGTGGGAGGGTTACGTCCCCCGGGTCCAAGTTAGAGATCAGCTCCTTGATCCAGGGTGTACGGTGTCGACTCTGGACCACGTCGGTTTATTTGTAATTTTTTTAATTAAAAAAACATAAATAGACGGTCAGAGTTCTCGAAAGTAAACGAGAGTGACTCTAAAAGACTCTCATATGACGAGTAAACCTTCTTTGTTTTCCCGTTACTTTCTCAATTTTGTAACCTTTTGGATTAGTCCTTTTTGTCTCTCTCGCGTATATTTCCGTGGTTTCTTTGTCACTAGGGTTACCCTTTATTGGTGACTGAGGGGTATATGATTCTTCTTTAGTGGCTGAGCTACCCGTACCCAAACCCACCTGAGGCCCTACCTGTCCCTCCGGACCGCACGACGCCAAGCACCCCAGCGTTTCTCAGTCTGTGCTGACTCTCTGACTTGACTTGATTCCTTCTTTAGTATGTGTTTACCTGAATGTACCTGTGCCTTTGTCTGAGCGACTGTGTCTCTCCTCTGGACACCAACGACCCCCACTCCCTCTCATTCCTTCGCGACGTGACCCTGAGTCCCTCGTTGTCTACGTTCCGCACTCAAATCCTACCTATTCGTTCTAGGATAACACATCGCGCCCCTTGAAGTAAGTGATAGGATATTATTTGGTGTTACCTTTTGTTATACTTTTTTCTTCGATATCCTTGACTTTTTTCTTATTATTCTCCGATGAAACGAATCGAGATACACTAACTTAAACTTTTGTGCCTACTCTATTAAAAGATCTGTTATGTTTAATAGTTTTCTCTACCTCTTAATCTTGTTTCATGAAATTTTCTTTATTCTTTACAACAGTCTTTCGTTGGGGGCGGGGGGTTTTCTTTCTCGTGGTTCAGGCCTATCAAAGTATCCCAATGAGATGGTTCTGAAATTCTTAACAATAAAATTTACAACACCTCCTAATTTCTTCTTACACACGAGACACACACGAATCAGGAAGTCAGCACAGGTCGATAAAAAACTGGGGTACCTGACATCGGGTGGTCCGAGAAGAGAGGTACCCCTAAGAGGTCCGTTCTTATGACTCACCCAACGGTACGGGAGGAGGTCCCCTAGTAGGGTTGGGTCCCTAACTTGGGTCCAGGTGGACTTGACGTCCGTCTAAGAAATAACTACGTCGGTGTTTCCTTCGGGACTTTTTTCTTGTGGAAAAAAAAATTCTCTTTTTTTTCGATATAACATATTGTAACTGCGGTTTACTGTTCTGGTCGCGTGTGTGTGTTTTAATGTCTGGTTGGTGTGAACACTCATAGTTGACATAGGTTAGGATTTTAGGGTTCATTTTATTAGTTTAACTTAGATTCTCGTAAATTTTCCTATTTTGTGGAATCTGATCCGGTCCTAAAGAGTTGTCGACGTGATAACGACACAGGTCTATAACGGTTTATAGGGGGTCCCCTGTTTTAGTGAGGAACAACTCTCAGTGACCAGGGGCGGTTGGTGACCCAGTCGTCCACCGTCCACTGGGTGAAGACGGGTCACTAAATACTGGTCAGATAGTCCCCTCCTTAGACCCTTTTCAAAAGAAAGAGGTTTTTCTTTCCGTATCTCTTTCTTGGGGGGAGGGAACAGAAAGAGACTGACACAATCACGACCTCTCTCTCGTTCTGGTCGAAGCCCTTCTCCTACCGAGGAGAAACTTCCCCCTCCTCGTCCCGACCTTTCGGTCGGACGTCCACTCCCACCAGAACCCTTTCTTCGTCCTACCGTAGAGGCGACAGGACAGCTGGGGAGAGTATTCGGGTCCTGAGTAGAAGACTGTTTCAGGATGTCTGAGTCTCTAGAAGTGGACGTACCTTGTGACCTTGAGGAGTCGGAGGACTAAAACAGTCTACCCCCTTGAGTACGAACCGTTCCCCGTACTTAGGTTCCAGCATTTCGTTTACAATAATTCAAGTCGTGAAGACCCAAAGACTGAGGATCGGTTCGCCCGAAGGCTAAATGATAGACAAGGGGTAACTTTTCGGTTGTCTTAAGGGACCACTAGACCACTCTTCCTTTGACTGTGTGAGAGACAGATCATTTAAGGTCTCCAAAGGTGACCTTATTAACAAGGACTCATGGATAAACGGACCGTGACTCTTGCCCCGTCACTTGTTTTTTCTGTTTTAGGGACGGGAGGATCTTGTCGAGTATAAAATCACAAAACACCCTTCCCTGTTCAAAATTTTAATTAATATATTAACAAATCTTCCACTATTTACGATCTCTCTTTTTATTTCTTCTCTCCCCCTTATCCCTTCAGGGTCCATCGAAAACTTCAAATAGTGTCACTCGGTCACTTCCTCCCAAATAAGTGGGGTTGAAGTCGTGTTTCACAAATTTACTGAGTGGGTTCTGACAGTTGATCGATTCACCTTCTTAGGCTAAACCTTTTGCCCCTTTTTTCCGTGTCCTCAAGACTCGAGAGTTTGACGGAAGGCGGGGCCCTCAGAAAATAGGTCGTTTAGGGACTTAGAAAGAGACCCAAAGTGATAATAGTGTCTAGAAAGTCCTCGAAAGCTGTACTGAGTGAAGGAAAGAAAAGGTTTGGAAGCCGAAGTCACTGAGGACAAGATCAAGGCGAGGAAAGGGTACTAGAGACGGAGAAAAGTGAAAAAGGAGAGTGGTGGACTTATGTCCAGTGGTTTATACCAGCGGCATAACTTGACATAACCCTTGTGGTAAATAAATGAATAAAATAAATAAATAAATAGGACGAAAAACCGACGTGGGAGGCCGTACACCCTAGAATCAAGGGGCTGGTCCCTGACTTGGAACGTGGGGAACGTAACCTTCACGTCCCAGAATTGGTGACTTGGGGACCCGTTCAGGTTGTGGTGAGCAAATTTAGAATCAGGAACTCTTACCGTGAGAAACCTCAGCGCGTCGCGTGTCGAACCCCTCGACATATGCCGTGGGGATGTGAAGACGTGAAGTGAATAAATACGGTGACTGAAATCAAGGAAGAGATGTCCAAGGAGGGTTTTAAAGTACCGCCCCCCCAAGATGGGATGTGGTGACCTCTTGTACCACGTCGTCGGCCGTTGTGGGGGTGAGTTGGTGTGCGAGAACGTTCTAAGAGACATGGAGGCTCACGGGTGTCTGTAGTAGTTCCGTTTGCACGTAAGAACCGTGGTGACTACGTGTTTAGGTACTTACTTCTGAGGTGAGCTACGCCCCTCTCCGTTTCATCCCCATCCCCCGATTCTTCATGTTTGAAAATACATATTTTATTCATTTGATATTCCGATATAACATGTTGTGTCCCTTATATCGGTTATAAAGTATCATAACCCGACCGGTCGGGTTTTGATAAGTCTGTTTATTTCATACTTTCACTTTTCAGTTTCGACGAGTCAGTACGGGTTGAGAAAAGCTGGGGTACCTGACATCGGACGGTCCGAGGAGACAGATACCTTAAGAGGTCCGTTCTTGTGACCTCACCCAACGGTAAGTGAAGAGGTCCCCTAGAAGGGTTCGGTCCCTAGTTTGGCTACAGAGGGTGTAACGTCCGTCTAAGAGATGGTCGACTCGATGGTCCCTTTGGTCTTTCATGTTGGAAATTTTCAACACTTAGTGAGACAACATGTGAACATTGTATATTATAACATGATGTAAAGTTTTTTTAGTCTTTTTTTTTCAGGAGAACGATTTACCAGAGATACCAATCTGTAGTTTGTAGGAGACCAATCTGTCACAACAATTTGTAGTTAGCAAAACTACAACTTTGTCAAAGACATAAATTAATCTTAGTTGAACACACAATATTGAGTTTTTCAATGTTGAACTATGATATAAAAGTACACGGTTCAACACATCCGTATAGTAAAGTAAGTCAAGAGTGTCGTTGTCTTACTTCATCCATCTTGATATGAGTAAAAAGATTCCAAGTTTCTGTAGTACACTAGTCGGATTCCAGTGTGTCAATTATTAACCATCTCCACTTTAAACCTGGTATCTAAAGGTTCAGGTAAGAGGGAGGGTGAGACATTTGACGGAGGGATCGTGGTACGACTCATGTCTTATTATAATTAATTTTGATTGTAAACCTAAAGTTATCAAAAATTTTTAGAATAGGATACGTGTTAAAGTAAATTCCGAGGTATTATTAGGACTCTCCGTCCATCATCAAAATCTAAATCTATGTTTTTAATTTTTATCTTCTTCTATTTTACTAAAAGTTTAGTAAGACTATGCTTCCTCTTGGTCCTGACTTCGCTTTCAGAGAAGGAAGAGACGCGGTCCAAGATTCACACCAAACTAAATCTTTCATACTCGACCCTGACTTTCCAGCTCCTGTTACGAAAAAAAAGAAAAACGGGGACTATTGGACACCGGACCATCAGTGAAATCATTGACAAGCAAATACGTTATTCATAAATAACTCGTAGAGTATACATAGGACGAGACTGATCTGTTCCTAGTTTTTGACAGGACCGAGGACTTGAGTGACCTCCAGATATAAGACCACTTCCTCTAATTTTCTATTTAAGGTCAATTAATATTCATAATGTTCTGCGACGTCATCCTTATTTCCCCCGCCTCCCCTGCCCATTTAAATTTATCTCCAGTCTCTTCCACAAAGGCTCCTCGTCAATTGGAACTTACTTACTCACGTACTTATTGGGGGACTACCCATGTAATAAGTCTGAGTAGATCCAAAACGACCAGTAATCTAACAAATAAATATCAACCTGATATTTCTTTCGACTCGAGACTTCTTGACTACGAAAACTTGACACCACAACCTCTTCTGAGAACTCTCAGGGAACCTGCCGTTCCTTCCTCTAGGTTGGTCAGGTAGGATTTCCTTTAGTCAGGACTTATAAGTAACCTTCCTAACTACGCCTTTGACTTTGAGGTTATGAAACCGGTGGACTACGCTTCTTGACTGGCTGCGCTACCTGTACTCAGACTCATTTGAGGCCCTCAACCACTACCTGTCCCTCCGGACCGCACGACGTCAGGTACCCCAGCGTTTCTCAGCCTGTGCTGACTCGCTGACTTGCCTTGACTCTAATACTAAGACTGCGACTTATAGGAAACCTGGAATGTAACGACTAGGGTTTTCGAGTTCACGTCTCCGTTCTTGTAGCTCCTTAGGACAATAAGGAAAATAAGGAGACTGGAACGGCACCGACTGTCCCAGTCCGGGGTAACGGTGCGGGTAAGAAGGGGTGGGCCTTCGAGAGACGGACGCGTTCGCGTCCTCTTTGCCGGGCAAGGATCGCCTCCCGACCCCTTAGGGTCGTGTTCTGCGCACGCGGGCCCGGGCATTCGGGGCGGGGCTGCAGACGCGGCCGAGCGCTCGCGAACGGCAAAGACCCCCGCCCCGCCACCCGCCCCTGACTCGCCCCTCCGCGCGAGGCCTCGCACGCACGCGCGCGCGGCGCCCGCCCGGTCACTTCGGCCGCCGGGACCGTGCACTGGGCCCTGGCCGAGCCAGCGAACCACCGAGCCAGACAGACAGGCAGGCGCCCACGGTAGTACCGCCTGCGCCGGTCAGTCCACGAGGACCCGAGGCCAGAGTGGTAGGACAGGGTCGGCGAGTACATGCACTTCCACGAGTAGGTCCATACTCAGCAGCGGTAAGGGAGGGAGCAAGCCGTGGGACAAGCCACCGGCGACGGGTCCCGCGGGCTCCTGGCCGAGGTCGGAAGGCCCGGAAGTCAGAGGACCCTACGACGACGAGGCAGAAACGACGAGCGGGGAAGGAAGGAGCGTCCCTTCTGAGGGCAGCAGGCGCCTCGAGGGTGACGGGCACCCGGAAGGGCTCCAGAGCGGAAGGTCGGCTCGGCACTCCGGGCGAGGAAAGGGCCATCGGGTTGACGGCGGGACGGAGCGGGACGAGACGGGCCACCGAGGGGACTTGAAACAAAAGGTGCTCCAGCTAGGACCGGCCCGCGGCGGTTCCTGAAGGGTTGGAAAGGGGAGAGGCGAGGAGACTTTACTCGCAAGAAGAGAATAGGGGCCGGGGTTTGCGTTCTACACTTTAGACAATTTCTGTTTAAACTCTACATTCCCCTCGAGTGCAAAATAATCGAAAACAAAGGAGAAAAAGAAGAAGAAGAAGAAAAAAAAAAAAACCGACGACAATAACGACGAAAAGACAAGGCTCTAAAATCGTGGTCTATGGGTCTCTTTGTGTCCCTCGAGTAAGTCTTCACTATTAGCTCACCAACGACTCAGTTTAAAGTCTTCCTGCGTGACTCGCGAGAGGTTGTCGTCGGGTACACCGAGTACTGTCACTTTTAGGGTGGACAGTCTCGACCTGTAGTCGAGTCGGGTTTCAAAACAATCTCTCAAAATTCATATACATAATCAAAGATTAGAAGACACTTTATTAAGAATTCCCCATAAAAGATAAGTGTCCGTCTATACGGTCCAAAACCTCTTTCGTTACCGTGGGGTGAGGTCATGAGAATGGACCTTTTAGGGTACCTACCTCCTCGGACCTTCCGACGTCAGGTACCCCAGCGACTCCCAACCTGCACTGACTCGCTGAAGTGAAAGGGAAAAGTGAAAGTACGTAACCTCTTCCTTTACCCTTGGGTGAGGTCACAAGAACGGACCTCTTAGGGTCCCTGCCCCCTCGGACCACCCGACGACAGACACCCCAACGTGTCTCAGCCTGTGCTGACTTCACTGAATCGTCGTACGGTCCAAAATTGACTGCTGTCACAAAAGTTAACGGAAAGATCTAAAGGGACCTGTCCAGAAATTAAAAACTTTGAAAACAACTCACAACGCCAGTAATGTAGTACGTACCATGGTTCCTATCTTCGGGACAGGGGCGGTAGGTGGAAAGACAGTTTTCATCCGTTACTGTGATCCCTTCCGGGGTAAAGAATGAAAACTCAAATACTATGAGTAAGTATGTTGTACAACGACTCAACTGGGTACACCTAAGTCTTGGATATTTATTTTTTGATAACATTTTACTCAATAAATTTAATTCTTGTCACCCCCCTGAAGGGACCACCAGGTCACCGATTCAGAACCTCTGGGTCCCCCTAGGAACTAGTCCCTCGATCTAGGACGTACGGTGTTGTTTCTAACGATGACGATTCTGGACCGCCGACGACGACGACGATTCAGCGAATTCAGCACGGGTTGAGACACGCTGGGGTCTCTGGCGTCGGGTGACCCGAGGAGGCAGGTACCCTAAAAGGTCCGTTCTCATGACCTCACCCAACGGTAACGGAAGAGGTTCTGGACCGTGTCGGTTCATTTATTTATAAAAAAATTAATTCTTGTTTCCCTTAAGAGACCTCCAGGTGCGAAAGTGACGGTTCCCGGTTCCAAGTCGGGGACTAGTCCCTTGATTCCAGGGGTGTTCGACGTATTGCACCGGTTTTTTATGTTTTCCTTGTTTAGAAACTTTACATGAGACTGTAGATTTTGTCTTAACCGTGTAAAAATCGATCTATTATAGGCTCTACTTTCGTAAAACGGTATTCGGACTATATTCGGGTAATGGGTCAGTAATAGGTCCTCCGTTCTAAAAGATCACTGTCAGCCTTGACAACGGAGTCTTTGAGGAATTAGGACTAACGTGTTGCAGGAACACAACGGTTCACAGAGTTCCCAAAACCACTTTAAGGGTTTATGAGTCAAAATTTTTATCAACGTGACACTCGAAAAGGCCTCAAGAAGTCAACTTATCCAACTCTTAGTGTCGTTATCTTCAGTTCTGGTACAGGTTGTCGTAAGTAAGTGAGTTCCTAGAGAAACCGTGATTTCTGAGACTTATATAACATCTCTATTGTACTACTTTAATTGAGATTTAACCGGAAGTAATCTAAAAAGTACTGACAGACGAGGAAATTATGTCTGAATTGAATATTAACAAAGGGTTTACTTAATAGTTCGACATAGACGCAAACGACCACTCACCAAACAGAAAGATCGGTTTATACTTCAACTGTGACCGAATCAGTAGAGTGAAACAGGTTTATAATTTTTTTTTTTTTTTTACGGTCTAAAAGAAATCTTTTGTGAAAACTCGTAGGAGTCACTTGATATCGAAAGAATTGTGTTTTTAAGGGAATAAGAGAAAAGTCAAATTATGATCAGATAGAGTCGATGTACAAACAAACAAACAAACAAACAAAACATCTTACACTTGGCTTTCTTTTGAACCGCAAATAACTTTGGTCAGAATTAGTTCACGGTTTTAAATTTTGTTTTGTTCTGGTTTTTTTTTTTTCCTGTCCCCACTATTGAAGTAATGACAGAACCTTTTGTATGTGACGTAAAATTGAACACAATTTTTAATATTGGGACTTAAACAAGAAATAAGTTCTGGAACGTTGGGTTCGTAAGGACCCTTACAACGGATCATAACTATGTAGAAGAATAAAAGTTTCCACCCTATACTCGGAGAACGCGGTTGTCACCCTGCTTTATAAAAACCCGCCGTTCAGACAGTTGAAGGACCAGAGAAAACAATACCACTCACAGAAAACCAAATAAATCTTAACCTACTGTAACCGTTCACACTATCGTCCTCAGTGACTTTTTTTATATATCTTTCGTACAAAAGAACTTTAAAGACACACTGGTAAAGAAAGTCGATCTTACATTTAGAGACTAAACACAAGAATCGAGTCGTGTAACGCTCGTAACTACCCTTCGCACCTAACAAGTGTCCGAATTGCGGTTCTGACACAAGTCCGCAGGAACCTTGACACCAGGTACCATTTCAAAATGTCCATTCTTTTATGGACATGTCTATTCTTTTAGGTAGAAGGGTATCTAAATTTAATCGAAAATTGTTGTCAAACAGGATGACTAGTTCTCGTTAACGTTTCTATATAAATATAGGTACCGAAAAGAAGGAGAACTTTTTGTACATGAACTTTATGAGCAACAATTAAGAAAGGACCCTTCGTTCCTCTTAAACAGATTTTACTTTATTAACTAAAACTAGATGTGTTCGAAGGAGACCTGGTCCACAAGACTCGTCTTTAATTCACGTGAATAAACTCGAGGACTTATCGAATGAACCCCGAAGGAAGTAATCATTTCTTATACGGACGTTACGCCTTCTACCCTATCTTCGGAGTCCAAGTCAGGGAGCCAACCTTTCTCGGAGACCTCTTCCTTTACCGTTGGGTGAGGTCATAAGAACGAACCTTTTGGGGTGACTGTCTCTTCGGACCTCCCGACGTCAGGTACCTCAACATCAGCTTGAACTGAATTTCTGATTCGTAAGTACGTATTGAGTAGAATAAAGAAGTTTTCTGCTTCCTTCGACCAATTTTGTATGTAAAGACCAGAATAAAAGGAGAATAAGGATCACAGTGAGGATCATTTTATAAAAGACACCGTGTGAAAAAAAAAAATTGAATTGTTCTATTTGCAATTTCAGCCCTATCACAAATAAATGTCCTTCTCCGTCCCTCTGGTCCGCACCCTATGATCCCATCACCTTTACTAAAAGGGACTGGACCTAGTGCCGGCACACCTATAAACGGTAAATTAAGAAACAAGGTGACACGTAAACAGAAGACATGTGAGAGACAAAAACACAATATGACACATTTAAACTTACAAACGAAAAATTCTTTTGGAGTGGGTTCACAAACGTAACTGATATTCCCATTACCAATGAAAACTCTTCTCCCTTCCTTTACTTCCCACCTTGAAATCGACATAGACACCGTCAAATAAAATGTTTCGGTTCTTTAAAATTCGTCTTTCCAGTTTTACAATTGTAGACAAATTCGAATCATCCGCTATGTATCCATTACTTAGCAAAGGAATTGATAAGACACAAACTCAACAAAACATTTCACAAAAATTTTTGTAGTGTCAATTAGAGAAAGTACCAATAGGAAGACGAAACGACACAAGAAAATTGAAATCTATGAATCTGACATGAACAGAGAGTCAACGCGGTCTATGTGACACCCAGTCGTCTTAACGGAGAACCATATAAACACTTCCACAATGTGTATTTTTAAGACATGGTAAATCTTGTCAAGCACCCTTCCAACAAGTCATACTGATCCCAACTCTTATATTTTAATTACCTAAAAGAACAAGTAATAAGGTAGAGGGTGACCGTGGTTTCTATATAATGGAAGACACGAGATCAAGAATTTTCATATCGTCATAATCGATTGGTTTAGAAACATCATAAAAGTTGGATATATAGTTTACACAATTTAAGGTTTACAAACGTTTGGTAAATAAAGTCCGTCATGAGCCATGTCAGGAGGCACGTGAAAAGTTTCATCGAAATTGTCACGGGGTCAAGATGGCCTATTTTTATACAATAGTAAACTACTCGTTTAGTAATAAAACAACTTGTCAAAGTACTAGACTAATCGAATCTAAAATTTAAGAGAAGTCTGAAACAACTCAACTAAACCTCTCCAAAAGGTCAGTCAAGAAGAACACCTTCGACAAAACAACAAGTAATATGAATGAGAACAGTAGTACGGACACCTGACTACTCGGTGATAAAACCCACCGGGAACCCAGTCCCAGTGGGTTTTGCCACAAGGTCATAAGACCGGACCTCTTAAGGTGCGTGACGTATCAGGTACCCCAGCGTTTCTCAACCTGTGTCGACTCACTGAAACTGCACCCAGTCTCACTACCTCACAATTACCTGACTATAAAACCCCGCACCTAATGATGAGAGAAAAGGTCGGTGTGGCAATAGACTGCGTCACTTTCACAACGATAATGGGTTCACTCCAAATCTAAAACAAAAGTTAGACACGACGTCTGTGGTACACCTTAGAATCAAGAGGTTGGTCCTTTTTGCGCACGGAGAACGTGACCTTCGGTCTCGGAAGCGGTGACCTAGAGGTCCCTTCAAAAGTACACCCTTTGGCCAACGGTAGATCAAGTTCCTCCAATTACACGTCCGAATCTCGTTCTGATTGTAATGAGAACATTAATGAGAACTTAATGAGTTCAAGGAAATATATTTCCTTTTCATTCTGTTTGAACTCCACCCGTCCATAGACCTTATACACAAGTGTGCATCGGTTCACTTTATCTTGTCCCAGAACCATGATGTGAATCTTAGTTTTCGTCAACTGTGTCAGTTCTTCTTCCGGGTTAAATCCTAACTGCTCTGACAAAATCTGACACAATCTGAAGACATATAGACTTGTTCTTAATTTGACTTTAGACAAGTCCTATTACATCTTCTTTGCCAACTTTTAAAATAATTGTCACTTTTCGTTTCAGATCTTTACTCACTCTTAAAAATTTCTACGGACTTTGACAATCTTAATTAAAGACCGGTTTCTAGACCTTAAACCGGGGTTTGGTAGTAAAGTAAAACACTACAAACAAGAGAAGGGAGACTAAAAGAAAAATTCTTTACGTCAAGAAAAACGTTTTCTGTTCACAGATAAAAAATTTGGAGCAATACAGATCCTTCAGTCAACACACCAAGAACTATAAAGCGGATCGGGTAGAAGACAAAGACTTTATAGGGCATTCATTATAAAGAAGAAGGTCACGTCGGATTCGAGACCGTCAAAGTACATAGAAACGGTCTTAATTCTTTCGTAGAAGAGAGAACAAACCGAGTCTTTGTCAGTTTAAGTTTTCCTTTTCACTCCGTCCAAATCGATAAGACTGAATCATGGTCAAGAGACAAGAAACATGTCCCTTCCTTTCGTAGAACGGGATTAAACCATAACCCGGACTCAAAAAGGCACTTTTTCAGGACTCCGAAAAAGACATCGGCATCATGAGACTCACACACGATTCAACAAAGTGAACACAGACTAAGAAACGGACAGTCTGTGGAGACAGGGACCCTAAAAGGTCCAGTCTTACGACCCTCACCCAACGGTACGGGAGGAGGGCACCTAGAAGACTCAGTCCCTAGTTTGGACGCAGAGGACGCAGAGGACTTAACTACCCGTCCAAGAAATGATGATCGCGGTGAACCCTTCGCGACAAAAATGCTCAAATAAAACAATCACACACAAATCATTTAGTACGAGAACCTCAAAACAAAACAAAAGGAAAAAGAAGAAAAATTTATGAATACATTAAATAAACCGACGTGGATCAGAAGCAACGCCGTACACTCTAGAAAATCAACGTCGGACGCTCGAGAATCAACCTCGCCCTCCTCGATCAAGGGACTAGTCCTGGACCCGGGACACGACCCTCGCATCTCAGAATTGGCGACCTGGTGGACCCTTCGGGGAGGAAAAAGAAGAAAGTCTATCCTCAAAAACACTCAATGGGTTAGTCATACCATTTGAATCGGTGTCCTAGTGGACTTTCTGTGAACAATTACAATCATAAAGGTTCACAATTAATCTTTCTCTTCACTTACCCTTTAAATGTCGGGGTGGGGGGGTTTTTTGTTGGCAAAATTAAAGACGACTACTTATCCCAAAAGGAAAATACAGGACAGAGTCACTGTGATGCTATCTGGATTAGTAAGAAAAGAAAAGAGAAGGAAACATCGTAATGGTCCTCACACTGTTCCGACTCCATACAACTTCGACCACACATACGAACTCGGGCAAAAGGGGCGTTCGACGACGACAAACAACAGGAGAAATCCTTTTCCCTGTTCGTCAGTCGAAAGGAAAATAGTACCTCTTACAAAAATATGTCCCACCGGTGGTCAAACTGGTCAAGACAACTTTTGGTAGTGCTATCGCTAGAAAGCAAAACTAAAGGTCCTCAGTCCTAGACCTTTACATGTCTTTCTTCAAAGTAGAAGGAAACTGGCCCAATAGTTCCTCCACTCTACTTATACTAGAGAGACTTAGTCTCGTCTCACCGTCAATACCTTAGTCCTAGTAGCCCGGGCATACAAGTCACAAGGTTCCCTTTAATTTGGAAGCTAAATTATGCCCGAAATCACGTACGTCTTGTCCTTCTTTTTACGTAACGAACGGCAGACCTTAACGACGTAAAGGTCCTTTGTATAAAACGGGTGAGTAAAGTAGAAATTATAACTTCTCCAAAGATAACTTTGAAGAATATTATTTCAACTTTTAGAGACCGGGGTTTCACAATTGTATATCATCGGTTCCGGGACGTACACTACCCGTAATATATAGATCTTTATGAAAATGTTGTAGTAAGACTGAAACTTTACGGGACTACAAAGTAAAGGGTGGGGACAGAAGACGGCAACCTCAACCAACGTACGGATTGAATTATTATGAGAAAAAATAAAGAATCAGAACTGCAATAAACTAACAGCTATCATTCCAATACTAAAAGTCATTTTCGACGGAAGTTTTTGTATGATACCGAAAGACCTACCGTGTCACCATCTCTTAGGTGGACGGTCACGTCCTCGGAGTTCTCTAAACCAAAGCTAGGGACCCAGCCTTTCTAGGGGACCTCTTCCTTTACCGTTGGGTGAGGTCATAAGAACGGATCCTTTAGGGCACCTGTCTCCTCGGACGACCCGATGTCAGGCACTCCAGTGTTTCTCAGCCTGTGTTGACTCATCACTGACTCGTTCCTCGTGTCTCTATATGCATAATTATACACAAAACGTAAAAGAATTGACGTAACTCAAGTAGGACGCCGAGAATCTTGATGGTAATCTTGTCTCCACTCCCTAGAGAATTGATTCACGTTTGTACTTACTGTCTGGAAGACATAAATGTTGGATGGAGGTTCATGACACTAACTTAAAAGAGTGATTGGAGAAATGTCTTAGGACCCATTCTTTCTATTCGACCCTATTTATGTCCTCGAGGTCCTATGACGTGTCAACCAATGTCCCAACACCAGCTTTTTGGTTTGGTTTGGTTTGGTTTCAACAAGTTGTAGAGTCCTACAACCACAACTAATTTGTCTCGGACTGTAAACGGATGACATCTGTAGTCTCAGAGACTTTAGTGAGCGTTACTCTCTCGGTGAATTATTAGATTTGTGTCAGGAGGTTCAAAATAAGGTCGGTCCAATGGTATGGAGGACGTAAAGTTCGTGTCTGGCGGTCCCTTCAGGGAAATGGACAAAGAAACGAAAACAAAAAGAAACTCTACTATCATCTTTAGACGAAATGTCCCAGCAAGACTCTGCACTGTAACTTTGGGGACTCACCTTCGACCCGATCTTACTCCAACACAGTATGACGTCGGATAACCCCGACGAGTAGGACTGAGGTCCTTCCCGGAGGTCCTTCCCGTCCTCACGACACGGTGGTGAAAGAATGGGAAGTCACGGGTGGGTGCACTGAAGAACGTCCTTACAGTCACAGCAAAAAAGTCTAAAGTGTTCACACACACAGCTAACAAAGATCTGCTGAGCCCTCTACTACCGGGCAAGACGACGATGGGAGTAGTGCGTGGGGAAGGTGCCATCCACACGTCGCCCGTTGACTCTAAGCCGACAAATAGAGAGAGACAGTACTGGAGAGGACAGATGCAGGTATCCACCTGTACTCTCAAGTGACTTCACGGAACGGACACACAAAAACCAAACGAACAAAACCAAAAATAGGTTAAATAGGTCTATGGTTTTCACAAACATCCACCCGTTTGGAAAAAAAAAGTCCCGATAATTTTAAATAGACCTACATCCAATTTTTAGAAAGGAGACATAAGAAATCACTAGTGAGACGCTAGATACCATGTTAAGTAACCGTCTCTTAGGTTCATGACCATTCACAAAGACAAAAGTTCACAATGCCTCTAGACAATTACGGTTTATGAAATGTACAGACACTACGGAATCTCGAACGTTTCGTTTAAGTATATAGAATATAGTAAACTGGATGTGTGTGGGGGGGTGTGTGTGTGTGGGGGGTGTGTGTGTGGGGGTGTGTGTGTGGGGGCTTCGATCTTAAGTGGGACTGAGGTGCACTGATGTGGGAATCCATCGTCATAGAGGGGAAGACAAAGACTTAGGTAGACAGAAACTCCTTACTCCTCCCATCTTTCGCCTCCCCCCGACCCCCACACTGGAACAGGTTTCACCGTCGACTTGGAACATTAGACTTACATGAAATGGAAAGGAGGAAGATTTGGGTCACCTGAAACACTGAGGTATCGTTGTTAGATAGCCCTTCTCCCGTAGGATCCTAAAAAACGCACTCATTTAATGACTAAACACCCACACTAAAAACACACTCATCCTTCGAAATTACTCTTACTCCTGTACTGAGGAATAAAGTCGGAGTCCCTCTTACATGAGAGACCCAAATAAAGTACAATTTGACACAAAACCGGGGAGACTGAATTTACAAGAACGTTCTCTAGGGTTTGACAACGAGACGTGTAGACTTTACCAACTTTCCTCTCCCAAAAAAATTAATTATTTAAGTAAGGTTCAAAGATGGGAGTATCATTCAAGAGTCAACGATATGTCAACTATTTTACTCCTTTCAAGTAAAACCTTTTTACCTTTCGACAGATTATCCGCAGAAAGAATAGGAGTCTCACACAAACACGTGGCACAAGTAAGGGAACTTAAATGAACTCTCCTTGAATCCGATTTCATTTAATGATGGAATCAAGACAATTACTGTTTTTGACGTAAGAATTGATTTACCAGGAAAAATTAAAAGTCACAAAGGTGTAGTAACTAAAAACAAACTCATAGTATTGATAAGACCCTTTATCTGTTCTATCGATAATAATAAGAGTAAAATCTCTAATTTTTTTGTTTTGACTACGAGACCCTTCAACTAAACGACTATTCACCATCTTCACCGTAAATCAGGAACCAGAAGTCAGACTCTCCATTGGAAACAGGGCAACGAGGTGTGACGGAGTGGATCGAATGGATCCGGGACCTTTACACAAAAGACTACGGAGAGTGGACACAGGTACAAACCCGGTAAAAGTAAAACAGTAAAAAGAATAGAAAACGTACCGGTTTAAACCTATAGTTCATCAGATCGTCATTAGTATAAATTCAGAGAAGAGACTTCATCCGTTTAATAAACGGAGGGACTAATATCAATAATTATCATTTTCAACTCGGTAATCGGTGTCGGATCTCCCTACATCGGAAATTTTAAGAGCAAAATTTTTACTCTTATGTTTGTCTTGACCTTTTTTTTTTATTTTATTTTTACTCTTATGTCCAGTAATCTCTAATCGAGGTTCTTGTCAACATAATTAATCTTACTTGACCAATGCAAGACCATAAGCCAAGGAAAGCCAAGAGATCTTTCAAAATTTTAGAGATAAATAAAAAATTAACTTCCTATTTATTTAATAACATACTAAATATATCTACTTATATTTACTCACCTAATAGAAAGTTGACTAGTCTGGAGAACCAAGAACAAAAACAACGAAGAAGTGCGTCCCCAGAATAAGGAGCGGAGGAGCCACTGTAGTAAAGGAACACCGAGACATTGAGCGACCGGATGGAGCAGTTATGGATACGTGACCTGTCACCCCATCCAACCCGAGGACTACTCTACGCGACCGCGACTGAAGTGTCGGGGGCGGACCGTCGATCGATTCTACCGTCAACCACTATACTCTGAGTGGTAATATATCGATTTATAGTTACCAGTCTAAAAGTCTCCGATCACCTTACTAGATGTGACGAATGGAGTCTCTCTCCGTGGACCTTTCCCAGACCGTCCTACTCGGATTCGAAGACGTTCTTCTAACGAAGAAATAACTACGGATTACAATCTCCTGTGGTACTTCGTCTTGTTAAGATAGCATATAAGTCCCCAAAGCAGATTAACCTTCACGATTCCCCTGAGAAGGTAACGTGAACCAATGACCTCATATCTCGGACTAGAAGAGGTGTCGCAGACCCTGTGTCGACCCCCCATATGTCTTCCTCACTGAACCGGGATTGTCATGGTAGTTGCACCAAAGGCCCTCTACATAAAGATCCTGTACCCTTTTCTAAGGGTTAGAGTGAAGGACCTCGAAAACTTTAGGACTCCGGTAACATAATCAAGGATCTTCGGTAGGATCAGAATGTACTTGAACGGACAATTACAACTCAGTTCCACTAGTAAAACTGGTGAAGATCGGTCAGAAAATACAAAAGCAGGACATTTAATTAAAAGTCCAACAGTTTCTTGAACTTAAGACTTTATCTGACAAAACTATACCCCTCCTGTTAATCGACAATTATAGTCGAATTAAAAGAGTGAGAAAGATTATTTCCGAAAGAAGGATAATGTCCAAAGGTGGTACTTACTTTACTTCTCAATAAGGGTTCGACAGTGTCCTCATTCAAAAATTGGAGAATTGGAAACTCCTCATCAAAACAAAAGAAACTTTAAATCTTACACAGCAATGACAAAAAACCAGTCTCCATACTTGTCGGGTCACAGGGACGTAGTGTCCTCGTCTTTATTGTTTGGGTGTACCAAACCGCGACCATCCGAAGGTCTCCCCAGTCGCGCGTAAAGAGTTGCGTCTGGACGGGGAGAAGGAAGACACAGGACGGTTTGTATATGACTCGTGAAGTCAGAGAAGCGAGTACCCCTCGGAAGGTCACCGACTGAAAACTTCACCGAAGGTAACAGAAACCTTTCTACAAACACAAAAGAACAAAAGAAGTCCCGACAAAGCTTTACGAGTAACATGAATCAAAATTTACAACTTCAAGTCAACATAAACTTACTCCGAGTCAGTGTCTTATTCTCTTCAGAAGACTGGAAACCACTTTTCCAACGTACCATTCTCCTCTTTGTAGAGGTCTGAGGTTTTACGCATCAATTCAGAATTGGACCCTATGTCTCTTTCGTTTTCGTCACAACGGCGCAACCTGGCGTCGCCGTGATCCTGATTCCCACTCCGTCCTCTTTGTGCTCTCCGGCCCGCACTCAGCTATTGACTCGACAAAAAGGGAGAACTGTCAAAAAACGGTCGTACAACTGGATAGGGAAACACGAACAGAGATTAGAATACCGACAGTTGTTGACACCCATTCACGGAACGCAAAGAATAGGATCATTAACCGACGGACACACGGACTGTCGTCTCGTCAGGACCATCTTTCAACCGTTCCTATTCATGTCCACTACGATACCTATCTAAGGGTTAAGAAAAGACAGACGGGGTATGTGGTCGTTACGGTAGTTAAATATAATATTCGTCAGAGAAGTATAGGACAAAACTTGATCTCTTCCTGTGTTTATTATAAAGAGTTCATGAATATTTATCAAACGTGAACGGTCATCAGATCCAAGAAAAGCCTTTTATCACCTTATTACTAGTCTAATGAGAGTGTAGGAAAGGAATATAATTACGAATAGGAGAGAATACTTGCAATACTTTCCATACAATCCCCAACTTACTGTCGGACATGGACAAAAAGTAGTCCCGAAGTACCTTTTTCACAAAATTTCATTCTTTTCATCTTTTAAACCAACTTTTACCTTTCAAAGAGCTGGAAAGCACATAACTGACCCTTCCTCCCGACCCCCACCCCTACCTGTCGCGACTGAAGGTGTACGGTCCACCGACGGTCGAACCTGTCTTCGTGTCAATGGTATAAGACAAACAAGACACTAAACGCCTAGCCGACGGCGTAACATCGGGTCTCGTCCGAACTTCCTACTCTATTCACACAAGAACAATAAACGTCAAAAAAATCTCTTCACCGAAGGGACACCGAGTCAGCTATTTCTCAGACGGGTGTTACGGCCTCTGGACCCAAACTAGGGACCCAGCTCTTCTAGGGGATCTCTTCCTTTACCTTGGGTGAGGTCATAAGAATGGACCTCTTAAGGTACCTGTCTCCTCGGACCACCTGACATCAGGTACCCCAGTGTTTCTCGGTCCGTGTTGACTCACGGATTGAAAGTGAAAGTCTCTTCTGTTCCCATCCTCAATCCGGACCCATTCTCGTACATCAGTGGCGTCAAACTGTGGTGATAGGTAACAGTACAAACCTCAGAAAACTTGTGGTGTATCAAAATTTAAGGGAAAGAGTCGAGAAATTAGCATATTAATGATACAAGATCATTAATCATTAATCGAGATCATTAATCTCGAAGGGACCACCGAGTGTACCATTTCGTAGGACGGATGTTACCCCTCTGGGCCCAAGCTAGGGACCCAACCCTTCTAGAGGACCTCTTCCTTTACCGCTGGGTGAGGTTATAAGAACGGACCTCTTAGGTTGCCTACCTCCTCGTACCATCCGATGTCAGGTACTCCAACGTTTCTCAGCCTGTGCTGACTCGCTCGAAGTGTCTCTTAAAGTAAACAGGTGATTAATTTCGGATCTACAAAATCTTTTATGTATTGATTTCAAAGAGAAATACACAACTAAGTTTTGGATTTACGTTCTTTCACCCTAGACAAAACCCACGAGTCAGAAGGGGACACGGTTGTCTTAAACAGAGATGTCTTGACGATTTTAACGACGGGTCCCTTGGAAGGTCCGTCTTATAAAACTGGTTCTAGATAACTCGAGAACTCTCTTACAAAATATTTATAACTGAAGCCATTGATTAGGGAAAAAGATAAAGTCCGAACGACCACCTACGGGAGGGATGCGGGGTCATATAAGAAGAACCTATCTAACGACCACGTACGATGTCTTTCTCCATGAAGAGAGAGTAAGAGAGAGAACGGGAGGGAGGGAGAGAGACGGAGGGAGGGAGGGAGGAAGAGGGGAGGAGTATAAAAGACCTCAAAAAAACGAACAAAAGAATTTTCAGAGACCCTAGGGTCCAATTAAGAATATCCAATAGGAAATCAATGAGGTCAATTTACGTAGGAAGAGTCACCGGGTATACAGCGAGACCGCATCGACATTTTATACGACGAATCTTTCTTAGTCCTCCACTTCTTCCTTCTTCAGGACCTACACTGGACCTTGGGTAAACTCACCAACGTAAGCTCAATGTTTATTCCAGACCCGTCAGTCAATAAGACCAAAAATTTTACTACGGGACCTAAAGTCTAATGAAAAAGGTTGGAGTAGAAGAACATTGACCAGTCCTATATAAGACTTTAAATAAAAGATTATATAAATCTCTTCGACTCTTTATCAACAAACAAATGTTGTAATAAACGGCGGCACGACAGTCGCCTCGACGAGAGAGCGAAGACGTCAGTGCAATCACCTACGCCACGGGTCTAAGGTCACACAAGAAACGAAAACGATGCCCCATCCAGTAGAGGTTGGTTTTCAAGAAGTAGTCAGATCCGTCTCGAAATTATCCTTGGTTTTATTACTCACCGACACGGGATTTAAATTGTACCTTAGTGAATCTCACCGGTAGTCAATTTTCGACAAAAACTCACCCTTCGTGAAACATCTCCTGACACTTCCTTTCATAAACTCCTTCGAGAAACAACGTGCGACAATCTCGTGACACTGTGGCTACTCTTTCCGGAAAACAAGGGTCCCGAATCCGAAGGGTCGGACTTGAGACTTACATCTCCGGATTCGACCCCCTGAAAACGAGTCACCTGGGCTGTTCGGGGAGACACTTGGGTCCGGTCCTGCGAACCTACCAACGGTCTGTCGGGATTGTACTTGTAAGTTGGGAGACGATATCTTTCTTTGGTTTATCTTTTAATAATCCCATAGTCTGTGAATTGTCAACTTGGAAATTCACGAATTCTGTTGTCGTTTACAATTGACTAGTAAGTGACATATGCTCCGTAGTACGATTCTCAAGAGGTACAAAGTCGAGTACGTTGGGAGTTTTATTGGAACACTCCTCTCTTTGATATGAAATGGCAAGGCGGAGTGTATACTTTTTCGACCCTGAAACTTGTCAATTTACTACGGTTAACACATCGGGTGCCGGTGTGTCGAACATAAACCCTCTCGTCCTAGATGCACGTCCGACAGATTGAATCTCAGACGAGTTAATTTGAGTGTTGTACTGATGAAGTTAATATTCTAAAATATTCATGAGAGATCTCTAGACTGGCAAGCAAGTTTTGTTTATTTTCGACTGTACCCCTGAAGGGGTCACCAGGTCTCCAACTGAGGCGTGAATGTGCCGTTCCCCGTGCTCAAGGTTGGGACTAGTCTACACGTCGGCTTTTTTTTTGTGTTTATTCTCGACCGTGAATGATGCACAATCCTGACAAGTACTGGGAACTATACTTAATTGTGTGAACTACCGGGTCGATTGATCGTTTGTCGTCTCGGTCTTAGACGGATCCTTCTAGACAGATTTATTCTTTAAGAAGGGAAATAGGTGCACAGTTTTACCATCCATCAAGGTGTCTCCGAGTCGAACGCAGTCTCTACTGTGCAACGACCAGTAAAGCAGTAAAGTAAAGGGTCTTTATACAGGTCAACCTACAGAAACGACGAAACCTGATCGACTGGAGTAAAAGTGTGATCTGAAATAAACATAAATAAAATAAAAAGAAAGTCCCTTTATACTCGGCTCCTTTATCGAACAAAAAGGCCTTCCAGGGGAAACCCTTCTGAATGACAACACTGGACTCTTACAATTAAACTTCTACACCCCGTCCCTGTCACTGTAAAGATATCAGGGTCTGCGTGTCTTAATACCCTCTCTTACAACTAAAGATATGTCACACCGCGCGAAAAAATTTATTAGTAAATTAGAACCCTTTTACCTCCACAAACCACAGACGGAAAAAACAAGAAAAAGGGTCGTGTACTAAATGGTGACTAGGAGGGGGACTTTACCCTGTAAAAATGGGGTCCAATAAAATGAATTCTTCAACGTAAATGGATTTCCATGGTCGTTCAACAGTGCGTTAAACTCAGAGTCACAAAACATTTTACTTCTCTCATGTCAGGGTACTTCTTTCTCTTTATTAAGACATTTTGAATTCTTTTACTTATTCCGTTTACTATACCCTTCAATATTTAATGGAAACGAAACCATCTGGTGTTTCGAGTCGCCGTAGGTGACCTTGGACGGAGGGTCGTATAATAAGAATCGTGCAAGTTAATTGGGACAGAGTATGGAGTGTCTTTCTGTTATGTGCGGATTGGGTGGGATCTTTTAGACGTGCGACAATGACGTTTCGTTCTTTACCACAACGGTTGTTGTTCCTTTTTCCTGTCAATGTCTCTTAATCGTCCTAAACCTATCCTTCACATTACAGAGGAAAAACGGGGAGTTTCTTCAAGAATGACAGTACATTTCATACTTTTCGTTTATGACATCGCAATGAACGGTCAGGGATTTAATGTAATAGTATGTCAAGATTAACATATATTAGAAAACAAGAAGTCAAAAAATAAAACAAACGTAAAACAGTAACGTCTTCCACTCATCAAAAAGTAAGGAGTACTGTGGGAACTTTCCACATGAACATTAGAGTGCAGACTA
This sequence comes from Capra ibex, assembly GCA_006410555.1. Lineage (NCBI taxonomy): Eukaryota > Metazoa > Chordata > Mammalia > Artiodactyla > Bovidae > Capra > Capra ibex. Next base: position 4,509,199 of record SJYO01033645.1, read on the forward strand.
CCACGTCTGAATGTAGGTATTCTAAGAATCTGATAACTGGTCGAACGTACAGTATGGGAGTCAATCCGTACAATTGTCAGTATCATCCCCCTTTTTTAGTAAAATCTTCCTTTATTTAACAGTGAGTTTGTGTTTCGAGAATAAAATGAGTCCGGAAAAGGTTCGTCCAATATTACGAGAATTTTACTCTTTTGTAAACCAAAATGACAAAATTTATTAGGTGACCCAACAACGGTTTACTCATTTGCGAAGTAAACGACAAAGAGTCTTCTTAAGCGATGAAGGGCAGTTTCGTCGTCGTGGGTGTCACAATCTGACTCGTGCGTCCCAGAGGAGAGGAGTGGGGGCGTGGGGCTCAAATTCTTATATCGGACTTCGAGCACTCATCGTATTGAATGGAACTTTACAGAAACTACAGAGAAACAGAGTTTTTCGTTACATTTAAAATATAAGATAACTTATAACAGACGTAAACAAAATTATATTTTTACAAAACGTAATGGAGGAAAAAAAAAGGGGGGTTTTTTTAGAAGTTCATTTCTGCTAGATCCTTTGCCGGTACAAATACTGGACACCGAAGACAGAAGTGTGTGCGGAGGATCCACCCCTCGACCAGACTGACACTCTTGGTCAGAAGGTGGTCTCCCGCGGTTCCGAGGCCAAAACGGAAACTTTCAACCCGTTTCAACACCTTTCACAGTGCCTCCGGACCCTAATTAGTCGTGTGACCGACTAGGTCGAGTGACGTAGGTTCGATAGGTAGGCTATTCCCACGATGTGGACACGGAGCAACAAGCCAACACAGGTCGAGAGACACTGGGGTACCTGACATCGGGGGGGTCCGAGGAGACAGGCACCCTAGAAAGTCCGCTCTCCTGATGTAGACACCAGGAGGTACTTTAAAATATTCGGTAATTGTATGAGTCTTCAAATAAGGCCCCGACCATTTACGTCCATCCATCCACGAGAATTCTATGTGTGTTTTCTTTACTACTTGACTGAGTACACATTTAGCACATTTGGATCTATTCCTCATAGAACATCCGACATGAACACTTTGACCGTGTCCACCAAACGGAACCGTCCCGACCCGAGTCAACGGTCCTTTATAAGGGGGACCCCTCACACGACCAGTGACTTCGAACTGACTTCCTCTCTTACACCCCAAAGGACCTTGAAACCCACGAACATTTTCATGGTCCGATATGTCTGTTGAAGTCCTACTTTCTTTGAAATTTGGGTCAGGACACAGGGTCGAAGAGTACAATGGATTTGTATGGTATTAAGCCGATATTAAAGGAGGAGATCTTTGCAGGAGGAAGGGAGAGAGGGAACTTCACAAGGGACACACCATTTTAAGTCAAGATCCCAGCAGAGAAACACTTCAGACAGAATTCAGGAGAGTCGACCTGTTCTAGAAACGGAAGTTTGCGAAGGAGGGGGTTCCGAACATTACTATAACGGTTGATTCGACTGTCTTCTCTTCGACGTAGGGTGTGACTCAAGTCCCGAGTGTATCGTCACCGTAGTGAAGAGAGACTAGACTTTTAGACACCCTTTTTTAATATAACTAGGGAAATTTTGTCCGGGTGTCTTTGTCGTCGGAGGGGCCCGAAACATCCTTTTCACATCGACCACTTCACTCACGCACTTCAACCAGTCAAATTCCACGGCACGTACCGTCTGTTCCCTTCACTCCTCTTGTTACCAGCACTGACAGGGCGGACAGTACATTCGAAAACCATGTCATCCATAGAGGTGAACTCTTTATTTCTTTTACTCTGGGTTCATTGAGTAAGTCTTAATATATCGATCATACAAAGTCTCGGTTCAAGTTTGGACTCAGTGTAAGGTTCCGTACAAACGACGAGGAATCCTCGTTACTTTACGGCTCTCTTTCATCGGTCAGTCGGCTTACCATTCCCCAAGTAGGTAGACTCCTGTTCACGGGAGGGAGAATCAGTTTAGTCACTTGGTTTCTTTTCTCGGAAGACGTCTTATCCCATTTTGTCAGAAACTAGTCTTCTCTGGACAACAAAACGGAGACGTCCTACTATTCATCCACTTCGTTGACTTCTATCTTTACTAGTGGCAACGAAAGGATCCGATGACCCCAAATATGTCGAGCCTGTGAACGACATACCCTTCCGAAATAAGGATACCCGCGTAGTCAGGTCACAGAACCTTGAGGGATGAGGTAGACTTCCGATTGCCAAAAACTTTCACTAAATAAATGTACAGTCGAGTGACCTAAGAGAAAGAAACGGAGCCGAGTACCCTAGAATCAAGACATTGATCTCCACTTTGGACCTGAGAGTCGTCACTTTCGTACCTGAGTATTGGTGGCCTGGTGGTCCCTTAAGGGAGTCACCTAAGAAGGCTTTGTATGAACGGATAACCTACCCAAGTAAGTACGACGGAGGGATCCACGGTATCATTAAACATAGAAACCTGAAGACCCCACCAAAAAAACAAACAAAAAGAAAAATCAAAACCACCTCGGTACGTCGAGACCCTAGAATCAAGGGGTTGGTTCCTAGTTTGGACATGGAGTCGTCATTCTTGTGTCTCAAGACTAGTGACCTGACGGTCCCTTAAGGAGACCTCAAACAAAAATTTTCATCTGTTTCTACACACAGAAATAGAGTAGACTTCAAACAAAAAAAAAAAAATCCCAATTCCTACAGTGTACACTATAGAGTAAAAAAGAGGGAGACAACTAGGGAGTAAAATAACAGAGTAGTCTGAACTCTCTTAGTCTTAGAACTTGAGAACTAAAAACAGGATCTCTCCTTCAACGTTTACTTTCCAGGAAAACGGTGGTTACGGGCGGGGGGGGGGGGTGTTAACGTCTTCTTATAGAACCGATCATCGTCGTTAATCAAAAGATTTCGTTGACAAAAGGGAAGGCTGGTTAAAACAGGTATACTCAGTCGAAGGAGGAGACAAGCGACGGAAGGGTGCGACAGAACCCCTCCGTCCAGAAGGTCTGTGTGACAGCACTCTCCTTTACAACTTTTCGGGTAAACGGAAAACGAGAATGTTCACCTAAGGAGACGTCGGCCCCGGGGTCAGAGGACAGACCCTAGTCAATCTAGAACATAATTTTTGGTGTCAACAAGACCTTGGTTGAATGATGGTGGGGTTTTTCTTACAAAGGTTCATCTAAGTCTAATCATGGTGTGTGGTTTTTACCGACTTCCTGTCACGAAACCTTTTCCCCCTCTTTGTTTTTACACTGGACCTCCTCAAAAACTTCTGAGCGGTCGATGGGCTCCCTCTCATTCATTACTTTATTTAGGTGGGGCAGGGTTTAGGTTCTTCGGTGGACCCCACTCTCTTGGAAAAGATCGTGATTAAAAACGGAGGGAATCCGTCGGTCTTCTTACCTGACAAGGGACCATTACGGTGTAAAGGTGCCTTTTTAGATAATCCGAAACGCCAAAAATAAAGGTTTGACTCATCATACTTCTCGGTCTCCACTCTATTCCTGTTCGTCGTCTTCACACGGATGGCTGAAAGGTAGGACAGACGTCGGGACGGGACGACCGTGGGGTCTCTGATCACTCACACAGGAGACCGACCTTCCCTTTTTCCTCCCACTTTTGCTTTGCTGTCTCGGCGCGGAGTGCAGTCTGTCGAGGGGTGGAGGACGTCAGGTCGTAGCGTCTGGGAACGACGGCTCCCCTGGTGTGACTCTCAAATATGTGTGTTGGCGTCGGTGAGTCGCGCGCTTCGGGACGCGTCCCCGACACCCCTTCCGGGATGTAGAGGTGCCGGGGGACCCGGAAGGACACGTGACTCCTCTCCTGCCTCAGACTGCTCTCGTAGTCTCGATCCCTTCAACCCTCCTAATTTACCTTGGTGCACACGTTTTGGTCCCGGACCCTCAAGGGACGGTCAGGTCACCAATTTTGAGGTGCGACGGTCACGTCCCCCGCACCCAAACTAGGGACCAGTCCCTTGATTCCGGGGTGTGACGACGAAAAAAGAAACTCCGGTTTCTTTTTCATCGTTTGGGACCATATGAACGTCACTCCGGTCAACTTTGGCTCGAGGGACCCTAGGTGTTCTCCTTCTCGAGTGTAGGTCGACCCCCCTGAGGCCCTTCTGAAGTACCTCCTCACCTGAAACTCGACCAAGAGATTCCCGTCCAACCGCCCTCCCGTCGTTAAGGGGGGAGACAGTGAACCGTCGGGACACTGGACCCTGATCACTAAACTAACATAAGTCGAAGTCCGAGGAGTAGAGACTTTACTCCCATTATGAGGAGAATGACCTCGCATTTAAGCTTAGGTTACAGTATCATCGATAGACCTTACACCATCGACAACACTAATAAATTCCTGATCTTCCATGGTCAGGTCTATTGCGTCCGTTTCAGTGTCTTGCTCCCTTCCGGCACTCCCTTTCACCTTAACGTGGAGGTAACTGTCAGGAGCGTAAAGAAGTCGCGACAAAAAGACGCGATAGCGTTCGTGGGTCCTGTCAGGGATCGTGTGTCACGAGTTATTTGCAACAAGCGATAGAACTCTAAGCCACTGTAGAGTCGGGTGGAGGGCTCGGACGCGACCACGGAATGAGGTGCGAACGACTAGTGGGACAAACGGTGCGACTTTCGGGCCTCCACTGAGCTCAGGACAGATGGGGAGGGAGAAGAGTCTTCAGTCCCGACCTAAGGGTCTTCACGGAGAACTCAAACAGTAGGAGGGAAACAGGGGTGGCGGAGTCGCGCAGTAGGGACGAGTCGACAGCGCCGTCGGAAGCTAGAACAAAAGGGCGGTGGTCGCGTCCTGCCATCCGTCATTTCGACCCCGAGGCACCACACCAGGCCAATACCTCCTACCGACGTGGAAAGGAGACGGCCTTGTCCGTAAACCGCTCCCTGTTTCATGAAAGACTGAATTCAAAGCACTCTGCAGGACGGGGTCTTAGGAACTTAAGTACGTGGACTGGGTGTAGCCCGTCCGCCGAGAGGAGGTCGGAGAAGACGAGACGAGTAGACAGGGACCGAGCGTCGACGAGAAACATAGACAAGGGAAGGCGACCTCAGAACACGTCCTCCTCGTTTCGACCCTCTGACCCTATAAATATTTATCTTTCACCCACATCTCAAGACGTCACCGTTTACAAAAAATTTTGCCGATTAAGGTAGAGGAGGTGGTAAACTCGAAAGTTTAAGGACAGGTGGAGGAGTAGAAAGTAGAAAAGGGTTTTCAAAGACGTGAGAGAGGAACCAGTTCCGGTACTAGTTGAACCTTTGGTACCACCAATTCTCCACAGCGGACGTTTCTCCACGGGGATGTCTGTCGGTATGTCTCATTTCGACAGTTCTACCACATTCTACCACGACCACCAAGTCAGTGGTTCAACCCAAGCTGAGAAGACACTTAGGCACCCGACATCGGGCGGTCCGAGGAGACAGGCACCCTAAGAGGTCCGTTCTTATGACCTCACCCAACGGTAGAGGAGGAGGTCCCCTAGAAGGGCTGTGTCCCTAACTTGGACACAGAGGACGTAACCGTCCATCCAAGAAGTGGTGACCTCCTTCGGCAGTCCCTTCGGGAGGAATGGTGGATTGCCATCTCGTAAACGACCGCCGGACGACGTACTAGACGGGTATCTAGGTAATCGAAGTTGGGTACTTTGACGGTATATTTGTTCTTTGTCAGGGTAAAATAACTACCTTTTCACTTCGAGTCCAAATTGACTAAATGGGTTCTGACTATTTACTGTTTTGGTCCTAGGTCTAGACCCGGACGTTTGGACCCCTTAAAGATTCTACAGTACACGTATATGACTCAAGATAAAAAGATGTATTTTTATCCCTTTGGCTAAATTTGCTCCATTTTTACTTTACTACTCTCTCTTGAACACTAGAATATTGGTACACCTATATATATAGTAACATATAGTACCAACGTATGAGTCTTCGGGTCGTCTGACCGAATTAATTCTCCACCCTAAATCTATTGAAGGGCCGTCAGGTCACGAATCCTACGGAGCTCAGGTTACGTTCCTCACGTCACAGTCCGAAACCAGTCCCTTGATTCCAGGGTGCATCGAGTGCCACCTCGGTTTTTTTTCCTTTCTTTAAATAACAGAGTTCGTTGTTTTTACCGGTCACCAATTGGACAACTACGTTTGTTTCCGGAGTCCTGAGGGTGTCCGGTGTAGGAAGACGGGGTGGAGTCGGACCAAAGGGAGTCTGTCCGAGAGAGGTGATCCGTTGATCTACTATTTATCGTCGAAGTAAGTGCACCAGTGTCTCGAACATTAAAGTCTCATTTCTAGAGTATCCCTTCAAGGCAGACATTTCGCAGGTAAGCCATACAGAGCCCCTACCTCATGAGATGACCGGTCTCGACTCAGTCGGAGTGACTTAGGTATCTCAGCCGGGGGACATAGACGTCTAAGTTCCTAGATTCCCAGTGCCTACACCAACAGTGTCCTTCCAAGTCGTCCGTGTCTGTATGTGACGTCCCACAGGCCCTCCGGGTCGAGCCGGTCTTTCCCCTTTCTTCGTTGTCGTGTCAGGTGGTTCTTGCATGCGACACTTTTGGTCCTCGGACTCCAGGCGTGCCCAACTACCCATGACTTTTGGATACGTGCCCCCACACACACTCACATATCAATGAGCCAGTGGGGCAGTTGAGGCATTATAGGGGTAAAAAGTTCACTCTTTTTTACCTTTGAGTCTCTTTTAAACGACCCTTCCCTGTCCCGATCTTAAGTCTGGACCTATTCGAACTGAGGCTTAGGACGCACAAAAGGCACGTCGTCTTACCGTCGGGGCCTCTTCGGAGATCCACTCTGACTGTCCACTCGCGAACCGTCGATGCTCGGGAGTCCTCAGGTGAAGACGGACGGGTCGGTGTCCCACCCCCGACCGTCGGTGTCAGGGCGCGTCGAGGGACGACTCGCGGGAACTGCTCACGGAGAGGGTCACCCTCCTGCGAGGATGGCCCCTCGCCGAGGCGGTCGGACCAGAGACTGGTACCCTCTCCTGGCGGACCACGACAGCCACTGTGCCCCAGGCACCTGTCCACTTCCTTCTTTCCCCGCACGGCCGGCACCCTACTCACCCGCTCTGTTATTTATTATCCCAGTATCCTTTTAATTCTTTACTCTCTTTTGAATCCTAGAGTGCAAGTCTCTAAATTGACCCTTACATCGTGGTCTCTCTCTCCTCCGAGACTCTATCTTTTACTCCTGTCGGGTAGAAGGGACTACCGAGTCTACTATTTCTTAGACGTCCGCTAAGTCCTCTGGGTCCAAGTCAGGGGCCCCACCCCTTCTAGGGGACGCCGCCCCCTCTAGGGGACCTCCTCCCGTACTGATGGGTGAGGTCATAAGAACGGACCTCTTAAGGTACCTGTCTCCTCGAACCGCCCGAGGTCAGGTACCTCAACTTTTCTCAACCTGTGCTGACTTACTGATTGTGAAACTAGACGTCTTTTAGGAGCTTGTCCTTTTCCCCTTTTGGGTTTCTTTGGTCGTCTCGACACGTCTCTCGAGGGACTGTCCGAGTGTTTACATTTCCGTCCACATTCTCCTCCTTCCAACTTCAGGAACCATTCGACTCTGAACTTTCTCACGTCTGTCATTTTCTGCAAGAACCAGTGTAAGTCTCTTCCCCCTTATTTCTCCTACCCCCACTTGTACAGTCCAGTCGTTAACAACCTTTCGTCCTATGAGTTGGGGCTAAGAGAAGTGAGAAGTAGTTTCTCGTAAAGATTTGACCTCACTCCGTTCTTTTACACCCTATCTCCTTTGACTTTGAGGTCTCTTTTCTGTCATTCGTTCGGGTCTGTGAGTAAATTTGTTCAACATTCTGAAAGGACCACCGGGTCACCGAACCTGAAGCGTGAGGGCTACGTGCCCCGTGTCCAAGTTAAAGGACAAGTCCCTTGATTCTAGGGTGTATGACGCACCACGTCGGTTTTTAATTACTTTACCACAATTTGTAAACGTCTCTTCTAGGACCTCGGGAACGGTGACATGTACTCCTTCGGTACGTCTTTCCTTGCCCGGGGGGCACGGGCTACCGACACTTACAGGACCACACTGTTTTCTCTTTTTCCACCTAAGACCTTTGAGATCCACCCTTGTGAAGTTCCCTTAGGGGTTGGAATAAGATCTTATATTACTTGACCCAAATATATTAATTTGACCCAAACTCTTGTGGATCTTTTTCTTTCACCGTCTTTCACTTCTCCTTGATTTCTCGGAGAACTACTTCCACCTTTTCCTCTCACTTTTCCGACCGAATTTTGAGTTGTAAGTTTTTTGATTCTAGTACCGTAGGTCAGGGTAGTGAAGTACTGTTTACCCTTTTTTACCTTCGTCACTGTCTGAAATAAAGGAACCCGAGGTTTTAGTGACGTCTGCCACTGACATCGGTACTTTAATTTTCTGCGAGGAACCTTCTTTTGGATACTGTTTGGATCTGTATATAATTTTTCGTCTCTGTAGTGAAACGACTGTTTCCGGGAACCTCAGTTTCGATACCAAAAAGGTCATCAGTACCTACCTACACTCTCAACCTGACATTTCTTCTGACTCGTGGTCTCTTAACTTAACACCCAGTACCAAGACCTCTTCTGAGAGCTCTCAGGGAACCTGACGTTCCTCTGGTTTGGTCAGTTAGGATTTCCTTTAGTTGGGACTTATAAGTAACCTTCCTAACTACGACTCCAACTTCGAGGTTATGAAACCGGAGGACTACACTTCTCGACTGAGTAACCTTTTCTGGGACTACGACCCTTTCTGACTTCCGTTTTCCTCTTCTCCCATCGTCTCCTACTGTACCAATCTACCGTAGTGACTGAGTTACCCGTACTCAATCTCGTTTAAGACCCTCTATGACCTCTTGTTTCTTCGGACTGAACGATATCAGGTACCCCAGCGTTTCTCATCCTGTGCTGAATCGTCGACTTGTTGTTCTTTACTTTTCTTGACCATGGAAGTGATTTTTGTTCTATTATGGATGTCTTTAGGTCAAACGATAATAAAGAAATCTTTCGGGGATCCTAGTAAAGGAACCTGTATAACATGGGACGAAGGTCAATCTGTAGTTTACAGAAAGTTAGCTCTGTTGGTTCTTTTGTCACCGATGAGGATCTAACGGGTAGACCACCCGAAGATCGGGTAAATTGGTGACGCGACGAGGGGAGTCCAACGAATAAGTTCACTACGTTTAGGCTCCTCTTCGGAATTTCAAGTACGAAGATCTAAGACGTAAACCAGTCGAGTCTCCAATTAGCACAGATAGTGTGACCTTTACGCCTACCGTGGTGATACCCCTCCCTTTCGATTATAAACCCACAGTCTTAGTTCTGGGATTTTATAGAATTTTGTCACCCGACTTTGATTGTCCCACTTAAACTTTCTTCACCTTTCTGGACACACAAATACATAAAAATTTTTTAGTCGACGCAATCGTGTTCTACTTCCGTCAAACCGAACTGCCACGTATACTTTTTCCGACTCCCGATAGTCGACTGGAGTCCCACTTATCCTCGGTCGTCCTTAGGTCGTCGACGAATTTTTCTATCACTAAGAGGGACGGAAAAATTTAAAATCCATGTTTTCCCACTTTGTCACTTTTCCTACAGAAAGAGGGTATTGGCAAGGAGAACGGCCCTCCGTTGACGACAATTACCAAAGATCTTCTAAGAGAGTCTTCATAAGACACGTGTTTTTTTCGTTTACGTATGAATTTTTTTTTTTTCTTTACCGTCGTATGACACGTGAAATAAAGGAATTATAAATAAAGTACTAAGTACTTGGACAAACTAAGTAATGAGTTTCTATATCTGGGTCACATATGAGTCTTTACCAGTATTCCTAGAGAGAGTGGATTATTTGATAATGAAATCTTAATGTTTTTTCAATAATATTATTGATTGTCATATCGATATTGTGAAGGTCGTACCTCTGGACTTGAATTTCGTTAAGAGTTAATTCAGAACTTATGTTTTACGTATTGTAAATTGTCTAAAAGGTTATATAATGTTACCCAACCAGGATTTGAGGAGAAGAATAAATTCACCTTTGAGTACCCTTGAGTAAGTCCTTTCGTAGTCACCTTTTCACCTTAAGACCAAATTTTTTTTTTAAAAAAAATCCTTTAAACTCAGTCTCCTCTTTTCTCCAGTAGAATAACTTTCGTTTCCTCCGTTTTAATAAAGGAAGGTATTTTGACAGAAGAGAGGTAAATATTGTTCCCTACTGAAACTCCCGGTTCATGTCGGCCTCGTCTGAATGCCTTTTTCTTCGGACTACTCATCAGATCGGACATGACCGCACGTCTAAAATGTACTGTCGTTGTTTTTGTTTCAAAGGTTTGTTATGTGTACTCCTAGAATCTCGTTTTCTGCATTGGTCGTAAGTAAGTTGCTTGGAAATTATACCTTCAGTGTAAGATCTCATATATCTACTTTCTATACAATCTTTACTATTTAAGGTGCTCATTTGCCCTTTATCGTTCAACAAACGAAAAAAAAAAAAAAATCCCCACTACCCTTATCCTGACCCAATATCTGTCAACAATCCTTTATAGCAGAGTAAACCACTACAAGTTCGATTCTGTATTTCCTCTACTTTCTGAGAGTACATCTTTCGGTTTTTGTTTTTCGGTCGGTTCTCAACTTATTATGACAAAATCCGTCCCCTCGCTTACACTCCCCCTTCTCTTTGCTATGGACGTCTTACGTCGACGACATGAGGTGCCGAACTCCTCCGCTACGTACTTCGTCGAGACTTTCTGACGTCTACTGGCGTCGAACCGGCCCGACATCGAGTCGACGAGCGGCTGGCGGAGTCGTGTTTACACGTGGAACAAAGGAGGTGAATGGTCCTTTAGAATCTCTAGTAAAGTGTAGTTATACGTTTTACTGAGGGGTCAGAAGATATTTCTCAATAATCATAAGATACGGAGTCTTAAATAACCTACCCAGGAGACAACAATAACGTTTGTTACAACGTCACTTATTGTACAGTAAAGTCTACGCCCACATATAGTCTTGTCGAAAAGTCCTTTATCTTAGTTTCTCAACTTCCCGTACGTATAAAATTTTAAACCATCTATTACAGGTCAATAGGTCGCCATGGCCAACTGGCAGGGTGATTTTCCCATACTTACAAAGAGGTGGAGGAGTGGTTGTCTTATACAATATTTGGATAACTAGAATCTATTGCACTCTCCATTTTTTTCCTACCGTAGAATAAGACTCAATGAACATAAAAGAAAAAATAATTGACAAACATGGTGAAAGGATGACTCAGAAGAAAAGAGTCTCGAGAATATATAATTTCTTTAAACGAGAAACACGATACTTAATGTTTATATAAAAGGTCAAACATCAAACAGAACTGAAACGAAGACCGTCAAACGATACAATTATACAAAAGGAAAATTCGACATCATTTTTCGAATTTAAAAAAAAATTACTTAAGACCTAAAATATAGTATGAAGTTTGAAGTGAGACTTTAAAAAAATTTATAGTGAACTAAAAAAAAAAAACCATGTAAAAACCAAAGTAAGAATGTAAATTTATACACTAGGCAAACCTTAAACAAAACCATAGTCCATACTATATAGTCTTGTAGAGGACCTCTTCCTTTACCGTTGGGTGAGGTCATAAGAACGGACCCTTTAGGGTGCCTGTCTCCTCGGACCACCCGATGTCAGACACCCCAGAGTTTCTCAGCCTGCACTGATTCGCACGTGTGCACACACATATATTCTACATACCTAGGTTGAATCTCGAAAGATCTACCGACGGATCAGCAACGGTATGTCAAATAATTTAGTACACAGAAGAGATTTGAGGGCGAAAATATTATAAGGTTAAGGTTACACATAAACCTATGTAAACTTTCTTTAATTTCAAAAAGAACTATAAAATTTAGTGAAAAGTTTACTTTCCTGATTTATAAGTAACACCTTTTAAACCCTCTATCTTTTGTAAAGTGTCTCATTTTACAGGGACTTGGGTGGTATTGGTTGATCGACAAAACCACAAACAGGTCAGTTAACGACGGATCAGTATCAGAGATGGACCGACTACTGCGACACATTCATGGGTGAGGGGGTCAAAGGGTCGGGGGTTTCCACCACACTAGATTCACGGGTCTCACCTTGGTCAGTAGCAGTTACAGACGGGGTCCGACTTGAGAAGGGAAGGGCAGGAGGGTCTGCGGTCGCTTTCTCCGTCTCAGTTGCGAGAACTGAGAAGGTCAAAGAGATGGACGGGGAGTGGAAGATCGGTGGTCCAGGAGGCACGCAAGGGAGGTCTCTGAGGGTTCGGGATTTAATACTTCAGAAGGGTCACATGTAGGTGTCTTTGGTTCTGGACCCCTCTCCTTTATTGAACATTTTCAACCTCACAAAAATTGGAGTTCTTTGTCTCTTGAATGAGTTTTACCGAGGTGGTAGAAGGTATCACTCGCCCGGGAGCCCTCCCACACCTCAATGGACACGGAGGTTAGGGGAGACGGCTGCACCCGGTTCTTCCTGGACTTTGTAGTCGAGTCTGCTCAGACCCAAGCGTCCCTTTGAGTCAGTCACACGACGGAGAAGTCAGGCTGACACTGTACAAGATCGAGGCGGTCGCAAGGTTGACAGATTCCGACACGTCATTGAGTTTTTAAAGACCAAATTTTGTCAGTCAAGACAGGGATCACCTAGACCTTCACGTGACCCAGTCGGTCCACCCAGGGCGAACCTCAAGAAAGCGGCAACGGTAGTCTGACACGGACCCGGGGCTCAGTAGAACTTCCGAAGGCATCAGCATGACGTTTGTCACCTACGACCTGGAGTCGACCCCAGTCCCGGTCGCCGTGTCCTACGGAATATGTTGATGTGTCTCAGGGTGTGCACCGGAGACACGAACCACATTCCGTCAAGAGTGGTGGATTTAAGAATTAAAAACTTGTTTTTCGGGACAGAAAGGTAAAACAGGACCTGGGACGTTTAATCTATTGACCAGGACGGAGTCCGACAACCGGTGGTGTAGGTGTGTGTCGGAAAGGCATTCCGGACCCGAAAGAGTGTAGTACTACCGACCTAAGGTTCACACTTTAGTTCTCTCGCTTGTGGTCTGTCTTCGCCGTAGTGGAAAATGCCCACTTGGGTTCCGGAGAATCTCCCATCACACACCAGGGTCACATTCTTGTTCCACCCTACCCTCTACGGCAGTGTCGACAGAAACCTTTTACGTTAAACGGTGCAGATCAGTCCTCGTCCGGAACTGGAGGGGCAGACGTCTTCCTGGATCCCTAGACGAAGACCCTTTTCCCGGTTGCCTCTCAATTCTTGAACGAGGAGTGTCGGTGAGGGTGGAAGGGGGTAAGGGCCGAGAAATGGTTCACGAGTCTCCTTAACCTTAGTCCGCGACACCCCGGTCCTCGGGTCGGGTCCGCGAGACTTGCAGACGAGGGGGGTCTTCCGACTTTAGAGGGTCCCTCCGTCCCTGAGTCGCGGGACTGTAGACAAAGAGGACGGTCGAAGAGACGAACCGATTACTAGGGAGGGGAAAACAGAGAGGGACCCCGAACAACAACGGAAAGAGTAATCGAAGGGGAGTTGAGGGTCGTTCCAGGGAGCTGAGACTCGAGACGATTAAGGGGACATTAGGCAGCCGTTTGGTTCTTCGATTAATTTAACACTCGAACACACGCGCACACGGGAGACAGAGAAGTGGAGAAGAGTCGGAGAGAAGGTAGACAAAGACGGGAAAGCAAAGGAAAGAATGATTGGGACACACCAAATCTAACCTGTGAAGCGCATCTGAGAATATCTAGAGGGACGGAGAAGACAGGGGACGGAAAGTGAGACACCGACCTTGTTAGACTTTTATGACGAGCGCCGTAAGAGGGAAGACGACGTCCAATCTGGCCCGAGGAATCGAGTCGTAAATTCGGGGTGTGTGGAGTAGACGGCGTAGAGAAGTGTTTGGGAAGGGAGAAGTTGATCGGTGTGTGACCGTGTCGGTACGGTCGAGGTGTGGAAACGAGTTTTAAAATGGAATCTGACCTAGGGTGAGGGAATGAGGAGATGGTCGTGTTACATTTTAGGAGGGGAAGTAAACCTTTATTGAGGACACTGTGGCGGGACTAAGGGGGGCCTCCGTAAAGACATGGAGAGAGGACCACGCCTAGAGAAAAATGGATAACACCAAGAAATATGGGTTTAGGGTGGCGAGAGGGATTTACTAGTCGAGGAACTCTCGTCCTAGAGATGTAGGATAAGTAGAGTCGAAGGAGGACTCATGGGATAAATTGTGACAAAGTCTTTTAAAGTAACAACAGAGGACCGGGTTACACCGTTGACCTCGAGGTCGGAAGTACGTATGTAAGGTCCTTTTCCCTTTTCCCTCCCGCTTTTCTCACCCGGATCAGTCAGGGAAATTTGGTGAAAGAGAGGATTATTAAAAACAACAACAATAAAATAAAAAACGGTTCGGTATTCCGTACCCCCTAGAATCAAGGGGGTGACCCATAGTTTAGGTATGGGGGAACGTTACCTTCGAGTGTCAGAATTGGCGACCTGGTGGTCCCTGTAGGAAGGATTATTAAAGACGAATGTAGAGTGACTGTTCCGGATCGACGTTCTCCGTGACCCATGTAACGGAGGGAAGTATGAGTTCCCGAGTAAGGAGTAAAATGTCTACTTTGGATTCCGGGTCTCTCCTAGTTTTTTAGTCCTTCCGACGTCTCCTATCTCCAGTTCTTGACCCAAACCTCGGTCTAGCTGGACTGAAACTTGGGAGAGACACGTGACTGAAGGAATGACGAGGACACACTTTGACCCAAGCACTGTAGATGAAGTCTCCTACAAATCTTTAATTTATTCCCCTGAAGGGATCGTTAGGTCACCAATTCTGAGACACGAAGATAACGTCCCCTACCCAAAGTAAGGACCAGCCCCTTGATTCTAGGGTGTAGGGAGTGTCGTGACGGTATATATTTATCCTTAATTTATTCCCCACTTTACTTTTTCGTGAATTGTATCAATACCAAGTAACAGAGTCAAACTCTAGGGGTTTTCAACTGGGACTCTCTAAACCTATGTTCATCAAATAAATCCTCCACTAGGGTCTCGTCCCACTCGTTCACCCCTTCACTCCATTCTCTCCTTTCGTTCGTTTCGGATGTGCCTATTCGTCCAGAAGGAGTACCTGTTGAAACCAGGTAAGACGACCTCAGACTCTGACCTTGTGTGGACCCTTAACTCCTAACAGGGCGAAAGTACCCCTGACTTTCGCTCTCCTAAATGGGTGATTGAGACCTGGGAGGAACAACTCCTAATGGGACCTCCCACAATTAAAGGGTGAAGGTCGGACGGGGTGGGAACGGAGGTATCGACAAGGGTCCTCTTCTGTGCCTCGTTCGAGTCCTCGACGGTCCTCCACCGGAGGTGCATCTGGACCCCCGAACTCTCCCCCGGACCATCGTACACGTTGTGGGTCACTTTCCTTGAACGATACTTTTAATAATGACAACGAGGTTGAACAAGTCCTGTCTCGACCTCGTCCGTCCTTGACGTTGACTCGGAACCCCGACAAACGAGACTTGGGACGACGGGGGATTGAAGGGAGGCCCCGCGGGGCGGGGGATCTACGGACGATCATGTACCGAAGGAGGAGGAGGTATAGAGGAACGGCCCCCCGGTGGAGCGGGGTAGGGAACTGCGTTTGGGACGGAGTCGGTGGACAGGGGTGGGGGTTGGGACTGAGGAGACCACTTTGCAAAACACCTGGGTCCCTCCCAGTTTACCGAAAGTCGGACTCTGTCGGGGTGACCCGAATCGACAAGACGGAGATCTCGGGACCGAAGAAGGGTCAGGAGGGTGGTAGTCTTAGTGTGGAAGTTTCGTGTGGAAGTACTACCGTTGGAGTTGGAGGACCAAGTCTTCTCCGTGACCACGGGATTCTTCCCGACACCGACGGGGTCCAGCCGAAGGACAGAAGGGGTCGGGAGGATTCGGAGAGGGGTGTGGGGAGGATCTGGAAATGTCCGACCACTCCTCTGTTTCCTATCAGGTCTTCCCGACCTGTCCCCGAAGTAGGACACAAGGGGGCTTATGGGACACGGGTCGGTCTTTACGGAGGTAGGAAAGGAAAGACAAGTCCATGTATAGGTAAGTGGAGTAGAAAGGGAGTTGTGGACTTCTTATAAATTTCTCAAGCAGTGACAGTTGTGGAAGTACTCCTGATTGGGTACGACCTAATTGACCCCAGCACATCCAAGACTCTCGACGTCCTCTCGAGGTCTCGCGTCCCCCAGTGTCTCCGCGACCCCGTCCTGGTCCTGATCTTGAACCCGGAGGACTCAGGCTCCCGAGGACGAAGACCGTCGACCCTCACCCCGAGAAGTGCTGGTAGGTAAGTCGGTCACGTACGGGTCGTGTCGGAAGTCCTCTCCTGACGTCGGAGGGCCTCCACCCCAGTCTCAGGTCCCACCTTCGCCACCTTCCCGGGACCTCTCACGGCGCCACCCTGCGCCACCCGGCCCCTAGGACGACCCCGGACGGGTGGGCGGGACCCGGGTCGATCCGCCCCACAGTCACAGGGAGCCGTGTGTCTGGGTAACTCCGGAGGGTAGCGGAAAGAGTTGGGGGAGGGAGGAACGTCTACGACACTTCCGTCGGAAGGGCGGTGTTCCGTTAAGACGTTCCTGTGGGGAGGAAGGAGCGGGGGAGGGGCCCTGTTTGGGGGGGGGGGGTGGTGGCCCGACGGGGAGACTGGTCGGACCCTCAAACCAGAAGGAGGAAGGAAGGATTGGTTGGTACCGGAAAAGGCTAAACCTCCCCTCCTTCTTTTGCGCCAGTGACATTCGGGGAGGAGAGGACCTCCGTGACTGGGTAAATAGGAAGAGAAGGGCGTCTGGGGGAGGGGACGGGACTCGGACAGGGCGGCTTGAGCGAGAGGGGAATGCGACGGGAACGTCGGGGCTCCGATCAGGTCAGAGGCGCGGGGCGAGGTCGGGGGAGAGGAGGTTCGTCCCTCCTCGGACCCAGAGATCTGTCGGGGCTCGGTGGGGCCCCGACCCCTGCCCTCACCCCGCCCCCCCTCCCCCCTCCCACCAGGAGACGGAGTCAAAGGGGTAGACGATTGAACCTAAGGACTACGGACGAGACGTGTGGGTCTCCGACTTCGGGCTCCCTCCAGTGCCTCCTCCTGCTCCGCCCGCGAGCGCGCCGGGCGCGTCCCCCGGAGGCACGCCACGGGGACCCGGGGCCGCGAGCCGCGCGGGGAGGGAGAGGGGGGGCCGGGCGGAGACGGGCGGAGAGGGGCGCGCCCGGGCGGCCGAGCGAGAGGCCGTCAGGCGAAGGGGAGCGGCGGGGCGCGGGTGGGCGGGGCCCCAGGGGCGCGGGGCGGGCGGGGGCCGCGGCGGCGGGGGCGGTCCGGGCCGGGGCGGCGTCGCGCCCGCCGGTCACGCGTCGGGGCGCGGGCGGGCGTCGGGCCTGGCCTAGCGCCCGCGCCTCGCTTGGGCCGGCTGGCGGCGGGGGTCGGTCCACTCCCGACGAGACCCCGCGCTCCTCGGTCCGAAGGAGGAACTGCCCTTCGCCCCCGGCCCTTAACTTAGGAAAAAAAAAAGGGGACTTTCCTCCTAGACCCTCGAAGAAGGTACTTTCTCCGAGTTCCCGAAAAGTACGCTTTCCTACCTACTTCCCCCCAGACCCCCTCTCTCACCGATTCCGTGGTAAAAGACTCCCTAAAAAAAAGGAAAAAAATTACCCTTTCCTAATTAACCGAAGAAGGCACTTTCCCCCTGAGTAGAAGAACCCTCGGGCTCCCCGAAAGTTCCATCCACCTCTCCCGCGAAACCCGTCTCGAACTCCCTCCCCCACTGACCCCTCACCCCAAGCGACCCTCCCAGAGACCTTAGGGGAATCGGACCGTACCGACGTGGAGGTGCCAGCCGCGGCCCCGAGACAGGTCGCGTGGCACAGGATCAAAAAAAAAGAGAAACTTCTACTAACAAAACTCGGAGTGGACGTGCTTCGGTCCTTGTCGGTAAAGGAAGGGACCTCGACACTGCGGGTGGACTGTGGGAGAGTGGAGACTGGACGAGGTCCTTCCCCCGAATCCCTTACTACCCCTGGATCCCTAGACTCTTTACCCGTCCCGGCCCATGGCTTGTGTGTCCTCCTGGGAGTCCGTGACCGTCCCACGTGCTCCGCGCCGTCCCTCTAATGGCTCCCAGGTCACCCGCTTACTAGGGCCCGGTTCTGGACGATCCTCTCGGCGTCCCAGTCCTTCTCAACACTACGAGGGTATAAGGGTCCTCTGTTTTTGCAATCACAAAAACCAACCAAAACGAAAGAAGGGGGAATCGGGATCTAGGGTTCTGAGTAAGGTGAAGAGAGGGGAGGATAAAAACGTTTTTCCCTTTGACTCCGTCTATTGTCCAACCGACCTGTATAGATGCAAATCTTCCCTTTCCACCACCTCTCCTTTCGTGTGACTTAAACCTCGGTTTTCCGGAGGTAAGTTCCGAACGAAGTCCCGGGGTCCCCACTGGCACCCGGTTTTGCGAAGGGAACCAACCTGGAGTCGAAGAGGGGACATTTTACCCTCTCCCGGGTGGGTGGAACGTCCAATCGACACTGTGGGTGTACCCACTTTCTTCACGGGACCCTTTCCCTGACGCTACTTATGACCCTCCATGTTAGTAGTGACGACGTCCCTGGGGGTGAGGGGGGTGGCGACGGGAGTTGTTCGCTGACCGATCGGGTTCCCCGTGGAAACATTCTTACTCCTTTCCATGACAGAGACCTTCCTCTCACAAGTCGACCCGATCCCTGAACCCCCAGAAAGAATACTCTTCGTCTTTTTCCGTGTGAGGGGTCGACGTCGTCAAGGTGTGACAACCCGTTTATCCTACGCCCGGCGTGAGGTCACGGGTGGACGGAAGTCCACTTGCAGGAACGACTCGTGTCGCGTAGACACGTGGACGAGGACCGTGAGGAAGAACCGTCCGCGGGTCGTAGAGATTCGCTGTGTTTCCATGTGTGTGAGGGTCCCGTAAAGGGTATCTTCGGGTGTAGGATTCGACAACGGTCGAGTAAAAGAAAGGGCGAAACGGAGGTGAAGTCCCGAAGTCCCTTAAGTCAGGGGTCTCGGACACGGGATGATCCTTCGTAATACCTCCTTCGTAGAGGGATAGAAGGCTCTCTGTTAGGAGACTCAGTTCATCACGGAAGTGGTTCGAAGGTCCCCATTCCCAATGACTTGGGATTGGGGAATACAGTTCTTGAACTAGTAGTTGATATGAGGTTACATTAAAAAATTTTAATCTAATTTTTTTGGTGAACTAGTCTAGTCAAAAGGGGGTTTTGACTGACGTGACGGTAGGTTGTCTCCACGAGTGTGGACGATAGAGTCGTAGGAGTCATTCCAACAATCCGCCTATAGGAGGGGGCCAAATATGTCTTCCCCGGCACGGGCCTCTGTAAGCCCTTGAACGGATTCCAAAGTGTCGTACATCTCCTCATCGCGGTCCTGGACTCGGGTCCAAATCGACGGTCAGAACATGTGGGGTCGCGAGGATGACTCCTTGGTTCGACGACTGGAGTGTCTGGACCGTTTCGGGCGACCTTGGGGAGACGGTGACATAGGGGTCGTCGGGGACCGAGAGAGAAAAGGGAGTCCCTGGTTGGGGTTTCGAGTCTCCTTTCTCAGGGAAAGAGAAGAATGAGACTAAAACACCCCCCTCCCTTGATGGAGTTTTGGGTTGACAAGACTGGAGAAGTCGCGTTCTTCCCGGGGACCACTAAGACCTCCAGGTCACACCCTCGACTGGGAAGTGACCCAGTGTTCGGTCCTTTGCCCAGTCAAATCAAGTCAAGTCAGCGAGTCAGCACAGGTTGAGAAAAGTTGGGGTACCCGACGTCGTACGGTCCGGAGGGACAGGTAGTAGTTGAGGACCTCGAATGAGTTTGAGTACAGGTAACTCAGCCACTACGGTAGGTTGGTAGAGTAGGAGACACCAGAGGAAGAGGAGGACGGGAGTTAGAAAGGGTCGTGGTCCCAGAAAAGGTTACTCAGTCCAGTCCCTCGTCGATAAAGGACGGTTCTACCCCCGAATTTTTCGTCGGTAGTTCCTCCCACGGTCATGTCGGTCGGTCACGGACTCACTCGCCGTGCGATTCCCGGTACCTTGTCTGGTCCTTTTACATCGGCTAACCTTCGACTTCTATTGGGGTCTGCGGGACTGGTGGGAGACAAAGGTCCCGGGGACCCACAGTTCCTCTTCCCGTGCACCGTTCACGTCGTCTGTCCCGTAATCCTGGGAACTTGGACTCGTAAAGGTGACCATAGACGCTTTAAAATGTGTTTCCCCAAACCACCAATGTTTTTCTTTTTTATCCAGTGACTAGATTAACAAGTGTTTGACACCAGGGACCTGCTCGTCGTAGAGACGTAATGGAGCCTTGGACACTCGTTACCTTTAAGAGTCCGGAGTAGGATCTGCTCACCCTTTCCTTTACCGTTGGGTGAGGTCATAAGAACAGACCTCTGAAGTTACTTGTCTCCCCGGACCACCCGATGATGACAAGTACCCCGGTGTTTCTCAGTCTGTGCTGACTCACTGCTTCGTGTCGTGTAGGGTCCGCTCCGTCCCCGCGCCCGGTTGTTACACACAAAATTGTCCGGGAGGTCCACTGTGGCTCCGGGTGAATTCAAAACTCCAGAGCCACACATCTTTTGGTCTTCAGGCTCAACACCCAGTTCCCCCCCGCCACGTCCCCCTGGGCCGGGGGCCGGCGGGGAGGTGTTGGGAGCGGAGGGAGGGGGAGCACGGAGGTCAGGGTCCGCGGTACGACGACGACGACGACGACGACCCGGACGACTCGGGCCGCCGGACGCCCCGAGGCCCGGGCCGGGGCCCCAGGCGCCTCGACGCGAGCCGGAAGAGCCGCCGCGCGTGGTGGGGCGACCTCCCGTGAAGCCTCTACCGCCACTGGAAGCTGTTCCACATGCACTTGCAGCCCCCGCTGAAGCTGGGCCGGTGGCCGGTCAAGGCGACGGCGCACGGCCCGCGGATGAAGAAGAGGAAGTGCCGCCCGTTCCGCGGCGTGTTCTCGGACAGGCACTACGACCACGCGTTGGCGCTGCTCCACGTCCGCGACCGGAAGCTGCTCGTCGCCGCCGGCCCGTGCGCGGCGCGGCGGTCGGTCTCGCGGTACGACGTCGAGCTGATGCCGCTGCGCCACACCGACGCCGACGTGCCGCGGGGCGCCATGCGCGACCCGCGCGGCCCGCGGTGGAAGTCGCCGATGGACCACATGCGGCTGCGGCTGCGCGGGCGCGCGCCCCCCGGCGGGCGCGGGCGCCTCGGCGCGAGCCGGAAGAGCCGCCGCGCGTGCGCGTCGGACCACCCGAGCCTGCGCCCGGGGCCCGGCGCGGTGGCCGGCGACCGGAAGCTGTGGCTCGACCAGTTGTAGCCGCCGCTGAAGCTGCGCCGCCGGCCGCACAAGGCGACGGCGGACGGGCCGCGGATGAAGAAGAGGAAGTGCGACCCGTTCGACGGCGCGTTCTGCGACAGCCACTTCGACTACTTCTTGGCGCTGCTCCACGTCCGGTACTAGATGCTGCTGCCGCGCAGCGCCGCGGCGCTCTACGTCTCGGTCTCGCACTACGACCGCGACGCCGCGCCGCTGCGGCAGACCGACGAGTCGGTGCTGGCGCTGCCGATGCCGCGGATGTCGTTGGTGCCGTTCATGTAGTGGAAGAGGCCGAAGGACCACATGGGGCTGGAGGGCGGGCGGCCGGGCGGCCCGAAGCCCGGCGGGCTCGAGACTTGGGGCTGGGCCTCTCGGCGAGCCCCACCCCACCCCACCCCACCCCACCCCACCCCAGCCCCGCACGTACGGCTCGGGCCTGGGCGCCGGGCTTGCGGGGCGGCCGCGCTCGTACTGCCGGGCAGCGCGCACCGCCTGAGACGGTTATTTCACCCGGACGCGGCCGCGGACAGACGGCCCCAGGACGCGAAACAGGAGTGACGCTGCGACAACAGAACCCCGCCCCGCCCTCTTCTCCCTGGTGGGGCCACCCCCCAGCCGTCCGGCTCCCGTCCTAAGAGGGACCCGCTCGCTCCACTCTTAGACTAACCTGGGAAGGACAGGCCAGATTGAGGCGCACCCAGAGGGGAGGTACAGGCAAAGGTCAGACAGGGACATCAAGAAGGGGCAACTTGAGGCTACACTAAAAATCCCGGGTAGATTAAGGAAAAGACACTGTTCCCTGTTGTGGGGCGCCGGAGTGACCCACATACCCTAAGTTCCTTTGCCATGGAAGACCGAGGGGCATTCCCGCCACCACTTGCGCCTTCCGTCGACCATAGACCAACGGCTAAGGACGGAAGGGTCCTACCCATCCCCCCAAACGAGTCTCAGCGCCAATTGTTTGAATAGACTGTGTCTTGCTGTGTCCCGAGGTCCTCCGGACTTGTCTTGTAAAATACCCTACTCGATGTGTCCTAGTCTTGGTGAGGTCGGTCGAAGTTAGAGGAGGGTTGGAGTGGGGGAAGAGACTCGAAACAATCTACCTGGTTTTTTTGTAACGAGTGAAGGGACGGGGGGTTTTCTATTACAAACAGGTGAACGAAGGGGAGTAAGAAGGTTGTCTGACTTGATTTTTACAGGTCAGATAAGAGGATCGGATCTACCCTATGAACCCGTTGAATCCCTGGGGGTCTCGGAACCAACCCAAATTTTCTCCATAGATGTATTCTAACCCGTGACCCGTGAATCCTCAATGGACCCGATCGTCCCATCCTCAACCTCCCACCCTCGAAGGAAAAGTCGTAGAGAATTTGTGTGAAGAGTTTGTGTGTGTGACGGACGTTCAGGACGGGAATCCAGACACGGACGGCCAGACCCTGGGTCTTGGACCCGGGCTCCTTCTTCTACCCCCTCCCCATCTGACCCCAGGTCAATATGTTCCGTTCGGGTCTCTGGGCTTGTGTCACCGTTCTTGGCCGACGGTCTACCTTCGGGGACGGTTTCCACCCAGACCGAGTCCAACCCTGACCCCCCCTCCCCCTTCCTCCCTACCGTTCGTTTTCCCCTCCAATCCCCTTCCCCAGTTCCTGCCTCCGGGTCCCGGGGTCTCTTCCCCCGACCGGGACCCCCGTCTTCGGGAACGTGTCCAGGGTCTCACGAAGGACACGGTCCTCCCACTCCTGGACCCGGGTCGCCGGAGAGAGGAGCCGGAGCGACCGGTGCACCTCGGCCATCTGTGTCCTGTGCGGACATTCCTCGTCTACGAGTTTCAGGGTTCCCGATTCTCCTCCAGGGAAGGCGTCCAGGACCTCGACGACGTCGGCGACGAGTCGCGGGAGGTTCAGGGACCCGTGGACCACGACGTCCTCCTCGGACTCGGCCGCCGGACCTGCACACCTACGGTCAAGGAGCAGGACCTCCGCGTCGACGGGGTGCTATAGGTCGAGGTCGGGGCGGGTCTCGTCGACGTTCCCCTCGGTGCATTCCCCGCCCGACCCCGGATCCCTCGTCCAGTCGCTCGTCATAATACGACCCCCGGTGTTCGTCCGTCATCCTGGGTACGACCCAACGGGGGAGGGGGTCGTCGGGGTCGAACTCCGTAGGGGGAAGGGCTGGGACTCGAGCCCCTGGAGACCTATGAGGGTGGGGGTGCAGGGTCCGACCTCCTTTCTGGAGCTTGTAGTGAAGGCCCCGGAGACCGAGGAAGCCCGGTGGAGGGTGCGACCACGACAGGTACCCGACGGGACCCCGTCGTCTCTCCTCAGTCCCGGGACGGTTCGAGGTGGGACTTGTGGGGTCGTAGGGGTCTCACGGGGACTCGACGGACCACCCCCACGGGTCTTCAAGATAGATGTTTTCTTGTCCTTACGGTGGGGTACAGGTAGAGGGGGATGTGTGTGCGTGTATCTGTAAGTGAGAGGGTCCGTAGTAGGGCTTGGGTCTACGGTAGAGCCGTTTACAGGTCCTGAGGAGGAACGTGAAGATGTCAAGGGGACCGGTTCTCGAGGTCCGGTTGCTCAGTGTTCTGTGAAGTGAAGGGTAATGGGGAGGGATAGTAGTAGCCCCTTGTCGCACTGGACTTTGTCACGGTCACTGGGAGGGGTTTCCACTTCTGGGGAAACTCTTCCTGGATCAGGAAAGGACGAGGAGTCATTCACTGACACACGTTCTGCGCTCCGGTCCGTTTCGTCCTACAGACGGCGTCGAAGACGTAGAGAGACCCCACGACGGATTGGGAACCTTACAGACGGGATTCGGGTCCCGTCACGTCCTCCAGGACGAAACGTGTAGTCGGCCTTCTTCGGGCTCCGGGCAACTCTCGTGGTTCCCGCTTGGTGGGAGTGAAGTGGACCTGGAAAGACCAACTCACTCCGGGTATAGTAAGACAGGGGGTGAGGTGTCCCGTCGGACCGTCGATAGTGTGGGTGTCAAGGATTCGGGACGACCCGAGTCTATCCTGGTTCACACTGAAGACAGTCGGTGGTCGGACGGAATCGAGGGTAGGTGGGGTGGGATGCCGGGTCCATGGACGTACCACCATCCAACATCAGTGGGGCCCCTCCTCCGTTTACCGATGGCAGTCGGTTCGGTCCTTGACGTGACAGGGTCGGTACGGGGTGGTCCGGGAGACTCAGAACAAGAAGCGTCCCAGAGAGACGTGGAGGTAGGCGGACCGTGTGTGACCCCGAGGTCGAAAGGTGATCCGACGAGGTCGACGAGGGACGCAACGCACAGCAAGAAGTCGCGAGTTGTCCCTCCCCGCCCGAGACCGAAGGATCCCCGAGAAAGGTAGGGTCTCTTTACACTTTAGACCAACAACCGTCACCCTCGGACCGAGGGTCGAACAGTCCGGGATTCGGATAAGGACGGGTCTACCCGCCCTACGAATCAATTATCCTTTTTCCGTAAACCATCGTTTGTCGAGTCCGAACCGGGAGGGTTTCTCCATCCGCTCTGGGGTCCGTCATTCTGACGGAATGATAGACAGGAGTGGGGGTCTTGTGACGTTGACTGAGATCGGAGACTGTGAGTCAGACCGGGTCGGAGTCCTTCGGGGAGTCATCGGTTCTTGTTGTCGGCGTTTCGCACTAGAAGGTCGACGGACCACCCAACCGACTTACCGGGGACCTGTCCGTCTCTTGAGAAGGGGAGTCCGTGAGTCGGTGGCCGACTTGTGTGGGGTCTGACCGACCTTACCCCTCATGACAAAGGACCGCTGTCCAGCCGTCGAGGACTAACAGAAACCGGGGTCTGACCCTGGGAGGAAACGAACAAATGTTGTAAGAGTCGAGTCTGGTCTCAGGTCCTTCCAAGGGAGTCGGGTCCGGACTACGCGACAGTCCCACGTCCTGTGTCCCAAGCTTTGCCCGACGTCGCGCGGGACCAGGACCGACAGCCGAGAACCTTGGAACACCACACTTGTCCTACTCCCACTCACCCTCGACGGGATAAAAGTACCCGGGGGACCTGGGTACTCGACGGTGCTCTCAGACGACACTGTTTCCCGAAAGAGGTCGTCACCGGTTCTAAGGTACGGTGTGGGCAGGATTCGGGACACTTGACACTCTTGAAAGGTAAAGTCAAGGTCCTACAGAGTCTTCATATAGATCCGCACATTCAATGGGACAGGTGTTGACGTCATAAATCGGGGTGACTTTGTCTAAGGGCCAAACCTTCTCAGAGAGATTCCCTCAGTCGTTTTGGGGACGGACGTGGAGGGAGGAGAGGACTCAGGTTCGAAGTGAAGAGGAATACCATTCGTGCGTCTTTCACCACTCAGATCATCCTAAAATAAATGTCCCTGTGAGTTAATATCCATTCCGCGAAAGATCCTATGTGTACGGAAGGGACTTTGATGAACCGAAGTCCAAAGAACAGAGGCCGAAGTTCGAACTCTGAGAGACCCCCGACCGCTATCCGTCCCTTTCGGAGGGTGCCCGACAAGTCTAGTTTGAACGCCTTGAGAACTCGGTTGAGGTGGCCGAGCCGGTGGTGGGCGAAGTGGAGCAGCAGTATCGCATTGACCTCTTCTTTTTCCGTCCGAACTCGTGACTCCTTTCGGACTGTGTCGGTGTTTTCCGGGTGAAAGGGTTTGGATAGGAGTCGGGGAAATGAGGAGGCAGGAACTGCGGACAGGGTCAGAGAAAATCAGAGGTAGGAGTAGACACAATGGGTAATCCACCAGTGTTGGGTTGGTGGCAGAGTTTACCGGAGATGGAGTTCGAGACGGTAGTGGGTCCGTCCGAAGGGTCGGGTAATGGGGTGTAGGATACGAGACTCGAGCAGAAGGTGGTCTTGACTGGAACGGGTGGATAGGTGTATGAGGAAAACCACCCTGGAAGCAAGAGGCTGGTCCCTAGTTTGGGCCCGGGTACCGTCACTTTCGCACCTTAGGATTGGTGACCTGGCGGTCCCTTAAGGGAGGTGTGTGGGACATTCAACTGCCATTCGTAAACGGGTCCTACTCCCTCGTTCAGTCACCGACTTTTCTTATTTGGATTCGACTGTTCGTGAGTTCAAGTCCGGACCCCCGGAACCGTAATAGTGACGGTTCCACATTCCATCATTTGAACCGTGCTGAAAAGGACAATGACCTTTTAGTCGTCGACCTATCCCACTCCCGTTAGGCGACGATGTTTACCCTGGTACGATTTATATTCCTTTGTCTTCTCTGGACCCATGACTTCTCTTTCCCGACCTAACGGTGGTGGAGTTGCAAAGACTTTTCAATGAAACGATGCTTTGGTGCCTACATATGTATGTTATCGGGTCGAAGGACGACCTCGGACGGTGTGTGCCGTCACGACTCATTTCGTGACTTTAGGCTCCCGACTTGTAAGTCACAGAACGGAAGAGGTCTCTAGGTCCGTCCCATTTCTCTATGAGGTGCAAGTCTAGCACCACTGTTTGACACAGGAGTTTAGACGGAGTCAGTAATTTTACTGGTAATTTTGGTAATTTTATTACCCACTGTTGTCGACTCGTAAATGTTATGTGGTCAAAATTTGTATGTGGTTAATCAAATGATGTTTAGATGACGACAGTTCGTGCTGAGAACGAGGGTAAAGCGTATATTCTTTTGACAGTCTCACCTCGAGCCTGTCTTACGTCGTAACTACGAGAACCGGGTGGTGCCAGGTGACCGGTATTAAGGACGGGTCGTAGGGAAGGTCAGGGAGCGGGAGTTCGGACGCCGGATGAAGGTTCCGAGGATGGAGTTGTATCGGTCTGTCGCCCTTCAGAAAGGCCTTCCCTACAGGGAGTTTCGGTATCAGACAATCCTAAGAAGAATCTAGTCCCACCAATCGTTTCTTCTGAGGTTTGTACAGGGTCTAGATCTTTTTTCTCCGTTGACCGATAGTGTCCCCACTCCCCGACGTGACGCAGGTGACTTAGGTTACGCAAAACGTTGAGACCGGGTCCACGTCCCAGGGGGTACACGTCTCTGAGTGGAGGGAGAGTATGGTCAACCGACGAAACATGTGTCTGTGTCTTCTGAGTTACCCGCAATCGAGTAGACATATCCAGAAGTGTGCCTAGGCGCTCAACTTCGCGTCTCTCTCGTCCAACATTTGTTAGATCCCTCTTACCTCCCTCGACTCCTGGTTCTACTGGTGTCCGACTCCCCAGACCCCGTCTTCAGGAACTCACCCTGGTACTCCCCTATTTCAAGGTGGGACACTTGGACGGAAGACAGGATTTCGAGTTTTGGAGTTCTACGAGGTTATGAGTGTTGATGAACGTTTACGGATTCGATATCGAGTCGGACAGTCGTACGAATAGAAACGAGGGTGATGACCTACAGAGGGTTGAGGAGGAGGGGCGGTGGGGTGGGGGGTACCCTGATTATGGACCAAAGGATTAATAAGTAGTTCTCAGTCGTGTTTAAAAGAGAGAGGGAAGTATTTTCGGAAGATCTGACCCGATTCACGGGGAGGACACAAGAATATTGTAGGGTACCTAACACACTAATCTCATTTGAAATTTTATGTATATATAGTTATACAACTTAGATGAAACAAGAATATCCGAAAAGAGCTCACATTAATTGTCAGTGACATAGACGAACCACCCCCACCAAATCAGGGAGTCAGTACAGACTGAGAGCTCTGGGGTACCTGACGTCGAGGGGTCCGAGGACGCAGGTACCCTAAAGGGTCCGTCCTTATGACCTCACCCCACGGCAAGGGAGGGGGTTGTCATTTGACGAGAGACACAGGAGGAAGGAGTGATCTCACACCCCCTGAAGACCTCCCGTCCATAACCCACAATGAAGAGAGAACTAGGGTCCTAGACCGTTTTTCATCCACTGCTCCTTTGTTGTTATCGATTTGCATGACTCTTACATTACGCACGATCGTTGGATGGACTTGATAGAGGTACTCATGAATGTTGGTGGGACACTCCATCCCACAAAGTGTGAAAAATTTCTATGAATAAAACGTGTATTCTTTTTGATTTCGAACCTTTCTGGTTTGTTTTACAAACTTCAGTGTGCCGAATAATTACCGTTTCGCTGTTGATTTTGAGTTCCAGAGAGACTAAGTCTCTGGGACGCTATTGACGACACAACATAAACAAGCTGGACTTGACTTTGATTTCGCCGGTGCCAAGGGTGTCCGTCGACAGTGGGACTTTGACAAGACAGGGAAACGGGAGGAAGTGCGAGGTTTGGAGTTAGAGGACTGACTGGAGTTTTGCCAAGACGGACCACCCCTACAGGTGGCGGCAGTTCAGTCGGTTCCTAAACTTAACACGCAACGACACTAGGGACTCCTTTCAGTCGTGACCCTACTGGGGCAGCCCTACCTACGTCTAGAGATTGAGTAACTTCGTCCTGTGGACCGCTGTGTCTTGTCCTCTCCTCTCCCTTGTTTCGATGTCGGTCTCATCCATTGAAGTTGGCCTTGGAGGACCAAATTCCGTCTCTCTCTCCTGGTTCGACCCTACCTCCTCAGACACGAAACTAAGGTCCGACGGGTGAGGGTGTACGGGACTCTTGTACCGAGAAAGAACTAGATTTAGGTTTGTGGTCATCACTTATAATGGACTTGAACGACCTGTATGAACCCGTCCTAAAGTCGGTGTATGAGAGGTTTTCGACTCTCGACGAACACCCGGTGTAGTAAGGCACCAGACTGTCACCGACCTTTCTCTTCCGTATAAAACTTTTCCTTTCATCTTCCGTCGTTAGTCGGGACGTCTGACTCCGGACTTATCAGAGAACTCGAACACTCCGTACGACAAGGGGTCAGTCCTGAGGGACTTCTTAGGACTCTTTCCACCTCTATCTTTCAAGGAGAAGGTGCCTTGTCCTTCACTACTTTTACAGCCCCTCTACGATGGATGTGCTAGGTGTTTCTGAGTGGATAATAATGTCGACCCCACAAACGAAGAAGAGTTTTGATGAGGTACCAAGAAGGAAGAGTTACGGACGTTGAGACGATTTCGTCGTACCCAGAGTCAAGAGAATGGTGTGGTCCTCGAGAAATTCACACTCTTGATCTTGAAAATACTAAGAGAAATAGAGGAATTGTAGACCGAGTATCATCCAAGAGTTTGATTCTTGAAGTCCCGAATTTTCAAAAGTGTCTAATACATCAACTTTGGAAAAAAAACCGTGTCTCGTCCTTTGACTCCGGGTCTTTCCCCCTTTATAGTCCAGAGGACTAAGAGTCCACCGAATACAACTGACCTTGAATAGTGGTGTGTGAGTAAGCACATTGTGATTTAGTGACCTCGTTGATGTTTGGTATCCGACGTCTCATAACAAAAGAGGCGGAAACCGTCGTCCGTCCGAAACGAAATAGTGAATGATCACGACACTAGGACCAGTTGGAGAGACGTGGCAAAGGATGAGATGACATCTTCTCGTATTATGATAGATGGAGCATTCTAACAACACCCTTGATACTAGTAAGTAATTAGCGAATCGTTCCACGGACCGTATGTTATTCGTGAGTTAATTGCCCTCGATGATAATATTATCACGAGTCGCCGGGTCTCAGATACGAAGAGTAAAATCTCTCGAATGTCAAATTAGTCTCTCTTTCTCTCTTTACCTGTTCGCCGTTGTCCCGGCATTCTCCGGGTTCCTGTGTTCCTCCTGCGCACGTCAGTCGAGAGGGTTCCTGTTCGTCTCCGAACGGCCCTCCTGCGTCTCTTTCTGTCCGGTCCTGCTCCCGTTTCGTTTGTAAACTGTTTCCCTTACTTGCGCCGGGGCGGACGTCAGGGCTCTTCCCGGCCAGAGCGTGTATGAGTGCCGCGCACAGCCGGCGTCGCGAAAGGGCGGAGTGGCCGTCGTTGTCGTGGCTCCCAGAGGGCCGGTGACGTACCTTTCTGTCTCTGTGACTCCGCGTCCTACTCCGGACTCCCCGAGGGAGGCGACCCGCGCAGCGGCGAGGACGGGGCCCGAAGTCGGCCGACGGGTGACCAGTGGAGACCCGACGCGGCGCCTGGGGTGCTCGGAGACGGTTGTTGGGGCTCGGCGGCGGCGGCGGTAGAAATGGCCGACATGTGTTCCGTCGGCTCCGGTCCGGGCATCCTGTGCCTCGGGGGTTCCCGTGCCTGGCCTTCGCCTTCACACGTAGTCTGGAAGAAGGCCCGCCAGCGCCCCGGTCTTCGTCTCCAAGGTCCATGGCCCGAAGCCTTACTTTCCTCCCTTCCGTCCACTCTTTCGCTTCGGGCGTCCACCCCTCTAGCACTCCGCTTACACCGGGATCGAACCGCACTGTCTCCGACCTCTCTTCCGTTTCTAGGATTTCTCGGTCATCCTACTCTCCTCTTCTTCCCTGCTCTCCAGACCCAAGGTGTAAGGTGTGGGGAGGGGGCGAGGGGCTCGATTCGAAAACGACTCCCGGCCGCCCGGTCCGATCCCCCTCCCCTTTCTGTTCTTGCCAAAGGGACCGCTGGCAAAGGGCCCGCTGAGGTCCACCTCTCCCCTGTGACGTGCACCGCTACCCGGCGGAGACCGGGGAACGGCCTCTGCCTAGCTCGAGGCAGAGCGCAAGACCCTGCTTCAGAACCCCTCAGTAATCCCGCTCGTCCCTTCACGGTCCCTCTCCGAGTCTTTTCTCGTCTACCCCTCGACTCTCTACAGGGTCCGACTTAGAGTATAACATTCCAGACCTAAGGGACGCGGTCCCTTCTCCTCGGACCGACGTTCCTGCATCCCCAGAAGAACAGCCCAAGACGACGAGCCTCGGAGGTGTTCAAAATGCAGGTCCCCAGTAAACCAACCCGAAAAATTTTAGTGTCCGAAGGAGGAACGAGAGTATACAACTGGATTTATGGTTCGGAAAACAATGTAGTACCTTTTCCTCAAAAGGTACAAAAGAGTTCCTTTATGAAGCGTATCCTTTAGAACTAAAATAATCCATACACTACAGTGACACTCGCTTACTCGGGTCGAAACCAAGTCCCTCTAGTAGTCTCAACAGTAATCGTCCCGGTCCTGATTCCGATTAGACCCAGCTGACACGGGAGGAGGGAAAAGGGAAGAGAGAGGGACTTAACCTGTCAATCTAAGTATCTGACACCGAAGGAAGTCAATGAGTTCCACCACCACAAAATGTCTGTCGACCGTCTCTCTCTTCAACCGATGGTGGTACCTTAGTGGTCTCCTTGGACCTCGTAGGTACCTACTCTTGATGAAACACTTGATGTGAAAGTTTCTATCCAGTGTGAGTCCGGCACACCGAGTCCCGTAGTACTTTGACACAAACCTCCTTCTCGAGAAACGACTACAGTGGTAGAGGCACCTTCCGGCCCTCAAAGTCGAGGTGGCTAACCAGGAGAGCCGAGTCTCGACGAAGAAGGCCAGGTACAAGTGAAGGTTGGACTTCCTCCGGGTGTTGGCCCACTAACATGACGTCCTACAGTCACTCAGACAGAAGGTCGAGGACCAGCTAATATAGATGGTGCCCTGGCACTTCGAGGCGCGCCTCCTCGACGTCCTCTAAATACTCCACAGTCTGTACATAGTCGACTGCCGAGAGAAACTCCTTACAAGAGCCAAAGACCGGGCGTGTCACGTCCACCCGTTGACGGACGTCCACTACACCGATCGTCTGGCTGTGTCGCTAGGACTCGAGATGTGGCGACGGTTCGTGACACGGTTCCGGGTGGACCGGGTCGACGTCTCGTGTCTCCTTAAAGAAGTGAACGGGGTGGTAGATGAGTGACTATAGTAGAGCCCATTCGTCTCCCTCCCCCTTGCGGTATGGGTCGACGTGCGCACACACTGCCGGCGACTTTCAAGACCAGATCCTGTTCCCATGGGAGTCCGAGGACCACAATCAAAGGCAATAATAAGAACTATTCTTAAATGAATCTATGGAAGACTCTCTCTCTAACGCAACTGTAAATCATCAATTACAGTCTCTGTCTCCGGGAAGGTCTCCTTCTCTAATCCTTTGATTTCGTCGTAAAGTGTAATATTACGTTTATAGAAAAAAAAAAAAAAATTCGACGTGAATCGGTGTTTTCCATCACTCCTCGATGGACGTAAATATAAGATTGGAGAGAACACGCATTCACAAGAGTAGGCCAGATGTGAATTGTACATAAACACCCTGAGCAATGGGCTCATTTAACTGTCACTCAGTTCTATCAATCCCCGAAGGGTCCACCGTGTCACCATTTTTTTTTTTTTAGGTGGATGGTTACGTCCTCTGTGCTCTGTACCTAAACTAGGGACTCGACCCTTCTAGGGGACCTCATCCTGTACCGTTGGGTGAGGTCATAAGAACGGACCTTTTAGGGCACCTGTCTCCTCAGACCGTCTGATGTCAGGTATCCCGACATTTCTCAGTCTGTAGATTCTTCGAAGAGTTCACTGAGCGGTTGAAAATCCATTGTTACGATTGGGACGTTCACTCCATATTGACATGAAGTCTACACTCGAAATATCGGATCATCTAACGAAGGTACCGTTTATCCTCTTATAGTTCAGTAGATAAAACTAATTCCCCTTTTCCGTTAAAATCCAATTAAAGAGTATGTGTGTGTATGTATATATATGTACCACCATCAGATTGTTTCTCTAAGTGTAAAAATTTCGGTGACTGAGATTTAAAGGGAACACCTAGGAGTCTGACGGTAACTGGTCTGGAAAGGAGACTGAACGTCTACCTCAAGGTACAAGGGTCTTGGGTTGTCTCCGTTATCTTCGGACCTATTTAAAATTATTTCTTCTTTCTCTCCGAAAAAGTCTCAGTGAGTCCTGATCGAACTTCCATTCCGTCTAAAGAAATCCCAACCCTGTGGTATGATATCTACGTAAGGTCGACAGAACAGTCGAACCGGAGAAACTACCGACCGTTCATTCAGAGACCGAATTTCGACTATTCTCGACCCCACCTCCTGTACATACACTCGGATCTTCGGTCGTCGGAGACCCGTGGTTTCGAGGAACTCTCTTGACGAAAGTAGTAACGTAATTACTGGTTTCGTGGTTGAGTAGTATCAATGTTTTTTCCGACCTTCATACTCACACTGTCCAAAAGACAGGGTCGTATTCCATGGACTTTCTGCACTAGTCTCCTCTCAGTCCCACTGTGTGCCATTGATCTTCCCTCACCCAGTCTCGCTCTATGCTCCCACACTCAGAGTCGATGTGGAAATCGGAGCTCGACTATCCATGGTAAATACTGAAATTAAAGCGGTTGTCCTCTAACCCCTCTTGCACGTGTAGATGGACTAGCCCTTCCTCAGGAGAGCGTGCGTGAGCAACCGACACAGGAACGTGACACGCCTTCTGCTGAGGTAGTCACACTCGCCGGTCTTGTCGGACACGGTGGTCTAGTGTCGTCGGACGTTCGTGCCGCCCCTGGACATGCACCATCCCCCTAGGTAGGGTGCCGCGTACACCTTCACGTTGTTACGGTGGCACCTGACCCTCACCACACGGGGAAACGGGGCTCTGGCTGAGGTCGTGTGGGACCACAGACACGGACCCTTCCTGCGGTATATAAGTGACCCACCGTTCTGTAACGTCCTGTGGGAGAGGTTGCGCCACTAGATAATAGCCCACCCACTATTACAGACCTGACTCTGTTGGGTCGATCTCCACCGCCACAGTCCCCGGCGACCACGGTTGGAGTTACCCTAGTAGATGAATGACCCCCCCCTCCTCTTACTGGACCTGAAGAAATGGTTTGGCAGGGCTGAGTAGGTCACGAAACTGTGGCTCTGTCTGTTCACGGTGCACTTCGGGATGCACGACGGGAAGCGTCCGGCGTACGTGCGCCGGCACGTATTCCTGGACCACAAGTAGCACCGGCTCCCCCTGAGGGACCACACGATGTTGGGGGACGATCTGTCGAAGTGGGCCGAAACGGAAGGGCTCCGGACCTCGAGACGGGGCAGGGAGACCTTCTAGCGGTCGACATTGCCCTCGTAGATACAAAAGGCCCTGGCCATATTTTTCCCTCTACGGTTGTGGATGTTCGAACTGGGACGGTGAAGTCGACATTGACAGTGGTCTCCGTAATTCCACGACGACTGGTTAAACGTCAAGCACAACCGGATTCCGACAACTCCCGTCCTCGTCGACCGTAAACGGGAGGGAGGGAGGTCGTGGAGGGATAGGTTTGGGTTTTCAGGGGCCTCCGGGGGGGGTTGAACCCATAATACAATGAAAGACTATGTACAATCTTTCCGTCGCGGAGTCGGGAAGGGACTTGAGGATTTTCTCACAAGACAGACCCCGAAAAATCTGATTACGATGAGTCGACCGACGATCTTGACTCTCATCCGGTCGGACAAGCGGTGGGGGACATTAGAACTCGGAGTGAGTGATGTCTAGCGAATCTCGGGCGGAGAAGAGGTGGGAATCCGTGTCGGAGGGGAGAGACGGACTAGTTACAATTATCTTCGTGGGGCCCTGTCTTCCTTTCTACAGGTCAGAGGCAAAAAAAGACATCGGACGTTTCGCCGAACAACCAGTAAAAGGGTGTTTCTTAATCCACAATCTCAAGAGGAAGTCCACAACGAACCTTTTTTACCTGATTTGGCTTCCACGGGAAGTGGTCGTTCTCCGATGTGATCTTAAGTCCTACAGGCAGATAAGAAAAAGTAGAGAGGCAGTCTTTTACATGTGAAACCAAAATAAAAACCGATTAAGGTTCCTCATTCGGTCTTTCTTCATCTTTCCTAATAAAGACCAATTATCGTCTTTGAAAAAAAGTTTGAGTTTATATATTCCAGTGATGAGAAAATTTTCGAGATTCTATTTAGTTCTCGATCCTTGACAAGTATGTTTATTTTCAAAAACTTCCCTATATACACACAAAACTTAAGATTTCCCCACTGAAGGATTCCCCTTGACCGATGTGTGGGTGTGTGAAGACTTAGCGTTATGACTACCTTAGGGTACGAAGGAAAGATGTAT
Organism: Capra ibex; assembly: GCA_006410555.1. Taxonomy (NCBI): domain Eukaryota; kingdom Metazoa; phylum Chordata; class Mammalia; order Artiodactyla; family Bovidae; genus Capra; species Capra ibex. Next base: position 4,544,611 of record SJYO01033645.1, read on the forward strand.
GTTCTACTGACGAGGTTTGCGCTCCTGTCGGTGCATTCCGGTCACCTGATCCTAGGACTGTCACCGTTTCTCGACCCCGACCTATAAAGAGACGGGAAGAGGATTACGATTTGCAGAAACTCAATGTCCCGATTTATAATCCGTGTCGTAGTCCACGTGTTGTCTAAAGAAACTAGAGTATTTGGAAGTCGGGCCAGGGTAAAGGGGTACGGGGTACTTGCCTTCGGTACGATTTCGATCGGTATGTTGTCACAATAAAGTCCTTTTACTTTGTTCTGTTTCCCTCGTTTGGATTGGTGGTGAATCGTGTAAGGATAATCCAGTTTAGCCCCGAATGCGGGGAGACCAGGACAATTCGCAAAAGTAAGACGTCCCTCGTCGCGACCAAACGCAAGAAGGACTAGGGGGGCCCAGTACAGTCACTGCACGCTACCTAGAGGAAGAACCGACGGAGACGTCGCCAGTGGAACACCTTGAGAAACTCGTGAAGATCGACCGGTCCGGACTACATCTGCACCCTGGCCTAGAACCACTACCGAGAATACCGGAGGAGACCTCAGGTCACCATGTGGACTTCGCGTCCCAACCCTACAGTCTCTCTCCTTCCTCGTCCACAATTCCCCAGGAACTCGACTATTGGCCACGAGTTCCCGAGAGTCGTAAAGAAATTTTTGTTTTTGGTACTGGGTGTATAATATTCACTCTCTTGTGAAATCGGGGGAGTCAGTCGGTCAGGGTGTCAAAACACGTCGTCCGACCACCCAACTCCCCCTGTGCTCAGTCAGAAAGATGGATTAAAGAACAAGACGGTTTGGGACCTTTTTATCCAACTTGTGTACTTCGACTCCAGGATTTAAGTACGTCCGGATCCGGATGATCTATGGCAGAGACTCGATCCGACAACCAATGTTCTCAAAGGACCTTTTCATGTGTTAACTACAGTATTGAACAGTGACACCGATCTTTTCTCATGAAGATTTCAAAAAGCTCCTCCCGATAGAAGCACAGGAGTTGAATAAACAAATCTTGAGTTGTCTTGGTTCTTTCATCTAAAAATCAGACGACCAAGTTAAGAGTGAACCGGGTTTTATAGAGGACTGTGGGTCAAAGGTCGTTTTGTCTGAGGATTGCTAGTTTCGAAATCATAACAATTTAGTATATAAGTGGTCCGGTGTATTGTGTTCCGGTCCGGCAAATAGAAATGTAAAGGAAAAATGGAATTTTTGACAGATTTAATGAATCAGTCACGAGAAGTCCCCGGAGTGTCCATTGTTTTTACTCGACTCCCACACATTATCCTTTACTACGTGATCTCTCACGACCGAAGATTTACAAAAATTTTCGTAGGGGCGACGGTTAGTAGTTTAGCTATCCGTTTTAAGACACCCTCGGTGACAAAGATCTTTGCTTATTGGTCCTGACATGAGACTTTACGAATTGTTTTACACTCAGGAGATCTCGACACTAGTCGTGACAATGGATGTCGTGACATAAAGGACTGTATGGCAAATATTGTTTTGCAAAGATCGGAAAAACGAACATAATTGTAGGAAACGTTAAGGTAAAAAACTCACGGACGAGATCCAGTCACAAACTGTATCAAGAATAAACTCAAAACATTGTGTAAATCAAACTCCTTTAACTCGTAACCTCTCCCATTGGGCGAAAACGGCTTCCAGTGTGTCAACCGTCCAACGTCGGACAGACGTTTAAAGTCCAGAAAAGGTGGAGCGTTTCCGGATTTTAATCCTTACGCCGAGGAAGGTCGTTCCAGGCGGTCATCTAACCTCTAGACGACATATCCCCTGGTCAGGTAAAGGACCACCGGGTCACCATTTCTCAGGTGGAAGGTTACACCCGTTACACCTACGTGAGGGTCAACCCCTTGATTCTAGGGTGCCCGACGTCCCGTTTATTCAGGTGGGACGTTACTCTCTTCGAGTGCTCGATGTTACATCTGGGTCTTGTCGGTTTTATTTTTGTTTTTCTCCCCGAAGGAACCCCCATGTCACCAATTCTTAGGTGGACTGTTACGACCCCTGTACCCAAACTAGGGATCAAGCCCTTCTAAGGTGTACTACGTCTCGTTGATTCGGGTTCTCGGTGTCGATAACTCGGACACGAAATCTCGGGTCCTCGAGGTTGATGATTTCGGGGACCCGGGATCACGGACACGCACGTACGATTCAGCGAAGTCAGCACAGGTTGAGAAACGTTGGGGCACCTGACATCGGGCGGTCCGAGGAGACTGGTAGCCTAAGAGGTCCGTTCTCATGACCTCACCCAACTGTACGGGAAGAGGTGCCCTCGAAAGGCTGGGTCCCTAGCTTGGGTCCAGAGAATTACAGAGGACGTAACCGTCCACCCAAGAAATGGTGATCGCGGTGGACACTTTGGGTTCATGTTACATGTCTCATGTCACGGATATGAGTCGTTATTTTTTCTCCGGTGGTGTCACTCTTTACACGCGTGGATCTACTTCTCCTCGGGGGTGAGTGTCGTTGATCTCTTTCGGACGTCAGTCGTCGCTCCTGGGTCACGTTGGTTTTCTATTTTTAAAATTTTTATTATTTCATTTTATTTTTAGTCTAACGAAAATCTTTGTTCCCCCCCGCCCCCCGTGGTCAGGTCTTCCGGGAGAGGATGGACTTACTCTATGCGTCGGTGGTATCACCGTGAGGACCTTGCGGGTCGGAACGTCACGTGCATCTGTCTGACCGGGTCGCTCACCATGAACTACCGTTTGACCTGAGGAAAGACCTCCAATCGGTCCCAACCCTGGGGTCAGTACAGCTGGCACGACTCGGCGTTGACGAGGTGAGGACGGAAGAGGGTGAGGACCCCGGTCCAGGCGGTCGTGTCTTTTCTTTTACTTTTTACGGACTACACTCACCGTCCTTCTCCCTGAGGGCACTCTGTCGTTTCGTTGTTCCTTCCAAGCACCACTTACCATTATATACGCCATATACGAACGGATTTTTCTTTGAAGAAAGTCTTTACAGAAATTTTACTGACTGAATGTACCAGAAAGTAGTTTGTTGTCGTTACGAAGACTCAATCTTAGTACGGGTTCGAAATTTCGTAAGAATCATAAACTTAGAAATCGTTGTTTTGTGTTTGACATATTTTAAGTAGATGTTCTCGACGCAGGTCAAAAAAAAAACGTATTGAAACCGCGAACACGTCACTAGGTCGACGTCCCAATCTGACGATGTAAAACGTTCCGGAAGATAAAGAGACGGGTATTCAGAAGAGAAGAAATAGTGAAAAAACCTCTCCCCATACACCATCTTTTATTCTCAATAAAATTTTAAATTTATTGCGTGGATGAAAACAACCACGTTATAATGACGAATCTTCCTTCTTTTCTTAGTTGTTCTTCTTTATTCCGGAGACCGTTTGACCCGTTGAAAAAATAAAAAACGGAATTCTGAAGTCCATCTGAAAAACAATGATTAGAGAAGTCGTTTAGTCTGTGTACTGAGACTTACTTCCAGTCATATAGTGTGTCGAGTGCTTTAATTGGTTTTTGACGTTTTAGACCGTCACACACAAATGTGTAGTTAATGTAGTTTGTGAACCCCTCGGACGATGAATCAGAGCAAGAATCCGTCGCTAAATTTCAAGGACTCTCAACATGGATCCTTACACGACAGAATTGTCTGTCGACCTATTACGAAGGGACCCCGAGTCTGCCATTACTTAGACGACGTTATGTCCTCAGTCAGTCAAGTCAAGTCAGTGAGTCAACACAGGCTGAGACGCTGGGGTACCAGACGTCGTGCGGTCCTAAGGGACAGGTAGTGGTTGAGGGTTTGAATACAGGTAGCTCAGTCACTACGGTAGGTCGGTAGAGTGGGAGACACCGGGGAAGAGGAGGACGGAAGTTGGAAAGGGTCGTAGTCCAGAAAAGGTTACTCAGTCAAGAAACGTAGTCCACCGGTACGTCCTCTGGCCCCAAGTTAGGGGGTCAGTCCTTTTAGGGGACCTCTTCCCTTGCCGTTTGGTGAGGTCAGAAGAACGGACCTCTTAAGGTACCTGTCCTCGGGCCACCCGATATCAGGTGTCCTGACGTTTCTCAACCCGTACTGACTCACTGATTGTGGTGATGATGATCTATTACAAATCGGAATAATTTTATAGTCTTGGTAGTGGAACCTCTAAAGAAAAGAGATCCGATCACTCTATTCTACGGAGTGTGGGTCTCTGGTTCGTGAAAGACACCGAACGAGGTGTCCTGGCTGGTGTGACTCCGATTGTTACGTAAAACCGATTATTGAGGACTCCAAGACACCCTTTAGGTTCCTTGACGATAGATAAGAAATTTTTACATACGGTAGTGACTAGTTATCTAAAATTTACACTCAGTGTTAATAAAAAAATCTAAAGTTTTTTCTAGATACCAAACTTTATTGACGTACAAGTAATCCGAGATAGTCATGTCATTTGTCCCTTCTATTAACACGTCACGATTATCTTCAGTTTGTGATCTTTCTGTCCCGTTGTGGAGTGTTGGTAGTACCTCTCAAGGTGGCTTTTTGGTGAGTGTAGATTACTTTTGATCCAAAATCCGAACTTGACGTAAATAGTGGTACGAAACCTCAAGGTGATAGTAGAGATTGTATATTTACTTTAAGGGAGTTTATTTTTGGTTTACTTAAGATACGTCAAAAATGTTTCTCAAAATACTATGTCAATAGTCCCTAACCCCCATCGAAAGAAAAAATGTCAAATATCCCGGAAGCGGAACTTATAGCTTGTCACAGGCTAGGTATGAATCACGAGTAATTCACAACTTACTTACTTTCGTTCCGTCTCTTTTCAACGGAAAGTCCTGAAGGGAGCACCAGGCTACCAATCCTGAGACGAGAAGGTTGACGACCCCAGCGTCCAAACTAGGGACTAACCCCTTGATTATAAGGTGTCCGACGCTCCGCATCGGTTTTCTCTTTGCAACGGAAAGTTCAAGACCAATGACTACACTCATTGGTTTTGGCTCTTATGTGCACACGTCTTTCCTCATTAGTTTCAACCCGTTCAGATGACACTTTATGGAAAGTGTAGTTAAAGATTAAGCGTTTAATCAAAGATGGGGGGAGATCGGCGTCCTGGTCGAGGAGTCTCCGTTTTTTGTCTTTTTTTTTTTTGTTCGGACCCTGCGAGCACAGACCCCGTTCCAGTGGATGTCGTGTCGGAGGGGCTTGGGGGAGGCCCGAGCGGGTCTGGGGCCTCACCATCTCCCCACCGCCCGCCCCGCGGCCCGGGCCTCGGAGTGGAACCTCCTCAACGTGTCCTTGGAGCAGAGTATGAGGAGCAAGTACCACTAGTGGGGCGCGTGCAAGAGCAGGACCTGGTCGACGGCTCCGTTTCTCTCCCAAGTCTTTCCCCGCCCGCCGGCTCCGGGCCCGCCGCGAGCGGCCCGAGCGTCCGGGGCGGCGCCGGGCCGGGCCGGGGCGGGCCGGGCCGAGTGGGCCGCGCAGTACGAGGCGTCGCCGTCGCGCGGGTCGTCGTGCCACCTTAGCTACGCCACCATGGTCAGCGCCACGCGGGCCGGCCCGTAGAAGGGCGCCTTGTCGCACATCTCGTCGCAGCCCATCATCTCGTGGGCCCGGTCCGGCCGGAGGTCGTTGCTCGGCCGGCGGTAGGGCCGGGTCGGCCGCGCCGCGTCGCCGCTGGGCGGGTGGCGGCCCGTCCTCCGCCCGCAGGCGCCCGGCCCGGTCCCCCCGCCGCCCCGCCGGCGCCGGGGGTCGCTCCTGCTGGGCCGGCCGCGCCCGGAGAGCTCGCAGCGCTGGAGCCCGGGCCGGGGGCCCCTGAGCGGCCCCCGGGGCCCCTGGGTGTGGTACCGAGCCCTCCGCCCCGGCGGCCGGCGGCACCCCTCCCCGGGCCCGAAGGGCCCGCCCTTTGCCCCGGGGCCCGGCCCCCTCCCGGGCAGGGCGCCTGGGCTCCGCCGCTCAGATGGCGCACACCCTTTGACGCTGGGGCCGGGCACCGATCACTCGGGGGCGGAGGGCTCCCGCCCCGACACTGAGGTCGCCCCCCCGGGACTGGGGACGCCCACCTTGACACTGGGGCCGGCCACTCGGGCCCCGGGGAAGCGGTTGGTGGCCGGTCTCGCTCCCCTGCGACTGGGGTGGCTTCCCGCCCTGTCCTGGCCCTTCTCCGAGAGCCGGTCCCTCAGGTCTCGAGTCTCGGCTTCCCTATCATTCCTCTCCCCGGACTAGGACCTGTTTGTCCCCTGGACCCAAGCAGGCCGGGAAGGGTGGGGTAGGGGTGTAGACGGACCTCAGGACCGAGGGCGGAGGATTGATTTGACGTCATTCATACACACACACACACACACACACATGTATCACTTTTTATCTATAGTCAACTCAAGTGAGCGAGTCAGCACAAGCTGAGACGCTGGGGTACCTGAGGTCGGGCGGTCCGGAGGGACAGGTGGGGGTTGAGGGGCCTCAAATGAGTTTGAGTACAGGTAACCCGGCCACTACGGTAGGTTGGTAGAGTAGGAGACAGTAGGGGAAGAGGAGGACGGAAGTTAGTAAGGGTCGTAGTCCCAGAAAAGTTTACTTTTTATCTACATTCACTATAGACAAGATAAATACTTTTATATAATTATAATTTTTATAATAGTATCCATGAAAAGACCGCTAGATCACCAATTCTGACACGGGGGTCACGTTCGTCGTGGTCAAGGTAGGGACAGTCCCTTTATTCTAGGGTGTCGGAGCGTGTCCGATCTGGTTTTTAATTTATTTCCAAATTTTTATATATATAATACTATTTGTATTTTGGATGTTGGACGTTTATTCGTTCTCCTTATCAACAGTGTGACTAATAAATGTCAATTTATCGTGAGACTTTTTCATGTAGAACACGAAAAAAAAAAGAACGAGTTAGTACAGGGTGAGAAACACTGGGCACCTGACATCGGGAGGAGGTAGGTACCGTAAGAGGTCCGTTCTTATGACCTCACCCAACGGTAAAGGAAGAGGTGTAGAACACGAAAAATTTTGTCGAATAGAGGAACATGTTTACTGTGTATACTTATTGTTGGCCTTGTATGTCCCTTCGTCTTAAATTAGTGGGTATCAGGATGGTGGAGTTCGTGTAAAAAAAGAAGGTTGAAAGAAAATTACACAATAGTAATTTAAAAAACTATTATCAAAATAACTCTATATTAAGTGTACGGTATGTTGAATAAGTAAATTTCACATGTCAAGTTACCGAACATCATATAAACGTCTCAACATGTTGGTAGTGGTGGTAGTTAACATCTTATGAAAGTAGTAGGGGGTTCCTTTGGGATGTGGTTAATCGTATTAGTGCGGGACAAAAGGGAGTTGGGCGGTCCAGAACCGTGAGTAATCAAATGAAAGACAAAGACATATGTTCAAAAAGACACCAGAATTCAAGAGTTAAAAAACCTACGGATAGGTCCGTACCCTAAAACCTCAGCATATTATCACGGCACACTAAATACATGTGGTAAATTTTTTAGTGACCACAGCAAAACCATTTTAAAAACGGTGGTACAAACAAGCGAGCAAGGAAACTAAACCGACGACGGTACCCTACACACCCTAGACTAAAGGAACTGGTCTCTACGTCGGGTACGGAGTGACGTCGCCTTCGGGCCTCAGTTCGGGACCCGGCGGTCCCTTCAGGGGTATTCGTGAAAGTTATAGTGGCGTAATAAAAATAGTAAATATTGCTTGGATCAATGACATGGTATTACACTAGTAAGATAAGAATCTGTACGTCCTATAAAGGTGTAAACATAATATTTTATAAAAGTTGTACTTTAAAAAAAGATAAAAAATATAAATCTTAATGACATAATCCTATGCAAGGATTTTCACATTAATGACACAGTTTTCTATCAAATGTTCAAAACGAGATATATTTCATATATTTGGAATTTTCAAAGTAGGAATGGGGGTTTGGGTGAGAAGTCTTTATGACTAAAAATGTACGTATAGAAAAAGATTGTAAAACACTACTTGGAAAAGTATTATTTTTTATCTAAGTTGTCCCTTTTAAGTATATCAGTGATACGTTTGAACTGTTAATCGTAAAATAACAAACAAAATAGTGTAAGTAGGTGATTAGGATAAAAACGATGTAACTCTTATATACAAAATATTTGTAACTGAGTAGGATATGGATAACAAGATAGAGGGCGAAAAATGTGAGTTGTAATAAATATTCATAATACAGTTATCTATCTACATGTAAAAGAAGTAAGAAAAGTCTGCGTGTAGCATAAGGTTATATACCTAAGGGTAAGTTAATTTTTTATAAATAACTGACAGGATATATAAGGTTTGTTATAAGGTTATGAATCCTATACAGTCACCTGTCATAGTCACTAAAAACAGGAGAGAACGGAAAGGATATACTTGATATAAAACCCCATTGGTTTATGGAGGTCAACCACTCCCTTTCAATAAATGTCGTCTGAAGGACATTTATGTATACCTTCCTTATGACTTTAATCTTTGAGTCCTAACACGTAAAGTCGGTCATTTACGCCTTCCTTTCTATCCTAATCTTTCTGTCGTAAAACGTTAAAGATCACTTTATTAACTATGACAGTTACCAGTGGTTACATATTTTCGTAATCTATTCCACTACTATCCTTTGAAATGGCACCTGTCTAGTCCGACTAGATAGGTTTGGCGTCTATTTAGAGACGTAACGACTTTAGTCCTGTTGGATGGACTTGTAGTGTAAAGGTCTCCATTACGTCGTACTACAAGTGTCGTGGTTGGAGTTTTTTCAGTCCGGACTGAAAATGGTCCGGAGATCCCGATTTCAAGTAAATATCCTCTACATCCACTATTCCGGAAGGGTCTACCGTGTCACCACTTCTTGGGCGGATGTTACGTCCTCTGTGTTCTCTGCGAGGAAACTAGGGTCCTAACCTTTCTAGGGGAGCTGAGGTCACAAGAACGGACCTTTTAAGGTACCTGTCTCCTCGGACCACCCGATATCAGGTACCCTAGTGTTTCTCAGTCTGTACTGACTCGCGTGCGTATCTTCACTATCTTTTCACTTTCACTTTCAACGAGTCAGGACAGACTGAGACTGGGGTACCAGAGATGTCAGGTACCTTGAGAGGTCCGGTCTTATGACATGATTCATCGGAAAGGGAAGAGGTCCCCTTAGAAGGGTCGAGTCCCTAGATTGGGTCCAGAGGGCTTAACGTCCGTCTAAGAAATGGTCGACTCGGTGTTCACTTCGGGTTCTCATGACCTCACCCATCGGATAGGGAAGAGGTCGTCTAGAAGGGGTGGGGCCTTAGCTTGGTCCCAGAGGACATAACGTCCGTCTAAGAACTGGTTGACTCGATTTCGGAATCCACTATCTTCCCATTCACTTTACAGTAGTATCACCTCGTTGTCTGTTTAGGTCTTAAACCCTGTGGACTATCCTTGTCGACTGAGTCAAAGACGTGGTTCAGTTTTTGTACTTTTTTTTTCCCCCCCCCCCCTCTCCCCTCATATTAACTGAGTGAAACGACACATGGACTTTGATTATATTCAAACATTTAGTTGATATGAGGTTACTTTTAAATTTTTTCTTTTTTTTTCTCACTCTCTCGTCGATGGAGTCTAATCGTCAGGACCCCGTTCTGTTGGTCTTCAATTTGTGAACTTGGCAAATCTAGGATTAAGTTTAATTAGTCGATAATTTTCAGTAAAAAGCTTTACTGCTTTGTTAACTAATGCCTGACTTTATTATGGTTTCTCACTGACGATTGAACAACTACAGTAGTACCGTAACAATGTCACATTCTTTTACAGAGATTTATATAACTGATGTGCGAATGATTTCATTCATCTTTATCTACCGTATACACCCTGAACGGAGTTTTATGACGTGGTTCCTTTTTTCTACCTAATCTGTTTATACCGTTTTATACTTAGTAACAACTCAGTCTCATTTCAAGAAAATTTAAAATAATCAAAGACAAATGACCCCGACATGACCCAGAAGAGACGACGGGCCCGAAGAGAGACCGACACCGCTCACCCCCAAGGAGAGATCAACCCCACACGCCCGAAGAGGACAACGTCCCGCACCCGAGGTCCCCGAAGTCGTCGTCGTCGTCGTCGAGATCTCGTGTCAGAGTCATCAACCCTGTGTGCCCGGATGAACGAAGATCCGTGGACCCTAGGAAGGCCTGGTCCCTAGTTTGTGCACAGAGGACGTAGTCGTCCGCCTAAGAAATGGTGACTCGGTGGTCTCTTCGGGGTCTTACTACAAGAAACCCCCAAGTACTACGGGAGGACGGACAAAAAAATTTTTTCATAAAAGTTTGATGTTTAAAATTTATCCCAAAAATCGTGTAGTTACACCGAATTACTTTTACTATCGTCTATTAGAACACACTGAAAAAGGTAATTTCTAAGGTGGTGTAACAACACACATCCATGATAAGTAATTTAAAAGGACGAGAGATTAGGTAATATACTAATATGGTAGTAAATGGAGGGGTAAGAGGACACTACCTTTAAATCTAACCGCCTCTTCCTTTACCGTTGGGTGAGGTCATAAGAACGGACCTTTTCAGGTACCTGTCTCCTCGGACCACCCGACGTCAGGTACCCCAAGGTACTGACTCGCACACACGTACTCCCACCTCCCACTACCCAACCATCGTTATTTGCCCATCTTGACTTTTTTTTTTTTTTTTCTTTCTTTCTTTAAATCTAACCAAAGGTAAAAATAATTACTTCTTACATAGTCATTCATCAAAGTGGAAAATGCATCAGTTTATAAAAAACAACAACAATAAGAGAGGTGGGACCTAAACGAAAAATCAAAGACTAATATTATCATTGTGTACGAATAATATTTTTTACGTTCGTGAAGTTTTAATGTATCATATTTTTCATTTACGACGTTAGAGTCGAGGTCTCTTTTGGTGAGAATATACGTATAAGGGGGTCCCTAAAAAAAAGAAAAAAGGAAAAATCCTTGACAGGTGGTTTTAAGAGGAAAAAAAAAAACCGACTCGTCACATCGTAAACTCTAGAGTGGATTGATCCCTAATTGGGTACGGGTGATGTAACCCCCGGGTCTCAGAATTGGTGACTTGGAGGTCGCTATGTCCTTAGTCAAGATAGAGGGCACCTTCCACTCGTGGTCATTACAGACGTTCCTGCTCCTGGTCGCCTAGACCAGGCATTTAGGAGGTGTTTAGAGAGGGTATGGGAAAAAGAGAAGAACACTCTACTTATCGTTACTACTACCGATCTTAGTAGCACGGTCCTTGGTCAATGTCCACCGTCTCAGGGGTAATTAGACCCAGTGGTTCTTGATGAATCTCATCTTCGGTGGGTAGAAGTAGGAGGGTGATTGGCCCTTATAGACCAGAGTAGACAATTCCCTCTCTCTTTATTTAAAGATTAAACAAAGTCGATAAATAAAATCCAGATTGACAACGTTGTCGAATTGAATAGGATTGCATACACGTAATGAGTCAACGTTACACTTCAGGTTGAAAAAAAAAAGAAAAATGATATGATTTATATACATGATATTTTATGTGGTAAATTTGGTAAAAATTCACATGTCAAGTAATTCATAGAAGTGTAACAACAATTCGGTAGTGGTGGTAGGTAAAGGTCTTGAAAGGAGGAGAAGGGTTTGACTTTGAGGTGTGGGTAACTTGTTTGAGGGGTACAGAGGGAGGGGAGTCGAGAACCATTGGTAGTGACATGGAAGACAGAGATACATACTGGGACTCATGAGATCCATGGAGTATATTCATCTCAGTATATCGTAAACAGGAAAACACTGTCCGAATAAAGTGAACCATATTACGGGAGTTCGAAGTAGATACGACGTCGTCCACAGTTTTAAAGTAAGGAAAAGTTACGACTTATCATGTACATATATATATATCTCTCTCCCCGAAGGGTCCACCGTGACCACCATTTCTCGGACGGACGGTTACGTCCTCTGTTCTTTATGTCCAAACCCAAACTAGGGACCCAACCCTTTTAGGGGACCTCCTCCCGTGTCGTTGGGTGAGGTCATAAGAACGGACCTCTTAGGGTACCTGTCTCCTCGGACCAGTGTAAACAAATAGGTAAGTAGGGAAGCCAACACTTAGGGTCGGGAATTAATCGAACCCGTTTTTCGATATAACTTAAAAGAAGAAGAAGAAAAAAAAAGAAAGAAAAAAATTTTATGAATACCGACACCACAACCTCTTCTGAGAACTCTCAGGGAACCTGACGTTCCTCTAGGTTGGTAAGGTAGGGGTTCCTTTAGTCAGGACTTATAAGTAACCTTCCTGACTAAGACTTCGACTTTGTGGTTATGAAACCGGTGGACTACGCGTCTTGACTGAGTAACCTTTTCTGGGACTACGACCCTTTCTAACTTCCGTCCTCCTCTTCCCCTGCTCTCTCCTACTTTACCCACCTACCGTAGTCACTGAGTCACCTGTACTCAAACTCATTCGAGGTCCTCAACCGCTACCGTCTCAGCCTGTGCTGACTCGTTGACTTGACTGACCACCCAGGCGTGACATCACGTGTCCGGCAGAGGTCGACGTCGTTCACCCCGGCGAGGGAGAGACGCCGCGAGTCCGAAGAGTACCGTCACGAAAGAGAATAACGGCGAGTGTCCGAGATCTTGAGACACCCTAGAAGGACCTAGTTCCTGACTTAGAAAAAAGGGACGTCCCCTTAAGAAATGGTGACTCGGTGGTCCCTTCGGACTCTCTGATAAAAATTAAAATTATTGATGACAATTTAAAAGAAGATTGTAGCGATATAGACATATGTAATTCACGGACAACATGCAAAAAAGTGTTAAGATCGTTGGAAGATTTAAATTAATAAATTAAATCTCCTGAAGGGACCGTCCGGTCGCCAATTCTGAGACTCAAAGATACCGTCCCCTAAACCCAAACCAGGAACAAACCTTTGATTCTAAGGATGTACGGGACACCACACCGGTTGTTCAAAAGATTTTTCTTTTAATGAATCAAACAAAGGGTACGACTGTCATTTTTTTTCATGTGTAACAAAATTAATCTTATGGAATTATAAGTGCTCAATCCAAACTTGTAGAATGAAAACAGTGATAAGGACAAGAAGGATCCGTGACACACAAATAAAGAAAACGTCCAGACCGATTACCCAACAAACAACAATGGGAGGGACCGGTATCTTGGACGTGTTTAAGATTCACATACCGAACTATTTAAAATGTAATAGATGTGTGGGTACACTTGAGATGGGTCTTATTCTATATTTTGTAAGGTCATGAGGTCTTTTGAGGGACCTCGAGAGAGGTTAGTTATCAGTTACGGGAGAGGGATCGTTTCACCTTCACTTCAGGGACTCAGCACAGGCTTAGAAACCCTGGGGTACCTGACATCGGATGGTCCGAGAAGACAGGTACCCTAAAAGGTCCGTTCTCACGACCTCACCTAACGGTAAAGGAGGAGGCCCTCTAGAAGGGGTGGGTCCTTAGCTTGAACCCAGAGGGCGTAACGTCCATCTGCGAAATGGAAGACTCGGTGGTCCTTCTAGATCTAAAGGGATCGTTTCTATTGGAGATAAGACTGGAAAGGAGGAAAAAGGGCGGGTATAAGTTTAAAGTCAACTTATTTACGTATGTCGTATACGAGAAAAGAACACTAAACGAAACGAGGTAAAATACAGACACGTCAAGTAGGTATGACAATATATGTCAACACCAAACAAGGAAAAGTAACGATACATTCATCGGACAACATTCATATAAGGTATTAAGTAAATAGATAGTAAAGGTCAAACCCGATAATAATTATTTCCATGATGTTTGGTAAAAAAAACCCCCCCACCCTTATTCATAAGTGAACATGACCCTCGTCTTGACGGGAAACAGTACCCCATGTTCCAGTAAATCGAGCAACTCAAATCACTTTCACTTTCAGCGAGTCAGGACAGGAAACGCTGGGGTACCTGGTATGTCAAGTCAAGTCAAGTCAAGTCAGCGAGTCAGCACAGGCTGAGAAACGTTGGGGTACTTAGCGTCGTGCGGTCCGGAGGGACAGGTAGTGGTAGAGGGTCTCAAGTACCCGGTATGTAAGGTACCTTAAGAGGTCCGGTCTTATGACCTCACCCATCGGAAAGGGAAGAGGTCCCCTAGAAGGGTTGGGTCCCTAACTTGGGTCCAGAGGACGCAGATGTAGTGTCCGACTAAGGAATGGTGACTTGGTGGACCCTTCGGGTATACAAACTGTTCTTTGAACATAAGTTTTATACATTTCTCGCGGAGGTTTTGTTTGTTCGTTTTTCTGTTTCTCTCTTTTTTCTAACTTATCCGCTAAGTGTATGTGTGTTTTTATAGGTTTACCAGTCATTCTTAATACATACATTTCATCCGTAACCCCCTTTTTTTTAATTTGGTGTTATTTTATAGTGAGGTGAACATGGTCTTACTGATTATAATTTCCTGAACTTTCCCCGAAGGGACCATCGTCTCACCAACTTTTTAGGTGCACGGTTACCTCCCCTGCGACCAAACTAGGGACCAGACCCTTCTAAGGTGTACGGAGTCCCGTTGACTCGGCCTCACGACCACTCGGGCTCGACGTGTTCTTCTCTTCGGTGACGTTGCTCATCGGGAGCGAGCTCCTTTGATCTCTTTCGGGTAAGCGGTTGTTGTCTCTGGGTCGTGTTAAATTTTTTTTTTTTGAATTAATTTTTTGTGTCTTTTTTTTAAATAATTTTATAATTGTCTCGGAGGATGAGGAGTGAACCATACTAGTAGGAAAAATTTTTTTTAAAAATAAAAACCGAAGTTCAGTCATCAACCTTGTGAGTCCGAGTCATCAAAGCCGAGTGTCCGAATCGACGAGGTTCCGTACACCCTAGAAGGACCTGGTCCCCAGCTTGGATACAAGGGACGTAACCGTCTACCAAGAATTATTGAAGGGACCATCGAGTCTACCATTTCACAGACAGATGTTACGTCCTCTGGGCCCAAGCTAGGGACCCAGTCCTTCTGGGGGACCTCTTCCTTTACCGTGGGGTGAGGTCATGAGAACGGACCTGCCCTCGGACCATCCGATGTCATGTACCTCAGTGTTTCTCAGCCTGTGCTGACTCGCTGAAGTGAAAGTGAAAGAATTATTAATCTGGGGGTCTCTTCGGGAGAAAGACCCAAAATAGAGAAAGAGAGTTGTTCGTGTGAGAGATTGTTTCTATCCTAGAATCATATGGATAAACAGTGGACAAAATAAATAAACTAACACAACCTAGAAGCAACACTGTGGGTTCTAGAAGCAACGTAGTACGGTCTTGAAAGTAACGACACTTGCCTGAGGGATCAGCACCGGATCGACACTATGTGTGAGTCCGAATCAACGAGGCGTCGTCCATCCTAAGGATCAAGGGACTGATCCCTAACTTGGGTTCAGGGGACGTAACGTTCCGTCCAAGAATTGGTGACCTGATGGTCCCTTCAGGATAGTGGACAAAGTAAGTGATTCATACACAGTACTTGTAAACGGGTGTTAATTTACAAAAAAGACATAATAATAAACTTTTTTCGTATATTATACACACACATACACACACACACATATATATATATATTATAAGATCCGATACCTATATAGTATGAAGTAGTGAAAAACACAGTTTAAAATACGATAAGATTGTTACAATACTAGGGAGAGATCAGAATAGGACTAATAAAAGAGTTCTTTACGAGGATCTTTCTATACATTTGAAAGTCTAAGGAGGTTAGACTTAAAATGAGGGTGGTCGTGCACCTTTTTCCGAACGAAGGGACTTGGGAGTAATTGTAAAAATTTTTGATTAGAAGGAGTTAAACCTTCCGTTTTTTAATTTACCCTTGAAAAGTAGGAACAAATGGAGTGTAGTCCGAAAGAAACGTAAACCTGACAACTCACAAAAACAGATATAACCCTTCGGGAAACTTCAAGTTTGTTAGACATCAGAAGTGCATTAACAAGACGGCGGGTCGAGACCCGAATCACCATTAATCTTTCCTGGTCGGGATGCAGGCCGCCGTCTATCTACCCCTTTCTAAGACCAACGGGCAGGTCTTGACAGATACCTCGACCTGTGACTCTTGGTCTCTCTCTTCTCCAATCGTCCGGTCCACATCGGCTCCGAGTACCGTCCCACGTCCCGACTGACTCCCCCTTTGACCCAGAACAAGACTACCCGCCCCGGTACGAGTCATTTAGGAATTAGGTTAAAAGACAACTACCCGCCTCGACACAAGGGAGGGACGATAAACGGACCCCGGTTTGATACCACCCCGTCGCGGTGAAGTCTGTGTTGACCTCTACGAGTCTCTCGAGTTTGTTTGGAGTACGCGTGTCTCCGACTCTGTCTTGACACAAACTCGTAGAGGACGTCTCCATGCCCGACCGCCACCAGACGGCGCCCCTGTCCCCGAGACCCACGTCGTCTGAACCCACACCTTTTTCGGGAGAATCTCCTCCAACGGTAATTGGGGTGGCATCTCGACGGTCTTGCATGTGTCCTGACCCTTTATCCGAGAACCTCCCGTGTTTGTCTTCGGACACGTGGTCCTGGGTCCTCCTTCCTCTCACTGGGGTGTCCTCTGACGGGACCCGAACGGACACCCACAGCGCTCAGAGGCCGCTCCGACGACGTCCCGACCCCCGTGACTCACGTCGTCACGTAGTACCCTGGAAGACTTCCTCCAGCGGTAAGAGAAGTAATGGAGGTGGTATCAAACCGGGCCTATTTATCGTCCCTCCCTTGTGTCGATGTGGGTGGTTGTCTTTTAACTAACTTCTAAATGACTCGTACCGAGGTGGGTAGTCTTGTTCTGGGTCAAAGGGGGAGTCAGTCAGAGAGGGAAGTCCTTCGAAGGTATTCGGAGAATAGGAAGAGGTAGTATCCCGTCTGTCTTACTCTTGGTGTAAGTGTCTTTTCCTTGGTTGGATTAGTGTACCTGGTGTCGGAACAGATTGAGTTTCTTTGATACTCGGTACGGGACGCCCTGGTGGGTTCTGCCCGCCCAGTACCACCTCTCCGGACTGTCTTGCACCAGGTGACCCCTTCCCTTGCCGTCCGGTGAAGTCATAACAACGGAACTCTTGGGGTACTTGTCATACTTTTCCGTTTTTCTATCCTATGACTTTCTCCTTTCGGGGTCCAGCCATCCACGGGTGATACGACGACCTCTAGTCACCTCTTTATTGAGGTCTTTCTTACTTCCCTACCTCGGTTTCGTTTTTGTTGTGGGTTGACACCTACACTGACCACTACCTTCGTTCCAGGCTACGCCATTTTTATAACGTATCCTTGGACCTTACAATCCAGGTACTTAGTTCCGTTTAACCTTCACTAGTTTGTCCTCTACCGTACTCACTTGTAGTTATAAGATCCTTAGTCGCTTGATTTTACCTGATCTTACTCACTTAAATTGAGTCTACTGTTAATATAGATGATGACACCTGTCCTTAGGAATCTTCTTTACCTCATCGGTAGTACCAGTTGTTTTCTCAATTTTTGCGTCATGAACCTACGTTAGAGTTTTTACTGTCTTACTAGAGACAAGTAAAGGTTCCGTTTGGTAAGTTATAGTGTCATTAGGTTCAGATACGGGGTTGGTCATTACGACTTCTTCGACTTCAACTTCTGGATACTCTTGAAGATCTTGATTGTAGGTTTTTTTCTACGGGAAAAGTAATATCCCCTGACCTTATGTTTTCATCCTTCAGTTCTTTGTGGACCTCGTTGTCCGTTTAAACCGGAACCTCATGTCTTACTTCGTCCCGTTTCCGATTATCTCAAAACGGTTCTCTTACGTGACCAGTATCGTTTGTAGGAGACGGTTGTTGTGTTCTCTTGTGAGATGTGTACCTGTAGTGGTCTACCAGTTGTGGCTTTAGTCTAACTAATATAAGAAACGTCGGTTTCCACCTCAAGATGTGTCAGTCGTTTTTGTTCTGGCCCTCGACTGACACCGAGTCTAGTACTTGAGGAATAACGGTTTAAGTCTGAATTTAACTTCTTTCATCCCTTTTGGAGATCTGGTGAGTCCATACTGGATTTAGTTTAGGGATTGCTAATGTGTCACTTTCACTCTTTATCTAAATTCCCTGATCTAGACTATCTGTCTCACGGACTACTTGATACCTGTCTCCAAGTACTGTAACATGTCCTCTGTCCCTCGTTCTGGTAGGGGTTCTTTTTCTTTACGTTTTTCCGTTTTACCAACAGACTTCTCCGGAATGTTTATCGACACTTTTCTTCTCTTCACTTTCCGTTTCCTCTTTTCCTTTCTATATGGGTAAACTTACGTCTCAAGGTTTCTTATCGTTCCTCTGTATTCTTTCGGAAGGAGTCATTAGTCACGTTTCTTTATCTTCTTTTGATATCTTACCCTTTCTGATCTCTAGAGAACTTCTTTTAATCTCTATAGTTCCCTTATAAAATACGTTACTACCCAAGTTATTTCCTGTCTTTACCATACCTGGATTGTCTTCGTCTTCTATAATTCTTCACCGTTCTTATGTGTCTTCTTGACATGTTTTTACTAGAAGTACTGGGTCTATTAGTACTACCACACCAGTGAGTGATTCCGGTCTGTAGGACCTTACACTAGTTCGTCCGAAATCCTTCGTAGTGATGTTTGTTTCGATCACCTCCACTACCTTAAGGTAAACTCGATAAAGTTCAGGATTTTCTACTACGACACTTTCACGACGAGAGTTATACGGTCGTTTAAACCTTTTGAGTCGTCACCGGTGTCCTGACCTTTTCCAGTCAAAAGTAAGGTTAAGGTTTCTTTCCGTTACGTTTTCTTACGAGTTTGATGGCGTGTTAACATGAGTAGAGTGTGCGATCATTTCACTACAAATTTTAAGAGGTTCGGTCCGAAGTTATTATGTACTTGGTACTTGAAGGTCTACAAGTTCGACCGAAATCTTTTCTTCCTCCTTGGTCTCTAGTTTAACGGTTGTAGGTGACCTAGTACCTTTTTCGTTCTCTTAAGGTCTTTTTGTAGATAAAGACAAATAACTGATACGGTTTCGGAAACTGACACACCTAGTGTTATTTGATACCTTTTAAGAAGTTCTCTACCCTTATGGTCTGGTGGACTGGACGGAGGACTCTTTACACATACGTCCAGTCCTTCGTTGTCAATCTTTACCTGTACCTTCTTGTCTGACCAAGGTTTATCCTTTTCCTCATGTAGTTCCGACATATAACAGTGGGACGAATAAATTTAATATACGTCTCATGTAGTACTCTTTGCGACCCGACCTACTTAGTGTTCGACCTTAGTTCTAACGGTCCTCTTTATAGTTATTGGAGTCTATACGTCTACTGTGGTGGGAATATCGTCTTTCACTTCTTGATTTCTCGGAGAACTACTTTCATTTTCTCCTCTCACTTTTTCAATCGAATTTCGAGTTGTAAGTCTTTTGCTTCTAGTACCGTAGGCCAGCGTAGTGAAGTACCCTTTATATACCTCTTTGTCACCTTTGTCACAGTCTGAAATAAAAACCCCCGAGGGTTTAGTGACGTCTACCACTAACATCGGTACTCTAATGTTCCGCGAATGAGGTACCTTCTTTTCAATACTGGTTGGATCTGTCGTATAATTTTTCGTCTCTGTAAGGAAACGGTTGTCTCCAGACAGATCAATTCCAATACCAAAAAGGTCATTAGTACATACCTACACCCTTATATTTCTTTCGACTCGTGGCTTCTTAACTACGAAAACTTGACACCACAACCTCTTCTGAGAACTCTCAGGGAACCTGACGTTCCTCTAGGTTGGTCAGGTAGGTTTTCCTCTAGTCAGGACTCACAAGTTAACCTTCCTGACTACAACTTCGACTTTGAGGTTATGAAACCGGTGGACTACGTTTCTCGACTGAGTAAACTTATCTGGGACTACGATCCTTTCTAACTTCCGTCCTCCTCTTCCCCTGCTGTCTCCTACTCTACCAACCTACCCTAGTGGTTCAGTTACCTGTAAGTCAAGTCAAGTCAAGTAAAGTCAACGAATCAACCCAGGGTGAGAAACGTTGGGGTACTTGGAGTCGTGTGGTCCGGAGGGACAGGTAGTGGTTGAGTGTATCAAATGGGTTTGAGCACAGGTGACTCAGTCACTACGGTAGGTTGGTAGAGTAGGAGACAGCGGGGGAAGAGGAGGACGGGAGGAAGAAAGGGTCGTAATTCAAACCCGTTTGAGACCCTCAACCACTACCTGTCCCTCCGGACCACGCGACGTCAAGTACCCCAGCTTTTCTCAACCTGTACTGACTCGCTGACTTGACTTAACTCCAACGTCCTTCAAAGACTTCTGATCTGTTAAGTAAGAAAAAAGAAATATGAGTCATGGAACTATACAGAAGAACAATTAAATCGTTACAAATAACTACTTAGCCCCTCGACCTACTTCCACCAGTTTCCATGTTTGAACAGTAATATCTATGATCGTTATATTACATGTTCCACTACTGCTAACAATCAACTTTAGACTTGCATCAATTCTCTCTAGAACTCTCAAGAATAGTGTTCTTTTCTTGTAAAAAAGAAAAAGAGGTAGACATACTCTATTATTTCAACTAATTTGACTAATACCATTAGTAAAGTGTTATATACCTTTAAATTTTTTTTGCGTTATAAATAACTAGTGGATGTACCGTAATAAAATCCGGGACTCCTACACTTTGTCTGTCTTAAGGACACGGGTATCTCAAATGGAAGACCACACCCTTCTCATGTTTATTCATTTTATACTTCATGTTTTATATGATACAACCTACCACTATTCACCAAGTCTATCTTCTATCTTCGTTTCGTCCTTTCCCCCTAACCTTTCTACCCCCATACACACACATAAGACTTTATCCCATCAGTCCCTTCCGGGTCGACTCTTCCACTGTAAATTTAGTTCTGGACTTCCTCCACTCCTCCACTTTGTGTACCTATAGACCTACTAAGTTACCATATGTTTTCTTACCTTTTCTAAGAGACGAAGTTGCCAAAGATGTCAGATGTCGTCGACCCTCTGTTCATATTTTTATTAACACCATCACATGTACTATCGCTGACTTGTTGTCGTTGTATACTGCTGGAAGATATTCGACATTACCAGATATTTACCTTCTGCAAAAGTCATTTAATGTGTATTTTGACAATTGTTCTTGTTCTAGTACATAGTCGTAATAAACAACAGTGATTCAGGACAGGCTGAGAAACGTTGGGGTACCTGACGTCGTGCGGTCCGACGGGACAGGGAGTGATAGAGGGACTCAAACGAGTTTGAGTGCAGACAACTCAGCCACTACGGTAGGTTGGTAGAGTAGGAGACAATACGGAAGAGGAGGGCGGAAGTCAGGAAGGGTCGTACAGAAAAGGTTACTCAGTCGAGAAGCGTAGTCCACCGGTTTCATGACCTCGAAGACGAAGTCGTAGTCAGGAAGGTTACTGATAAGTCCCAACTACAGGAAATCCTAGCTGACCAAACTCATAGCCCGAAAGGACCACCGAGTCTCCAATTTCGCAGACGGACCTTACACCCTCTGGGTCGAAACCAGGGACCCAACCCTTCTAAGGGGATCTCTTCCTTTACCGTTGGGTGAGGTCATGAGAACGGACCTCTTAGGGTACCTCCCTCCTCGGACAATCCGATGTCAGGTACCCCAGCTCAATATTACATATATTTTACTATTTGATATGTTATGTTGATCTTTTAGACTATCACATGTTAAATTCCCAATTAACAAATCTAGATGTACCATGATCTTTGTGACACTGAAAAAAAAAGGAGGATTCTCTCCTTTCTCCACGAAGGTTGTGTACCCTTTTGTGAACTCCGGACACGAACCTTCAGGTGAATAAAAAAAAACACCATTCCATCCCATATTAGTCATAAACACCCATCTTATCAATAACGAGAGTCTTCGGTCTACAAAGCCTCTTTAGTAAACGTTTGGGTACTCAATAAACGTACAACAACTCCAGTTTTCCAGAATCTTGATTCAAAAGAAAGAAAGAGACGTAAAATGACAGGGTGTTCTACATCTTGAACACCCTTATTTACTGCAACTGGAAAATTTGTTTGTTTGCTTTCTTTCTTGTTTGATAACTTGATAAGCGTAAGATGGATCTAGGACCCTAAAGACCCAGTGAGACTTCTTCCAGAAGTCCTTGGATCGGAACCAATGTCTTTTTTTTTTTTAAAAAAAAAAGTGGCCTTCTTCGTCCAATCCCGACCTTTTTAGTCAGAAAATCATCTTGAGAATACTCGAAGGACCGCGAGGTTCCTAAAAACGTTCCAACACTCAAGTGGGTCGACTAGTAGGACGGTCTCCCGAAAGCAGATTGAGACTTTCGAACGTTATGTGAATGTCAGGTGCAGAGTCGTCTGTTCCTTCCGGGACTAGGGCAACGAATAGCAGACCCAATCTTCCCTCCCACACAGTCCACGGGTCGCGACCGGTTCGTGGTAGGGTAAGTGTGTGGGTAAGTAAGTCGTTCATAAAATAATACGCGTATAAGTCGCGGTTCGTCTCCAGCCGCGGGCGGTCAAGCAGGCCTTGAGAACGCCCACTCCCCGCGTCTCGGCTCTTGAAGGTTCAAAAGTCCGGCCCCCAGAAGGGGCGCAGAAGGGAGGTCGCCTCATTGCTCTGTTTCTGAACGGGAGCGGCCTTGGGAGCCGGGGGTCCCGAGGGCGCGCCGACGAAGAGGTGAGGGGGCGGGCTCCCCCGCGACGTCGCGGCCCGCGAGCCGGGCGGGGACGCGGCCCGGGGCGAGCCGAGCCGCGACGCCCGCCGTGGCGCCGCCATGCAAGGGGGCTCGGCGGGAGGGGGAGGCGCAGCCGGGAGGGGCGGCCACCATCCGCGGCCTTCACGGCGGTAAAACCCCACAAGACGAGACCGCCGCCGCCGTCGCCGCCGCCGCCGCCCTGCGCCGCCGAGGGGGCCCTGAGCCGGAGTCGTCGCTCCGCCGCCGCCGCCGCCGCCGACGCCTCCGCGTCCGTCGTCGACTCCGCCGCCGCCCGACTCCACGTCGGCGACCACTCACGCCGCCGGCGCCCTATTGCCCGGCGCGCCCACCCTCCCTTCCCCGTCCTCCCTCCGCGGCGCCCCGCCCAGGCCAGGCCCGCCGGGGCGCCCCAGTCGTCCCGGGGAGGGCCGCGCCGGCGAGGCCGAAGGGGCGCCGGGGACCTCCGTCGAGGCGCCAGAGAGGGGCCCACAGCCCCAGGAGGCGACGGGCCCAGGGCCGCGCACGGAGCCGCGGGTACCTCTGGGCGGGAGGAGCACCGGAACGGGGAACGGGCGCGGGAAACGGAAGGGAGAGCCCCGAGGCTCCCGAGCCAAGGGACGGGGCCCCCATCGAGGCAGGAGGAAAAAAGGCCGGCGGCACGGTCTGGCTCCGACGGACGGGCCCTGTGGGGAAGGGACGCGGACAGCGGGGTGCACAAGAGCCACGAATAGGAACCCCATCCCCACCCCACAGGGGTCCTGGGGGCGGAGACCTCCCGGCGCGACGAAGAGACCTCGAAGCCCTCGGGGGGTCAAGGAGCGGGGTCTAGGCGATCCCGGAACCGAGTGGGAGGGGGGTGCAGTCCACGAGTGGGTCAGTACCGGATCATCGACCCGACCTAAGAGCGTGGGCCCTCGCGGCTCTCGTGCCGGCCCACGAAAGAAGGAAGCGATTTCCTGGACGAAAACCTTAACTTCGAAGACCGCAGAAGCCAACGCCAAGAGGCCCGTCCTACAACAAAATTAAGAGCTCCTGCCAACAGGTCCGAGCTTCGTCGAAGAGAAACCAAATCCGAGTAGGGGCATCACCTCCCCGTCCACCATCCCAAAACCAGCCTCCTCCGACGAAATCGTTCTACCTTAGGATAAAAAAGAAAAAGAGCGGTCGTTTCAATTACGACATGAAAATAATGGAAGCTCACTCTTCCGACGGATCATCACAGTCAGTCGCACCTCACGAAATATTACGAACGTCACATTCTCCAATGTCTGTGGGCTACTTAGGAAACGCTCTTGAAGTGGGGAATTATTTCCAGAAAAGCGAAAGAAACTACGAGACATCCAACTTCTCCGAAATCAACCTAAGAGACCGGAAAAGGTGTTCACACTGTAGAGAGCCTCCCCATAACGGTTCAAAGTCACAGAGGACTTTAAGAGCGACTCCTTCCCAGCAGAGACTCTTGGTGGTTCCCAAGAAAGGTGAAATTATAAGTGCTCAGGTGAACCTTTTATTAGGTCAACGGTATCGCACGTATTTGATAACGAGGTCGAGGGAGGGGATGCCGACACAACAATGTAAGAAGATTGAAATGAATATTCAGACGCCAAAGAGGAGCATTCAATCGTCTCTAACTTCGCGACGACCATCCCTTCGCTTCGGCCTCGAAAGTCGACAACGAAGTTGGTCCTTCAACTCAAAGGGTCGCCCGAGAACCGAGAACTGACGGGTGTCGGAGAAAGGTAACTTTTACCGGGAACTGGGTCTCGTGTCCGGAGTCGAAGAAAGGTTAATAAGTAAGTGAAAACGGGTGCCCCAAAAGAAGAGGAGTCAACCATAGATCTGAATTTTAGGTAAGCGACGACTCCGATCTACTCGACCACTCTATCTTATCGAAAAGGTTGGTGAAGTGAAAAGTCTACTCCTTTGCCTCGGAGTCGAAGGTCTAATGAACGAATCCTGTCAAAGTTGTATCTAATTTTTTATATATATATATACATATATATACTACTCGTCATTACGTCTAACGAGAAATTCTACACCACCTTGCCTTTCCTGAACTTCAACCTTCCGGAATTAACAGTAGGGACGAGACAATGATCGGTATGTCGGACCTGGTTCACAGAACGAAACGTGGAGTCAAGTAAGAGTAGACACTTTACATCCCTTAGTACTGACAAAGTGTACCATGGTCAAGTCGAAGTCACGTCATCACACCATAGTCTCCGTCTGTCACTTTAAAATTCGGTCTTACTAAATAAGAAGACTGTCAATATAAAGAATAATGTCTTCAATGTTTACGTAATAATTTTTACGTCTATGCGGTCTTTCCCTCTCGAAATGGGAATCAAGGTGGTGAGTCTCCACTAACCATTACAAATCAGAAATACAGTGATAGAGAAAAATATACATCATCTTTTTAAATAATAAAATAGTTTTATCCGAATAGGATCAATTATCAAAACACTACACAAAAATCCTAAATTATTATCCACTATCCGTAATTGTTGATGTATAATTTACTACGACACAAATATCGAGGTCGTGTACACTCAATCCGGTCTCCGATAGGGTCGTACCCTCGACTCTTAAACGAGAAAATTTATACGACCCGACTTTCCTCTCCTCTCCTTCCCGTCTCTGGACTGTAAATAATATACAGATGACACACTAAAAAAAAAAAAGGATAAATTTTTATAAAACCGAGACGACGACTTGCATCTTAGACTCAGAACTTAAGACACGGGAAAGGACACTGACGGTCGCATCGAAGAAATTGAATTGAAAGGACCCTCCGGTCTGTATCATGTATTGTTCCTTGACCCTCCAATTTCCACCACCACTACACGGAACCCCTCTCTTCTTTTTCCCGACAGTGTACCTCCGACCCCACTTCTTCAACCTCCTTCGTCTTCGCATCCTAGGAGAAACTCGAGGTCCTAGACCCATGAAGGTTGTATAACGAGAGAAAAGAATTTGGTCGTTTACTATCTTAAACCAATTTGAGACAAAGGAGACGAAAAAATTTTTGTCGAAATAACTCTACATTAAGTGTATGACATGTCAAAACATCAAAATCATATAATGTAATAAAAATTTTAACACTATTTTAGATTGTGTCAAAACGGTAAGATTAGTAAAAAAATTACACCGTATTTCGCGTATTGGACTTTGAATGGCAGGACTAATAAAAACTTGCATATCAAGACATCGTAATTGAACAATAACGGTTCACCACAGACTGAGAAAACGTTGGTAAACATGATATCGGGCGATCCGAGGAGACAGGTACTTTAAAGGGTCCGTCCTTTTGACCTCACCCAACAACGGCTAAGGAGGAGATCCCCTAGAAGGGTTTGGTCCCTAACTTGGGTACAGAAGACGTCTCTCCTCTCAACAAATGGTGACTCGGTAGTCCCTTCGGGGACCGTAATTCATGTAAGTATAATTACCTTTTATCTAGAGGTCTTGAAAAAGTACAAGATTTAGACTTTAATATATAGGTAGTTTGTTGAGGGTAAAAGAAGGAGAAGAGGAGTGGGGTCGGTAAGTATTGACGGTAAGACGAATGATGAAGATACTTAAACTGCTGAAAAGATAAATATTCACCGATAAACACTGACCCAAGAAAGTGAATGATCTCACAGAAATTCCGAGTAGACACAACATCGTACACCGTCCTAAAGAAAGGGAAATTTCCGACTTATTGGACAATACACTTATACGGTGTGAAACGGACATATAAACAGCTACCTGTGTCCAACAAAGGCGGAGGCCCGGTAACACCAACCGCGACGACGCTCATACCGACAAGTTAGAGAAGGCCGACCACGAGTCCTCACCCAACCGACCTCGCACCCCACCAAAAGACGACTTCAGAAACTCCTCGGAGACATGACAAAAGGTTCCTAATGTGACAGTGTGGTAGGGTGTTCGTCACGCGTTCTCAGGTAGGTAGAGGGGTCCGAGGGGTCGCAAACAAAAGAAAAAAACCGGTGTGGTACCCCGTACGCCCTAGCATCAGGAGGGGGGCTCTGACTTGGGACGGGGCACCGACCTCGTGTCTCAGGAGCGGTGACCTACGGTTCCAAGAAGAGACTGGCATCAGTAAGATTGCCCACACTCCTGAGGCACACCAAAACTAAACGTAAAGACTGATTACTAGTTGTAGAAAAGTATACGAACCACTGGTAAAGATATAGTCGAAACGTCTTTACGGACAACTTCAGGAAACGGGTAAATTTTTTTATTTTTTTAAACCCACCACAACTCCACTTCGAGAAGTAAACGAGACTTACAACCGGGGAATCGTCTACAGACTCCGAGTGTGTGTGAAAGCGGGCGCGGAAAGGTGAGACAGCACAGGAAACAAAAACGAAAACATCGGACACGAAAACCACAGAGTAGGGTCTTTGGTGACGGGTCAGGTCACGGGACTTCGAATCGGGGACAAAAGAAGAGGCTCAAAGTATCCAAATCCAGTAAAAGTGGAAAAAAAACCGACGAGGTACGGTGAACCGAACGTCCTAGAGTGAAAGGGCTTCTCGTCAACTTGTCCCCGGTGTTGTCACGTTCGGGCTTTAGGAGTCGTGATCCGGCGATCCCTCGAGAGGGGTAAAGTTCTCACGTCACGTTGTTGTGCTTCGTGTAAACAACGCGTCAGTAGCAGAGACGGACAAAGGTTTCACGAAAGAAGTTGGGCTCGTCTTTTAGACATTGGTAATTCATTATTGGTAGGTAACGAGGGAGGAGGATCGGGGACCATTGGAGTCCAGACGACCGTCAGGGACACTCAAATGGACAACACCTATAAAGTACATTAACCTTAACACGTCACAAATAGGAAAACACAGACCGAATAAAGTACACCGTGTCAAAAGTCTCAAACAGGTACACATCGTCCATAATCCTGAAAGACACCAACTTCAGGAGACGACTAACTTCAGTCCCTGTAGAGGAAGTAGAACCATAGAACGGGAGAGAACCACGAGGGATTTCCGAGAACTTAACCAATCTTACGAACGAGAAGTACCCTTAACGGTTAATGTCCCCCTACAGGTGTCTAAGGGAGTCTAGAAACTTTGTATAGTCACACGAATTTTCATACATTGTCATTGGGTCTAGTGCTAATAGTCGTAGTGAAGATTAAACACCAAATATACATGTCCTCTTCGTGGTGTACTTCCCTTTCTTTTCCGTTCAAAGACGAGAATGACACATTGAACGTGCTCACGAAAAACGAGGTCCCCACCCGTCCATAGGGCCATCAGGTATGACACATCTCCTTTTCAGATATCTGGACCGCAAATTACCGGATGAATCTTAATTATTACTTATGAAATTCCCAATCTCGGAAGACTTCCAATAGTATTCGGAGGCTCAGACAAAGATATATAAGTCTCATAAGAGTGCCACTTTCCGAAAGAAGAATGCTACTCGAAAAGGAACAAATAAACCTTCGAATATTGACTAAAACTCGACGAACTGACAGATGAAAAGGAGAGACGAAAAACCTGCATCGGAGGTTGAGGAAAAAAGAAGGAGAGGTGATTGTTTTCCTCGCACTAATTATAATTAAGAACCCTGCACTCTACTTGACCTTCAAAATACACCAATTGAGACAACAGGATTTCTCCACAATGTCCGAAGGGTCATGAACTACGTGCCCTAAAATGACATCACAATCGCTCCTTAAATATATGGGGGGGAAAAAAAAATTACTAAATAAATCCCAGTATCAACGACGCGAGTCCGACAGATCAATCTCTCTCGTTCCCGATGAGAAATTAAGACCACACACCCGCAGAACAACGCCACCGAAAGGGTCACCGTCTCGTGCCAGAGAACCCGTGTGTCCAAAACTATCAAAACCGAGAGCCTGAGGTCCCGTGGGTCATTAACACCGTGTACCCGAATCAACGAGACTTCGTACACCCTAGAAGGACCAGATCCCTAGTTTGCCCACAGGGTAAGTAACGTTTCACCTAAGAATTACTGAATTGGTGGTCCTTTCGGGGAATGTAAGGAGAGAAAGTTTGTTATACTTGGTAAAAAAACAAGTCTTGATAAGGAACTAAGAACTATTAAAAACCATTATCAATTTTCATCTGACATAGTACCTTCAAGTTCATAAAGTGATATACAAACTTTATTGTTAATTGAAATATACATCCGGAAGAATCGTCTTGAATGTTTAAGACGATTAACTAACGATAATTATATTAGAACATAAATGGACGTGTGGAGAAGGATCTCCACGGTACCGGACGACTTTACAAGTTTCTCGTTCATTTTATGTTTTAAAAATATGATTAAAAAATTAACTCCATACCAACTAAATGTCATAATACAAAGTCTACATGCTGTCACTAAGTGTTAAAAATTTCCAAAACGGGGTAAATATCAATAGTTTATAACTGACATAAGGTTTTGTTCTTTAAAAAATTGTTTTGCACCTCTTAATTAGAGTATTAACTTTCAACTAAGATCCTAAAAACTCAAAAATTTTAACCAAACTTTAGACCAAACTTTCTTACTACACTGAACTTATCCCAAATACTCGTCTCGGACCGTCCCCATCCAAACTGTAGAGGTCGAGACCCGGAATTTAACCATTATAGTGACACACTGGCATTGTAAAGACGGGGGGGGGGGGTAGAAATTTTACCTCTAGTGGACCTCACCACTACACTCCTAACTAACTCTATTGAACTCGGCCCGCGACTCAGCACGGACCATGTCACGACTATTACGACAAAGGAAAAAGGTAGACATTTTTACCCGGATGACGAGGAAGCAACGAGTCATTACGTCAATTCGGTTTACTTTCTGCGTCAATCGTACCGAGCACACGGCGTGCATCTGCCATCGATACGGTCGCAAGGAAGGAAAGGGGGGAAAGTCCACACAAGACAACGTATAAAAGGAAACAAGTAACACCGAATCCCTATTCTAACAAAGGATTTCGGATTAAACACGTAGACTTAACAAAACGACCCTTCTCACACGAAAGGATACCTTTGAAAGTCGAGTGACAAGGGACACCTTAGGAACCGATTACACCAAGGCACTGTAGAAGTGAAACACATACAGTGTACCTCAAACAATTATCCGTCAGAAGACACAAGTATCTTTTGACTTTTTATGTTTACTCATATAATGACCTAAACGAGATCCCTGTGGACCAATATCTATTGATCAAAATCCGAACGCCTCTCCCACCTGAGATTATAAATCTCAACATTACTGTCTCCTACTCTACGAACCTGCCGTTGTGGCTGAGTTACCTGTACTCAAACACGTTCGAGACCCTCTACCACTTCCTGTCTTCGGACCACACAACTTGTGGTGCCCCAGTGTTCCTCAGTCTGTCGACTCACCGACTTACTTCTCTACTTTCTCAATTAACCAACATCGATAAACGAATCATTTGATAACATAGTTCTTAAGGATAGAGTCAAACATTAAATGACTTCTGTCAAAAGAACTACTCTAGAAATATTAACATTGAACAGGAACGGAACTTTAACCGTCAACCGTTTCAGAGGAATTTCATGACCAAAGGATTGTCTCAATTAGTTGTCTTGACAACACATCAAACAAACCTAAAAGACCCCCCACGTGCGTCGAACACCCTAAAATCAACGTCAACGGGTTGGACCCTAGCTTGGACCCGGGTGACTTCACCTTCGGGACTCGGACTTTGTGACCGGGCGGTCCCTTAAGGGCACGAGACATCAATGACAAATTGGACGACGCGACACCTTCGGCGCTCGTATGTAAATAAAAATTGAAGAAACTCAAGGTCTGGACATTTTTAAAAGTTCTTACAAAACATAGGTACTTGAGGTGTAATTGAATTGTGCAAGAAAGACGATTCCTTTAGAAATTAAGAAGTTCTTACAATGGAGTGTCCGATCTTCCTATTTATGGTTTCAAAAAACCCCCCTAACGTTGTACTCGTCAAAAAGAAAAGAAGTATGAACGGTAACAAAAATTTAAAAGTATGTCTCTTGTACTGAAAGTATTTTCAATGTAATTTTAATCGGACATACGAGTCCTCTACTCTTTCAGATCAAACCCCTCTGGCTCATATTTTATAGAATGTAATTTACTAAAATTTCGTAAAGTTAAGAATCTTGAAACACTTCAAGACTACATTGGGAGTTAGTCGACTGGAAAAGGGGTGAAATGTTCTTTACCTGAGTGAAAATCTTGTCGTAAACTCAACATTGTAAAACTAAAAAGAAAATGAAGTGAATCTTTTACACCGTCTTCTATCCTTCTCCTTACCACTCAAGACCAAACCTCCGCCGTCACTCTAGATCACCTAGAGTTAATGAACCAAAATTATACGGAGAAACCCCTACACGAACATCCAATCACCACACCGAAATCTTTCTTGACAACCGATCGAAAAAGACTGGAGGTACCGACACAAGTCGAAACTTTTTTACCTCAATTTATAGTGAAGGGGGAGGTGTAACTTTGAGGTAACTTTAAAATAGGGGTCTAACCCTTTACAGAAATCAAACCCCTAATATGTTTTACTTCAAAAAACCAAGATTTCGACAAATTAAAATATCACAATCTGTAAATTAAAACTATCCAGACATCAAAAGTAAATGTATTGTAACAATGAGAAGTGGTTTCCTTAGTCACTTAATCTTTGACAGTGGTGAAAGAGTAACAAGAAAAATGGAAAAACAAAGAACACTCTAACTTCGTTCGAGAGCTTACACCCTTACACACTATAAAACCACTATTACGTCCCATTGATTATCAGATGACACTCATCTGACAGAAAAAATTGGGTCATCAAAAACCTGTAGACAATTCAAAAACGATCAAAGACAAAACATGTCTATTAAATCCGAAAAGGGTCAACAAAACACGAATGTCGAAAACATACACCCTTTGTAAGGAGAAAAGACAAGGTCAGGGGAGGGGTGCGTGATGACAGTAGGTCGAGTCGGACTCAACAGACGCACCATTGGCACGACCCAACCCACCCTATAATGGTCACTCTGTGGACACGACGGGATCGCCGGCGGACTCGGTCCTAGATCCCCTAGGGCCCCCACTGTCCTTCAGTCCCACCCCCACTGTCCGTGGAACTTTTACGCACCGGGTGCAAGCCGTCGCCCGTCCAGTGACGACGCGAAACTTCGTCCTGACGAGACACCGGATATTAGGAAAATTTGGAGTGCCGTGCGAAAGTCGATCCTATAAAGTGTCTTCTAGAAATACACCATTCTCTGACAGACAAGGAATCCAGGGATTAAGATCTGCACAGCGGCTTCGCTCTCCTCGTCCGTGACGCAGAACACGGGGAGCCGGGAGGGACTTGTGCCGAGATAAAGGCAGACAGCAAACCACGTGTCGACCGGAGACAGCACTTCGACAAGGACGGGTAAGTAAGACATCACACAGTATCCGATAATAAATCATAATTATATAAAAAAGTCACTCTAAAATTCAAAGAAAAACTCCTACGTCTGACGGAATAACGAATAAATCACATAATGTGTAGAAGACTCCTCAGTCCGTACGTCAGGGATGTGAGACACTGGATCGAGAAGAAAATTGTCAAATGACCTGGTGCCCGTCCGTGAATCGGATTCGACCCGTTTAGTCAAAGAGGATCCTTAAACTCTGACCTTGACTCTGCGTACGGAAGTCCCTTGTTTGTCCAGGTGGACTTAAGTCTCTTGAACCTTGTCTATCCGTCTACGGTCCCATGACGGTTTAAGTCCGAATATAGACACCTTCGTCCCTCCGGTCATACCCCCCCGCCCCACCCCCCACCCCCATTCTAAATGGGTCTTCCTTCGCGACGACTCTCCGAATATAGACACCTTCGTCCCTTCCGGTCATGTCCCTCCCTCTTCATTCAGCTAAATAGGTCTTCCTTCGCGACGACTCTCCATGTCGGGACCTCTCTCTCGGTGACGTCTGTGCACACCTTGCCTTCGGACCCACATCTTTCCGAAAGGTCCACACCGGGACAGTGTGAAGGACGGAAACCCAGGACAGAAAAGTCAATCACGGAAAAAACGAATTCTATCAAACCTCCTTTAAGAGGAATTAATGTTGGTTTTCTCGAAACCGATTCTGCGAATGACGTCTCGGGACGGATTGTAAAGAAAAAAAAATTAAAACTGTAAAGAATTTCAGTAAACTTAGAATCCTGTCAGTTCGGACCCTAGTACCGAGAAACCTTACAACGGAAAAGGGGAGGTGAGGGACGGGGCGGGGGCCCGACGAACCCGGAAAAGAAGGGGTGGACACACCGCGTCTGTACGTAAACACGACAGGGAAGACCACGTCTCACGAAGAGAGTACGAAACGGTCGAGTTCTACCTCCCGAGCCCGAAAAAATTTTTTGTTCAAAGATTACTAATAAACAAATGTTGAGCAAGAATCCGTACATTTTGACCATTATTTCATTATGACGATAAATTCTATCCTTTAAATTTCACTCGGTAGTAAAAATTTCTCAAAAAACACTCCGTATACTTAATCTAGGAAATAAGTAAAAGATCAATTTATTGTGTAAACGAACAAAGGACTAACAAAAGAGAAAACTCTTTTAACTACCTGAACTCACCTTGTGTTATTACACCCAACTTGCCGCCGACTTTGAGATTTGTTTCCCACTACCACTCACCGACACACGGGTCAACTACCTCAGACAGACTAGAGTCGAGTCAATCCTCGAAGCACTTATCAGACACTGCCCTCGCAGTGTCACTACAAAAAGACAAACTCTTTACAATTACTCCCCCTCTCCCTTCGAGACTCTTTCTGTCAAATTACGAAGATTAAACTGAAGAAAAAGAAGGACGCTAGTAAACCAAAGACAATTCAACTTTCTGAAATGTGGTCTCTTTACATTGTAACGAGATATGATAACTTTGTCCTCAATTTTTCTTTGTACCTAAACATATGTCGGTCCTTCCATATATCTACACGTCCCGTCCTTCTCGACTTTCAGTGATAAAATGTAACTTTGGGTTTAACAACGTTTATGTTGGAGTCATTACGACACGGAAGCGGAACACGGTGTCGTACACATATCATGACTCGGTTCGCGACAAGTATCTTCTGCAAATGTAAAAATGTCAGGTCTCACGAATGACCATATCCCGGGAACGTGTTTCATTCATTAGCCATTTATAACTTTATGATATATAGTTTACTGTTAAAACACAAACTCTGTCAAGTCAAGATTCCTAATCTTTATCCTTCCTTTGAAAATTCTGACTATAAGACACCGAGGTAAAGAAATTTAGTAACAGAAGACTTTTAACAGTCATGGAATTTCGAGGTCTCTCAAAAGACCCCCCTATTATTTTCGGTGAAATGTAACTTTCTTGTAATTCAACCGACTCTAAACATGATATTTTCGGAAACACATAGGATTTCGGAGTGCCGGCATACGACGGACCTGTCTCAGTCTCCGAGGAACTGTCGGGCCTAAGACCGAGACAAAAGACGTCGAGGTCTTTTATTCTTTTCCTCTTAGACTATGACAACCGTCAGACACGAGAGAACGAAAAGACCCGGTTCTGTACGTAAATTTTTATTTTAGTTCCTTTAACATTTGGTCATCATTTTTGTTTATTTCGTGGGTTCTCAAACGGAGAAGAGTCCAGGACACTGGACTCAGAGACAGACAGAGACCTACAGATTATCATTTGATTACACAGTTGTGAGACGAAACCCGAACAGAAAACAAGAAGGTTAAATTTCAAATACCCTTTACTAGTGCCTTTCTGCGGTACAAATGATAAAGTAATAACAAACATAGTTTACGGTACAAAGAAGTTATCGGAGACCTACGTTCAGAAAAAAAAAAAAAAAAAAACGAACGTTTGAAATGACTTTATTAGACCCAATATCTAACACCTCTAACCTAACCCTTTGACGAATTTTTATTGGGAGAACCTGGACGAGATCCTTTCGAACCCACTCATTTACGTAGTTTTGGCCTACCTCACAAAGACACCTTATAGGACTACGCACAAATGAAAATCAACGATCACATCGAACAGAGGAATCCAGAAAAAAAAGGGTGATAGATCTGGACATTTAAACACTAAACAAAAAATCCAATACTTAAGACAAAGTTGTGTAAAATAGAATGACCACAAATATAAATCCAAAAAGTTATTAATAATCACACTCTAGTTTCTTTCTAAAAACACTCATGTCCCTGTGCAGAAAGTCGAAACAAGGTTCATGGAACACCGAGAACCCCATTAACACGTAGTCCGGAGCCCATCCACGTCAAAGTCTGATAATGACACTTTAGTTCACGATAAAAATAATTACAATTAAACAGACCACATTGAAACGAAACCCAATTCATTCCGTATCTCTTTACAAAATAAGACTTAAGACTGCCGAGGAGAAAAGATTAGTTTGGCCTAGGTGTCTAATCGGAACATTTACTGGAAGAAAGAATTCCATAGAAGATTGTCTTACCCAGAGCCCCCTCGGACTCGGGGTCGTGTGTGAATCGACCCTCACTGTCAGGTAGAGGGAAACAGGTATGTGTCGTCTAAACCTCCGTCTGGACGTTAAATTTGAGACAAGACCAGACTTGTCACACTAAATAAAATATTATTCAAAACAAAAATACTAATAAGAGACATTACATAAAGACTGTCTTAGCACAATCGCTTCGACTTTAAAGAACTCCTCTTAGAACTAAACCTCTTGAAACTTCAGAACTACCCTTTTGTGATTTATGTCGAGGCGCCACACCACTAGACTTTTCTTTACTGTCGTATGTGTCCAGTACTCGGAAGTCACCCGAACACGAATAAACGAAGATACTTATCTCTCTAATTTTGAACTGACATTGAGTATTCTCACAGTAATTTTGTCCATTATAAAACAGTCTTAACATACGGTGAACCCTTTACTAGTGTCTTTCTGTGGTCACAGAGACGATAGCAATAACGAAAATAGCACGGTAAAAATTATCGGAGACCCACGTGAATGTTCAGACAAAAATTCTTACACACAAGTAAAAGCCGACACGAGGCAGAGACCACTCCACGTGCCCGAAGAGTGACACCACCGCAGAGGACGAGACCTCGGCCCCGAGACCTGAGTTTCGAGGACCCGAAGTCGTCCACGTCGAGGGCCCGAGACCTCGTGTCCGAACCACCAACACCGCGCACCTAAATCAACGGGGTACCGGACACCCTAGAAGGGTCTAGTCCCTAACTTGGACACAGAGGACGTGACTGTCCGACTAAGAAATCGTGACTCGGTAGTCCCTTCCTGGGGGGGGGGAAAGAAAAATTTCGAATGTTTGATGACTTAATTAGACCTAATGTCTAACACCACTACCCTAACCGTTTGAAGAATTTTTTATTGGGAAATCTGGACGATGTAAAGAATTTCCGTCGAACGGCTTCTTTTTTATCTAGTCCGAAAGACTTAACCATCTAGGTCTGGTAGTTTTTTACGAGACTGGTTTTCCCCCCTTTCGGACGACCTAGAGGGGGGGGGGGGGGGGGCCCNGGGGGGGGGGGCGGGGCCCTTAGGATTACCCAGGGGTACCATTGTTGGAGGAACGAATGTTGAACAGTAACATTGACAGTGACCTCAAGTTCTTTTCGGTCATATAGTTCTTGACACACCGTAATTGATGAGGAACCATTTTACGACAACGTGTAAACGTTGTTCGGTCTTTATCTTTCAATTTCCAAAATTAAAGACACAAGGTAATTAATCTACGAAATTTTTCGACGGATTAATACCATTCCACGTCATCACCCTTCCACCACCCACCGGCTCCGTCCGTATCCTCCTTCGGCATCCGAGTCTTACAATCCTAGAAGTAAAAGAAGAGAGTCAGAAAGTAAAACTTTCTCCTTTCACTTTACGGAATAAATTCAAGTGTATCTTCACCTTCGTCCTAAGGTTGGGCACCGAAGATTAAAAGGTCGCGACAAGACGAGAGACGGATGTGTAGTGTGAACGAAACGAAGATGAAAAGTTTTTGGCTCAGAGTCAAAGACTCCAATCCTTTTCTGGAATCTCCAGTACTTCCCTTTAAAAGGTAGGTTACCTCCTTAGGGAGGATGTCGTAGGACTCGTCGACCGGAGACGGAGAAGGGAGTCGACCCCAAATGGACAGATCAATCACTTTTGGGGTGAAGGATTGAAGTTTCTCTTCTATCAAAATGTACCGAAAGGGTAAAATTTCGATATTCGAAACAAAAAGATGGAATGTTTTATCGTTACCTTTTAGTCTGGACTTACCAAAAGTAATCGGACAAATAGAGGTCAATTCAGTAGAACAGTCAGTACTGTTCTGTCTTATTAAACAACTTCTTAATACAGCACGGATTTAGCATCTTGAATCTTTTCTATTACGGTATAAACCTTGTTCGATCAGGAAATTGTCGACCCTCCCTTCTCTATTATTTACGATATAAGTCGAATTTCATAAAATATTATACGAATAATTATTCTACTTTACTACCACTCGACTTCTCAAAACGACAAGAGTCTTCCGGAGTTTTCTCCGGAGTTTCATAAAATTTTCGTTTTAGTTCTCGATTTATCCGTTCCACAAAACACCCCCAAAAAAACCACCATGTAAACACTGGTAAAGACAGTAACAAATCTCATCTAAGTAAATGTGTCTTCACTCAAAACCTAAGTTTTGGTTATAATAAAACCATTAATAATTAACGTACATGGCTTTTTCCTAAAAAAATCCAGACAAAAGACCTATAGCAACAACGAGTTATACGGTCAGTAAACTACAGGGTAGTCATTCACGAAGTCGAAAATAAAGTGAAAAGAAGAAAGGATTGATGACCTTCCCATCATTGTCCATTTGTAAATTCTAATAATCGGACTCCAAAACAAAAAAAATTATGGAAAATTCGTTTCGTATTTACGTATAAAAGATTATTTCATATGTTTTTACTAAAGTCAAAGAATATTGGTACCTATAAAAAAGGAGCTTCTTAAATCGTACAGATTTTTACCTCTTAAACCGAGGTTACAATTAAAAAGAAAAACAGAATGGTCTTTTAATTTCACTTTTACGACAACCGTCAGAAAACGACAGAACTGAAGTTGTGTCATCTCTTACGATATTACTTTTACACCGACTCAAAAATCATAAGACCTTAAAGTACTGGTGGTCGTGGAGAACCAATACGTCGGTCCTATTAATTCCATTAGTTTATAAAATCAGCAATCGTCCACGTCGGACCGAGACTCTCTGTATAGATCAGGGTCGAAGTTGGGTCACGGGAAAAGGGAGTAAATGAAGTTTTGTATAATAAAAACAACCAAGACCAAGAATTAAGCTGGGCACCCAAAAACGTACTTTCAAGTGACACGTCAAAAAGAACTATTCTTTCATACGACCTAATGTCACATCACTAGCTCTGATCGACAACCTGGAGCACAAAGCCCACCCTCCACCCCTTACTCTCTCCTCCCTCCTCTCCTCCTCTTCCTACTCTGTCTCTCCCTCCCTCCCTACCGACGCAGACACGGCTCAACATCCGTTCTCTTGAAAGCAACCCTTGGAGTCACTCCTGCCACTGAGTAAACCCCGTAGGTCGATAGTTCACCATCCAGTCCCGCCCTGAAACTCAGGTGCGGGGTTTAAGGCACGGTAAAAGGAAACGAAAAGAACGAAAATCTCC
Organism: Capra ibex; assembly: GCA_006410555.1. Taxonomy (NCBI): domain Eukaryota; kingdom Metazoa; phylum Chordata; class Mammalia; order Artiodactyla; family Bovidae; genus Capra; species Capra ibex. The sequence continues at coordinate 4,583,051 of SJYO01033645.1, forward strand.
GAGTCTGAGTATTTTTATTACTTTTTTAAATAAAAATATTGGTGAGAAAAAGTACACCGCCATTTAAAAATTAACAATTAGTCAGTACATTCAAGTCACAGAGTAAAATCTTCAAGAGTGGAACTCAATTCCCCCTTTTACCCGTATAGACACTTGACGAGACTGATCCAAACAAACACATGGAATGGATTCGACAAAAATGGACAAAAGAACAATTCTTCATCCTCATCAAATTGGGATTGTCTTCACCGTACCTTCATTACCAAAATTCCATCCATCGTAAGTATCGTGGAAGTCCAGAAACGTTTCTTTACATACCGTAAGGATACCCGTTTATTTACTCCCGTAGGGAGGGTGCCCAGTAAATGATCTACTCTTTTGATCTTCAACGTAGGAATAAACCAAGGAATACTCTTTACCACACCGTACTTTCCGACGACAGAGGTAAGGGGGAAGAGGGAAGAGGGATTCCAGACCGGGACTAGAGACGAGGGTCCGGGTGTCGGCAGGAGAACCGACACTGGAGTGGATTAGGATTTGTCGGCGGAAGGTGTTCGAGGATCTCTCTCTCTCTACCGGTCAGAGAGGACCGACCGAACGTCGGTCACGGCGGAGTGGTCCACCAGACGAGACACCGGCACAGGAGAACACCGACCCGGGTGTAATTTCGGACAGGGTTTACGGCAGAACTATACATACAGGAACGATCGTCAGAACAAAAAATTCGGAGGTAAATGTCCAACTAAGGGTCACCCACGTCTCGGTACAAGTCTTTGAAAGACTATCGGACTAAAAAGAACAGAAAGTAGAGAAACGAAGATAAATACAAGAAACACGGAGAAAGAACTCGAACGCGGAAGACGTATCGACTGAGATAATATAGTAGAAACTCCGACGTTTTATTTTCAACCTTCTAAACTTTCAAATTCAAGGGTCTTATTACAACAGCGGGTGTAACGTGTATACAGTGTAAAACTCAAATGATCAATTCGGAGATTTATACGCGAAATATATGTCATACACGTCACACTACTGAAACCAACGGTACTCTTGGATTTTTAAAATCCGAATTTACCAAGTCATTGTCTGTGTAAAAAAAAGAGAAAGTAACAGAATCTCCATCCGATCGAAAAAGAAACTAGATTACATGAAAAATGTTTAACTCCATAATCAGTCACAGACAAGAGTCCATAGTGGAGAACGACTGTGCCACCCATCGAAGAAACAAAGAGATAATAGTCAGAGGAAATAAGGTCAGAAGGTACGAGATCAAAAAAGGGACAGACAGAGGATAATGAAACGATGTCCTATCTTAATCTTCATCCTTTGACCTTCGGAACGGAAGAATCTTTTTTGTCATATGGACCATTCTCTCCTTGACAGATCACCCTGTTGGGATTCGTGTAGATGGCTTAAGGTGAGTACATTCGGATGACACTATTCGACACCACCATTTTAAACGAATTCCCTTTTTTTTTTAAAAAAAAGGACTTGGTTACATGATCTGAAGAAGAAGAAGAGAAAAAAAAACATCAACTCCATACCAACTAAATGTCATAGAGCTCTTAAAAAATTTTTCTTAATACTACAATCAGACAGTAGATTTTGTTAAGTCTAAGGTGAACTTAACCTTATATAATAAAACTTATTAAAGAACCGGTCTCACTGAACAAATAAAAACTGATTCAAATCAGTACTTCTAAGGGAGAAAAAACCTGATCCTTCATCTTCTCCTCTACTGTCATACAATTGTTTGATATATAGCAAACGAGAAACTAAGAATTTGGACAAAACGTAGTATCTGGGGGGAAACTATCAAGTACCTTGATAAAGGGATGTTTATGTTAAATTCATGTATTTATAAAAACGTATATATACATTTTAAAACGTGTATTATATCATTTTAAATACCTTAGGTACTTTATGGGTCCTTAAGACATCCAGACACCTGGGATTTGTGCCTGAGGACTAGACCGGGTTACGGTCAAAAGTGGACTCTTACACCCATAGTCCTTTCTTTACTGAACGGTTTCCGGTTTGATATCCACACAAATCGGTACAACTAAAACACTAATACGAAATTAGTGGGAACCACATATATCAACACTACAAAACGTAACACAAATAAAAATGTATTCATTAGAATTACCTATTAATTTCGACACTACAGTAGGTCTTTCATCGTATAATCAGGTGTCATACGATGTAAAACCCTTTAGTTTCAAGGACATTATCCGGGCCAGTCTTATTTCATTCACATATTCGGTGGTCGTGCCGATGCTCCAAAAATTACTTTGCAACTCGTCAACGCGTAGACGCGAAACACCCTGTACGGACCTGACGGAGACGACGACCCTAGGACGACACGAGAAGACGTTCGTGTAGTTTGTCCCACACCTGTTCCGAGACGGAACGTGGTCCCCTAGGTCCTCCACCCTAACTCTCTAGTCACATAGACACTAACCCGGAAAACGAGTAGTCATGACTTAATACATGTCTTCCGTGTCTCTTCTAAAGCTTACCAATCAAACGAATACTTTATGTCATTTCATTTATTAATTGCCACCTGGTTAATTAAAATTCCTAAACTTTCCAAAAGGAAAAAACTCAAAATCCCTTTCGTAAAACGACCCCACGATGGGTCATACAAACTCATAAATACAGGGTATTCGACCTCCTAACACGTGTGTGCATTTCGTCCGTAAAGTCACTGTCTCTCCTTGATCCGTCACGACAGAAGAGGTCTCGAGGGGAAGTACTGACCCACTGAATCGTTCACAAAACAGTAGTTTCTATAATTTTATGTGTGAGTCATAACCAACTAAGTAACTCTCGATTTCATGTCTTAGAAAACTCCGGTAGTTGTTACGTAAAGAAAGTAAGAGACCGACGCCGTGGGGGGGGGGGGGGNGCCGGGGGGGGGGGGGGGGGCGGAAAAAAAAAAAAATTGGTACGTAAAGAATAGACACCTCTCAAATGAGACCGGTGTTTACTTCGAAAAGTATATACGAAATGTAACTCTACTTACACTTACTCAACAAGGTTCATCTTATTAAAAATCTTGTATTTGTAAACTACAAACCCTTTATGTAAAATTTTCAATATGTAACATTTTCAATATAGTCCTAAATAAAATTGAACATTTAGTCTTCTCGTGTTCTCTGGGCTTTACATCAGACTCTCAACCTTACTCTCAAAGTACGACTTCTGTGTCGGCTCCCCGGAAGTGTGTCTACACCTTATTGCAAAAAACGTACAATTTAAGGTCTTAAATTTACTGGTTAATTTGGAACACCACCGACGACGACTAACCCATTCTGCGACGGGACGATTTCACGAGTGTCACAGAAAGGACAGAGGACCCCGTCCCCCTAAGAACTACATATTCACTGACTTTAATAACCCTCCAAGGAACCGACTTTATCTTAGAGTTTGGAAAGAAGTTCATTGTCGGACACACAAAGACACAAAACAGACCTCGTACACTTGTGTCACGTACACACACTCTATTAACCCGAAAGTGACCGCCGGGGGAAAGTCGTCGGTACATACCTATTTCGACAAGTCCAGGGACGAGGAGGGAGGCCTCGTCCTAGACAAGACGACTTCGACGACGACGCGAAGAGTCGAAAGATATAAACAGGGCGTCGTCGTCCCCGTCGGGTAGGACCGAAGCCGGCCGAGTCCCGGGTCGGCGCCGAACGTCGCACACGAGAATGGACGAACGTAGACGGAAACATGTAAAGACAGTCCCTGACTCAAAAGTCTAATTTCTCCACTGGACAAACGGAACAAAACATAACAAAACAGTCAATATTTACCATTTCTTACAAAGTCTTAGAACTCCCACCCCACTCCTCCTTTCTAAACATAATAAATTGTTTCATATAATCCCTCTCCTACGGTCTGACTAAAATTTGTATCACAGTCTTCACTGAAACAAGAGAATCTTTGAAAAGAGTAATTTCATCATCGTAAAAAAGGGAAAGCAAAAAGTGATCAGTGTTCCGGGTCAAGAAGCCCCACTTTCACTTAAGAAGGACCGTGCATTTAAAGGACTATATTCTTAACTCATTTTTTCCGACTCTGTAGATGGAGGAATACTTTACTAGAGTATGCGTAGAAAAACATTCTCCCCGAAGGGACACAGAGTCTGACATTTCTTAGACGTACGTCACGTCCTTTGGACCCAAGCTAGGGACCCAGGTCTTCTAGGGGACCTCTTCCCTTACCGATGGCTGAGGTCATAAGAACGGACTCCTTAGGGTACCAGTCTCCTCGGACAGCCCGTCGTCAGGTACCTCAGAGTTTCTCAGGTTGTGTTGACTCACTAATTGTGAAAGTGAAAATATTCATCCCCGATTCGGAGAAGGAAACTGGAAAAGAACCTTTTCCTTGACCCTTTACGGGGTAAAGAGACCCGAAACGTCACTGCTACGACAAACGTGGCAAAGTCTCCCGAAACAGATCAGACCGGAATGTCTTCCGAGCACTATAAAAAAACCACAGTACAGATAAATTCCTGTACTGTACATCTGTTCTCAAGTCCAATAAGGTCTCTCATGACCCAAACAATATATAAATTCCTCATGAGAGAACGAAACAACATTCCATAAGATTAATCGGTCTTTATGTATGGAGTAAGAACCAGTTGAGTTCAGATTTAAGTTCAAGCAAAGAAACAAAATGTGAACGGAAAATGAGGGGAGGGGGTTGAGGGGTACTCAGTATTCGTACGGTTCAACCCTTATCTGGAACAGTCGACTCATCCCTACTCTGTGAAGAGACGTGTATAAACATTGACCGACCACTCCTTCCATCTCCTGAAATTTACGATCTCTTTACGCAAGTGACTCCGTCGACGAAGACACCGACACATCACACCGACGTCCCAAGGCACACTGACAAGTGACTACGTCAGACGGAAAGTCCGGGAATCCTCAGACAACAGGACACTGAGCAAACGGACACTGAAAAGGCAACAACGGAAGTCCCCACACATAAACACATCCCGGATCCTGGACCATGATTCAGAGAGTACCCAGGGTAATGAAAGACTTTAAGACAACTCACACAGTGACTCAGCCGAAGTGGAAGAGGAACCGTTGAGAATCAGGGACGGAGTAAAATGGAAAGATGATTACAAAAGAGTAAATATGGCACTCAGTGACATATGAGAGAAATCCCCGACAGTGGCCTCTAATTTTAGTCACCGTCGAGAGTCTAAAATCTCGAGTCAGAGTCATTTCCTGTGGTACTAAATCGTGTACAGAATAAAGTCGAAAAGGAACTAGAAGATTTTTGAAAATATTAAAGGGATCAGAGCAAAATAATCAACCATAAAAAAGTAACATACGAAGGTATTTGGGAAAAACCATACTACCATTATTTATTTACAAATATTTATTTATTCACGAAATCTTGTTCCCCAAGTCAGAAAACATTTCTCCCAATGTGGCTGTGACCTGAGGATTGTCTGCGTCAACCTCCAAACAGACGGTCAGAAACGGAAGCATAGAGGGAGGGAGGGAGAGAAAGATTGTCCACAAAGACATATTAGAATCCACGAGGTAAAACGGCCCCAACCGTAGGCGTGTGACGTCATAGATTTCATCTATTGGTTGTCCCTAGATGACAGATCGTGTCCCTCGAGACAAGTTATAAGACATTATTTGACCTATCCTTTTCTTAAACTTTTTATTATCTTTTTATAGAGTCCACGAGTTAAAACTTCTCTTTGTAAGGACAGGACGGTATCCGCAGTCGGAGTCACGAACCGTATTAGTACTATCGTCTTCAAATAACTCATGGGATACACACGGTCCGTGCCAAGATTTACAACATATATGTACCTAAAAATTTAAGTTTGTTTGTAGAAGATTTCATCTATGTCAACGACACTGGTAAACGGTCTACTCCATTGGATATTTTTTCGATTCGTTAAGTGGGTTTCGATTTGCACCGATCATTCCAGTTTTAACCCTGATCTTTCGTCACCACACTGAGGTCTCAAACTCCCGTCCCACATAATGACCGAGAATCAGGTATAAACTGATAATTAAAATAATTGTAAGACTTAAAATAAACCTCTAAAAACTTAGTACTCAGTAGATTGGGTAAAGTAAAATCTTAAAGGAAGATTTTTACTGATGTTATATACTGAAACCAAAACGTCCAGTGACAGTCGATTAAGTAAATAACTATTCTTCGACCTTCCGTTCATTTCATCACTCGGACGTTTCGTGTGGGGTCTAATGATTAAATAGAGACGACCACGGTCTGACACACAACTTCTATGACTTTCGTCTCAATTAAAATCGAAGAAATTGAGACCCCGGGATGTGATGGGCAGAAATTCTCTACGGAAGCATCCCCTCGTACTCCTCGCTTCGGACCGTTTAAAACGGACTAGGTAATCGACATTAGATACACTACCATTGTCCTATTATTTATATAAATTTTCTTTACTACTACCATCTTAATAACCATCCGTCTCATTAAAGTCACCTCCCATCGTTTTTACAATAAGATTAGAATCTGTCACACCAATTGATCGTGCCTTCACACTAAATCTGTCGCTTCCTTCTCGGGCGAGAGGACGTCACAAACAGAGAGAACTTAACTACTGTCTAAAGGGGACTGGTATATACGAAAAGGGAATATATATACGACAGGTCACAAACAACAAACGTATTTAGAACAGAAGACTTGTTCCTGTTCCTAACCCGGAAAAAACATGGGGGTGACGAAGCTCTCAATTTACAAGAGATACACGTAAAAAACTACCTATCGAGAGTGTAAAACATTCCTCGAACAAAAACATTTTTACTTTAGTTTCGTGACTGTTCAAATTAAAACACCTTGTCACCCTAAAAAAATCTTCACTAAACTTCCTCCACTGTCTCTAGTATATTTACCCACAAATTTACACTCTTCGTGAAAATCCTCGTGTCAAGCTCTCACTACTTTCGTACTATTAACTTCGGCGAAAAAATTTTTCACTGTCATAATTTCTCTATATATCTTAAACGGGATCCCGACGTGTAGGAAGCCCTGCGTAGTTCGGTACGACTTGTGCACGGGACTAACCGACTTCATTTCCATACTAAAAGCATAGAGTCCCTCGTAAACGTGCCTTGCTTCACCAAAGACCAAAACATCTTAATACTGGAATTGTCTTTCTCCAACTCATCTCAAAGGACGAAAGGCTGTCTTCTCCTGTGCGGAGGACTCTGTTCCGGCATACCTCCGCAGGACGAGCTCGCGGTACACGACTCCAACTCCAACCCCGTCCACCACGTCCGTCCCAAGGACCGGCGAACCAGTCCCTAAAACCTCTACCATCCTCAATCTACGATCCGACACCTTCCTGGTAACTTACACTACGTATAACCCGTACAGGCGGATTCTCAACTTCACTCGAGTCACTCTCTGACAACTACATAAACCCTCACACCCCTATTCTATTCCCTTCTCTATCCTTCTGCGACTGAAGTCACTATGGAGTTTAAACTAGAATTGGAGGACTCTAATCCTTCTTCCTCTGTTCGACGCCACACTCTTCGTCCTAAGGTCTAGGGACCGGAGCGAACAAGGGATCTCTGAAGTCCACTCCATGCCGTCCTGACGAGTCAACTCGGGGAGGCAGCACAGCTGAGAGACACTGGGGTACCTGACGTCATGTGGTCCGAAGGGACAGGAGGGTTGAAGACCTCGAACGAACTTGAGTACAGGTAACTCAACCACTACGGGAGGTTGGTAGAGTAGGAGACAGCAGGGGAAGAGGAGGGTAGAAGAGGAGGACGTCCTGACATCCTAAAAAGATAAATTCGAACTTCGACAAAACTAGGGAAAAACTCTATGATCCGGTTTTCGACATAAATATCTTGAACAAAACTGTATAATAGAGTGGGACAGGGGTCGGAAGGAATGACCTTAGGTCGATTACAACGTGAGACGGACCGTCCTTCCTAACTAACTTCTTTACATGTGTATATATATGTCGACTCACTAACCTTTATCGGGGTCTGAAACATTTATCCGGCCGACATTCCAAACGTCAGCCAATTCAACGACCTTATTGAAGTGTACCACATTAAGGAGTCGAGTGTGTACCACCCATATGACGACCAAGTGGCCCTGTAACCGACAAAGGTGTGCAAAGACCTTTCGTCCTTTTTTTTATCTCTTGTTTTACGAACCAAACATTGTCTAACTCAATCCTAAAAAGAAATGAAACAGGGAGTATTGAAGGGTCTCAAAAGAAATTTTTTTTTTTTTTTAAGACATCTTATCTATGTCGCACAGGTATACACCCACTAAGTCAGTCATAAGGTGACGACGTTGGCACGATCGTTACAAAGAAGTAGAAAACCCTCTATGAGACAAGACAAAATATTTATAAGATAAATAAGAAAAAAAAAAAGGAAACCAGTTTGACGAGACGAACACCTAGAATCAAGGTCCCTAACTTGGGTCCGGGACTACCACTTCCACGGGGACCTGTGTTTCCTCAAGGGCCAGGAGAGGACATATTCATGTGGGAGGACTAGTCATGAATCACCATGTGACTTTGATGGAAAAGACAAATTATCGATGTCTCCATAACACAGAGATATGATGACCGTTGGGTGAGGTCATGAGAACGGACCTTTAAGGGTACCCGTCTCCTCGGACCATCCGATATCAGATACCCCAGTGTTTCTCAGTCTGTGCTGACTCACTGAAGTGAAAAGTGAAAGTGATGTCAAATAAATTGGTCCTAGGTTGACTATCCGCATACACAAAGGGAAAAAAAAAAAAAAAAAAAATGACAATATTTGTTACAGGAATACTTACCGGAAAACACATACAGTTCATATTCAAATAAACCTCCGACATAAAGACCTTGACCTCAACGACCTAAGTTTCACGTATATATCAACAGTTATAACTATGTGTATGAATTCTAGTAAAAAATATAAAACGTTCACTACAGACAACTTCTGATCTTTCTAAAAATTTTCAAAAATAATTTCATATAAACTAAATGTCACAACACGACTAACGACATGTCGTTCATTATATACATAAGAAAAAGTATAAAAAAAGATAATACCAAATAGTGTCCTGTAACTAATATCAAGGGACACGATATATGTCATCCTGGAACAACAAATAGTCTCATCTTTCTAGAATTACGTCACCGTCAGTTTGGCGATCGGGTTTGTTAATGACCTTACTTCTCGTATACTAGACTTTCCCTTCTAAATTTCTCTGGCAGGACTCTATTCGACTTGATAGTTTTGGTCGTTGGTAATAACGACCTCTTCTCGGTGTAACGGATCTCGTCCGTCCACATCGGGGAGGAAAAAATTTCAAAAATCCCTTGTACCACTACCATCGACTTAGACATTCGGTCTATATAAAGAAAGTGAGAGTTTTACAATCAAAGTGGGTAAATACTAGAGACGGAATCTTTTTGTAAACACCAGGTATAGAGTAAGTCAGGAACAGAGAAAGTGGAAGAGTCCATCTACAGTACTCTGGTCAGTGTTCTTAGTCGGTTATTTAAGGTTCATCAACAATATGGATTTCAAATTATTAGTGGAGTCTTTTATTTTCGTTATTATAAAACTCACACGGGGGAGGGGGGCGTTTTTTTCGTGTAAAACGTTCGTCCACATAAAATGGTTTATTTCGGGACACTCAGGTCTTACATGTTCAAAGTGACCGACCGACACCTTGGACGCAGTGAGTTAGACCATAGAAGTGAAATCAAAGGAGTAGACCTTTTACCCTGATTTTTACGACTTCTTAGAGAAAACTCGTGAGTCTTCTTATTAATATTTCAGTAGAGGTCTTCCAACACATAATGTCTTTACTGAGAAGTCTCTGTAGTTCTAATATTCCATTAAATTTTTCATTGAGAACTGTCACAAAATCCCTTTTTTTAGTCAGTGTAAGACGGATGTACCATGATTGTATACCGTGTCGGGAGTACTCGACGTGTTCACCCGACTTTAGTTTTACGTCAACCTCTCTCCTCGTCGTCACTGAGTGATCTACTCTGTCTATACCGGAATGCCGTCCCGTCCCCTTGGTTCTGCCTTGACCACCAGAGGCTTGTACGGTCTAAAGTCGTCTCCTATGCGCTCCTAAGGTCCCGTCCTCTTCCCGACTCGGGGCTCTAAGCCACGAGGCCGTCACTCAGTCCGGGGCTCCGGGAGAGAGGCGTCACGGGGCTGAAGAAGGTGTGGCACCCCTGGGACGCGACGGAGCCTGACGACACAGAAACCTCCACCTTCGGTGAACCCCGAAGGGACCACCGACTCTACCACTTCTTCGGTGATCCGTTTATAAATTGTAACAATAGTGACCTTGTAGCCCAAGTTTGATCTTTCTGTACATCTTCTCAATCGTCAAGACGGGTCTCTTTCGATGAGCCTTCGAATCGGTGGTAAACAGTTAACGAGGACGAGGTAGTCCGTCAAGACAACCGGTCCTGACTGCCACGACGGTTCCTCTGTCCTCCTCGACTGCCGTCTTGCTCCAAGATTAAGTGACGGGGGTGGGAGGGTTTGTCTCTCGACCCACCCCTCCTCTCCCCTCACGAATTACCCCTAAACTCTTAGTGAATCTCTATCTCCATGAACCCCTCCTTCATGCTTCTCCACACACACACACACAAAAAAAAATTACATAAAACGTAAAGGACAGACGGAGTGGTCTCGTGGAGGTTTTACCTTACCTCCACTTGAGAACAAAGGTACACATACATTAGTACACTCTTCCAGTACACTGAGTTGTCCTCTACTTTGACGTCTAGTCCCCTTCCTTCTCGTCTCGGGTCGAGTGGTGGTACGTCGAAGAAAAAAAAACCGCGGCAAGATAAAACACCTGGTGAAAAACATTGTCAAAGTCTAAATTAGTAATACAACCGAAACAGTTTATCCACAACTAAAGACGTATGTCTACTATAACCGTTTCAGTCCGAAATATGATTAAGACTGAGAATTAAGAATTTATACGTGATGAGTGTTCTTTTACAAATATTGTTAGTACAAAATTCACAACAATATAACGCACTATCACAATTGTGATGACTTTCACTTTCACTTCACAGAGTCAGCACAGGCTGAGAAACGCTGGGGTACCTGACATCGGGTGGTCCGAAGAGGTAGGTACCCTAAAAGGTCCGTTCTCATGACCTCACCCAACGGTAAAGGAAGAGGTCCTCTAGAAGGGTTGGGTCCCTAACTTGGGCCTAGAAGACGTAACGTCGTCTGCGAAATGGTAGACCTGATGGTCCCTTCACATATGATTTTTTACCAATCTACCATTTAAAAAACAAAACAAACTGGGACGACATGGAGTGTCGTACACCCTAGAAACAAAGGACTGGTCCCTAACTCGGGTACGGGGAGACGTAATCTTTCAGGGACACATACATAAAAAATGGTGTAAAAAAACAAAAGTTCGACCTCTTTTCAACAACGGAGATTTCTTTTCTACTCGTATGACCGGTCACCACTTCCTCTACTCCAACTCTAGACAAATATTTGAAGAGAGGATCCCAGTGTCTCTCCTGTGTGTGTCTACTGAGTCAGTCATTTCTTAGTCTTTGGGGTTTGAACTCAGACTTAGTACCTTTATCATCGGTGTCTCGTTCACAGCATTCCGCCCCTTTACCAAAAATATGTGGGGTGTCTCTTTCACAGCTCAAATAGGGACGACTGGTTCTGTTCAGTCTTGATCCGGACTATATCACGTCCTGGGTTCGACAAATTGTACTTTGTCAAATGAAACACCTTCCTCTACGAGACCCTCACTCCTCTCACTGTCCCCCCGTAAAAAAACCACAAAGGCACGTAGACAAATTAAATGGATTAGCGGAGACAAAATGTCTACTCACTTTGTCAATCACCAATTTATCAAAGAGTCAGAACACAGGTGGATAAACGACGACTCAAGAAAATGTGTACAATAAAGTAACTTACGAGTCTAGTGACTCCACCCAAGATGAGTGACAACCAACACCGTACACACGGGTTCTAGGACCTAATCCTAGACCACCGTTGACGGCAGGTGGACGATGTCCAAGGACTCCCTTTGTCTCGTCGGTTAGACCCGTTTGGGGTGACCTAAATCGTGATTAGGGCCACCCCAAACCGTAGTCCTTCTCGAACCAATCCATCCTGTCGAAGGTCTCAACTAGGAAAGTAGACCGACAAACTGAAAAATCCCACACCCCCACCTTCTTGTACGTCAAAAGGTTTCGTCATTCGGGTTGCAAGAATGACTGGGTCGGTGTGCTGTCCTCCTCTTTCTGCCTGTCCTCCCGTAACGGACGTTAGATTTTTCACTGTCTGTCAAAAATTTCCTCGTGTTAAAAACATTCAGTAAGGATAATAAGCAAAGGAGAAGGTGACTCTCTGAACATGTCACTGAACCAATACAAGACCCGTAGGTAAACCAAGGAAAACTCCCCCCCATTTCAATTCAAGAGAAAATGTCCACCCCTCTGACTGGGAATTCTCTACAATTACTTGAACTAGTCTCAGTGTACAGAGGACTCATTGTCCTTCAAAAGTGAGAACGACGACGATTCAGCGAAGTCAGCACAGGCTGAGACACGCTGGGGTGTCTACCGTCGGGTGGTCCGAGGGGACAGGGACCCTAAGAGCTCCGTTCTTGTTACCTCACCCAACGGTAAAGGAAGAGGTCACGCACTTTTCACTTTCACTTCAGGTAGGTACCCTAAGAGGTCCGTTCTCATGACCTCATGAGAACGGATTGGGGTCAGTTTAGACAGTTCTGGCAACTCTGAACCTGCAAATGGATGAACGTTCTAAACGGAATCTTTTTACCAGTCTAAACCGAAATCCCTCGAGTCGCAAATGCGTCAGAACAGACACCAAAGACGTGTCCTAGAAGGAATATCTGTCGACCTCACTTCCTCTCCGAGACCCTTTCTACCCTGAACCTCTGCTCTTAACTACTACCCAAAGTCACAGTTCCCAGGTTGGCGGAGAGAAATACAAGGTAGGTCGAGGCAATAACGGACCTAAGTACACTAGAACTCTCAATGACACAAGGAAACACGGAGTAGAACAGACATTTACCTCTATCTTATCCGTCCTCCTAATTCATATATTTCCTGGCTTTTCGTGGCGTACCACATGTCATTTATGAGTCTTGCACAATTGAAGACATTAACATCGGAGAACATGTACTGACCTGTAAAGAGGGATGAAAGACCACATGTCTAAAATTTATGTATAGGGTAACCAAACTCCTACGTGTGTGAATGACGGTAACTACCGTAGAATTTAAGGAACTAAACACTATTGGACAATCTAAGTTTCTCTTTTTAGACAAGTTCTTTGATAAGTAGAGTTTCGATCTGTATTTTAACCACTTAATGGATAACAAAACTTAATAGGTCCGGACAATTAGTTTACAGGTCCTCTGGATCCCAATGGGACTCCCGGTCTTATCCGTTTGTCCATCCTAGACGGCACGGAGACAGACAGACGGTGGACTTGTCGAAATGCAAGTACAAATACCCCTTCTGTGAAGTAAATTTTGGTAAAGTTTTCGGGGAGTAGACCTAGTAACAAGACAAGAAGAAATCGAGGGACGACATAATAATTGTATAATTAGTACAGGTCCAAAACAATTCTCGCGAACGAGTGTCACCAGTCAATCACTCAGTACGACCACTCCGACCTCAGTACCCAAATCCGGAGTACGTCCAGACTCGTAGTGACTCGGACCACGGTCGGAGACATGGACCTCAGACGGAGTCACGTGTGCCACATTCTCGACAACCACCTCTAACTCAGTCAACTGAGAGACAGAAGGAAACTTCCTGACACAAGACAAGAAGTTGTATGTCCGGTCGTCTTTTGAGATTCTTTATTCCAAGTAATGGAACGGATGTGATACCCTCCACACATCCTCTAGACTCTGGAAAGGATAGTCTAGAGGAACACTCTCCTCTATGACAAGTGAGAACGTAGGAACTTTGTACAGTGCTAGTATATTTTCAAGGCTCTATATAAGGTTTTGGTTTATATTTACGAAAGGTCTAACACACAACACCCTATTCATGAAACAAAAAGTCTCAGGAGACAGGGTAAATGAATGTTTCATATTAAAATTGAGCTCGTCCAGTACGAAACTTGTACACTCATAGTGTTCGTCTGTCGGGACGAGCAAAGGGAGTCACGACAGAACGGGGGTGGGAACAGACAACGGGGGAGTGGGGTTGGGGTGGGTGGAAAAACCATGAGGAAAAGAGGGAACTGAGAAGAAGAAATGGGGAGAAACTCTGATGAAGACACGGAGGCGTGTACCACTAACTCTTATGTTTCCATTACAATTACCTTTGTCTGCAACACCTCGGGGTCCCTTCGTATCTCGTTTCCGTCAAGTCCGAAGGCGTGTCGAACGTCACGTAAAACAAACCAAGGGATGTATTTGCTTTCTACATCTTTTAAGTTTGGATCCCTGAAAAGACCACCAGTTTACCGACCCTGAGGCACGAGGGCTCAAGCTAGGGACCAACCCTTTGATCTAAGGTGATTCTCAAGCGTACGGTGTTGATTCTGGGTCGTGTCGGTCTATTCACGTATTTATGATTTTCTTTCTTTCTTTTTCATATAGTCAATTTCTTTTAGGGAGTTTGGATTTCGAAAATTAAAGGCGTATCGAAAGGACAGAGGGGTTTCGCAAAGACAAGAAAATGTCCGTTCCGTTGTCTTACATTCTTTTCATTTTGACCTTACTGTTTCGAAAAATCTCTTTTGTGGAACACATAATTAGAAGCGTGACAGGAGGAAGTTCACTGCTCCCGGACACACCTCCTTCTGTCACACAGGAAAAAAACACGCGAATGCAAAGGAAATCTTTCAGAAACCCACTGAATCATCCTACTAATTAGAGGATGAATACACACACACAAATTTATTTATTAAGGCAAAAGGAAGAGAGGACCGAGACGTGAATCCGCAAGGATCAGGGACGTCCCGACGGTACGAGCGACCCCGGAACTGCACACAGGAAGGATGAAATTACACTAACGAGGAGGAATTGTTGGGGTCGGACGTAAATCGAGAAACACAGGACCTCCAAGGGGTCGGTCGTACGTCACACCCAGACCAGAGTGTCCCAGTGTGTTGTCATCACAAAGAGTCGACAAGGCACGTTATATAGCCCTTTGTACTGAAAATAGACCAGAAAATAGACGGGAAATATAGAAGGTCTTAGTTTGACTGTTCATCTGTGAATCGAACAAGAGATGACAGAATTGTTCGTGGGTCTCGTTCGAGTCGTGTCTGTGACAGGGATATGTTCAGACACGCCGGACCTACCCAAGAGACAAATAGTTATCTCTACCTGACACCCGAGACTTTAATCTTAAGGAGTACATAAGTCATCTAATGAAATCGAAAACTTAAGGCTCTCATCAGGGGTGGAACCTTACCGGTATTACTATGTCCTAACTTACTCCACAATACTTGCAGGAGAATTATTGAAAACTACTACATCCGTCCAGGTCCTCTCACGAAAATCACAAAGACACACACACAGAATTACATTTGAAATGTAATTCTACCAACCTTCGTAGTAATGAAGTAATCGTTTTAACCTCTGACCAGTTCAGACATATTTCGCAGTCAATTCATAAGTACGTGGGTAAAATACGGTCACTTCTTTACAGAAACTCAAGTTACTCCCATCCATCTCACGTCACAGAGTACCACTCAAGACCAAGACCGAAACAGAAAGTCTTAAGAACTGTGAAAGGTCCCATCTGAACCACTGAAAGACGTCAAGAGACATCGGCCCCGGTCTGTCTTCATGTCGCCGTCCTCAACATCTACCTGAAAACATCCTTAAACCCGTTGAAAATATCTTAGTCAGAAATGAACGTTCTAACAAGGTATACACATTTTTACTTCATCTAACCACAAAACCAAGGAGACAAACGAAAATGGAAGTCAATTGAAGGGGTAGAAGACTAAAAAGAAAAAAAAAAAAAAACCAAAGTCACCAAGTGGTGAAAGACCCCGGTAGTCATACGTAAATGTTCCGTCCTTGACGCTCAATGAAAACTTCTCAAAATATGGATCGTGGTCGGACAAGTCCTGTTAACAAAACCCCTTTATCGTACCGAAGAAGTGAATTGTTATGCTAGAAATTGACGAGTCCCGAACGGAACACCGAGTCGACCATTTCTTAGCCGGACGTTACGCTCTCTGGACCCAAACTAGGGACCCAAGCTAGGGACCCAACCCGTCTAGGGGACGTCTTCCCTTTCCGATGGGTGAGGTCATAAGGCCGGACCTCTTAAGGTACCTGACATATCGGGTACCCCAGCGTTTCTCAGACTGTGCTGACTCGCTGACAGTGAAATTGACGACTTTCCTAATCTGTCGGAAATCGAAACACCATCAAGGGTGGGTTCTCGTCTACGATTTTCACTAACAAAGCCACTGGATCTACACGACATCAAGTCAGAGTATTTAAGATCAGTAACTAAACGATAAACACCACTGTAAAACCCCATTCGTAGAAAAATTATTTGGAAAATCGTGAAATCAAGAGGTAAAAATTGATCTACCACAAGAATTTAATTGAACCTCCACAATTACACTAACATACAACACACGAAAGTGTAACCCTCTCCCTCACAAATGGAAGTCAGAGCCACTGTTTCCCCGAAAACAAACTTTTCTTCGATACATAGACTTTAACACTCTTTATGTCCGTACCAGGTGAATAAAAAGAGAGGAACCAAAAAATCTCACTTCTGTCATCAGGTCTCTCCCTCCACCTTTCGATGTCCATACCCGATTGACGACCCACCAACACGAGACCAATCGAAAAATTGGAAGGAAGAACGTACTCCGGACAAAACGTCTACACTTTTTTAACGGAAGTCTTTCCACTACCTAAAAAAAGATGTAAAACCCTAATTTAAAGAACAAGGACCCTTCGATCTAAAAAAAAAAAAAAGGAAGGGTTGAAAGAGGAATCGACAAATGGTTCCGTCCGAATAGAGGGTAAACTTGATCGAAGACGGATCAAGTTTATCAACCTCGATCCGCCCCCCACCTCTTCCGTACCCCTCTCTCCCTCCCGTGCATACATATACACGTATATAGATGTGTGTCGTCGACGGACCGACCGAAGGAAAGGGGAGAGATGAAGTATCGACCTTTTCCTAAGCAACGAGTCACGACAGGCTAAGAAACGTTGGGGTAGTCGACATCGGACGGTCCGAGGAGACAGGTACCTTAAGAGGTCGTTCTTATGACCTCACCTAACGGTAAGGGTAGAGGTCCCCTAGAAGAGCTGGGTCTCTAGCTTGGACCTAGAGGACGTAACGTCCGTCTTAGGAATGGTAGACTCGGTGAAGTATCAACCTTCTGGGATTTTCACTTTTTCACTTCCACGAGTCATTCACTTCAGGAGGACTGGCTCCCTAGCTTGGACCCAGAAGACACAACACCCGTCTGCGAAGTGACAGACTCGGTACCACCGAATAACCTTCTGGGATTCATTTGATCTTGTCTCTACTCCTATTTTGAGTAACTTAAAGTGTTTCTACTATGTTGGGAGAACCTTGGTCTTAAACAAGTTGTATGACTAAAAATTCAGTCGTGACCTTGGATTTATTTCGAAGTCGAATGTCATATAACAATAGTTGATTGTCAATATGAATTTAAGGTCTTGATCAACCCCTGGACTTTTATACTGGACTAAATTCCCCACCAGTGTCAAACTGTCCTACTAAATAAACCAGTCCACACAGGGTCTTTGAGGCACCTGCAGAGACTCGACTGTGAAACCGACTCTCTTGATTCGTATCTTCTTACAGAAAGACGAGCCTGAAACCGCGACTGACCCCTCCTCTATCCACTAATTTCTGTCCCTTTCTTCTACCTTGGGAAAATCTAAAGTTTTCATTTATAAGGAGGGAAGTCAGAGCAGGATAGAAAAATCACATGGTATATATTAAATGTCCGTTTGTCAGAATCTACATTGTCAATGATTTGAATCACGAAGACCAGAATGACACCAAAATCTAAACCTTATCTTGAAAAACAAAAAATTTGTTATGAAGATAGGGAAGAAATTGGGGGATTAAGGAAGAAATTGGGGAGGTGGGGGGAGAAGTCTTAAAAAAGTAACAGATCTGAGAGTACCTTTGGGTTGTTTCCAAAAGACAAAATTCTATACGAGTTGAGAGTGTACAAACGTTTTTCAGAGGGTGTTTCACTCTACAGTGTCTCTACTAATCGTTAAATCCAGTCACATAAAAACGTATACGTTTCATGATCGAACCCTCAAAATCCTCTGGGTGATTAATGTAATCTCCATGATTTGAAATCTTCACTTTAAGTTCAGGTCTTTCTAAAATCCGATTTAAAATTCAACAAGACCAACCAATAAAAGTTCATCATAGTCAAGCAACGAAGACTCCCCTATAGGTCAGGTGAAGTGACACAATCCAATACTGAAAAGGGACCTAAAAACGTGAAAAGGAATTTATCTGATTACTACCTCAAAAAAAAATTATTGTATCCGAGAGAAAATATTAAATCATCATCCGAGAGTAAAAGGGATACGAGTATATTGGTCTGAAGTGTAAAAACGGAAAATTTTGTGTAAATCCAATAACTCTACCTTCATATTTTAGGGAAGTGGACAGTAACTTGAGGACCAATGTAGTCAGTTCTAGCTGTCGGACTGTAAACGTGCAAGGTACACCCGAAAAAACGAATTGATATGAAACGAAAAAGAAAACTGTTTAGCTTACGACACTAAGATCGTAAAGACAGAAGATTAGGCCAAAAACTCGACAAATAAGGGAAGACTACGAGATTTACGTCCCACGCGACGAGAAAGCTCCCACAGGACCTAGGAGACCGTCATAGGTGTCCCAAGGTATCCTTGTGCCCCGTCTCGTGGACTCCCTAAGTCCTTCCGAAGGATCCTCTCTACTACACACACACACGCACACACGTACGCACACACGTACGCACACGTGGGATTCCCTAAGTCCTTCACACACACACGAACACACGTACACACACACACGTACACGCGGGATTCCCTAAGTCCTTCCGAAGGATCCTCTCTCTACGCACACACACACGCACGTACGCACACACGCGCGCACACACGCGGGATTCCCTAAGTCCTTCCGAAGGATTCTCTCTACTACGCACACACACACGCACGTACGCACACACACACGGGATTCCCTAAGTCCTTACGAAGGATCCTCTCTCTACGCACACACACACGCACGTACGCACACACGCGGGATTCCCTAAGTCCTTCCGAAGGATTCTCTCTACGCACACACACACGCACGTACGCACACACACACGGGATTCCCTAAGTCCTTCCGAAGGATTCTCTCTACTACGCACACACACACGCACGTACGCACACACACACGGGATTCCCTAAGTCCTTCCGAAGGATCCTCTCTACTACGCACACACACACGCACGTACGCACACACACACGGGATTCCCTAAGTCCTTCCGAAGGATCCTCTCTACTACGCACACACACACGCACGTACGCACACACACACGGGATTCCCTAAGTCCTTCCGAAGGATCCTCTCTCCACACACACACGTACGTACGTACACACACACACGTGCACGCGCGGGACTCTCTAAGTCCTTCCGAAGGATCCTCTCTACCACACACACACACACACACACACACACACGCACACGCACGCGCGCGGGTGCATACACGGGATTCCCTAAGTCCTTCCGAAGGATCCTCTACACACACACATACGCACACACGTACGTACGTACACACACGCGTGTACGCACACGCACGACACAGGCTGAGAAATGGTGGGATACCTGACATCGAGCGGTCCGAGGAGAGAGGTACCCTAAGAGGTCCGTCCTTATCACCCCACCCAACGGTACGGGAAGAGGTCCCCTTGGAAGGGCTGGGTCCCTAGCTTGAGTGCAGAAGACGGACGCAGAGGACGTAACCGTCCACCTAAGAAGTGGTGACTCGGTGGACCCTTTTGGGGTTATAGAATATGAGACTAGTAAAAATTACTAAACCCAAGAATGACAATATTGTCTATTGTCTGACTAACAAGGATGGGAGTGTATTAGTTCGGAACTTAATAACGGGAATCCTTTTTTCTCTTATAAGTTCCGTTTCTTTTGACTCTGTCGGTTGGTCCCCTTCTTCTCCTTTGGTACGCACATTTAAGTGTCTGCACCAATTTCTCTCTGGCTCCCTTCCAATCCCGGAAGACAACGTCACCTGGGACCTAAAATCCGGATCCGACACAAAGACTAATTCTTGAAAATTTGTTGACGAATGCCTATCAAACGATACTTATTGAAAATTAAGAGGAAAAATTAAAGGGAGACTGTCGACGTAAAAACATAAAGGTATTAACAAAAATAGCAGTGAAACACTGGGAAAAGATTTTACCTCACTGAACACTAATTAAAGACAAGAAAGAAAAGGATGTTCGTACAACTTAAATTAATATGGCTCTATTAAGAACACTGGACAAATTTCTCTTAAGGGGGAGGGAGGTACATTATTGTAAAGGTGGAACATCCAAAAATTTTGTAACGTCGGAATAGGTAGTATTTTACTTAAAATTTTGCAACGTTGGAAACTGAGCCATTTTTAATGATACTCCTCATGTGTAGGAAACTATGTGACCGGTCATGAGAGCAATATCAACACTAAGACTAATTTTATCTCTACATCAATCCTCAGTACGTAAAAACCACTTATTATTTTCGTATCGTTGGTCACCTGAAGGACTTTTGAACTAAGTAAAAATTTCCTTAGGACCTTGATCTTTTAGATTAAACTAATTGACTAGAGTGTGTCAATGAGGAATCAGTCCACGAAGGGATATCCTTCTCCGCACACTAGCCAAGGTCACGAGAGTCTTTGCCTGGTCTGTCCGGTCAGCGAGGCGGTCGAGGTCGACCCCGACGGACGAAAGAGAGACCGTCGGTCCGAGGCGCTCGAGACCCACGGCCAACGTCCGAGGAGTGACCGTCGGACCAAGACGAAGGAGACAATTATCCCACCGTCTCTCGAGGACAGAGAAGACAGAGAGATCCTCTAGCCCACCCGGTCCCAGAGACTGTTTTGCCTTTCTCGTCAATGGATGATAAAATCAAGATTTAAAACCCACCAACACAGACCTATAACCTGTCTTCTGTGTCGAAAATGGAAAGAGTCAATCTACATCTGTCCACAGTCGGAAACAATCTGTCTGACCTTGTAAATCCGGACACGGCACTGTATTGACGAAAGTAATAAAAAACAAAATTGCAGTAAGACATAGAAATCAAGTAAACAAATGGAGAAATGTATTGAAGAAAAAAAGTTTCAAGGGATATAACACTAGACTCGAACTCACTTCACTTTGGAAACTCCATTCCGTTGGGATTACCATTTTTACCTTTCTTCAGGACACTTTAAACCCTCGGAAGTCTCTATCAAAATCTCAGTGACGGATTTATAACTTTACGGTGGTAAACAACAAACCTCCCTACACCTCGATTTAACTCTTACTCTCATGGTGTAGACGGAACTGACGATTCAAATAGATAGAGACGACGAGTGGGTATTATCTTAAAAATACACACGTAAGTAATTAGAACCAAAATCCTTGTCAAATTTTCTCCCGTCTGTCACTTCTCCGAACCAGACGCAAGGAGAGAGGAAATTCATAAACTCGTAAGCAGGGACCACCCGGGGTCCAGAAGAAGTGATAGTAGTGACACCACCGAAAACAAACAAAAAGAAAACAAAGAGATCTTTCCAATTATGACTTATTTGACAAAGAATCATGAGACAGTTCTCCGTCTTATATGATAAAAATAAAAAACAAAAAATTTAAAAGACTGTTTAATTCTAAGTCTCAAGGATTCCTTCAAAACGGAACACGAGGGATTCACTTACGGCGGCGTCGTCGTGAAAAATTTCGGGAAGTGACGCTATTTCTAGTAGTTCTTTCGTTTCAACCAGGTCGCGTCTTCCATTATAATTATATTCTCGTCATACAAAGACCACCGGTCAAGAAGTCGGTCGAACGGAGACCGGACGAAGACTACCCAGCAGACTTGGTAAATTCCTTGAGGAATTTACTGAGAAACCTCCAATCAAACCTTGGGTTTGTCACGCAAGTAAGGTTCCGATTGGGTGGGTCAAGAAAGATTTTGTAAAAGTCTGATGTACCGCACTTGGCGCGGGGGGAGAAGGAACACGAGTCCATCAAGTTCGAACCCCCCAAGGAGTCTTCGACGAGCCGTCCCTCGTCAAACCTTCTACCTTCGTTCAGACACAGAGAAGACGAGACAATCGGCGACGAGAGAAGTACCCAGACTGTGACAAATAGACTGTCACGCGAATCATGACGAAGCGGTCCCTTTTAGTGTGTTTTGGTCGGACCGCGTAGTCGTGAAGGTAACACACGCCCCGACTCGGAGGGAGGTGTACGAGTGTGGGGGACAAATTAGGGGACGAGGGACGGGGAAGGGGTCAGGACGGACGAAGACACCGTGAGTGACGACCGCAGGGACTCGAGGACAAAGGTGAAACACAAAAAACACCCCGGGTCCTTCGATTTCGACACATATAAACACCTAGTCTGTTCACGTCGTTCAATTATAGCAACCGAAGACTTCCCCTCTCACTCCACTACCGACGCAAATTCAACCTAAAGGAAGGTCTCTACTACCACCTAGTAACGAGAAACTTAAGGTCAGGACACATTCATAAAAACAACAGATTATAAATAGTATTCATCTCCTGAACCCGACAAAAGAAACAATGAACTATTTTACTCAGGGAAACGAATTTTCTCCCTTCTTTTTCTGACCCACTCCTTCGGTTTCGGGTGTGATAACAATAAAGGGACAACATCAGACTAAGAGAGTAATGACGACTGAAGGACATCGACATTGATTCAAAACATGTTTTCCTACGTAAACTACATACTGGTCGTCGTAGTCGAGTTCACACGACCCGAATCAAGGAAGACATCAAAAGGATAGACTATCTAAGATTCCATAAAAAAATTTGGAATCTAAATAACGAAACCCAACCCATATGTTAAAGTCTAGTAGAAAACCCTTCGATAAATACATACAAAATAAAGATTAGATTAAAAATATAAGTATAGTGTCTCACTATCGATCCCACACAAATCGTCACATATGTCTTATGACATAACTACACATTTGATTGGGACTTAGAACTGGGAGGGGGGGTGGTTGATTAACTTGTGCGTTGTGTGACACACCAAAACCCCTGTAGTCTACACGGGGTGGGGTTCCTGCCGTTTGATTTAATTAGAGCTAACCGTTTAACGGATTTATTTAAAACTTGCATTTTTCACTCTTCGGACTAGTCAAACGCAATAACAAGTGGCAACATACGTTGATTTTACGGTCGGACCGAGACTCAACATGGACATCCCTCGGACTTAAGACCCGAGACATAATTTCTCGTGTGAAGATTGGGAACTAAACTCAATGAAAGTGGTCCGAAGTCTCATGGAACATTGGATTCACTTTCTCTGAATTCAGTAAGTTTCGGTTCTTATGATTTACCATCTTATGGGGGATCTAGTGTCCCCCTCACGTTCAGAAACTGTAATCCGGAGTCACACGTCTAGACGGAACCCTAAGCCATATTGTTCACACCACCATCGTCTAAGAGTTGTCAAGAAACACCCCATCAAAACCCCCGGAGTTTGTCTCAACCGAGCGAGTAAACTTTGCCCAGGACGCGGAAGAGACATCAGAGGTTTTATTACCATTAAATCTTCACAGAAAGATACTCTCAAGAGAAGTGACGATTTTATTTTGAAATCGTCATCTAATGTCCACTTTAGTGTCACTTACGGCAGTATTTTGAATGATATATTATTTTTATAGGGGTGTATGGTCTACCTGCTAGGGATCTCAATCGACAGAGGGCAACAGACACGTAACGGCAACGGACCACAAGGCAGGAGGCTAGGTCACGAGAAGGAGTCGGACAAAGGAGTAGAAAATGATCCAGCCGGATTAAGTCATAGGGTACTCTAGACCTAGTACCTGGTGAGACATTTTCAGTGGACCTTAATTTTTACGTCCAAGACCTGGGTGTGCGACTATTAAGAGTACGATCTTACCCGGGTTCTTAGATAAAATTATCACAGGGTACACCAAAAATACATATGACTTTATACTTTTGATTACCTGAATCATGTCACGAGTAAGACTCATCTTCTCTCATGAGACAATTGTAATAATAAAAAAAGGTTCTCGTAAACGAAAACAAGTAGTAGGCAGAAGTGTTTTTGAAACACTCCAATTAACCCGTATCCGATAACGGGGACAAAATGTCTACTCTTTGGGTCGACTCTCTCCGATACCGACTGACTTGACTCCTGTCGACCATAGTTGGAACCCGGATTTTATGTTCAAACTACCATCGGAGAAACAAGAAACGGACGACCTGAACCGAAGGAGCCCACGGTAATTCGTCAACAGCGGGCGAGAAGAGCACTGACGTTCGGGAGACCGGGACGTTCGGGAGACCGGGTGGGCGTCCCCGTGGTGTGCTCACCTTTCTTCTTCCAAGACCTCTTGCCACCCACGAACGGTGGAGAACCTAAGAGTCGAGAAGAAAAGTGAGTTTACCGAAATCGTCAGCCGAGCTGTGGTGACCAAAAGAGAGACTTCACTGTGACGGACCCTCATCCTGGATCGTTACATAGACAAGGCGTTAAAGTTTAATGTCGTCTGTTTTTAACGACGTCCTCGACACCTTCCCGACTCCCCCGGGCGAGGGATCGAGGGAAAGAACAAATACCTTTCTCCACAACGGCTATGGATGAGACACATTGTCTCCTTGTCCCTTCGACTCCCCGTGAACCGAACGCGGGACCCTGTCTCCACAAGAGATCCGACCCCAGTAGAGAGTCGGGACTGGAGAATCGCGGGGACAACAAATTCCCCCGTGACCATGCGAAGACACTAGGAGTCTAGAAATACTGACAGGGGACTACAGGGAACTCAAGACACATGGATCAGAGCAACGGGATCTCTTGTCGACCATTCATTGAATCCGGTCACAAAGACCCAGGAGAAGTACGACTACAAGAAGACACGTGTAACACTCGGTCTCCTGGTCCAGTTCCAGTGCCCACAGACCTCTGACCCTACGTCGTTCACAAATACGGACGACCGCTCCATCTCCCTAATCATTCATACACTTTAAAAAGACGAACATATTACTTGTTTACCTCCAGTGGTCCATTATTCTTCCCTTCTCCCCTTTTTCACTCACTCATTTCTAAAACCTTTACTAAAAACCTGTCAACACTTCCATCATAAACGGTCGAATAAACCGATGTTCCTTGTCTAAGGTGAGTTCGATCATATATACTTTCCGAAAAGGACATTCCTGCGTTACCCGACCTGATATTATATAGTCCTTGAGATGGGGAGTTTCTGCGCTTTTGAGGTCGAAAACCTCGGTCCCGTGTGCAAGCCGACAGACGTGCACGGAGACGACAAGTAGAGGACCTACCAAAACCAACGTCACACTGAACCGAAACGGTAACGGAAAGGTCCTACAGAACTGTGCCGGGCACGGGGGGGAGGGGGCTGGCACGTCCATATTAATTGTGTTGTGTTTCAAATGGGAAAATTTCACGTGTCATAGTCACTAAAAATTAACTAAAAAATGATATAGGTATTTCAAGACACTAATAATGGTGACAGATTATTGTTGAAAAAGTAGTGGGGGTTTTCTTTGGGACATGGGAAGTCACTCGCACGGGAGGGAAAGAGGGGCGGAGCTCAAGGGTAAGGGTCCGTTGGCGATCGGACGAAAGACAGAGGTATCCAAACGGGTAAGCAAAGTGTCTACATCTTAGTGCGTTATACAGTGAAAAACACTAACGAATTACAAAAGTTCGAAGTCGACATAACATCGCACTGAGGCCAAGAAAGAACGGTGACGGGAAAGTAGACTCGAATCGAGTTCGACAGGACTCAACGTCGAAAAGGAGAACGTTGAAGTAGTGACTGACGGACAAAGACAGTCACCCAAGATCCAAGACATCTCGTCAGGACCCGTCGTCTTGAACGACACTGCAATCTTTACAAGAAGACTCATCAGGGACGACCAGGTCATGAATCCTGAGGTCCGAAAGTGAGGACTCTACGACCCAAGTTGGGGACCACTCCCTTGATTCTAGGACGTTCGGCGTGCCGTACAGGGGTGGGGGGTCTTTTCAGAAGACAGAGAGTATAGGACACATCAGCTGTGATCAGTGTACACCGATCACGGTCAACTCTTTGACCTAAAATTTTTAATTTATCCGTGTGCACCGACCACCGACAACAGAACGAGTCCCGTCGATATCCCAGAACGGATCGACCGGACACGAAGACAAAATTCGTATCCCGTGTCAGAACCCAAAGATCGGTCGGCCACCTGGTAGAACAATCCAATTCTAGACGGAGGACCAGAGCAGTAGTCCCCGGTTCCCTACCCTTTTTTTCATCTTGTCTTGTAATTGAGACGGGAGACTCGACCCTTCAAAACTATCCTTTTCCACTTCTGTCCCCAATTCTCAAACCTTCCCTTTACATGAAACCGCTGTGTCGAGAAGTCAAGGGGCGGGGCAGAGAAGGTCTAACCAACAAAGGGAAAAGACACCACCCAAGGTAGTCCTTAGTCCATCTGTTCTGTCGGAGAACAGGACTAGGGAGGATCAAAGAGTAAGAATTACTCAGTGCTCAACGACGGTCTCGGTCTTTCTATTTTTCTTCGCCTATGGTACGGAGAAAGGACTCTACGACCGACGGAAGAGCAGAGGGAAGAAGGGGACAACGGCACCCGGACGAGAAGGAGATAAGGTGGGGTGAGGGGTCAGTCGTGAGGCGACCGACCGTCACGAGGGTGTCTTCTATGCTTCCGCAGAGGTGACTGGTCGGAGAATCCTTACTGTCCCTGCAGTATATATCGAAGAGGTCCCTCAAACAACTTAAGTGACTAAGAACTTACTTACATTATTTATACAAATTAAATACTAATGACTGAGACTCCTCGAGAGGTAGTTACCCGTCCACTCTGTGTTTAAACTCTTACATCATCCACTACACGTCTCATTTCCGGTATGGACCTATAACACCCTAGGAACCGTACAGTGCGACCCTCAGAGCAGGGGTCCACTGAAAAAATACATCACCAATGAAGATTCCTGTTCATACACAGGAAGATTCCCGATCTGCATACACACCTTCCAACTCTTACCTTCTCGTGACAACCAGCAGAGAAGTCTGTGTCATTGTCAGCTACTACTTCAAACACTGACGAATGATGTATGTATACACCAACGAAAAGAGAAAAAATAGAGATCGACTATGACCGTGAATGGAAAGATTAACATAGAAACACACGAGGTCTCTTTATGGGGCACAAAAGGAATAAGTGACTACGTATGGTGTAGAACTCGAGGGGAACATCGAGTGAGTCAACCATTTCTTAGACGGTCGTCACGTCCTCTGGACCCAAGCTAGGGACCCAACTTTTCTAGGGGACCTCTTCCTTTACCGTTGGGTGAGGTCACAAGAACGGACCTCTTAGGGTACTTGTCTCAGACCATCCAAGGGTCAGGTACCCCAACGTTCTCAGTCTGTGCCGAATCGTTGATTTCGTGGTGACGGTGTGGTACAGATTGCGACACGAACGCGACACACATCTTCTCGAGTCATCATTACCCTCCTTCTTCAGTCAGTCAGGTATTGAGGTCGACCTACTACAGGTGACGTAGAACTCGCACCGGACTAGTAAACGACACGAGATCTTCACGAAGAGTTTGACCACTTCCCGGTACAGGGTAGGAGGGAGGTGGGTCGAACATTTTATGTTATTCTATTAAAGTATCTTTTTGTTTTATTACTCCATTTCCGAATGTAAAACGTATAGAAAAATTATAAGTCAATTGGTATACATTTTAATACCTCACACCAAGAACATTTTCCAAGACTACCAATTCAAATTTCTAACGGGTTTCAAGAATCCCCTCAGAAGACCAAGAACCTATCCATATGAGTCCCCCTTCCCACTAAGTCCGTCTTCCACCCGTACTTTACTCGCCCCAAACCCCTCATTTCTCTTTTTCCTTTCCGTGAACAGACCTTACGACTTAGAGGTGGCTCGAAAACCTATTTAGTGTTTAGTATATCCAGCTGATGTAAATACGAAAACGTGATTTTTCGTTACATTTTTGAATCTTCACCATGTGTCTATGTCTTCCTCCCCTGTCTGACTCTCGGAGGTCACAATGTGTTCGCTTACCCGAGGACGGAGAAGTCTTTATCGCGAGACGAAGAAATGCCAGTTTTGTAAGATTCGTGGCAAATAAACCCACGACACAATTGGGAGGGACCTTATCTTTACACTAATTTTTAATCGTTGTAAAATTATTTTATAACTTCACTTTCATTTCAGCGAATCAGCACAGGCTGAGAAACGTTGGGGTACTTGCCATCGGATGGTCCGAGGTGGCAGGTACCCTAAAAGGTCCGTTCTTATGACCTCACCCGACGGTAAAGGAAGAGGTCCCCTTGAAGGGTTGGGTCCCTAGCTTGGGCCCAGAGGACGTAACGTCTGTCTGTGAATTGGCAGACTTGGTTCACCATTAATTTCAACACCTCGTGCCCACCATCCTTCACTAAGGGTAAAAGAGTGACCAGTATCCTGAAAATTTTTTTTAAGTACTATCTTACTAAAGACAATGTTGTAACCCTAATTAGAAAATACGTCGTTGAACGGTTTGCACCAAAATTTAATTTTCCCTTTTGGTCATTTTGTCATATAAGGTTCTACGAATTTTCCCCCCCTTCATCTAACAAGGATACTGTCAGTGTCCTCTCTTATGGACGAGAGACCAGACACTCGGGAAACACGTGCCGTAAGTAAAAATAGTCCGAATCCACGAATTTACCTTAACAACTCTTGTTCTTCACGAAGGGTGGGGTGTAGACCCATCAATGGTCCGCGGTCAGGGTCCACACTGATATTCTTATACTTTGCTTCGGCGAAGACGGGAGCTCCTCGAGAGTCAGAACGACCCTCTCCATCGACCTCGGCCTCGCACGATTCTCCACAAGTCAGGACATTGACTCGACCTTCAAGACACGACGAACTCAGAATTACCTCGACTGATCAGTTGGACCCCCTCTCACACCCCTTGGGAGTATCTGTTTCGTTGTCCCTAACCAACTATACTCTAAATAGAATGCGAAAGACTACAAATCGTGGATCTGTACTTTTATCGGGACATAAGTCAATGTCCTCCATATCTTTAATCTCCTACTCGACGATCTAAGTCGTAAGAGTTCCTAAAAGTTTACGGTCAGTCTT
Organism: Capra ibex; assembly: GCA_006410555.1. Lineage (NCBI taxonomy): Eukaryota > Metazoa > Chordata > Mammalia > Artiodactyla > Bovidae > Capra > Capra ibex. Next base: position 4,612,504 of record SJYO01033645.1, read on the forward strand.
CCGTCGTCACACTCTTTTGCGCGACGACGATTCAGCGCAGTCAGCACAGGCTGAGACACGCTGGGGTATCTGCCGTCGGGTGGTCCGAGGGACAGGGACCCTAAGAGGTCCGTTCTTGCGACCTCACCCAACGGTAAAGGAAGAGGTCACTTACTTTCACTTTTCACTTTCGCTTCAGCGAGTCAGCACGGTTGAGAATCGCTGGGGTACCTGACGTCGGGTGGTCCGAGGAGGTAGGTACCCTAAGCGGTCCGTTCTCATGACCTCACCCCACGGTAACGGAAGAGGACCACTGTTTTGAATAACAAAAAGAAAATTTCTTTTCACCGCAAAATAAACTCCAACTTGTAATCTTTCTTACGTACTTTCTTTCTTTCTGTGTAAACTTGTACCACTGCATTAAAGACCTAAATAGTTTGTGACTGTTTTCAATTGGTACGATAAACTTTACAGTCCACAAAGATCAAACCTATTTACGAGTCTTATTCTAACACTTTTCCACCATCCTCTTCGTGAAACTAAGTAAGACTTACCTTTGTAAATTATCACATTCTCAAAGGGGGTACCAAGAACTGTCACCGTCCCCATCCTTACTTCCGTAAATTTGTCCTCACAATGTCCAAACCACGCTAGTCTAAGCTCCTTAAACACCTGTAATATTGTCAATCTCAACCATTCCCTTAATTGACCATTTTAGAACCTCTTTATCGTCGTTAGCCTAATGAATCTTTGTCTTCTGGGATCTTACTACTGTAGTAACAAATATATTGTTAGCAAACATTTTCAAATTCTCCAAAATAAAACAAAACTAACCTCCCGGAGTGAGTTCTCATGGTCCTAATACGTACTCTGTCGTTGTGGGTTTCTAATTACAAGATCAGTCAAGAATCCGGAACCTTCAGGACCCAAGACAAGACTGTAGATGACTCTCTTTTGAAAAGTGGGTAGTAACACATCTAACTCTTAGGACTTAGGACGGGTATTCGTCATCAGAAAACACTAAAACACCTGTAAAATATTTTAAAATAATCGAGATAAATTTTTACTAATTTCGAAAGAAATCCTTGAAATGGAGAATTCAAGAAGACTCTGAAGAGATCGACCTGTTCCTTACTGACCGCAGGCAAAGAACGCAATTTCGGGCCCCGTGGGATTAGTCTCACCACGGAAATCGGACCCCAGTCTACCTTCCCCACCGTATCACTCCCCGCCGACCCCTCAGACCGTCTAACTTACATTCATCTCTTTTCTTCACCCAAAAAAGGGGGAATGAAGAAGTCCTTCATCAACTCTGAAAATTTCTTTTATTGAAAGAGAATCTTTGTTGTACTTATGTATTATCTTTAAAGTAAAATGCGTCGAGTTTCTTTTACTTGCCGTGGGACCTGGTGGGTCTAGTTGGCCTAGAACTACGATAGTTCTACAAACACCCGGTCCAAGGTTCCTGGACCAGACTCTTCCTGAACTCCCTTGACAAACTTGTCATACCACGACAGATACTTTAGTTACAGGATTCCCTATCCTCGGTTTTGGGAGGTGTCTCGTTTCCATTCCTTCCCGAAACCCAAGTACACATAAACGTCAGTGTGCGTACGAGACGGAGCAACGGTCTTACGTGAACACCAGTACCGCCCCCACAACCGCCCCCCTAGACTGACAGAAAAACAACGTCGATATAGAGGGTCAGGTTTGTGCAAATTACCGAATTTTTATTTTCTTTTAGGAGTACTCACTGTAGTACTCCTATTAAACATTCAACCTAGAACCCGTCAGTAAAAGTTCTAGACATTCCAGTTCTCTGTCTGAGGACACTCACAGAGTAAACTAGGACCATTACCTCACTGTCTTCATTTCAACTTCATTTGGTTGGTGCAGCCGCCAAAAATCCCAAAATCGATCCCGTTCACTTTTCCCCTTCTGACAGGTCCATGCGCACCCGAAAACAACCACAATGTCTCCGGAGACCCTACCGAATCGTCGATCCTCCCCGAACAAATATCTAGTGGACCAACAATATCGGATGTTTTACTTGTCCCCTTCCTTCCGTTCGACGGAGATCTTTATGGGTCGTCTCCTCTCCCAAATATCCTGACTATCATCTAGTCCACAATCGAAACGGGGATCTGTGTACGTCTATATGTGAACAAAAGGGTCTATTGGGTAAAGTCTCACTAAAAGATACCTTCGACAGGATATCATGTCTCCATTCGTTCGCACTAACAGCACGAATTTGGTCGAATTATCGCTTCTCAGATCTCGACTCCTTAATAAAAAATAAACACCGCATCAATCGGTTTTCATTTTCCATAATATCAAAGGCTTTTACTGACAGTCACATTATATGTCATTAAATTTTAGAATTAACGTCCCACTAAAATTTTCTTTAGATATAGTATAGAATGCCCTGACGCCCGGATTCTAAATGTTTTGTATGAATACGGGAGGGTAGGGGTCATTTCTGTGTCTCGTGTCTCAGGGTTCCAGAGGAGTCAGTTCACGACAACCTGTACATTAATATAAACTACTCTTGGTTCTCAGGTTCTTTATCTATGATTCTCTAGGAACGAGAATTCAGTAAAATATTAAATTATTCACTACTAATACAATTCCGTATACCATCTTCGACCGACGTCACATTCCGGACAAGACTCTTTCCTCCTCAACATCTGGTGTCCGACATTCTCCCGTTCCGACTCAGAAGCACGGGTCGCGTGACGGACCCGTCACCTCCCGCCCGACTTACCGCACCAAGACACTGGAAACATTCCTGTCGGTAGAACGGTCTCTTCAATATCCGCGTCGATTTCTTCTTCTGTTGGTCCACTACTATCGTTATTTCTTTTACCATCTTTTAGAAAGAAAAAAAAAAGAGAAGGAACAATCTAAAAGAGGTAGAGGGAGGGAGGGGAGAGCGGTGGGTGGGTGGATAAACTTATTTGGGTCGGGACCGCAAACTGAAAGTTACATAGGGACCTCCTCCCTCACGAGAGCATTTAATAGACGAAAGTTTCCTGACCAAACTAAAGTAATTCATAACAAATAACGTCCCACGACAAAACAATGTAAAATGTGGGCTTTTCGACGTAATCTTCGAGTCTTACGAGAAGTGTTGTACTTCCAGGAGGGTCCCCATTCTTTGAGGATGATCATTCACCTTGCCGCCACCGAAACTGCGTACCTCGTGTGAATGCCCCCCTTGCCCCACTGACGGTGTCGTTGACTACGTTTCCTCCTTATTTCCCTTACAAAGTTTCTTTTGTCTAACTTTCACTAAGAGTCGGTTCTCTTAAAACTGAACAACTGAGTGCAAGATAAAACTTCAAGACAACTCCTCTCTATTACTCCGTCCGCACTCAAGTCTCTGTCAAGAAGGAAAGAAACCACGCAGCCCAGAGCCAACCAACGCAGTAACGTCGCATGCCTGAGACTAACACCGCGTACCCCAATCAACGAGGTTCCGTACACCCTAGAATCAAGGGACTAGTCGTCAACTTGGGTGCAGGGGACGTAACGTTCCACCTAAGAATCGGTGACCTAGTGGTCCCTCCAGGGGTCTCTGTGGAGAATTTCGAGCCAAAACCATAAAGGGACTCTCAGGAGTAGACACAAAGACTTACGGAAGTCACACACATTACGATTATCAGTGCACAGAAGGCAAAATCTACGTAGTAGGGTATGTCTACTTCGGACGACTGTCGCTCTTCTTGTTGCCATTCGCTCGTGCACTCGCTCAGGAGGGGCATACGTCAAGGACGCCCACACAAACGACGGGAGTCCGCAAACCCAACGTAACACGCGACTAACGGGAAGACACCTCCATATTAACCGCATACTATACAGTCAACGTCGACACGTCGTACTACTAGGTCACAGACACACACGACACCTCACTGTGACACCCTTCAGAGCTAGACAGTGGTACGTGTCAATGGTCTCAACAAGAAGAACACTACTTTTGAGATTTCTAGACGAAAGAACTGTTGTAACTTTGCACGTTACGTGATAATTGATATCAGTGGTATGCAGGAGCACTGAATAAAATTTTGACCTTCAAATACATATTATTCGAATAATTATGAAGAACCGGAGGAAAGGACTAAAACGGACGGAGGAAAGGGAACGAGGACTGTTCGTGGTCAGACAAGAGGTGCTCGAGTTGACAAAAAAACAAACTTTATAAGTATAAATTTTCTCTCGTTACGTCATAGATAGAAGGACACTGAATGAAGTGAATTGTCTTACGGAAGTGCCACGTAAAGACAACAGTGTATCCGGGTGTAAAGTAGAGAGTACCGACCTCTCATTAACACACACACTTTACGGGGAAAAGGATATAGGGAGGGAGACAACTACCTATGAATCCAACGAAGCCATGGAAACGACATATTTGTACCCACATGTATCTAGAAAAGTTCCTTCACAGAAGTACGAGGAGTCTACTCACAGGGTCCACCCCAGCGACCCACTATGCCGCCGTGAGTAGGGCTACAAGACCTCTGAAAGACACGAGGAAACGTGTCACCGACGCGGTGTAGCCAGGACGGTCGTCACTTGTTCCCGAGGGAAAAGAGGTGTTTAAGTGGTTGCGAACAAGAAAAAACAGAAAAGCTATTATTGGTAAGATTATATACCCTACTATAGAGCGACACCAAACTCAAGGGAAAGGGACTACCAATCACCATAACTCGCAGAAAACACAGAGACAACTGGGACGTAACCTTCATACCTCAGAATTGGTGACCTGGTGGTCCCTTCGAGGACCCCTTCGACACCCAAAAAAAAACAAACAAAAAAAAAAGGCGAAAACCACAGCTTAGGTTTTTTTTAGTAACGGTTCTGAGTACACTTCCTCAAATGGTTCGGGTTGAGTGGATCCTCAGAGTACCAAAGTCAATTAGACAATGAATGAGTCTTAATTACGTAAAACTCAATTCAAAACACAGACCACCTTCTATCACTAAGTCACAACATCCATTAGACAGTAGACTCAACAAGAAATTTTATTCGTACCATTTATCTCCGCTATTTATCTCAACTATCCCTTTGTAGTGTCCTTGCAGACTCTCACTTGACCTCACGCAGAGTAGACGTATCAAGGAATGGTTGGTCTTATTCCTCCTCTTGACTTCTCTAAGGGAGGGATTTTTTAATCCTTCTTTTCGAATCAGGAGTTCTTCTATTGGTCTTATACTTTCACCTGGTAACGTAAGTGACTCACACACAAGACGAAGAAAACAGAATAGTCAATTCACACTCGTGAGTAGGAAACCATGTTGTCACAAAGACCACTCTCGTCTGGAGCGATTCATGTTCCGTCCTACGACTCATGAACCACAAATTATGGGTGTCGTTGGAGGCTCCACTTGGTTCAAAGGAGATCATTAGTGTGCTCCTTTATCCGTGTCATCCCAATTCATTGAAGGTACTCTGGGACTTCGATGATATAAAGTAGATTCACGAGGGTCAATACTGAATATTCTCGTCCACGATTCAATACTTTGTCTTACGTAGAATTTCAGTCACGACATCCAACCGTCCGTGTCGCGAGACGACGTGGCGGAGGACGTCATTGCCGGTTCGTAAACACAAGTGAGAGAGTCGTCACCTTCTGTCCTTCGACAAATAGCCATACTATAGGTTCTTCACGTGACTTTTACTGTAGGCTCAGTACAAGAGAAGCAAACCTGTCTAACTTCTTACGGCCTATGACTCCCCTGGACTACCCAACTCGGCTCCACCCATGTGAATATTGAAAATTTCATGGAAATCATGGAAATTTTCATAGAATTTAAACCTCAATAAAAATTAACCTAGTTACCTTTGGTCACTAGAGGTCGACGGCACTTACTATGACAGTTCTACCTCTCCCAACTCATACCACAACACAAAGATCCAGGGCAACACTAAGGACAGTTAACTAGGGTCAAGGGGGTTCCTTAGACGTAAGACGTGAATTCACAGCACGTAATTTTAAAAGACAAAGACAGAAACCTCTTTAAGACACGGGTTCACGCTTGTGGGGAAAGTGCTCTCTTTGATCTCTTACACTAAGGAGGAAATAGACAGTTCGTGAAAGAGAGGACAAACACGAAGGGACTAAAGAGGGACTTCGCACATAGCGGACCACCATTGTGTAGTGGAAGGGGTGATCTAGCACTTGAGGACTTCCGTCCTTAGTGCAGACATACCCATCGTACCGTGAACCCGTGCATCATCCACAAGTCATTTACAGCCAGTCTATTTAGTAATTTACTTACCTACTCGATAAACGAGAAGAGAGTGGTCCAACACGCAAACACTGAAAGTGTTGTTCTCGGTACCGTGTCTGTCGATAGTTCCGCTACGTGGTTCGCGTCTGGTACCTCCATCCGCGTCCGCCCACTTTCCCTCCCGAGGGGTCGCGGTCTCGCGGTTCCGGTGACTCGCGGCTCCGGGCCATCGCACACATCGTAAACGAACGGGACTTTCCACGACACACGCTTCAGTGAGATCAGTGTACGCTGTGAAACGTTGGGGCACCTGACATCGGGTGGTCCGACGAGACAGGCACCCTAAAAGGTCGGTTCTCATGACCTCACCCCACGACGACGAAGGAGGTCCCCGAGAAGGGCTGGGTCCCTAGCTTGGAGCCAGAGAATCAAGAGGACGTGACCGTCCACCCAAGAAAGGGTGACTACGGTGGACCCTTCGGGACTTTCCATTCGGTCGGTTTGTAGGCTTTGTGACCACGAAAGAAATTTCAATCGTGTCACGTCGATCAAGTGGGAAAGTTCAATGGAAAACGGTGAACCACAGACAGTTTCTCCTCTTAGTAAACCGTGACTTATCTTACTCTCACATCGGGTACCCTGGGACCTTTCCTCCCAAAGGGAAGTGGGTCTTACTCCTTAAACTGGGAAACCAAAACCACAAAAGTATCCCAACGAGGAGGGGGTACCACCATTTTAAACGACTATGTGTCTTCCTGTTTCTTGTCTTCTCTTACCGGGTCGTCGAGGTCGTCGTCTACGTCGTTTAGTCGCGTCGGAGACACACCCCTTTGGACCGACCAGATTTGTGAGAACCTGGGGTCATAAATCGTCACTCAGGACACCAAACGAAAGACGTCCGACACGTCCGAGGGCCGACAAAGAAGAGGACGACAGAGATCGATTGTGTATATTATCGTGAGTGTCGAAAATCGCATAGGGTCCAAAATGTCTTTTTAAGTCCGGTGTGCCACAGGAACAGTGCACTCAGAGCGCATGCGCGACCGAGCGAGAGAGCAGTGTGTAGCGACCAATATAAAACTCGAAGACGAGGTTAATCTCACTTAAGGATTAAAGGATTATGTTTCTAAACCTTTGTACACAGGGACAGGGGTTCCTTTTCTTAAGGACCCCTTAAGAATCGATGGTTCATAGAGAGAGGTAGAGAAAGAAAACATCTACATCTCCGGTAGTTATTTTAAGAAGGACTCGGAAGGTACTTCTCATACTGTCATCTAAAAGGGTAACTGTCTCTCCAGTTCTCTAATTGTACCTGTAATTTACTCATAATGTCCACAGATAAACTCAAGTGATTTATCATTTATCTAAAGGAAATTAAACTTAAGAGAGAACAGTTCAAACTCAGTATATTAGGTTTTCGCCCGAGATTAAACAATCTAATAATCCAGACGTCACATATAATGTCCCCTAATAGTGACGAAATTGGGAGTTTTCTTAGTGTCTACCGTGTTCTGTGAATTTTGACAGAGTAGAATCTTAGTCTTTCTTGTTCAGTAGACACTTCGATGGTTTCTTCCTTTTGTTTACCACTTCGGTGGTCCATCATACCTATCGGACTCTTATGCGTGTCTTCATATCAGTAAGTAAGGAGTAGGAAATTGTATAATAAAATGTACCTCTGTCCTCTTTCCGTCACCAAAGACGGGAGCCACGGTCCAAAACCGATTAAACTACGGGAGACCAAAGACACAAAGATTTTATAATCTCTTAATAGAAACGATCATAAAGAGACTTTAGTCTTTCGGATCTACCACCAAGACAAAGACGTCTAATTTAACAAGGAACCACGATCTTGTAACGAATATTCAACTCTTTTAAGTCTCTAAAATCAGAAGACGGTCTTACTATTACGAAACCTTTAATAGAGGTACCGCACACGAACGAAAAGAATCTCCCAAACCGTGGAAGAAAATCCCTTCTAAGTGGAAAAACAGCAGTAATGGTGTAGATCGCCCGTGTACTACCATATACAACTCTCGACACCGGAGAAACAAAGTCAATTTGTACTAGGGACGTGAGTCTCGACCAGAGCAAATCCTTCCTTCACGGCTCATGTCATACATGTCGGGTGATCAACCCTGACTCGGGTAACCGGTCCTATAACTTCTTCTGTCTTTATTTCTGCACACTCACTACCTGACGCCTTCACTATCGTGCGGTAGTAATTAATCCTACGTGATCTTACACAGTCGAACTTTGGTCCCGTCATCAAGAATTTAGAAGGTCCAACACCTCGGGAAACTCTTCGACTATTTTAAGACACACACGTGTGAAAAAGTAGGATGAAGACCTTAAAACACTTGAACGGACTTTACGGACATCTGACCTCTCTAAGTACTACTGTCTCCTTGGTCCAGTCTACAAAGATCCTTACCCATTGTCTAACTTGGCTCCTAGGTCTTCGTTCTTATGGTCGGTAAGTCACTAACCCAAACTTACCTTGTTTTCCAAGGTCGTCCAACAAATCTAGTCCCAAGGTCAAACGATCCATGTCCCATTCCGGCACCTCTAAGTATCGAATACCTGTCCAGGAGAGCAACATAAACAATGCCTTGTGAGAACTTTCTCTTACAAGGCACCTACTCACGTCGGACGCGACAGTAAACCAGTAGACGTTGTCACTCCACTTACCCCGATCTACTTGCTCATCATAAAATCAGAGCTGTTCCAACTAGATCAGTGTTAAAGTAGCACCGACCATTTCCTATGAGACTCTTTCTCGGACTTTACCAGGGTGAACCGTAAAATTCATCAGTCGATTTCATCTTTAATCCAGAGGTCTACCCTTGTCGGATATTTTATTCCACATACCTGGACTAGTTCCTCCTAAACCCTCTCTTCAATCTGTACCGTCAGCGAGCAGACGTCTGCGAGGACTTCACCCGACGTACCGACGGACTCGACTCGAGCCCAGAGGGGAGCGCGAGACAGGAGACGACGACGCGACACAACGGTCCCTGAACCCGGACTGAATCCTACGTCGACTGTACCGGCAGGAGACGCGGTCCCGAAGTCGACCCAATACGACAGCATTCGGAGTACAAAAACAACACAACCGAACCCAAGAACAGAAGCTGAAAAGAAGAGAGACCCCCGGAGACGTGAGAGCGAAACGACACGACATCTCAATAGGGTCTACGTCTTGGTCGGGAGTGAGAGTGAGAACAAGACAAAAAACCACATTACAGATCGAAATAAACGTCGAGGAAGTCGTCTGACGGAGGAGACCCTTGGAGTTGTGGGACTCGTCGGAGGTGGGCTACCCTCCATTCACAAAGTGGTGACGCCTCCTCGTCGTCGTCGGTTCGGTTGTCTGCGTCGATTGTTGTCAGAACTCTCAAAAGATGACAAGCACGTCCTTTTTTTTTTAAGGGGGAGTAATGTATTTGGACTGTAATCTACTTGTGGGACCCTGAGTACGGAGGAGAGAGCTTCCGCCGGGCAAATCAATGACCACAGTATTACGAGACGTCGACAGACGAGGGGTGGGAACATTCAGAGATCATTCTTCTCGACAATCATGGACGTCTGACAGACGTCGGTGAAACTATTCCTCTTTTAACGTGCTTAACAAAAGGTGTTATTTCACTGAAAAGGTCACTAAGAGTCTCCTTTTCATATTCTACCGAAGACACACACACCGAACGGGACGTCGACGATCTTGGAGCTTTCAATCACAGACTATGTACAATAAGGAATCCATTAATGATAAAAACCACAATTGTTTGTGGTCTTTGAATTGACTGTCTACGGGTTCAACAATTGTTTCTGCCGAGGTGTCCGTTTGGACTCCGTCCCTGTCCCGGCGAGGTCTCGACGGGTCGGGGTGGGGGAGTCGTGACCCTATGCCGGTCCGTCCACGTAGACTCCTTCCCGATGAGGATCCACTCCACGTCGCACGGTGACCCCTTCAGACTACCTAAGTAAAAAACAGGGTCCCTGAGTTTCCAACGACACAAAAGTCTTTCAACGGTCTAACATTTAGACACGACGTCGGAGAGAGAAGAGTAATTGAGGGGTGGGGACGGGTAGACGGAAAGGGGATGGATCACTTAGCAAACGGTGTGCAGCCACGTCACGTCTGAAAAAGAGAGGAAAACGGTCACAACGACCCAAGGTGAACCTCCAGAAGAGGAGCCTCAAACAAAAGAGAACAAAAAGACTACTAATCGGACGATAAGTCCACCACCAAGAAAGAAACAAGAGAGACGACAACGTCAAAAGTGTACAGTAGGGAGGTACCAGAAGACCTAGAGACGATGTAAAAGACGAACCAAGCGGAGGTAACGTCTCGTCTAGGGGACATTTCGTACTCACTTCCGAGTCTATGTCTACATAAGAGACGGAGCCCGAAAGGGTAACAAGAGAAGTCAGACGGACAGAGGTACCATCTGGTGTCTTAGGTGGGGAAAAAAAGACTAAAAGATTAACGGGTAGGTAAATAATTACGAGTGAGTGAACCCGACCGGACGATAACATAATCTGTACAGAATAGACTCCTTTACAGATCAAAGAATTACTCAACTTACCATAGACTCAGAAAAACCTCGAGACATCACAACGGACATTCCGAATATGGATCTTATCAAGGCGAAACCCTACTCGGAAGACGGTCAGACGACCCAGTAACGGCCTCACCTATATCCCGTGAGAATCGACGACCGACTAGCGGAGGAAACCTACAACGTCCCGATTTACGTCACGTCAATGTCTTGGACCGACGTGACCGACGACGTCGATCACGCCGAGTCTTGTGTGGGTCACCATGGTCACGAGAGTGGTGCAGGTCGTCAGGGGAGTCGCATGAGTGGTCAAGTCCATTCGTACACTATCGCCGGCCCGCGGGAACACCCGGAACCCGTCTTAGGGTGCACTCCTAATACAACAAGACCTCTTATCAATTGTGGGTAAAGGTTTCCCCAGTCTAGTACTTGTCATTTCAGAGTTTACAGAAGAAGACTCAATTCTCTCGAGGGTATCAAAAGTCAATCAACATTAGTAGCGAAGACACATGACGTCCTCGTACAACAAAGGTCTTAGTAAGTGACCCCGCTCGTCTCCCGCCCCCTGAACCATTGGCTTTCGGGGGGATATTTCTCTTACTTCTCAACTCACTGCGCCGAACACGAAACCGAGGACAACTGTGCCCTTCCGTTCACAACCAAACTCAAATTGACCACCCACAGACTGTCGTCCCAGGAGTGGCTCGAGGTCGTCGTCGTCGAGGCAGTTGGGGTAGCGGAGGGAACCTCGGGACGTCTGTAATCGACCTCGTTGTCGTCCGGAGTTGCAGTCGAGAAACCGTCCACTCCCGGTCAGGGACCTTCAGTAGGTCAGTGAGACACGTCCATCGTGTAAAATTTGACGAGACCATCCCTGTGAATCTCACTTACCACCCCCACCGGGTCGCCTCAATCTTTACTCACACCCCAAAACTCAGTCTGGACTGGGACATGGAATTCTGGTGGAAAGATTCCCGTAAAAGAGCAGACACTTCACCCTGATCTCAAGAGACTCCTAACAGTCCATTTTACTCTTAGGTCACGTCACGACTCGTGTAGCGGATCATGTCGCAGACTGGCACCGTGTGCGTCATTTGCAACCGTCGATGGGGCTACTACCCTAAGTGGGTGGAGACAGTATGTCACATACGTGACCAAAATCCGGGGTCCGGACCCTGATAAAATGGTGTAAGGTAAGAATCCTCTTTTACCGTCGCTTAGGTCTCTTCTTCACCCCGTCCAGTGCACAGTCACCGTAGCGACGAACACGCCCAACCTCCTACTCGACGGAGACCCACACCGGCAAATCTTACAGGGGCAATCGGTGCCCGGGACCACTGACAGGACTTTGGACTGGGCAGTCTACCGACAAGGAAGAGTCCCTCTTCGATTCCTCCTCTACTGTCCCACATGAACCCGTAAACAGAAAGCGTAGTCAACTCAGAAAGGCTAAACAGCGAGGAGGAGGGGGTGGGGGTGGGGGTGGGGGTGGTTCCCTACCGACGAAATTTGCCACCGGACCCGTCGTCGCCGGAAAGGTTACCGTGGCCCTCGTGGTACCTCCGGGAGTGCGTCCGGATGAGCCCCTAGGTCGTCATGCGACGGCGTCGTGAGGGGTGGGACATGTTGGTCTCGGACGACTGTGTCGTCTCACAGCCGCGACGACCCTCGGTCTTCCTTCCACTCACGCCCCCGTGACCTCAGTCCCGCCCCACCCGTGTGAGAGACGTGGTCGTGACTTCCCGTCCGTTTCGGGTCCTCTCGACAACTCCACCACTCCGGTCGTGACGAGAAACCGTAACAGTACCCACCTGACTCTTTGACACCAGACGTGACCTTACACAAGACCAACACCGAGCAGAGTCTTGGAGACATGTGGGAGGAGCTCCCCCCGATGTCGAAAGTCCGCTCCTCTGTATGACCGGAGTGACACAGACCACGGCAAACCGTCAGACAAAAACTCTCCTTCAGAAGAGACAATCTTCAGACGATCTCCTACAGAAGAGAGAATCTTCAGACGATCTCCTTCAGAGAGAATCTTCAGACGATCTCCTACGGAAGACAGATCCACAGGGGAATTGGGACAGTAAACCGCAAAAGGATTGAAAGAGTAGACACGAAAAGGAATGACTCCTGTTTGGCTTCCTACTACTCTGTCTCAATGTCGGACACCCGACTACCTCATCCCTCATCCACGAAACTGTGTTTACCATAATTTAAGTCCTCTCCGAAAGATTCGTCTTTCTCCGGACTTTCACCAAACACACTCATCTTTTGGGACGACTGTAGAAACACGAGAATAAACTACCCAAAAGTATCGGTCCTCGACCGTCCTAGATTCGCAAGTACATCCTTTTCTGTTCGTAGGAGAGAACGAAATCGGGGTTCCTCGGGGCCACGTCGTACGGGAGGGACGAGATTCGACCTGTAAATGGTGGACGGGACCCGACACAACTGTCCCTCGAGGACCTTGGGACCTCTGTCCGCCACTCGTCTTCGCACTCCACAAGGTCACCACGAGACTTCTTATTGTGTGTCCTTTCGTCTTCTCTCACGGCCTTCCTATCGTAAAAGGTATCTCCAAAGAGGTTTACCTGCAAAATTCGCGTCTGGAATCCCTCCCTTCCTCGCTCGGCACACACATAGAACCCCTTCTTCTCCTTACCCCGTCTCCCCGTCGTTCGCGTCTCTGGTGCTCCGTCGCACACGGTGTCATAGACTGCTGTCGTCCCTCCGGCCCCGCCGACCTCCGACCGACCTGACGGTGACATTATTTTGAGAAGAAGTCACGCACCACGTACATATGTTGTCCGACATGGGTCGGCAATCTCTCTTACCTCATCACGGTAAGCGTCGATGTACCTGCCCGGGATCTCTCGTAGTACGGCTCACTTGATTCCGTCTCTTTCTACTTACACCACAGCGAGTATACCCCTCAGAAATTTTGTACGACGTCTACTCGAATAAGTGTTTTGTCCTCCTCAGTGTCTACGGCTTCTGTCCGAACACGACTGTTCCGCCCTCCCCATTCCTCCCCGTGTGTCCCTCTGACTCCGACTGTGTGTGTGTGTGGCGCTGTGCACTTCGTCTGGTCACGCCCGGCGGCACGTCGTGTCCCTTGAGACGAGTCACGAGACTCCTGGACATACCCTTTTCTTGGAGTTTTTCACCTATATGCACACATATGCATATTGACTAAATGAATCGACGTGTCGTCTTTGATTGTGGTGTAACATTTAGTTAATATGAGGTCATTTTTATGAAAAATTTCGAAAAGAAAGCAACCCTTCAGGAACTCAACTTCTCCTTTTGTATAAGACAAAAACTCGAAACCAATGAATAGTATACATCACTTTCAGTGAGTCAGCACAGGGTTGAGAAACGGTGGGACACCTGCTATGTCAGGTACCCTAAGAGGTCCGGTCTTATGACCTCACCCATCGGAAAGGGACGAGGTCCCCTAGAAGGGTTAGGTTCCTAGTTTGGGTCCAGAGGACGTAACGTCCGTCTAAAAAATGGTCCACTCAGTGTTCCCTTCGGGTTCTTATGACCTCACCCATCGGATAGGGAAGAGGTCGTCTAGAAGGTTGGGTCCTTAGCTTAGTCCCAGAGGACGTAACGTCCACCTAAGAAGTGGTTGACTTGATAGTCCCTTCGGACTAATAAATAGTATCCGTACATAAAATTTTTATGTACAAATGACTCCGTGTTAAATGAATACCATTTTAAGTGGGAAACCACTTATATCGAGACACTCGAGACTGCTCGTGTACATCAGTGCAAGGACGGTGGTATCTTATAGAGGTACTGGGGATCTTTGAGGGAGGACAGAGAGACAACAGTCAGGGACGGGGTGGACTGAGACCGTTGATGACTGGAGAAACGACCGGGAGATCAAAGATCCGTGAGAAAACTTTGGGTAAAATGAATATTAGAGAAAGATGACCAAAAAAAAAAAAAAAAAAAACGAGGTTTACGTTTAGACGGACGATGACAGGGTCGTACGGTAGGAGGGTGTCCCAGTTTAAGACGGGAGACAGCCACTCTGTCTCGTACTCTTACCACTTGTCCTTTCTCCCGTCCTTGGACAACGTCTCTAACGGGAAGTCGAGGGACGAAACACAAACCTCTTAGTAAAATCAAGAGGTCTGTGTAAAGACACAAAACCCCCTACGACTCTCAAAATTGTGTCCACCTTTACCCCGAGTCGACCACGCCCCCTCTCACACGAACTGGGACTACGGCGAAGTCAGTCACCCTTAGAACGTCCAGGCCTTCCTCGGTTGGACAAGTAGATGGTGGACGGGGTCCTCAAGCCTCTGGTCCTGGACGACGTCTACAAATACGGGAAGCCTTTGCAGCACAGACGGTTCCAAAAATATCTGTTCGTCTGTTTGGACTCGTTCACAAAGCCATACAACCACAAAGAAGACCACACCCCTCCCAACTCACAGGTCACTCGCTCTTCCTCTTCCCCGACTGTCGTCCTTCTCGACTCAAACTGAAACAAATCCAAATCAAATTGAAACGAAACTCATCTAATGTAATGGAGCAAAACTCGGAGTCAAATAAAAAAGTAAAGAGATTCACCCTTACCACTAAACATGGGTGTGACAGCGAGGTCTCCATTTTTATTACATACTTTTTACCGAACCGGTTTTTTACGAACTCCTATGGCACATCTACAGTCGACTATGACAATCCTTGGACTAAACAAAGTACACTACATTAAAGTTCTTCAGAAGGACGACTCTTCTTAACTCTAAACTCTGAGTCGAGTACATTCCTAGGACGACGTATTCCTCCTGACTCCGACAGGAACGGAGAAGTGCGGGGAGTGACCCAAAGACGAGCCTGTGTGTCCAAAACATTCAATGCTGTTAGGACAGAGCCGAGTCCGACGGTAGGTCAGGTACTTGCCGAAAGTCTAGCCGTACTTCGCCGAATTTCACGTCGAGTTTGCAAGTTTCTTGCTGTCGTTCGGGATGACTCGCACGAGGGGAGACTCTGACCTCACTCTCCCAGAAGACCATTCACCCCCTCCTCGTGGGAATTACTAAGCTTCGGGATTCCGACACACAACTGTCGGGACCTGGGACTAGGGACGGTGAGAGCGTCCGTGTCGAACGGGACTTCTGAGTCGATGACGGAAGACACCCTTAAAGCGAAGCATGTCTCCTGTTCAAACACGAAACCAAAGGTCACAAAATGAAACCTCAAATCCACGGTATAGGACTCCAAAAAAAAAAAAAAAAGGAAATAAATTTTCAAACGACACAAACATTGGTCACACACAACTCTTCCTGGTTGTAGTTTGACGGGACCCCCTCCTCCCCTTTACCTTTTTGTAATTCTTTCTCCTAGTCTTAAACGGGGTTTGATAGGGTTCTTTCTCCTGCTTCAATCTGCTTTCACCTGGGGGTCTTAGAAGACTCGTGCTCTCACCCACTGCACTCTCGACTATGGGTCGTCGAAAACCCCCGTATCGTCCACCCCAACCGAAACCTCTTCCTCTCACTGAACTTTGGGTCGTCGGGACCCTCGACCTCCGACTTTGAGGAGACATTGGCGGAAGTGACCTTTCAGACGTAAGAACGGTCGCTAAAAAATCTAAGAGTAGATCCTAAAGACGGGCGAATGGATTCTTCCCCATTGTTCAGAGACCTTTATTACGTGGATAATTTAATCGGATTGTACGTTTTTCGTCCCTAAACAGTAGGCAATGGGTCGGTCGGTAACCACAACCTAGTCGGGAAGGAAGGACCGACCACCGAGAATCCTTCTTTGTCGGTCAGTTTCCCCAGCACATATCAAATAAAGTTGTGGTCTGGCGATCTGGTGCCGGGTACAGATGGTCCGGGGAAATTTCTTCCGGAGAGCCCTTCTGTGACAGCCCAAAGGACAAAACCTTAACTGGTGTCGTTCCTTACAGTGAAGGTGGGGGTCGGTGTCAAAAGAGCACTCCCATCTAGGTCCTTCCCGATACCCTAGACCGTCTTCCCTCGAAGAGAGGACTCGTCTCGCTAATTTTCGACAGCGACCCCCTCCTCCTCGGACGAAGAGTCACATGGACTCAGGATCCCAAGGAAACTCGGCCACGACGTAAAGGGCCACCGGTTGTGGGTCAAGAATTTTCCTAATTCGATAGACACCAACGGAGGAACCAACTCTACCGGGTCCGCACCGCAGACTCACCTCTGTCCGGGGAGAAGACGGGGAGGTTGGGGCACGAGACGAGAACCACTGTTTCCGCTGCCGTCCTGCAAATGTCGGAGACACACGCGAGTCACAAGTAAATGGAGTCATCGTGGGACAAGTAAAAACAGGAGCACGAATGTCAGTCGAGGGACGACGGAGGGTGTCCAGAGTGAGGACGGACACTGGGTGTGTCGGAGGCCCGAGTCGGAGACGAGGTTCTTCGCGACCATCACCCCTCCGGGCCCTTCCTGGACGACAGCCCTTACACAGGGACCCGTCTTCACCGGGACAATCCTATACTGGGCGTCGGTTCCGGTCCCTGGCAGGGACCCCAGGAGTCGGAGTGTCTGCGGTCGGCACGGGGGATCGCCGTCTCCGCTCTAGTGTCCCCAACGAAACGACAGTCAGTCCCCGCCAGACGAACGGTAAGACAGGAGCCCGGAGTCCACTCGCAACTGGCCGAACAACAACACGCCCATCAACCACCACCACCTAATAGGGTAACTTCGACCCTGTCGACAAGGGAAGAGTATCACTATTGAACCCAGACAACAGGAGATTCTTTGTACTTTGTATGAAGAATTCGACTTGGTGCATTTGAACTTAAGACGCGTGACCCTCTTTACACAGGACACAAAGTTCCTATTTTGACAAGGTTTCCGAAGGTCCCAGTACTACCCTAAAAAAATTTATTTACGTTTTTTATTTTTATTTTTTCTTTTTTCTTTTGTTTTTTTCTTTTTTTACGATCCAACCCCTCCGCGACAAGACTTAGGGTTGGCCGACCTTGGTTCTTACAGCAAAGATAAAAATATCTTCAAAATATGTCGAGGCCCCACCTCTTATAAATAATGGATTTAATATAGAGACCTTTTCCGGTCCTAAAATATCTTAGGTCTTACACTAACAACATGTGTGTCCCACGACACATACTAACTTTGATGACTGAAAGACACCGGCAGACGTCGGGTCGACTAGACGGGCTCCCCCTCCGCAATTGCGACACTTAACCGCCTCCTCTCTCGACACGAGGGGTCCAACGACGGCCAGAGTGGATGACAAGACACGGGCCTTGAGGTGAGACACGGGTGGAAACAGGGACAGGGAGGGAGGAGGGGGTAAAGTGACAATGAACGTATGGATAAACAGGACCCGAGGCCTTGGGGAAACGATAACCGTACTTTCAATTTCCACATTAGGCGGACGGAGACTATGGTCTGGGGCTCCAAAGGACGGACGATACCCAAGGGAGCCGACGGGGGCGGGGCGCTTAAGGGTGTCGTCGCGGCGGGAGCTCGTGTCAAGAGAGGGGCCCGGTTTCCACCACAACACCTCTTCGACGAGGGGGATGTTCAGAGTGCCACACTTTTCCCAAGTCGAGTGTCTCCCCTCTGAGCGTCAGTTCAGAATTCGTCACGAAAAGACAACACCCCCAGAGTGAATATATTAACACAAAAGACGACATCGAAACAAAGAAGGAACCCAAAGTAGTACTTTAACTAAACGGAACTTACGTCGGTCTGTGACAGAGGACCCAGGGCGTCCTCACCGGTCCCGGGAGCACCTTCGATTCTCGAACCTAAAGACCGTTCTCCCGGTAGGGATATCCTTCCCCCTCTTTAAGACCGGGAGAGGGGGTTTCTTAAGTGTGGGGGGCGGGGGGGTGTTCGGTCGTCGAGGTCGACAGAGGGACTCAGAGCTGGTCCTCACTCTGAGCCCTCCGACTCCGAGACGAGGCGGGCTCTCGACGAAAAGCCTACGCGAACCCGCGAAGACCCCTTTAGGTTCGGAATCCAAGGGGCACAAAGACCGTCAACCTACAAAAGAACCACAGGAGGTACAGGAAAAACTGAAAGGGCACAGGTAACAATCGTACACGTTCTCAAGGCAGTAACGGGTCGGAGGGGACGGGCGGAGGAGTAAAGTCCCGACATGTGTCACTCACAAGGACAAGAGAGAGAGAAACAAACCTACATAACGAGACACATTGAGTCACCCAGAGGGAGAAAGACCAAACAAAAAAAAGATCTAAGGACGGCAAACAAGTAGCAACACGGATTTCGTACAGCTACACCGCAGTTCATGTAGCAGGTTTAGGGACAGAGAAGTCGAAGAGACTACGAACTTGAGAGTGGAAACTGGAACACAACTGGAAACTACGACTACACATAAAAATAATACAAACAAAGAAAGAAACAAAAAAGAAAAAAGAAAGGAAAAAAAAAGAAAACACGACGGTTTAACCAAAACGATCTTGCTGACGACTTCCCCTTTATAAATTTGAACGTAAACTTATATTTTTTTAGATAAAAAGATCTTGAAGTATTCTATTGGTGAACTAAAACACTAAGGTTAAGAAACATTAACAGAAGTCTCGTCGGGATGATCGTGTATGGCGCACCACAAACATAAAGACACTTGTGTGTCGGTCAGGCGAAGATCCGAAACAAAGAGCCACACAAATCAAAATTTCTGTTGAAACCTCATTTGTTACTTTATTTTCTACAGTGAGTTTGGAAACTCCGAGGACTCGTGTAAAACGACTATGTCAAACATCCCGAACTCCTCTGACGTACACAAGGATAAAAACAAAAAAAAGACTCAAGCGTTGACGTCTTTCGGGGACTTGGGAAAAAGGAAAGACTGGTGGCCGACGTCGACCCGGGTCCGTCGGGGGCGGCGGACACCGGGACGGCCCCTCGTGGGAACACCCCTCGGACGCCCGGGGGGTCGGGGCGGCGCGGGCGGGGTGTGGACAAGGACGGCAGAGGTGTCGTTTTACACTACGAAGCCCAAAAAAAGACAAAAACATAACAAAAACACAAAAACAAAACCTAAAAAGGGAAGGATGATTCTAACACGGGTCTTTGGGCTCGAGACGCACAAAGGACGACAAAGAAGTGTGGAGGCACAAATAGTGGAGGTGGAGAGACAAAAGATATCAAACACGTTTTTGACTGGCTAAATTTTCCCAAAGTTTCTTCGACAAAATTTAACAACACCCCAACTAAAAGGGGCCCAACACGACAACACAAGACTTCGCCGTCGAAGGAGGAGAGAGCGGGAATCTCGCGCGGACACGTAAATCTGACAGAGGGGTGGTCCGGACGTCCGGAGCCCCCCGGAGGCCCCGGCCGACGAGACGAGTCTCTACCCACCCTTCCCCCAGGTCTCTCCGTGTCCTCGTCTCTCTCGTGGGGCCCCGCCGACACCCGTCGTCCTCCGACTCGCGCGATCCCCGGGGCCCGGAGGGAGCGGGGGCCTCCGCCTCTCACGGGACTCGGAGAGTCTCCCCCGGCACGGACGTGGTCCACGGTCACGGGGACGGTCGCACGACACGTCGGGGGCCGGGGGCGGTGGGGTGAGACCGAGAAGTGACGTCGAGACGAGAACGAATCGACAACCCCACCCCCAGCCCCGCCAAAAAAACACAAATAAAAAAAATTGACCCACTTCTCGGTCTATCGATGACAGGGGCCCACGGTCCGTTCGGGGCCAGGAACCAAGGGACTCCCCTCGGACGGGAGGAGAGAACCCCGTGGTAGGTCGGAGTCCCAGACGTCCCTGAACTCACTCTCACACGTACCATTTCCCACTCCGGTCTCCTCTGCACTCCAGCGTCCCACCCAGACACCTCCAGTCTCCAACGTCCCGCCACAAACCCTATCGAAGGTGGGTCCGGACTCGCCGACCACCCACTCACTCGCTCGACCCTTCGTCCCGACAGGTCCCTCCCCGCCCCTTCCATCTTGCGACAGGTCCAGGAGGAGCGACGTCCACTACTCCTTCCCAGAGCCGTCGCAGAGACGGGGCCCTGGCCCGTCCGTCGGATCACAATCGAGCCCCCGGGGAATGGGTCTCCTCTCCCACCGGTCCACCTCCGGGTCACCTACCATCCGACGAAGTAAAGAAGTCTCCCCACTCACCTACCTTCCTCCGGTCCTTGGGGTCGGACTCGCTCTGGCGGCGCGTGGGGTGTCAGACTGACGTGTCTCGCCGGAGACACCCGTCTTCCGCGGCTCCGAGGGGAAGGACACATAAGTCTTGGGTACAAACGGTTATATAAAACGAAAGTTAAGGTTCTCCTCGAGACCCTTTTGGACACCTATTTTGGTTTACGGTTTACAACCTGCAACAAAGGAAAAGGAAAAAGAGAGAGACTAACAAAATTAACAAAACACCACCAAAATTACCTAAACTCTGGGACCTCGCCGTCGACGGAAAGACTAAAGGTCGACGAAAAACACTTATTAAATTTTTCTTTTTTTTTTTCTTTGAAATGTAAAACCTCTGTTTGGACACACTCAAAAAATAACCATGTTTGCAACATAAATTGTGATCCCCAAAACATGTCAAAAAACGGAAAAGATGATCTTTTGTTACATTTCACTAAAGTGTTACACTTCTCTTTTTTAACGGTGATACTGGTTTGCGTGTCAGACAAGACGTCGTTGTTGCCCTAAGTTAGTTGAGTTTCAGCACTAAGTCGGCATCTTTACGAAAAAGAAATGGAACAAACTCGAAAAGGAAAGAAAGGACAAAACTAAACGTTTTCTTTTACAGAAAAAACACACTTGAACACAACATGATACATCTTTTAATACCTAAAATGAAATTACCAAATTTTTTTTTTTTTTTCCCGTTCTTCTCGGGGACATCGAAAAGACTGGACTAGTGTCTCAAACACATCACCTAATTTTTTCTTTTTTTTTTAACAATGTTCAAACCTCGTTCCCTCATACACAAATTTTCCTTTAGAAGGAAAAAACACACAAAAAGGAAAACAGGGTTACCCCTTGGATTTTAGACAAAATTAACGTGTCTGTGTGCCTGTTTTTCAGTAAAACATAGACGGTTCACACCATGGAAGGAAACAAATAAACGATAATTTGACAAACTCTTCTCGACGGCGACAGAAGACACAATGACTAACGACCCCGTCCCCACCGGAAACCCCGTCTAACCGGAAGGACTCCTTCCCCACCCGTGAGATCACACCAAAGTGAAACTACACGGACAATCATAGGTCACCCTGGTGGGGTCTGAGGACTTTCTTGTCCTAAAGAAAGTCTTTTCACGGAAGACACACCTAGGACGTAAGAAGAGTTGCCTGGGTGATTGGTCCTCCGGGAATGTGTCGAAAAACCGTCGGAAGTAAAGACACGAAGAAGGTAGCGGTCATCACCGGCGGTGGGACGTCCTGACCGGGTCTGGACACTCACGTTCAGGGAAGGAACCGACGCCCCAAGGACGGGGGTCCCTCCGTCGGTCGCTCGTGGCTCCACGGCGCAGCCCGGAAGAGCGAGGTCTGGTTTCACGCACCCGAGGAAAAGGGGAGAAAGACTGGAATCCTGTTCCAGTGTAAAGATCCCAAAGAACCCAAATGGAGAGTCATTAAGATCTAGTGAAAGGTTCACTCCGGGTATGGCTCCGAAGGGGAGGACGGAGACACCTGACACCTACGTCAGTCGGGGACCCGGCCCTTCGAGCGGGGGCCGACTCCGTACTCGAACAGAACGGGGAAGGATGGCGCCAGTCGTAGTGAGGGGACCCTCCGGGTAGGAGCGCTTCGACCGCGGACACGTCCCCGGACGTTCGCCGAGACCGGTCATCCACCCGGTCCGGAGTCGGAAGAGTAGTCCGACCGAGGCACACCCCACCCATACCTCATCACAAACGGTGTCACCCAACATGACCCACGATCAGGTGGTTCACAAATACGTCAGTAACAGGGTCGAACACAAGTGACTGGTGGCAGGATTACGACGCCCCTTGTGACCTGCGTGACTTGTGAGAGCAGAAATATTGGGGACCCCCCGGATGACAAGGGTAGGGGTGGCCCGTCTACTCGTTTGACTTCAATTTTCTTTAACCCAACACCCGGAGAGACCACTAGGTGGCCAATTCTGAGGTACGGAGGTGACGTCCCCCGTACCCCAACTAGGACGCGCGGTGTACCGTACCGGGGGTCCTATTTATTTTTATTCTTTTTATGAATTCTTTTTCTTTATCATAGCCCCACTCCCCTCGTAATTAGAACGGGAGACGTTTTTTCTATTCAAATAAATGTTTGTAGATCATACAACTCAAGTTCTCAAACTAGGAAAAAAGTTTCTCTAACGTGGAGAATTTTACGAGGGGAAGTATAGAACAGAGGACTTAAGGGGTGGGCCGGGGTCTGTACGGCGTGTCGAAAACCTTAGAATGAAGGGGTTGGTCTTTAACTTCGGGTCCGGGAGTCACCACTTTCGTGTCTCAGGATTGGCGACCTGGTGGCCCTCAAGGGAGAACTTAATATAAAGTCCAGCACTCACAGAACCATACTTCCAGTCGTTTAGGTCTAGGTCCGATGTTTCAAGTGTCGATCATCGAAGGTGAACAAAAGGGGGCTTTCACCCCTTTAGAAGGGTGCCTGCGAGACAGGGTCGCAACGTCGCGGCCACCTAGAGACGCTTCCAGAACCTCGGACTTCCACCTTCACTGGCGTCGGTGGGTCGTTCTGGCGGAAAGGGTTGGTGGGGTAGGGGGACACAGGTTTCATGACGGTGTGAGGAAACTCAGAAAAACAGGACACGTGTAAAATCTTTATCTTGATCCTTGACTTTTTTTCCTCTGTGGCTCAACGAGAACCCTTCACCACACGTGGCTTCTCAGTTTGGTCCAGACGGACTGAACGTCCGGGAGTAGGATCTCTTCATTGAGGCATCTTCGCTGACTCAGACGACACGAATGGACACGTCTGAGTAGTGCACACTAGTCGCACGACAGGAGATCCGAGTTCCCCTCCCTGGGATGTAGGGAGACTGAGGGAGTCACCACGTAAATAGAGTCGAAACAGAAGTTTCACTGAGAGTCAGTGAAATTCCCTAAGTGATCATTGAGTCAGAGGTTTAACAACCAGTCGTACGGGGACGCTCCACGGTGAAGGGAACTTATGACCCCACGAAGGATTTGCAGTAAGGACGGTGTGTCAAGAAAGAAATCTAGTCAAGTCAGTGAGTCAGTACAGGCTGAGAAACGCTGGGGTAGTCGGCGTCGTACGGTCCGGACGGACAGGTAGTGGTTGAGGGCCTCAAGTGGGTTTTGGTACAGGTAGCTCAGTCACTACGGTAGGTCGGCAGAGTAGGAGACAACAGGGGAAGAGGAGGAGGGGAGTTAGAAAGGGTCGTAGTCCCAGAAAAGGTTACTCAGTTGAGAAGTGTATTCCACCGGTTTCCTAATCTCAAAGTCGAAGTCGTAGTCAGGAAGGTCATTTGTGGGTCCTGACTAGAGGAAATCCTACCTGACCAACCTAGAGGAACGTCAGGTTCCCTGAGACTAGAGGAGGTAGTGGACAACGGTGAATTCGAGTAGAAATGGAACACAAATTAAAAAAAAAAGGAAAACGTAACACCATTCAATTGTTAAAGGATAGGTGTGGTAAAAATCCCTTTGTCAAGTCACTGTAAGTCATGTAACGGTCACACCGTGATGGTATCGGTGAATTACAAAATTCAGTCGAACTTTGCGTGGAAACCATTGAAGTGGAGGAAGCCCGGCAACCATAAACACTTCAGTGTTCAAGCTACGGGATCAACATACAAAATTTTATTGTGTAGTTCCCTAAATGGACCGTCAGGGCACCAATTCGGACCCCACCGTGTCCAAGCAAGGGACCAGTCCCTTGATTGTGGGGTGTACGACGAACCGGTTCTATTTTTTGTGGACTCCGATGCACTAGTAGCCCTGTGTCTTTTGCCGGTGTGCCGTGGAAGAGTTTCCTAGACACAAAGTGTGAAACCCTTAAACCTGGTCCCACTCCTCAACCCGAACGGGTACCTGAGAAACCCTGGACAACGGAGACTTTAATCTTCCGCGAACCAACTTGGACTTCGACAGAGGGCGGACTGGGCCTACGAGACTAAGTGTCATTTCTTACTCCACCATCTAGAGAACTTCAGAAACGCAAACCTGAGGAAGTAAGGACTTTGTCTTGAACTGAATTTTTCATGCTGAACTTGTAGATCAAATTGTAGTATGAATTTCCGACAATAAAGAGAAATTTTAAATGGTCTTTCCCTAATACAGTTTCCATAAGAAAACTTGGAGTTTTTTAACATCCGACCACGTAGAGACATTAGTATATTTGACAAATATATATATACAATTTTTCGAGGGTAAGTCAGTGGAAATAAAAAAAAATTTTATCTGAGGAGTCCGTAGATTAAAAACGGTGTGAGGATCAAGGGTCGAATGACCGAAAGAGTCAGTCGTGTGCTGGGGGGGGGGATTTAGAGGGTCCTTGTAGTGCATGATACGAGTGGACTTGTATCGTCAGGGTCTACTTCTACTCGGTAGTCCTTCCTTTACTCTTGCGTCCAAACAGGTAAGTGGAGACCCTTACAGTTTGATTACATACTACTGTAACGGGAAAGTACTCCCTGATACTGAGCCGAAAGAGAATCTGGAGGACGTAAAAAGTTCGAAAAGGAGTCCTCGGGAAAGGTCGGAGGGGGGGGGGCGGGGGGTGGTAGACCACAAGTGAAAGAAAACGTATGCAACTGAAAGAGAAATGACCGTGTCCGAGGTCGATATCTTTCCCGAGAACAAGAAGATTTAGTGTCAGTCTAGACCCCTACCCTTTTACTTGTGTAAAGCCGGTCCTTCTGGAGCGGGCTACGAGGTCGGTTCAGGTATCCTGGAGTCGGGGTGAAGGTAGGGGTGCGGGGGTACTTCCGAGGGTCCCTGGACTTCGGTGGACACCAAAACTCACAAAAGCTTGACGAAATGACTCTACATTAAGTGTGTGAGATCTCAGACGGGTGATTTCGTCGGTCCAGACTAAAACTCACAAGACATGGTAGTGGTATTGGATTAAAATCTTGTAAAAGTAGTGGTATCTTTCTTTGGGACATGAGGAATCGGTAGTCAGTGGAAGATGGGGTGGGGGTGGGGGGGAAGGGTAAAGGTCGGGGAGTCAGGTCAAGTCAAGACAAGACGAGTCAGCGAGTCAGTACAGACTGAGAAACGCTGGGGTACCTGACGTCGTGTGGTCCGAAGGGACAGGTAGTGGTTGAGGGTCTCAGGTGAGGTTGAGTACAGGTAACTCAACCACTACGGTAGGTTGGTAGAGTAGGAGACAGTAGGGGAAGAGGAGGGCGGAAGTCAGAAAGGGTCGTAGTCCGAGAAGAGGTTACTCAACCAAGAAGAGTAGTCCACCGGTTTCATAACGCTCAAACTCGAAGTCGTAGTCTGGAAGGTTACTTATAAGTCTTGACTAAAGGAAAACCTACCTGACCAACCTAGAGGAAGACCTAAACAGCATATTTACGTCAGTGCGCCGTGTACGGAAAGAACAAACCGGAAGTGAGTCGGATGAAGGACTCCGTAGAAAAGGAAAGGCGTGATCGGACCCAGACGGACGAGGACGGCAAAGATCGGGAAGACTCGAACAGAGGATAACAAAGACACCGCGGGTGTCGGTGTCGGGAAGAGGGTCGAGGAGGACGGACTGGGCCTCAGAGAGTCTGGACGGGACGGACGTAGCAGGTGATACTAATGGACAATCGGTTGTCTCGATGATCAATTCTTACTTCTGAAGGAAAGACCTGAAGTGACCGATTCTAAGGTACGAGGGTTACGTCCCCCGGGTCCAAACGAGGGACCAGTCCCAAGATCTAGGGGGTACGGTGTTGGTTCTCACGAGTGCGGCGTCGATCTCAGGTGTGCGACGTTGATTCCGCACCGTGTCGGTCCATCTCTGCATAGCAAAATTTTTATTTATTTAAGGTGGAAATCTTACCTCGAAGCACTTCCGTCCCTGGCCCACGTCACCGCAAGAAGTGACCTCGGGACAACATAACAGACCAGCGAGTCAGCCCAGGCTGAACGCTGGGGTACCTGACATCGGGACGGTCCGAGGAGACAGGCACCCCAAAGGCTCCGTTCTTATGACCTCACCCAGCGGTAAAGGAAGAGGTCCGGTGGAAGATCTGGGTCCCTAGTTTGGGACCGGAGGATGTAACGTCCGTCTAAGAAATGGTGACTCGGTGTACCCTTCAGAGTGACCTCGGGATCCCCGACCATCTATTATTCGTAGGTCCTCTGTAAATTACCTATTCATTTATTTATAGGTTGTACTTCTTTATTTATAGGTTTCCACTGCCAACGAAGACAGTTCTCGAAGGTCCACACAAAGATATAATGCAATCTAAAAATAAATCTGTAGGTAGGTGAGGTCTTTTTTCCCTCCTTGTAAAGTGTGGGCGAATATTCGGTGATCGATGGTCGGTCATGGGCTTAAGAGACGTCCAGGGCATCTCTGTGAACCGTCCTCACGACGATTATGTCGAAGGACGAAGAACTCCTCTGACCACATGGTGGACAAGGGACCCGGGGAGACGACGACCTCGCGGGGAAACCGTCGGTCCCTTCCGGGAACCGTCGCCCCTTGGACACACACCGGGTGGTCGGGCCTCTCACAGTGGTTGGATCAGTAGGGACGTCTCTTTTCTCGCGGGACTCGGACCCCGCTTGTACTGACCGGAAATATTTCCAATATTCCCAACTCCCCAAAAAAAAACAACAACAACAAAATTTACGTTTTACATATATCTTCTTCCAAATCACACACCACCCCTTTCGAATACACACAAATCTTCGGAGAAGGTGGTTTACTCTAGGTTTAGGGTCTACCGCGGGCACCATTTCTTGGACGGACGGTTACGTCCTCTGAAGTCTGTGTACTCAAGCTAGGGACCCACCCCCTCTAGGGGACCTCCTCCTTTACCGTGGGGTGAGGTCATAAGAGCGGACCTCTTAGGTACCTGTCTCCTCGGACCTCCCGATGTCAGGTACCCCAACGTCTCAGCCGGCGCTGACTCGTACGCGTGTAGCGACAGGGTATCGAGTAACTACTGACAGTTTGTCTACCCCCTTCATGCGAAGGTCTTAAAGAGAGATATGTTTCCACACGTATGCATTAAAAACAATTATTTTTACTCTAGTACGCAATTACATGTCTTACAAGACGGCAGACGTAAAAAAAAAAGTCAATGACAAGGTACCCGTGGGAAGGTAGACCATAGATGTTAAAAGTGAAAAATCTCCGAAGTATTGTAAAGTACCAAAGAGTTACTGAAAGGATAACTTACGTCCAATAGAGATTTAACAAGTGATAACATTTGACTTCTCGGTTAAGTTCCCTTCAAGTCCCCCAGGAGATCTCCCGACAAACACGGTGCAGAACAAAAGTTTCGGTTCAAGAAGGAAATAGTAGAACAAACCAAAAGTGTCTTTGGAAGGGTACTTCCATTTAGGGGTAAGTGTTTGTCCTTTTGCTTCAAACAACTCTCCCTGTCTGTAGAGTTCCTATGGTCATTGGTACCGTCTTCCCCGGACCCTGACAGTGGAGGCCAATGTGAACACGTCCCCGACATTTCAGTCCCCGGACGTCCCCGGTTCGACCACTAAGTTCGGACGTTCTCCTCCGGTCAGATTCTACCATTCACTGCGAACCGAAGTCACAGCTCCGTTCTTGTCGTCCTCCACCCCCGACGTCCACTTCCCCCTGGAACAACCAGAGAACTGAAGTCTGTGGCTGGGGAACTCGGGTCTGTGACTGGGAAACTGGCCAACTGACACCTGAGTGTTCGGGTCCCTAGTGAACTCGAAGGTCAGAAGTCCTCTTTGTCCTTCACGTCTAATAATGTACTTGAGAGGGTCCATCGTTTACGTCGGTGGAATACACCCTTAGAAGTCGTCCGGTCTAACACTCAGGGTGAAGTCCGGGTTTAAAGTAAAAGACGAAAGTTAATAGTTGGTCCCGTGATTTTCCATCCGGTACATCGACCATGCGCTGTGTCGTCCGTGACCTTGTTGTTTGTTGTTTGGGGGTCCGGGAACGACAGGGTAGTGGGACACTCCCGTTCACCGGGTCTGTCTCTGAGTAAAACACTGAACGAGAGGACCTAGTCGGAAACAACGACCCGAAACACTCATTCCGAACTAAGACAAGTGGAAGAGGAATCGGAAAAAAAAAAAAAAATTCTCGTTAAAATTTTTTTATGAATAAAAAAATAAATAAACCGACGACCCAGAATCAACGACTTACGTCCTAGAAACTATAAGTAACACCGTACCCCCTAGAAGTCAATGTTGTACATCCTAGATCAAGAGTTGGTCCCTAACTTGAACCAGGGGGACGTAACGCTCGGGTCTCAGAATCTAGGACCTGGTGGTCCTTCAGGGAGGAATCGGAAGAAACGTATGTAAAGAGGACCGGTCGGTCCAGTCTCGGACCTGTCCCAAGGGTCACCCGAACCACACAGACCGCTTTTAGTGATTCGAAGGACTTGTACCGATAGATGCAGGGGAAGTGAAAAGAGGGAGAGAGGACCCTGTCACAGTACTAGTTCTCATTCTGGGGACCTCATTGTGACGAACCCCAGGTGACGGACGAGACAGAGCTCCAACTCCACACCGGAACCCGTCCAGTGAAGTGGGAACCCACGGTGGGTCAATAGACATTCGACCTTCTTCACGAGTCGAGCCCGTTACATTCGGAGGAAAACTAGAGGAGATTGAAACGGTCCCCGACTCGCCTACGATCATGTTTTTGGTGGGAAACGGGATTTCCTCGTACGACGACGACGATTCAGTGAAGTCAGCACAGGCTGAGAGACGCCGGGGTATCTGTCGTCGGGTGGTCCGCGGGGGCAGGGACCCTAAGAGGTCCGTTCTCGTGACCTCACCCAATGGTAAAGGAAGAGGTCACGTACTTTCACTTTTCATTTTCACTTCAGCGAGTCAGTACAGACTGAGAAGCGTTGGGGTACCTGACGTCGGATGGTCCGAGGAGACAGGTACCCTAAAAGGTCCGTTCTCATGACCTCACCCCACGGTAACCGAAGAGACTTTCCTCGTACTGGGACTGCATTGATACAAACCTTTAGTCGTTTACCGAGTGAACCCTCGTCTCTTTTGAACCAGTCCAAAAACTCAAAACTCTAGTAAACTCAAGGGTCCATGGACCTTCCGACACCAGGGTCTAAGGAGACCCTACGACTCCGTCTCACGGGTAGATGAAGAACGGTTTCTGAGTTCCGTCTGAGCCCCGCGACCTGACAATAGAGTTGGTGTTTATCCTCTCTTGGACGACCGAGAAGTCGTGAAAGGGACACCCCAGTCGAAGGAAGGGGAGACCTCTAGTTGGGTCCTGGGTGGACAGGGTTCTGTCATGACACGGTCACCGAGGGTCGAGATGGGGAAACGGGTCGAAGGACACGCGGTCCAAGCTCTCGTGCAGGGGGTCCTGAAGGGACCACCAGGTCGCTGATTCTTTGGAGGGCGGTCCCGTCCCCTGTAGTCTCGTTGATTCGGGCACGTGGGTCTCGGGTGCGAGACGTTGTTCTCTTCGGTGCCGTGCCTCTTCGGCCGGGTGGCGCCACCTCTCGTCGGGGGCGACGCGGTATTGATCTCGTTCGGGTGTGCCGGGGTTTATCTGAACTGATTAAGTAATCTGCCCGAAGGGACCACCGAGTCTGCCATTTCTGAGACGGACATTACACCCTCTGGGTCGAAACCAGGGACCCAACCCTTCCAGGGGTACTCTTCCCTTACCGATGGGGTGAGGTCATAAGAACGGACCTCTTAGGGTACCTTTCTCTTCGGACCGCCCGATTTCAGCCCCAGTGTTCCTAAGATTGGACTGACTGGTCAATTTATTTAAACTTTTAACTTAAATTTAATTTTCTTTTTTTTTTTCGTCGTGAAGGGGACCCTGTCGGGTTACAGAAACAGATCAGGGTTCCCGGATAAGGAGATAGGACCCCGTACCTGGGAGGGGGGGATGGGGGGGCGGCGGGGTACGGGTCTGACAGGGTGAGACCTGGACAAAACGAGAGTCGTTTGTCCTCCGTCACTAGAGACGGAGACGAGTCGAAGGGGTCCTACTTCCTTCGTACCGTCAAATCGACATTCGGACCTCGTCGATGAAATTTAAAGTTTTAATTCGAAAGTAAGGAGGGACAAAAAAGGGTAGGTAAGTAAATTGTATAAATAACTCACCGGTGACGTACGGTCCAAAACGAGACCTCTGTCCAGTCACTTTTTACTCTATTTCAAGGACGGGTGTGTAAACTCTCCCCGTTTGTCTATGATTCGGTTATGGGAGTAGTTACTTATATTTTAATATCTCTATGTGGAACATAGTCTTACCTTAAATTAAGAGACACTCATAGCACTCGACCAGGTAGGGTTTACCCGAATTGACCCGTCATCCCTCCCCTTTTCCCTGGTAGTCCCCGTTTCCGGGACCCCGTGAGTCTAAGGAATGTTCAACTTGTGTCTCAATGGATACTGGGTCGTTAAGGCGAGTATCCATATATGAGTTCTCTATGCTTTTGAACAGGTGTACTTTTGAACATGTACCTACAAATTTCGTAGTAATAAGTATTAGCCTTTGTTGGGTTACAGGTAATTGATTACTCACCTATTCGCTTTACCGTATTTAAGTGTCACTTATGACTTTCACTTTCAGCGAGTCGGCACAGGCTGAGGCTCTGGGGTACCTGATATGTAAGGTACCTTAAGACGTCCGGTCTTATGACCTCACCCATCGGAAAGGGAAGAGGTCCCCTAGAAGGGTTCGGTCCCTAGCTTGGGTCGAGAGGGTGTAACGTCCGCCTAAGAACTGGTCGACTCGGTGCTCCCTTCGGCGTCTTATGGTAAGTCGGTTTTTTTCCTTACTTCATGGTGAGTGCGATGTTATAACTTTTGTGACCCGACTTTCCTCGGTCAGTGCTCCCCGGCGCACAACATGCTCAGGTAAATATACTCTACAGGTCCTGTCTGCTCAGGCGTCGTTCATCCAACGCCAACGTCCCACACAGGCAAACGAGTCCGAGGGCATTGCGACACGGTGTCTGCTCCCCCCCACCCCCCCACGAATTTGTTGTCTTTACATAACAGAGTGTCTAGACCTACGGTCTTCAGTCTCTCGTCCACAGTTTGGTCAATCAAAGTAAGGCTCCGGGGAGAGGAACCGAAGAGTTACCAGGAGAAAGAGGGAGAGACACACAGACACAGGATTAGAGAAGAATGTTGCGATCAGTATACCCTAGTCGCGGGAGAGATCACTGGAACGAAATGGAGAAATTTCTACTTAAGGACCGTCGGGGCACTAATCCTGAGACTCGAGAGTGAGGACTCCCGGGTCCTAGTTAGGGACCAGTCCCTTACTTTGAGGGTCTTCGGTCCGTCATACCGCTTTTTCTCTACCACAGAGGTTTATCCAGTGTAAGACTTCAGACGTCAGTTATAGTGTATACTCGCCCCGCTGACGATTACTCGTGTCCCGAAGAAAGGTCCCACTACTTTTAGAAGACCACAATCACGATCTAGTCACAAGTTGAAACACGTATGTCCGTGTGGAGTCTCTATGACGTCCAGACCAAGGTCTGGTGGTGTCATTTCGCTTGTAGTGGTATTTTGCAGTGTGCTCATAAATCTAAAGGGCAACGTATGTTTTCAATACAGACACGGTATAACGTCAGATAATTCACACGTTATCGTAGTACAGATGTTTTTGTTACAAGTCTGGATTTGACTTTTTATGGAATAACGACTTTTGCATTGGTAGCTATAGTTTCTAGTGACTAACGTCCTGTAGGGACCACCAGGTCACCAATTCTGAGGTACGAGGATTACGTCACCCGAGTCGAAGTCAGAGGCCAGCCCCTTGGTTCTAGGGTGCACAGGGTGTGTGTTATACCGGTTTTCCAATTGTTTTGTTTTATTTTGGTTTTTTTTTCTACAATTCGGTTCTCGTGACTAATGTGCAGTGGCATTCTTTGCATTACTTTCTCGAGGTTTATGATACCCTTGACGGTTTTACGTTGTGTCTCTGTGCTTCACTCGAACACGAGAACCTTTTTACCACGGTCATCTGAACGAGCTACGACCCAACGGCGTTTGGAGGGTAAACATCTTCTGTTCGTAGACCCTTGACGTTCTTTTACTCCCTACGAACCTACGATTTTCGGTGACAGGTGAGACTTTCCTGTTGAAACGGGACCCCGTCCTCCCTCGGACCAAACGTCTAACGTTTCTCTTGCTACGTCACTCTGCTCGACAATTAAAACAGTCTCGGGAGAGAGTTGGGGCCCTCTGAAGTGCCCAGACGGACGAGGGAGATATTCTGGAACGGGAAGAGGTACCACAGACCGTAAGTTCGAGTAATATTCCGTGAGAAAGTTTGACCGTAACCTTAAAACATAAAAAACAAAAAAAAAAAAAATCCACTTCATCTTTTCTTATCGAAATAACGAAGTGGTCCGTTTCTCTCGGTGCCTTCTGATTTCGAGTCTTGACACGCAGGGACGATGACCTAAAAAAAAATTTGGAAGTTTTTGGTTAAAGATGAGGAGCATCTGTTAAACGGTACCTCGTCTGCTTACGACGAACTCTATTGGAGAACGAATAACAGTGTACCACGAAGGGCACACAGTCCGTGACAAGGTTCAGGGTCGGTCGATGATTCCGTATATCAAGGTTGTCAGGTCACTTCACCCTTGGTCACGAGAGGAGGGGTTTCCGTACGACGGGTATCTTGATTATTTGCCGTTTCCGTCGTAAGCTTTCAACCGTCGGACCAGGTCCCAGGTGTGACAATGGGTAGTATCCACTCCCAAATAATCGAATACTGTCAAGGTAAAATGTCTACTCCTTTGACTCCGGCTCTCCACTCGTTGAACAACCGACCCGACTCGACACCCACTCCTGAGTAACCCTATCCCACCCGGACACACGTCCATACACCGAAGGCACCGGACAAAGAGAGTCTTCGTCTCGACCCCTCCCACCGAGACCCCTACCACCACTCCGCCGTCTCCTCCCGAGTCTCGACCCGTAGGTGAGGTCGGAGGGACGACGGGTACACGGGTCGAAGTAGGGACGAATGAGGTTGAGAGTCCGACGTCCCTCTCGGACGGGACGGTCCCCCCGAGTGCCCCGACCCCAGTCTCCACGATTTCTCTACGGGTTCCCCCACGGACCCCGTCCTCCCCCGCCCGTGGAAGGAGGGTCGAGACGTTACCGGGCGCACTGGAACACCGACTGTAAGGAACCGCCGGTGCACCGGGGTTGACCGTCCCTGTCGACGCGTGTCCCCGGTCTGGCCGAAACAAGGGTCCCACCGCGGGCGAGAGGTAAGCCCGGGGCGCGGACAAACCCCGACCCACCCGTCACCCGTGGTCCTCATCCCCCCACCAGGGTACTCTCGGATCTCCGAGTCCCGGTGGCCCACAGAGACCCTCCTACCCCGTCCTGGTCTGCTTCGTCGTCTAGCTCTTCCCCGAGGTCGACATGGTCAGATTGGTCTGCCTCTTCCGCGACGTCAACACCTACTTCCAAGACCTCTTCTCGAGTCTGGAGCACCCCGCGAAGGCACACGAGCCGACGGAGCAGTGCCGGGTGAGCCTCTACCCGGCGATGTTCCTCTACGAGTTCCACCCTCGCGCGCCGGTCCGACCCGTCCACCCCGGGCCGCCCCGAAGAGGGTCCGAAGGGCCGGGGGAGGGCGGAGGAGTCTGAGCGGGCATAGGGGGTCCGACCGCCGGTCCAGGACTCCGGGACTTAGGAGGCGTAGAGTCCGGGATCCAGAACCTACGAGGCAGAACCGAAACCTAAACCCGGGC
The DNA here is from genome assembly GCA_006410555.1 of Capra ibex. Classification (NCBI taxonomy): domain Eukaryota; kingdom Metazoa; phylum Chordata; class Mammalia; order Artiodactyla; family Bovidae; genus Capra; species Capra ibex. Next base: position 4,647,148 of record SJYO01033645.1, read on the forward strand.
ACCGGAACTCGAAACCACAGACTCCAAGAGTCGGAACGCCAAACTCCGTGAGTTCCGGTCCAGAGTCTGAGCTCCGAGGTCAGGAGAGGACACCCCAAGACTCAGATTCGGACCCCTCCCCCCGTGACCGAGGTCCAAACTCCGACCCCCCGACCTGCCCACCACCTCTGACGTCTGGTCAAGGCCGTACTTCAACTTTCGCCCCCCAGACCCAAACCCTCTACTTCCGATGGCCCAACGTCGAAGGTCGGACCGACCCCTCGGATCGCGTATAGACTCCGAACCCCACCCGCGAGGCCCAGACTCCGAGACCCGACCCCCAGCCCCCCCCGAACCTCCCCGTGTCCGACTCACGGGGCCGGGTGGGGGCGCCGCCCGTCAAACGACACCAGGTCTAGCTGTGGCGGGCCCTCGACCTCCTGCGGTTGAAGGAGGACCTCTCGATGGACTTGGACCGTGCGTCGTTGCTCTTCGACACACTCAAGGTGTTCTGGTAGAGGATGACGTTCTGGACGGAGCCGGACGGGCCGTGGTCCCGCCGACGGGTCGAGCCTCCGGTCCAGTCGGACTCGTACCCGTTACGGAAGGACCCGGAGTCAGAGAAGGTCTTCCGGGACCTCTCGAAGCTCTTCCGGGACGCGATACGGGTGTTGTTGCTGCTGCGGTACGAGCTCACGGCGCAGACGACGTCGGACCCGTCGAAAATGCGAGTCCAGTTCCACGCGGGGCCCCGGGGGCCCCCTCCCGCCACCTCCGGGGCCGAGGGTCTCTCGGAGGATCCCCGGCACGAGGGACAACGGAGTGGCACAAGTCAGGAGGGTATATTCATCCCTGCTCCGTCTACCCTCAGACTCTTCTCTTCCTGAATCGGCCCTCCTTGTCTCTACCGGTCCGAAGGGTCCACCGCGATCACCATTTCTTGGGTGGACAGTTACGTCCTCTGTATTCTCTACGTCCAAGCTAGGGACCCAGCCCTTCTAGGGGGACCTCCTCCCGTACCGTTGGGTGAGGTCAGAAGAACGGACCTCTTAGGGTCCCTGTCTCCTCCGACTACTCGGTGTCAGGTGACCCAGCGTCTCAGTCTGTGTTCACTCCACTGGATCGCACATCTCTACACCGGTCCGTCCCGTCTTAGTTTTAAGGTCGAAGTTAGACAGACTGAAGGACCCCCTCACCCTTCGAGGGTACACTCCTGTCCGGAATTTAGACATGATGACACACAAACGACACACTAGAACCCGTTCAGTGAAGAGAGGTTCGGGTACTTTACTCCCGCTTACCTTGGGCGAAATATTGTACCAAAATTCCTAGTAAGAAGTTTGTGTATAACTCGTAGATAACATGGGGTCCGTGACAACCAGTCCTATGTCGTCCCTTTTATTCTCGGTTCACGGACCCGAGTGCTTCGAACGAAAGATCGACCCCCTCCTTCAACTTAGTTATATTAGTCGTTTCGGTTCATATGTCGCACCACCTTTCACGAATCCTTTTGCTCCCCGTCCCTTTCCCCCAGCCTTCCCGACTCCTCCCCCACAACGTTCAAGTTTGTCCCACCATCCCCACTACAGACTACTGAACCTCTTCTCTCCCACCCGGTACGTCTTACTTTTTCCCTCACCACTTTCGCATCGACACGAGAACCCCCTCGAATGGAACGGATGAGGTCCTTCCCACCTCCGGTCGCACCGACAGCGTCCACACACTCTTTTCCACCCTCCACCACCCCAGGACCCCCAATCCCCTTTCCCTCTATCGTCTCTCTTCTTTGACTACCTCGGTTGGTGGAGTCCGAAGTCCGGGACTCGGAAACGAGAGGAAGGGCGTCTGTAGGTCCGACGCGAGCCGGGAACCCCGCACAGTCGCGGACCGTGTTTTATTGCGGATCATTTGGAACGCTTTCAGTTTCACACTTTCACACCCAGCGAGTCAGCACAGACTGAGAAACTCTGGGGTACCTGACATCGGGTGGTCCGAGGAGACAGGTACCTTAAGAGGTCCGTTCTTATGACCTCACCCAACGGTAAGAGAAGGGGTCCCCTAGAAGGGTTGGGTCCCAAGTTTGGGTGTAGAGAATTCAAAAGACGTACCCATCCGCCCAAGAAATGGTGATCGAGGTGGACCCTTTCGTCAACCCACACTCCTCTATTCTCAGCAGGTACCTAACTACCTAGCAGGAAGTAGACTCCTAAAACAAACGTCGTCATTCTGTAGACCTCTTCGGTAAGACACTCTAGTTTGTCCTAACCTCTCTGTATCCGCACAAAATTTTTGAAAAAAAAATAATACTTCTTATAATTGGTATGTCCTTACGTATCTCCTACCATATTACTTAATGGTATATGACCGATGAATATAAATTGTTAATTATAAAAAGGTACAAACTAAATGTATAAAAAGTGACTTCACAACACTATATTTTAATAGAGTGTAATATAGGACATGTAATACTCTGAAGGGACCACCAGGTCACCGATTCTGAGATACGAGGGTCACGTCCCTCGACCCCAAGCTAGGGACCAGTCCCTTGACCTAGGGCATCCGACGTTGTTCTCAAACGTACGACGTTGATTTCTGGACCTCGTCGGTCTATTTATTAAAAAAAAATTAATATCTGTAGTGTTTTAAAATGGGGCTTCATCAAGTCATTCGTAAAGACTCCTTATTCTTCTGATAAAAGACTATATTCCTATGAAATAATATATTGGTGTTTTGATAAGAATGTGTGTGGTACCACTTGTTAAGAGAGAATTTAAAGAGACAAATAGGACTTTTATGCGGAATTGAGAGTCGAACAAACTTGACCTTGTGTTCGTTCTTGGTGTGTGACGTCACTAATGATACAGTGAAAGTTATCTTTCAATTATGTGATGAGAAATAAGAGGTACTAAATGACTTCTTCGGTTTAATTAATTATAAGGTAGAGTAACAGAGTAACGGAGGAGTTCCTCAGTGTATTCGACAAAGAAACAGAGGGAATGAGAGATACTTGCTCTTAAAATTTTTACTGAACCATTCTAGATCCAGTGCGTAAAAATTTAAAAAAAAAAAAAAATGACACCTCGGAAATAACTTAAGTAATGTTATAACAAATACAGAACCCAAAAACCGGTGTTTCGTACACCCTAGAATCGACGGGTTGGTTCCCAACTTGGACGTGGGGGACGCAACCTTCCCCTTCAGAATTGACGACCTGGTGGTCCCTTCAGGACTCCCAGTACGTAAAGACCACTCCTGGACATGTTCGTCCTGACGCACGAAGTATTCTGTGGTATAGCTGTAGACTCGTTCACTGGTGGACTAGGGTGGCGAAAGTCGAAACGGAAGAAGGAACGTCCTGGTCGTCGAATTAAACACCCCACTGTGAAACACTTATAAGTCAAGTCGTTGTCATAAAAGGTATTACCAAACTCGTAAAAGACTACAGACAACGGACTTAGTTAAGACAGTTGAGAGTACTTTACCACTGAAGGTTCAAGATACTACGGAAGATGTTAATAATCGACCCTAAAAGGATATTCCTTCTTGAAAGGGAGTAGTTAATCTCGATCGACTACTGAGACTTTTTGTCAAGGATTTCCTTTCCATCTATTTAGGAAACAGGGAGAGGAAATTAACGGTACAAAGTCCTATTGCTCAACTACACTATCAACTGAGGTCACTAATGTGAACAAAACGAAGGAGAAAAACAATAAAGTAGTACTTTAGAACCTGAATTTTTTTATAAGTCATCAGAAGTCAGTCAACGTCAGTAACAAGGAAAACTATGAGTACAATAGAATTAAAATCAGTCACCTTAAGAGAAGTCGTACTGGGGATACAGGAAAACTGCTCTGAAGGAAATCAGAAACTTTCTTTCGTAAGAACAAAAGACCGTGTTGTTAGACAGGGTATCATAAGACCTCTCAGCCGGGAGCCATAAGAGTCCCCTAAACAAGGTCCTAGGGGCTCCTGTGGTTTTAGGTCCTTACGAGTTCAGAGAATATATTATACCACATCATAAACGTAGCCTCTTCCGTTACCGCTGGGTGAGGTCATGAGAACGGACCTTTTAGGGTACCTGCCTCCTCGGACCATCGACGTCAGGTACCCCAGCGATCCTCAGCCTATGCTGACTCGTTGAAGGGAAAGTGAAAGGTGAAAGTACGTGACCTCTTCCTTTACCGTTGGGTGAGGTCACAAGAACGGACCTCTTAGGGTCCCTGCCTCCTCGGACCACCCGACGGTAGATGCCCCAGCGTGTCTCAGCCTGTGCTGACTGCACTGAATCGTCGTCGTCGTCATCGTCATAAACGTATCTTGGACGTATATACCGACGTCACCCAGAATCGACACCGTACACCCTAGATCGAGGGACGGAGGATCCCTCAGATCTCAGAATGGGTGACCTGGTGGTCCCTTCAGGGGGGAGGATATAAGAAATTTAGTAGAGAACAACAACAAAATCAGTGATTCAGCTGTCCGGGTACCTGACATCGGACGGTCCGAGGAGACAGGTACCCTAAAAGGTCCGTTCTTATGTCCTCACCCAACGGTAAAGGAAGAGGTCCCCTAGAAGGGGTCGGTCCCTAGCTTGGACGCAGTAACCGTCCGTCTAAGAAAAGGTGACTCGGTTGTTCCTTCGGGTCTAATAAATATTTTGGATTATATGACATTTACGATCCAATTATCAGTACACGGACCGTTGACGTTCGAAACGAAAAAACCTTGAAAGACCTATAAAAAGGGGGTTATAAAAGTTCGAAACTAACCTACACCTTGGGAACCCAATGACTCCGGGTGATATAAAGGACGAGGTCTGGTCATTTCTGGTCTACACCCGAGAGTCCTACGAGTAACGGTGACCGAACAATAACGATGATTTAGAGGAACCAAAGCTCCTGTTAACCTGAAATATGACTTTAGAAGTTGAGTTCGGATTACAAAGTCCTAAAGGAAATAAAGTTTGAACTAAGAAAAAAAGAGAATCCGACTTTTAGAACCAAAGATTGTTGTATTAATTTATAAATGAAATAGAATGTTTCATGCGTTTTATTAAGGTTCTGTTATATGGTGATAACGACTTTTTTTTACTGTTTACTCCAAATTCTGAAGAGACGACAAGAAAACAGAAATATTATATAGGGTGATACCAACTTGACAAGTTCACATACAAAATTCCAGTAAACTTTATTATGAACAAGACATACCAATATAATTATTCTCGTATATATTATATAATACCGTTAATACTTTAGTAGTATTATATAATATGGAATTAATATTAATATAATAATAATATTTAATATAAAATTAATAGAATATTAATATAATACATCTTATATATTATATATGTTATATATTATATTTATAAATATTTATATTTATCTATATATTTATATACTATGTTAATTATGTATATTATATTATAAATTATATAT